>JAJHPF010000031.1:0-1200000 GCA_024447775.1 Carex cristatella | reverse complement strand
ATCCACTTTACTAATAAAGACCATCATGGATACTCATCATGATAAAGCACAGACAAAGCAGTTATACTGTTAGCTAGTCATGTTATGTTTACTGGCTTCTTTTGTTGCTGTGTTGCTCTTTTGGCTTATACTGTTAGCTAGTTATATTCAGTACCAGGGTTTGTAAATGTAAATAGCTGTAAACATTTCTGTGCTTAGCTAAAGGTCCCCTAATCGGATACCTAAGCTATGTGCTTTTTGGTTTCTATATGAAATCGGTGGAATAACACTACTTTCAAAAAATAAATAAAAATAAAGACCATCATGGAATATCTAATCATACTAGTATATAGCAATCCATTATGGTACGAAATAGAAGTGCTGTACTGGTAAAATATCCACTATACTAGTGAAGACCATCATGGAATGACCTATTTATGATTCATTAAGAATATCAAATACAAAAGCAAAGACCCCCCACCCCCCCAGGGTGGCATTGTTCTATTTATTGCCATTAACTTCATCAATATATTTTTTTACCATTTAATACAACATATCCATTTTTAACTGGTACTGGCATCATACACCGTCTTAGTCAACCAAACAACGCGCACATACCTGGAAAGCTGTCTGAGCCAGTATAATCAAGGGTATCAACAACCCTCTGTATGCTGCCGCAATGTAAGAAAGATACACCTTGAAGCTGATCTTTCCCCGCAACCTCTCCTCATCATGCCCCTGCTGCTTCATTTGAGCTTTCATAGCTTTCTTCTTCTCCTTCTTCAACCTTTTTTCTTCAACGATTGAAATCTCTTCAATCATGTGGTCCACGCTGCTATTTCGTGAGGTGAGTCTCTCGCGCATGCTAGTGATGCTAATGTTGTCATCATTGTTTTCTGCTTCTATAGAATGGTCTTCACTTACTGAGGCACTCTCACTGCTGTTTTCAGATGAGTCAGAAGTGCCCACATCCATGCTCTCCATCGCATCATGGTGCGCAGCTATTAAAGCACTCAGATCAGTGCCTGCTTCTAGAATGTCCTCGTATTTCCCCTCTTGGATGATACAGCCATCCTTAAACACCTAGAAACAATTTATTCCCACAATCAAACCAAGATTATATAATAGAGAAAGTGTATTACAACTAACGTAATTTGAACAGACAAATTTGCATTGGTCCTTACACATATGAATCATAGAGATAAAACAACTATAGATGCAATCAATGGTATAACTAAAGGTACAATATATGAGGGGGGGGGGGGGGGATACTTACAAGAATCAGATCAGATGCTGGGAGAAACTCAACTTGATGGGTCACAAAAATAACAGTCTTTTCTGCCAATGCTGATGTTATATATTCCTGCACAATCATACTAACCACAATCAACAAAATTTAAATTTAAGATATATAAAAAATAAATAATTTATTTTTTTTACCCTAAATAGTTCACTTCCAGTTTCTGCATCAACGGCACTAAATGGGTCATCCAGTAAATAAATATCAGCATCCTGATACAATGCTCTGGCCAATTGGATCCTCTGTTTCTGGCCCCCACTCAGGTTAATTCCCCTATCCCCTATTAGGGTCTGATCTCCATGTGAAAACAACTCCAAGTCTTTGAGCAAAGAGCATGCATGAAGCACGCTATTATACCTCTCACGATCCATGGGAGATCCAAATAGTATGTTTGTTTCAATGTTACCGGATAGAATCCAGGCAGATTGTGGAACATAGGCAATTGAACCAGATATCTTGACCTGTAAAAATATAGTCAAAAGAACAAAAGTGAAATTATTTAAGATTTCCATCACAAATTATAGTCAGTTTATACTGGACAGTCCGGTAGACAAGTAGATTCTATACTGTACCATTCTATACTTGCCCTGAAAATTTTGACCCCCCTTTTTTGCCTGGCTACATAAATTTTCATTTCTTAAATTATTTTTTTATTAATTTTTCCTTCTCAAAAATGCATTTATTTTATTTTGGGTTTAGTTGAGAAACTCGATCCACTTATGACTTATTTTTCTTTAATAATTTATTTTTATCATATTTGTTGCTCTAATTCTCATAATAATTCAATCTGTGTTTTGTTTTACTACCATTTATTTTATTTTAGTTTCTTATTCTACGTGGTTTTCTTTTAATTCAGTTTCCGTATTATTAGATTTGAGTTTTGAAAACCACCTTTTTACAATTATTTTTTTCATAATTATAATGGCGGAAAAGAAAGTAACTGGGGCTGGAACACCAGCCTCTGGCCAATAAACCCCATTGCCTCACCACTACCACTACAAGGTTAAATACCAGAATATAGAAGTCAAATTTGCAACCATTTAAAATTTAAAAAAGAGAAAAAGATGACTATCTTAAGAAATGCTTACTTGGCCAGAAACTTTCGGCATTTCTCCTAGTATGCAAGAAAGAAAACTCGACTTGCCAGCACCAACAGCCCCACATACTGCAACCCGCATTCCCCTCTGAACCACCAACTCTATACCAGTCAGGGTAGAGCTTGAAGATACCAGGTCCCAAGTAAAAGACCCGTTTTCTATTTCTAGGGCATTAATAGTATTCCCAAGAGGAACTCTGCTATTTGTGTCACTTCTTAACTCCTCTTCTTCCAAAAGTTTAGCAATTCGGTCGAGAGAAACCTTGGTCTGGGTGAGATTGGATACCAGATCTGGAAAATTCCTTAATGGATCTTGAAGGATCCGAAAAGTGGCCAGAGCTGATAGCACAGCACCAGCTGTCAGCTCATGCCCCATATAAATGGATGTCCCAAAAGTGGCAGCCGAGACAAAAATGGGTGAACCCCAAAAGATGAAAGTGACCAAGGCTTGAGTGTACAATGATTTCCTTAGCCACCGAAATTCAACACTTCTCATTTCTTCTAGAATAGCCCGGAATTTTTCATCCCAGGCTTGTAATTTCAGAACTCTCATGTTCTTTAGGCATTCCGAGGTCCTTCGCATCCTCTCATCTTTGGCATCCATTAAACCATCCTGGAATTTCTCTTGAAGATTTGCTAACGGTACGGTTAGTAGAATTGACAGGATAGTTGCCAAAAAGGAAGCTATACATGCTACACCTACACATCGATACAAATTAAACATGGCAAGTGCAATCTGCAGGGGTAGGATCCAGGTGTCATGCATGTACCAAGCAAATTCCCCTATTCTTTGCACATCCACTGCCATGTAATTTACAATCTCGCCACTTGTATGCTTCTGACGAGCAGTAACTGCCAGCCTAAGGCCCTTGCGATAAACCATGGCGGTAAGAGCCGATTTAACATGCATGCCCATCACATCAACTCGGACGTACCATTGCCTAGTGAAAAGTGTCTCGGATACTTTGGAGAGCAAGAAAATGAGAGCAAGCACGTACCCTTCATATTGAAACAGGGTTTCACCACTCAGGTACGCAACGAAATAACTGATCAGGTACGGGCCAACATAGGTAGAAAGGGTACTTAACAAAACAAAAACAGCATTAAGGGTCGCTTCTCTTTTGAAAGATTGGAGGATAACTAATACAAGGTTGGGCTGCCTACACGGGTTGTCTGATTTCATTTTCTCCAATTCTGACATGACAATTTTATAAGAGGTTTTGGCACGGTCAGTTTTGGCTAACTTGGGTATATCATCCATTTCAAGTGGCCTCTTTGCACCCACTCGAAGTAACGGGTTCATCCAGCTAAGGGTAATGATGCTAAACAAACCGGCATAGGAAAATGGGGTTACTGTCTCACAACCTGGCACCTCTCTCTCTACTTGTCTTTCTCCCTCTTCCTCCTCTGCTCCTTCACTCAGTAAGGGGTCTTGCATGCATAGTGGATCTGAATCAACATCTATCCCAGTAACACCCCGAATTGAGGCAATAAAAAGGAATATGAGTGCGGGTCCTTCTGCAAAATTCGCAACCATCCGCGAATTTATATGGGAAGTTCTGTGCACAAGGGCCACAGTATCAACCAGGATCGTATAAAGACAGAGCAAAAAGGAAAGAAACCACCAAATTCTTATCAAAATTGGGACCTTTCTTAGAGCATTTATTCTGAAACGAAGAACCGTGAAAGAGAGCAAGGCCCAAGAGACCCCATGTACAGCTGCTATGTACAATGCCGGATAGTCAGCAGTGTGAAACTGCTGCTTCACAGCCTGTACCATCTCATAGCTCAGTGCAAGCACCTGAAGGAATAAGATGTAGGCGCAGTTGAAAACCAGGAGCTTGAACCAGACATGCACAGCAGTGACAGCACATGTGGGTCGGGGCTTGACCCGCTTAGCCAAGGCCACAACGAGGAGCAGCACAACAAAACCCAAGTCGCCAAAGATTGAAAGGTGCTGGTGGAGACGAAGGTGGCGAAGGGGACCGAGGACTGAGAGAGGCGATATGAGAAATTGAAGGAACTCCATTGGAAAGGTGGGATCTTTAATGGAGAAATTGGAATGCCTTCAAAGTGCATCTCACTCGACTGAAAATCAGAACTTAAATAGGAGGTGAGACAAAGACAAACACTGAAAATGGAATGAATAAATTGGGTTAAATGCCTGAAATCGGCAACGCAAGAAGCCAATAGGGATCGGCCTCCGCCAAGCCCTATCACCGACCTCTTCGTGACGGTCGAGGTTGTTTCTCCCTTCCAAGAGAGAGAGGGGGGGTAGAGAAGAGAAGAGAAGAGAGGAAGAAGAGATGCGAACTTCAAATTGAGCACTTGTTTGGTAAGTACAAGCCTTTCGTCTCTAGGTGAATAAATTAGCCTTGGCTCTATCGCATTTGCTCTCTGCCTTTCTCTGTTTGCTTCTGTGATGTGGCGCTTCACTCTCATGCGGACTCGCCACCAAGTGTGCTCTGAGCTGTCTGACACCATCTTCTCGGAACGCAAAATTTCCAATTCCCATTTCCACGAGAACTGGAAACCTCCATTTTTTGTTAACCCGTATGTCAACTGGTGCGGGTCTGGTCCTCTTCATTTTAGAAAACATTGAATTCCACGTTAAAAATAGGAATTGTTGGTACTTTACTGCTTTACATGTATAATGTATTTTTTGTTGGAAGGACACGGGGTTTTGCAGATCTTGTATTACACGATCACATATTCACATTGCACAAAAGTTGTGCAATCGTTTTAGGAAATAAATCTGCTGCGATTCTTTCGAACCATAACAGATTTATTTTCTCGTTTCAGATTTTTAATTAAATAAAGAAAACTATAGCATTTTTTTTTGTTTTGTTGGCTAATTAATACACCATACAACTATATAGACAAAGTCAGACTTTTTGACTATGGAAATTAAACGTGAATAAAATAAATCATATAATCTCCTTTCATATTTTTAAATAAAGAAAACTATAGCATTATTCTTTTTTTTTTTCTTGTTTGCTAATTAATACACCATACAAGCACATAGACGGGGTTAGACTTTTTTACTATAGAAGTTAAATTTGAATGAAGTAAATCATATAAATTTTTATTCTGTGAATGGAATCAATTTCAATGTTCGTGGTATTATACTCTAAACTATATAGAAAATTATGTACGAGTGCAAAAATTTTGAAAAAAAAAAACAATGGGAATCAATTGAGGGTTACACATATACGATTAAGGAGTGTCGGAATTAACAATGCGATCCAAACGGTGTCAGAGGGTTACACATATATGATTTCTTAGAGTTTGCTTGTGTACCAAATGCAATTTCTTTTAGGAAATAATAATTTTTTTTTTTTTTGAATAAAAGGCATCAATAGCCCGTTTCATATATGAAACATGATAGTTAATTTACATACTACGTGGAACTGTTTGCATCTAAACAACATCCTCAAAAGACAAAATAAAGCAAAATATAAAGGCTCGACGTTTAACAATCCACTAAAATAGAGAACTAGCATTTGGTCTAGTGGCTAAGGCACATGGTCTCTATGTGAGAGATCATGAGTTCGAAACTCAGTTAGGAAAAATCATTTGTTATGATAACAAAGGTATTAAATAATTGGATAGCTTGACCTCCAACCTTTACTCAAAAAAACAATCCACCAAAATATAGTAAGGGAAAATAAAGCTAACACTAATCCACCAACAGTTAGGCTAAGATAAGAAGATCCAAACAATGAATCTATACAAAATTTAGAACTAGTCTTCATGGTCTCACTCTGCTATATCACCAGCACCTCCCTCCAGTAGTAAGGTCTGTCCATCATGCCCATCTCCCTAATATGACACCATACAGCTGTCAGTAGGGTCCCACACCCGCAACGGTATCGCATGGATATCATCCGGCGGCCAATCAGCAACAACCAACTTAATCCTCTTGTTCATATAACCTGACCAATATTCAAATACAGAGAGTATAAATAAAATAAGAGATCGAACAGTTTTAGAGGATAAGTTTTGAAAGATGATTTCGTTGCGGTGTTTCCAAATTAAGCATCCAGTACACAGTGCTAAAAATCTCTAAGAATGCACTCTTGCTATGATTCTGTAATGTACCTGTAAAAGGAAATAAATAATTAATTAGTTTGAAACCGAAATATAATAAAAAAAAAAAAAGTAAGAATAGGGAAGGTGCAAGCACAGTACATTACGGAAGTGTGATCCAAATTTCCGTTTACTTTCCAGAGTCCAGACAAAGAACTAGCTAGTGGAATTCGTTAATAATGGAGTGTTGGATGTACACGAAATTAAGTAGGTAGTAGGGGAAACTTGATGAGGTGCGGCCTGGGATCGATATACGTGTGGCCATGCATGGCACAAGGGACCAAGAACACCTGCCTCTAGCCTTCTACTACTTGCCTAATGGATTCCACCTATATATATATATATAAAGAGCTAGCCTGCTTAGGATGCCACCACGTTTCGTTTTTTATTTATTATTATTTATTTATTTTTTTTTTTTTTTTTGGAGAAGTTTTCTGTTTGAAATTTTTTTTATCAATAAAAATTATAAATTTCAAATATACGAAAATAAAAAGAGTACAAATATAGTAAGAACGGAGACATGAATAACAATCCATCTATTTATGGATCAGAGTCAATGACTAAGATCCATATTTTTATTATTTTTTTTATTAAAGACCAGAAAAACAGAAAGAGTATTTTTTTTTTATGTTTTTATTGTTTTCTTATAAAAACATAAATTTTAGTTATTGACTCCGATTCATAAATAGATGGATCATCGTCTCTTCTTTTGATATTATTATATTTGTTACAATTAATGTATTCTTTTTATTTCTGTATATTTTAATTTTATAATTTCTATTCATAAAAAATTTCATTTCTGCTTAGTTGAGTTATTGTACATTTATTGTACGGTACGGATATTAGTTTTTATGGTGTAGTGTCAGAGACGTAGGTAAAACAAATATTATATTTTTTTTCATTTGATTTAATATTAATATTATTGTTAATTTTCATCAGAAGCAGAATCAGAAGAAGCAGATCCAAAAGTCAATTTTTGCCGCAAAATTAAATTAAGATAAAAAAATAATATAAAGCATTAAAGTATTAAGTTTTACTTTGAAACTTAGCATATATAGTTATCATTCTTTTGAGATTTCAAGTTTATTTGAACAATTGAATCTCATAAAATAATTTAATGTTTATATTAAAATTCAACCGATTTCTTTGTAAAATAATTTGGCCTATTCTTTTTCGTTCATGGTAGGAAAAATCCAAATTCAAACCTACCATATACAAATTTGAAAATTGCTCTTCAAAATTCATAAGTAGGCAGCTGCATGAGTGTGACTCGATTGTGATTCGTATATGGCTTGCTCGTTATTGGACTGAACTGTTAACGAGCCAGCTCGCTACTAGCTTGGTTCAGAATTAACAAGTTTGAGCTGGGGTCTAGCTTGCTCGCCAGCTAGCTCGGCTAGGTGCATTTTATACTGACAATCTCGGTCCAAAAAAGTTTGTAAAATTTATTTTCTTCTTAAAACAAGGTCTAGCCAAACCCAGTGAGCCAGCTCGTCAGCTCAGGAGCTAGCTCGGATTGGCTCGTCACGAGTTTGAACTGAAGTTCTAGCTCGGAAGTCCTAGATCCAACTCGCTCAGTCCAAAATTAACGAGTTGGGCTAAGGATCAACTCAACCCAAGCCAGCTTCTTTACAGCCCTAGGTACATCATTGTGTATATTTGTAGCTTGTGTCTACTATATTGTCGAGAACTTGTGTGCAGTGTTATTAGACAGTCTCAGACTTTGTCACTAAAATGCAAAAATGAATCTTATAAAATGGGATTATGTTTAATAAGTTCAAAATTTCTGTAAAGTAAATAACTAATATAGTATTTCTATAGTTTTAAAATTAATTAATTCAAAAATGATTTCTACATATAAAGAATGAAATTATTACTGATTTTATGAATGTCAAAACTCAAAGAAAAGAAATATGTACGATCATATAAATGATAATCTCTAATTTAAAATTCTAAATTGAAAAATGGGATTATGTTTAATAAGTTCAATTTCTGTAAAGTAAATAACTAATATATTATTGCTATAGTTTTTAAATTAATTAATTCAAAAATGATTTCTATATATAAAAATGAAATTATTGCTGATTTTATGAATGTCAAAACTAAAAGAAAAGAAATATATACGATCATATAAATGATAATCTCTAATTTAAAATTCTAAATTGAAACTAATTTTTTAGTAAACGTGCATAAAGAATATGCATTATAATATGAGCAGGGTTGAAATGCCTTATTGTTTTTATGCTCCGATCAAACCTCACATCTTTATCTTTATCTTTAAATTTTAAAATAGTCAATCCAAACCGCTTAACATGATCTTCATGTTAAAATTTGCTTTTAGATGAGCACAAAATCAATGTTTTTGAAAAATTCAGAATCTTCTAAAAAATAATGATTCAGTACCTACATAATAAATTAGTAAAAATTTATAAATAATATAAATTTGGTGTCCCGGCACATTGTAAAACGAAGTTTGCGTTGATTAATTCATGACTATTTGAACTTTGAAAACAAAAATACAAGGCATAATTGGACCCGAAAATAATAGGACATTTTAACCCTACTCTTATAATATACAAAAGCTAAGTTTTTTGACTAGGCAGTTCAATCATGTACAAATATCAACTTGCATGCCATTGATAACGCACATCAAATATATGCTTCAATTAGGGGTGTTCATTGGGTCCGATTTAATTGATTTTGGATCGAATTGAATTAAATTAGTTCAAACAGTTCTGTTTTTTCAGTTTAATGGTTCGGTTCAGTTTGTTTTTTAAAACCAAATTATAACTTTGGTTCGGTTCGGTTTGCAAATTTTCAAAACCGAAATAACCGAACCGACCGAACGTTTATATATTATGAATTTGGTCCGGACCACCCCAGTTTATTTCTTAACACCCCGATTTATTTCTTAATAAATTACTTTAATTACTTCGGTTTATTTCTTAATATTCTGGTTTATTTCTTAATATCCCGATTTATTTCTTAATATACTTTGATTTATTACAAAACAATTGCTTTAAATAAAAAATATTAATATATTTCGGTTTGAACCGAACAAACGGAACAAACCAAAATAAAACTTGGGTTCGGTTCAATTGCAATGCTAAATCGGTTCGGTTCTATTTTTGAAACCAAATTACAACTTTGATTTATCTAGTTCGATTCGGTTTCAACCGAACCGATGAACACCCCTACCTTCAATATCACTGCGCTATCTTGAATAGGAGGTGAGAATACTATTTGGTAGAGATCAGGTACAAAGATTAAAAAAAAAAATTGCATGTGATTTAGGGAAACAAAGAAAATGCCCAATCACACAAAGAAGGTGATTGAGTTTTATTATTATGGCATTGATAAACTAATCCGAAACAAGCAAAAATATTAAAATTTTAGTGGAAGGAGTAAAAAAGATAGATCACCATACATGCAAATAATGAAAATAAAAAATTATTGAAAGTATCACTGGGCAGTTGAAATTTTCAAATGTATCAAGACAACATATATTGATAGTATAATTAATAGTCTGATTGCATTTAATACAATTCTAAAAAAATCCATTTGTATTACTAAAAAAGCCTGATTGCATTTATTACAATTCTAAAAATATCCATTTGTATTACTAAAAAAGTCTGATTGCATTTATTACAATTCTAAAAAAATCCATTTGTATTACTAAAAACTTTAGTCTTAAACAAAAAAAATAAAAAGAATGAAATATTGGCCTTGTGGAAAAATTATCACCAAACTCTTTAAAAGGATCTATGTAGATCATACAACTAATTAGCATAGTAATATAACTCGCGAATAATTCACATATAATTTGTTATTTTGACGTTTTCGAACTGAATATCAAATAAATGAATCATAAATTATTTGCAAAAAAAAAAGCGAATTTTTTTATTTTTACTTTTGCTTCCTTGTAGTACCAAATTATTTCCGAATCATGAAATTTTGACTCTACTGAGCCGAACCCGAACTATTCATCTGTCACTAATCACTATGCTAATTAGCATAGTGACAAATGAATTATTCGGGTTCGGTTCGGCGAGGTCAAAAATTCGTGATTCGGGAATAATTCAGGTATAATTCGGTATTATTCGGATCAGAGATCTTAGTCTTGCAAGAGAGCAAAACAAAAAAAAAATTATGGGAAAAATTCGGAAATAATTTGAGAATAATTCGTAAAATTCGGGAAAAATTCGTAAAATTCGCGAATTATTCGGAAAAAATTTGGTCAAAGTTCGGTCAACCGAATAATTCGGCGTTCGGTTCGGCATCACTAAAAAAATGAATTATTCGCGAATCTTGTTACTATGCTAATTAGAAGATATGTTTGGTAAATTACACGATGAGAAGAAAGATATGCGTCACTGAAGATCTCGGCAATACATAACGAAAGAGACATATTACTATATAAAAAAGTAATGATCTTTTTGGTGTTACTTCAACGCATGAATTGACATCTGAAAAACGACGCAATATTCACGGTAAAATAGTCGTTGATTTTGACTGAGGTCTTGTCCAGAAGGTGCTTATTAAAATGCAAATACATCGTCAAATATTTGAAAATGATGGGAGCGTTGATAAAGTAATATCGTTACTTTTGGATTGTACGAAAATAACATTTTTTTTTAAATAGAATTCATTTCAAAAAAATTAACTAAAACATCACCGTTCGTTTAAAAGTTATAAAAATAGTCTCTACCGATTCTGTGAACCGATGTAACTTGAGGCCATTAATTGAATGAATCAAAGCTACATCGGTCCACAGAACCGGTGAAGGCTATTTTTATAGCTTTCAAGCCAACGGTGCTCCTTTGGTTAATTTTTTTAAAATGAATTTTATTTACAAAAAAAAATCAAAATAGCTAGATAAAAAATTTGGGTTGCTTCTAATTAGAAAATGCAAGCACTTTAATTACATAATAACTTATTTTAAAAAATATATATATATATATATTATTGGAAAAATGGTGAAATTTGTTAAATACTTTGTGAAAACATATTTATATTAGCATTATAAATGTAGCTGGTATTATATTTTGTAATTTAAAATCAATCACGCATTTTTAAGAAGTAAGATACAATACTTCTTAGTAAAAAAAAAATCCATTAAGAGCCACATGGGAATAGACTTCAAAAATCCAATTGTTTGTCTTAAAATGAAACATATTTACTGCCTCATCCTCATGTCTTTCCAAAGCCGGAATTTGGATTCGCTACAGTAACTTAATTTGACTGTATATTTTTTTTTAAACGGATCTGTATTGACAGGAATATTAATAGAATCCCATGTATTACAGATTTTGGACAGATTGACCCACATTATAATTTGACGGGTCCTGATTCAAAACTCAAAATATGAAGTAATGCAGAGAATACAAGCTTCCCCCAAGCCGAACCGATGTGCTAGCTAGTGTTTTCAATTTTTTTTTTTTTAAATTCCTGCCCGTAGTATTGAGGGTATCTTTTATAGGTTACTTTGCCCATGTCAAGTGGGCAAAACTAAACACCGAAATACTATGAAATATTCTTTCAGATTTGTTTTTTTTTTAGAATTTTAGTCATAAGGAGAGTCAGACTTACGAACTATGACGGTCAAATACATAATAAAAATTAAAATAATTATATCTTTCTTGTCTAACATTCTCATATTTCTTCCCCAATTAATTGACTTTCCTTACTAGCTATAATTACCAATTCTAACTACCTGTGGTCTCTACAAATTAATTAGCAGATTTTGTCTCTCTTTATTTCTTTCCCCAATCCGTACTCTCTAATCTACTCTAATAAATACAAATTTTTAACGAAAACTCAAAATCATTCTCTCTCATCTACACCAGCCAGAGCGGTCAAGTGAGACATATTCGCGTTGGGGTTGAGCGAGAAACTCCTTAACCCTAAACTCTAAATCCTAAATCAAATCATCGATTTGGTACCTATGTATATTCGATGTATATTCGATGATAGGCCATAAATATTTAAAATATCTTGTATTTTTATATATAAAAGGAATAGAATACATCAAGAATCAAGTTACTACGTTTGTTTAGTTTAAATTGCAGAAAATGGAGCAAAAAAAGCTTAGTGCGGCCCGCACTCAGTACTTTGACGAATTCAGCACATTTCAGGGCAAGCAGGAAAAGTCTGAGCTGAGTGCGGCGGCTGAGATTTCAGCTACTGATATACATTTCGTATTTTGGTCATATCTTAGTCATACGAACTCTGATTTGTGTGAATCAAAGCTTGACGAAACCAGGACAAAAAGATCTACAACTTTTATGAAGGAAACAAATCCAAATTCATAATGTAGAATCCCGTGCGTCTCGCACTGGGGGCTGCAGTCAGCCTAAAAAGACAGTTTTTCTATTTTTTGAATGCCAAATCATGCCCCAAAGGCCAGAATTAGAAGTGCACATTATAGGAAACGTGTGGAGGCAAGTATTTAACTGCTCCCCACATCCATATGCTGTAGAATATGCTATAAAAGAGAGATAATTCTGCTTATTCAAATCATCGAAGAGATCATCTAAGAACGATCCATCTTCCCATATCTTACATATCGGAGTTTAAGGCGAAATTGAGATCAGAGATTTGAGAAGAAGAGTAGAATTCTCGTAGCAAATATAGGCAAGACAAAGGTTCTTCATTTTGTAAGAGTTGTAATATTTTCTCTTTCAATTTCTCTTTGTTTTAGCTAATTTGTAATGAAATTTCTGTATAAGTTTTGCATCTCCATGAGAAACTAACTTCCTCTCTAGAGGTTTAGGTCAATTACATGAACTTGTTTAATTCTATCTTACTCGGATCTTAGTTTTTATGATGATTGTTTGATTTGATGTTAATTTCTGTGATTTATTCTTTGTGTTGCCCCATAATTAGTAATTGAATTGTAGTTATCATGATTTAGGTCTTTTAGACTCCAAAGTAGCTTATGATTGTATAGGATAGTACCAATTATTCACAAAGTCATTATGATTTAGATTAGGGTCTAACCAACTTTTATTCTAAACCTGAACTACAGGAATTAAGGTTAGAGTTTGGTGAATGACTTAACCGTGAAGTCAAACCCTTAATTAGAACATCTAGAATTGAATTAGATATTGGTATGAGGGACTTAATCGTGAAGTACCGATATCTAAGATTAGGATAGACTAACAAGAGCTTCATGCTCTAGATAACTAGAGCGAGGGACTTAATCGTGAAATCCAAATTATTTAGGCACGTTATTAATTCACGAAATTGATCTTTTTTAACATCTTAGGTTAGAAACCTCATCATATCAAACATGAATTTAAACAAACCGAGTAGATAGGATTAATAAGGCATTGTAGACCGAAAGCCCTAGAACTCCAAAACTTTGATCGAAACATAAACTCTACTTAACCTTTTTAATTAGTTTAATTGTCAAAACCTCCACTCTTCGGGTATTGAACTCACAAACTAGGACTTTAGAACAATAATTCTCAAACAAACTTCTAATCAACAAATATTCTGAAATTTATTAATAAAGTTTAAAAACTAAAATCTTCCGATATCCCTTGGATCGATACCTATATACTACAAAGATAGGTTGTACGCTTGCAACTAACCGATCTTTGAGTATTTGGTTTATAAATTTAAAAATAAAAATAGTACAAAGTTATAGCCAAAACCATATATACAAAATACTCAACATTCAATCCCATCTATAAAATAAAAAAATAATCCGTCTTGTTTTTCATAATTTATTTATTTTTATTTTTAAAAATACAATTTTATTTCTAAAAATAAAAAATAAAATAACAAGGGACTATTAACGACCTAAATTTGTGAAGAGGGAGTAAACTCCGAAGTGTACATGTGCAAATACCTAAAAGCAAATTTAGATAGGTTAAAAAAAACATTTCTTTAAACAGAGCGGAGCAAGTAGGTATTGAAAAATCAAGAGCGATGACAAAGATACCATGTTGATCTTTGTCTTTTGATAGATTCTCTTCGGTTTTTTTAAGTTTTAATGATGCGGCCCAAATGCCCAATACATGACATGACATCAAGAGCAACACAAACATCAGACTCTTTTAATATATTTATTATCTTGAGATCTGTCGTTTAGGAGATGATAGATAGATGCAAATTCTGGTATTAACTTGTGCCTTTTTCTTAAATGGCGGTGCCTCAACAATTAAGTATTAATAAAAGTGGCAAATGTGTCAAATCAAGGTCTAACAAAGTGGGACCGCCATCCTCTGCGGAGTTTTAAAAGAACCGCACCCTGCGGAGCTAATCTGACGGTCCAGATTAAATCTCAGCCGGTGAGTGTTCGGATAATAGAGGAGGCAGTTTTAATTTTATTTTAAAATTCATGTTAAAATCTTATTTGGTCCGTCCGATCAAAACGAACGGACCAGATTAAAAGAACCGCACAGCTCCGCAGGTAAAAACTCCGCAGAGGATGTGATTCCTAACAAAGTGGGCATCTGATCAGCCACTTGCCACTTGTGTTTAAAAAGTAATGCGCAAAAATGCTGGAAGCCACCATGAGGTTTTGGTTTTGCTATTCTTTCTTAAAATAAGATATTGTGCTTAAAAAAATAAAATAAAAGCGTTCCACATGGAGAGTAGTTTGGGTCTGATGCCCATCGAACTCAAACTGAGTTCGATGGGTCCCATAACCGTCCGATCCTCTTTAAGATCTGTGCCCATCATTTTAATATACGTGCGAGTTCACTTTAATATCTGTGCACACGGATTTGAAAGCGGATCAGATGGCTATGGAACCTATCAGATCCAAATTTGTCCCTTCCTCGTGACATCTTCCTCTAAGTCGCCCACCGCCCAAACTATGAATTCGGATCTTCCGATGCTGGACAAAGAAATCTAGATCCGGATCGTTTTTTTAAATTTGCACAAATTTTAAAGAGGATCTCCTATAGTCAAAGAAGCATCAGATTGAGTTAAGTCAATCTGAAAGTTAATCTAGACCGTAAAATTGTGGACTCTACTATCCAATACTTAAAAGAGGATACTTGTCCTCCCCCAGTAGTACATGGACGAATTCGGATCACCTCGATACTATACGCAAAATTATCAAATTCAGACAGTTCTTTAACATGTGCATTACTTTTGGTTCAATTTAGATTAAATTCAGATCGTTCTTTTCCCTACAATTAAGTACAGTGTCTGAGGGAATACAAATTCGTACATGGACTATGGGAGTGGGAGCTGGATCAATGGGTTATAATCAGTATCAAAATTTGTGTGAACTTAATTTGTACGGAGCTTAATTTAGATTGGACGATCAGACTAACTTTAGTCTGATGCTCAACTCACAGCTCCTGATTCCTGTTTCGACATGTATTAATTCTGCCTTTGATGAAAACAAATTTATATTATTTTTTTAGTGGACGTAAATTTTACAAATTTAAATTTATGTATTATTGATAGTTGTAGACGTAATTGAAGGATGTTTCCAAGCTTTGGCAAATCTTATCTGATCTGATCTGGTTTAGGACTATTAGACAAAATTTCCGATCTAAACCTTACCGAACACACGTACTGCACGTGTGTCTTGAAAACTCACACGTGTAAAGCTGGAATTAATTTAATTTAATCTAATCAAGGTTGTTACTTGTTAGTGAGCTTACTATAATATTTTGCCTATTTAGAAAATTTTCTATTAAGCGGTCTTAGAAAACGATATATATTAGGATGCATGATTTTGTTTATTCTGTGCGTGTTAGAACTAATTTTTTTGAAGTCAATAAATTAAATTCATATATATGACACGTTTCCACTAACTTTGAAAATAAAACATTGATAGTACTGCAAGTAAAATTATCATGTCATTTAGTACATAAATTTAAATAAGATCTATTTATCATGAGTCATGGCTCACGGTGGAAAGTTAAATAGATACTCATCATTACTCGTAGTGGGGAATGACTTCTCACACAATGTACAATTATAACCCAAAAGATGAATTGTCTACTTTAATAGATATTAGCAAATGGTATTTTTTTTTTTTCTTTTCAATATTGTATGACTATGAGCAAGGGAAGAAATATCTCATCAACTTTCTCACGAAGAATCAGTGATGACGAGGGAAAGGCAACTTTCCCAATTGATGAGTAAGGCTATGTTTGGATTGTCTCATAATAGCGCTATTTTTAAAATAGTATTACTATTCTAAATTGGATTCATCTAAACAAGTTCGCGTGCTATTCAGAACAGACTGAATAGCATTTTTACTGTTCCAGCTAAAAGTCGAAATAGCTTTAGCCGACCAAAATTATCCTTTCCATTTTTTTTTTAATGAACTCACCTACTATTAGAAAGAGAGAGAAGAAATGAAGATTGAGACAACGAGAAAAACTCAGATCTCCATTGATATAGCTAAAAATTGGGCAAAAGATTGCCGATATAACATGATAGAATGCTATTTTGTCATATGCATGATTGAGGCGATCTGACTATCATGAATACAATCCTTCTGCATCTACGGCTTAAAGTAATATCCAGTCAAGTTCTACATTCTTTTTTATAGGAAGTAAATCTGTTGTTATTTCAAAGGAATAATATCAACATTCTAACTATTTAAATTTTTTCATACGCAAATTTGAAGGAAAAAAAGTTTTTCACATGCAAATCTCAATGAAGATTAATAGTTAGGATCGGAATAACATGTTATGTTATTCCTAGCAGATTTATTTCCCTTTTTATATAGGAAAAATTCAAAATTTAATCCTTAATTTTATTTTAAAAAATTAAGTTGGGTATGTTAAACTAAGTTAGTATTTTTATTAGATTCTTTGTTGACGTGAATTGTTTTGTATAACATTTGGATCTCTGATATGTCAATTGAAGCAAAATCAAGTGATCTATCGATAGAAAGTAGAAGCACCACCTTGAAGTCTTTTCAAATTCAATCAATGTTTTAAGAACAAAAGGTTAAAGGATATATAGGAGAGACAAATTCTCTTCCAACAGAATTATACTTTTTGAAACAACCATATATAGACACTCATCAACTTGATTTTTAATGAGTATTTCAAAAAAGAAAAAAAAAAAAAGAAATCGGGTTTAAAGTAATATTAGCGTGGAAAAAAAATATAATGAGAGTCCCCATCATTTTTCTTTCATGTGTTTGGTGATTCTTTTTTAGGCATTACGTATCAATACATACCTAATAATTCTGCTTTTTATTAAACCTGAAAACGACCCGGGTGCTATTTTCCATTTTGAAAATCTGAGTATATCAATCAGGTACATTGTTTTGTAATAGCTGTGTCATAATTACGTGGCAGAAACAAAATGATTTAAGATTTTGGGGCCCGGATGAGATGGACCTTTCAATAGTCCTTGTGGTTTTGAGATTGAAACCTAAATTAATTGAAGCCTCTTATTTTCTTTCCGGTCCCCGCACGCCAACCAAAAGGAATCCAGAGTAGGTACGATGGGCATCGGACATACTTTGTTTTCATAGGTGTAATAACCATTCGATTACATCAAGATTCGTACAAACAACATTAAATTATGTGGAGGTCCGTTTCAATTTCCATGCGCACAGATTTAATGCTAATCCTACGGTGATAAAGCTAATTGGACCTAAAAGTAGATCTGATGCCCATCAGACCTACTCCTGTCTCAACGAAAAGGGTTAAAAATAATTCGTGGGTTAGACTTCGAGTTATATACAATATGATTTAAGCTCGACTCAGTTTCAAATTGAAATTATAAATACTGCGTTACAAATACAAATGTTATAATTTACGAGAGAAGTTGAACTATATAAAAACTGAAAAAAAAAATCAATTAAATTGTAATATGCATAAGTTAAAAAGAATTTAATCATAAAAATGACTAAGCATCTCTACGTTCATGGTTTGGCTTTAGATCCAACCTGACTGGTCTTAACATAAAATTCAACTTAAATAATAGAATAATTATTTGAGTATCCCAATTCCATCCTCATTTAGAGAAATTATGTACTATTGTCTTCACTAATTATATGCTCCACACTAATTATTATTCTAAAAATATATTATATGGTCCCCACTAATTATATGACCCATACTAATTGTTATTCTAAAATCTCTGTAACATTCTTCCTCTATGGTCCCCGCTAATTATATGGGCCCTTCTTTCTCGATACCCGTACTCGTCCCCGCGTCAAGCTTCATAGATATAAATACTTTGATGCATAACTCGTTAGATCATTCCCTTTTCAGTTCCCCAATCGTCTCTGCGTCAACCTTACTCTAACGAAGTAGTGGGGACCCCATATCCCCACATCAATATTCTCCAATCATCCCCGTGTCAATATTCTTCTAACAAAAATAGTTGATCACATAGGTATAAATACTTTAGTGCATGAATATAAACTCTTACAGTATTTGATATTAATACTTTCATACGTCATTCAATGTCATATGTAAAATACTTACAAGTATAAGTAAAAATATTTGCACAATGAGATATAAAATACTTATGTGACAACGAGCCCAAAAATACATCATCATGAATCTTATTTGAAAGAGAAAATTGTGTAGAAGACGTTCATGGTTTTAGATTCATAAAATTTCTCATAAATCATCAAAAATTTGAATAGATCATTAGAAATATAAACGAAATTGAATGAAGAAAAATCCACCTCTAAATAATAATATGTATAGTCCTCCACAAGTATTAATAGTACGAGTACATTTGGTTGAAAGATTTAGTTGGAAAGTTATGACAATTATAATGCGAGTACCGTTAGCTCCCTAAATAATAATCAATGTAATGACTTCCTATTTTCTAGTCGTTGCAGCGCCACTTTCAGAGTGATATACGAGTCTTCCAATTTCCAACCGACCTTCAAAAGTCTTAGTGTTACTGTTAGGCGACAACAATAGTTATTTATCCGCATTTTTAGTGTCCATCCATTTATCTACATACAATAGTTTTTTATCTGTGGATCATAATATAGTAATTAAGATATTGTCCTCTTAAGTAGGAACCTACAAATTTAAAACCTAATAAATACGCTAAAAGATGAGTGATTTATACCTCACGTCATGCCACAAAAATAGTTTTTTTATTAGAAAAAATATGGGTCTAGCCCATATTAAATTGATAATCATGATTACAAAGATTTGTAACTGCATGAGAACGCCAAAAAAATAGTTACACATCTGGTGTGTGAAACTGATTAGCTTATTAATAAAAACTACTTGCAAAAACTTAAAAGAGTATTTGTAACATCTTTATCATCAGCCATCTCTATTTTCAATTTAATAGATAATTATTTGAGTATGTAACCACCACCTCAAGACACTACACTTGAGTTGGTGAACAGCTTATTTTGCACAATCGTATTCCCATTTAAGAGTGCCTTGAAAATACAGGTGACCATGAGAAGCCATTTAGCATTATGATAGGTGTGATCACACAGAAAGCAACACAGGCATCGACCAAATAGAAGTGCACATGTTGCCAGCAAGTGATAAAAAACACCCGATAGTTGTCTTAATTATAGCTACATTATCCAAAGATATAAATAATTTTAAAACAAAAATGGACTAAATACAAATTCAATTGGAACAAAAATGCGCAGGTAGCAAAAATGCGCACATAGCAATATGATAAATTCCTCAAAAATAAAATTTATCTATATTTTAAAAAACGATTAAAACATACTAGCATGTTTAGCGGGTAACCATCACCCATCACTTGTATTCTCACGAGGCAATCTTTTCATCATCACTGTTCTCACTTTCGTCACTGCATGTTTAGAGGGTAGAAATGATTACTTTATAATAAAATAACTGCTTCCAAAATAATTTCTACAAGTGTGGTACAGGACAAGAGAGTACAGGTGACTTTTAACGGCAAAAGCAACTCGCACATTGTGACAGTAAATATTAGCTATACAGCACCATTTTATTACCAGATATACCCTTTTATTATGATCCACATATATCAATTATCCGTGACAAAGCTGTACAGGATGAAAAGAAGAACAAGTACCTCTCTTCGGGAAGCTTTGCTAGTCTCCTAGCATCCAAACCAGTTATATACTTTTGTGCTGCTTGAACATTGTCTGCTCCTACAATAAAAAAAAAAAAGGCTTGCACAATTAGATCACACCATTAAAAATAGAGATGCTTCTAATTTTGGATGGATCCCAGTTGGTTACTAAAAGCTGCACGACAATAATTAAATATGTGCTCCTGCATGCCAGTATTTGAATCCTAATTGTCTAAAAAACATTAGAATACTGGACCCTGATGGGTTATGATAGTTGTCTAAACCCCATGCAACCAAACGGGACCATTCCAGAAGATACACCACTCAGTCACCTTCCATATTTTCACAAGGCTCTTTATCAAGACTGCATCTAGTCATAATAAAGACCTTCTACTAAGACTTGGAAGAAAAGTCCAGGCATTTCAAAAAAAGTACCTTTCGTTAGTTGGAATACATGCAAGGCACAACGTTCGGCCGATAAGCGAACTGGCGTGCTACCATCTTTCAAACGCTCCGCAATTGCAGGGCCCAAGTACGATATGTTTGACATCAATGCCATTGGGTTTACCTAATTTTCAGTGACAATGACGGGAGTTAATATCTCAGAAATAGATGAACATTTATGACTACCCCTGCAAAACCTCAAAATATTCTTTATAGCACAAACCAAAATTTTCTTCTGAGAAAACTATAGGACTCAGCCAAGCACCATCCATAAAAAGGTGTTCACTCTAAACCTGTACATATTAAATTTGGAAAGAGTCTGGAGGTAGTTTATCTCTTGTCTTCTAAGAAAATGGATTTTAGAAGGTACCTAGATATAGAACTATACTGAGCCCGGGGCAAAAACTTCCAGATATAGCATTAACTTAAGAATTATCAACAGAGTTTAAATGAAATTTTTCAAAAAGAACCTTCGCAACGGCTTTGATGCAGGACAGGGATCTCCTCCTCACTTCACTGGAGTCATCCAGTAAGGCTGAAACAAGAAGCTGGAGAAGCTGATGAGCATTAGGACTTGCCTCTGACTGAACCCGATAAAGAAGAAGTCTTCCAATTGCCTTGGTAGCCGTTTCACGGATAGGGAACTTTTTATCATGCATATAAAATATTAAGAAGGTTAAAACCATATGAAATCAGTAAATCATGTAAATATAGGAAATGGTCTTGTGCCTTGATAAATTACAAAAGTCTGGAGCCTGGATAAACTAGTACTAGTTATTCCTCTTGTTTGGTAATTTTCTCTTTTGATGTTGGCTACTTTGTTTGGGACTAAAGGCTTGGTTTGTGTTGGTGTTGGTGTTGGGGCTAGTTTTATATTTTATTGCAGTGTTGGGACACCTACGGGCAAATAAAAGTTAGGTTAACAGCAAGATAAATAAATGAGGCATAATTATTGAGGCTTTATTGAAGCGAAACTGTATCAAACTGAGGTTTCTTTGCACAATCAATTTTTTAGGCTACATTTACCAAGCGAAGAGCACTGCAAAGTGATTGTTAAATGACAGGTTAATTAAGGTTAATTAGCTGTAATTAAAGAACCAGTGAAGACAGATATAAAAAATAATGGATAAAGCTAGTCTCACCAGCTGAAATTAAAAACCTTTGTACAAATTATATATTGCACAAGTGCAACAATTATAACTGATATAGAACCCAATGAAGAGAATTAAAATATTGATACACTGGAGAACACAGACCCTTCAAAGGAGCATGGAAATTGAATAGCAGAAACACAAATAGAATGCCCAACTACTGCTATTAAACAGGCAAACTGCAGCCAATGTACCTTGTCATCTTTCAAGGCGTCTTTAAGGCGGTCCATAACAGAGGCGAAGAGAGGGGAGAGGCAAAGCTGGGAAGGGCGATGCATGGACATGGATGAGAAGGTCAAAATAGAGCCATGTCTAATGAACCAAGAAGAGGACATGCTGTTATCAATTAGTGTTTGCAGCAGTTCTGTGAACTCGCTCTCTTCCATATACTGCATCACAAACTCCAAATTAGCATATTCAAGAAAGCAAGCAGTGTCATTATTTAGTTGATTGATAAATGAATCAGAGGATCATGTAAGAAGTCTCTACAGAATAGATCAGGCTTGGCACCTACATAATCCTCGAACTGTACTTGAATGTAATTTGCAGAATTTGGTGCCACGAGTTTTCATTTCTTAATGTTGTCAGGATTGGCATATTTTAGGTGGTACCAGAAACTACAATGCTAATTATTATCCATGCTGGGTTTACAACATCATCAATGCACAAGTAATAATCCCAAATCTTTTCCCTGTTTCCTTCATTATTTTTCTCTCTCTTTTTTTGCCTGTGGGTACTGGGGTAGGGGTTGGACCTGAGATAAAAGGCCAATGACTTTAGCAGCTGAAGAGCGAGCATCATCATCCTCAAGCACCAAAATATCTCTGAGGAGAAGACAACCACGAGATCTGATGGCACCACTGACGCTCTTTCCAGCATGCTTTATCACACCTTTTAGGGCCGTCAATACAGCATCTCTAACACCACCGTCAGATCCCTACGAATTAAGAGGAAGATTAGTAAAGTGTGCCAAGTAGTACAATACCGATTTATATATTCATTTTAAAGATCTGATGGCCAAGTACTTGCAAAAGTCACTAGACAAAACCATAACCCCAATGAGAAGTTTGCAAATATGTTTCCAGTTGTCCACTGAGGGTACTTTTGCTCCATACAAGGAATAAGATTTGAAAAAAAAAATATTAACTTGTGATTGGCTAAGAGAGAGATTCAAACAAGGCAAGGGCTTTTAGTTAACCTGCAACATAGCCAGAAGGTCACTAACAAGAGGATCCACCCGGGTGCTAAGTGCACTAAGCTTTCCCAGTGCATATGCAGAACTAGCACGAACCGCTCTAAAATGAAAAAACAAAGGGCTATTAGTAATAACCTACACAACACGTTAGATATCAGTGCTAGAATTGTCAGGCTTGCTAAGCTGTGCTGGTACAATATGTATCGCACAATACTATTTTTCTAAACAGTAATGTGTAAAACTAAAATGAAAATAACAAAACTTCACAATAGAAAACAAAAGGACCACGAAAGAAACAAAACCTAGTGCTGTCTTGTAGGCATCGCACAAAAGTAGTCTGAAGCTGGGGAAGGAAGGGCTTAAGTGCAATTCCTCCTTTTATAATCATGATAGAGAGAGTTGACAAGATTGCAGCTTTAACTTGCCAAGGGAATCTATCTCCAATTATCCTAATGAGAGGCCTACAAAAGAAATATTAAAGAGGTTGCAGTTACCTTCCAAACTTTATTGGGAGAGAAACATAAACAAATATGCATAGACTCTATCAAGGCCCTGTAAGTAGTGCAATATGTTCTCTCTAAAATGGGATTCAATCCAAGTGAAACTAGAACCTAGGGAAAGAAGCCACTCCATTCATGCATATATTCCCAAACAAAAATGTCCTAAATCTTTTGTATGCTATACCACCAATTGGTAACTTCCAAGATAAGCAACCTCCGTTCTTTCATGAGTTGATTTCTCAACACCTAGTCAGTTGAAACACTTGAATCAAGTTTCCAAAAACTGATGTAGATATATAAATGCACAACAAAAAGATAAAATACCCAGTAATGGGGACAACAAATTCTCTCAATGTTTTCTCACTTGTCACATCAATCAACTCTCCCAATCCCTGAGCTGCTTGTTCACGCATCTCAGCGGAACCACTAATTAAACCCTGCAATTTCAACAAAAATAATAACAAACAAAGCTGAAATGCTAACCAGAATGCAGGCATGATCATAGAATAAACCAGGGACAACGTAAAGGCCCAAAATCAAATAAAGACAACAAAATATACACCAAGTTCAAAAGAGCATAGTGTTGCATCTGAATTTTAAGATATAACCGCATCCATTTCTTCAAATCTACTTTTAAAAGCAAACCACACTAGATCGAAGTTAATACCTGCAAGAAAACTGGAAGAATAGGCTGCAATGCTTTAGGCAGACAAAATCCTGGTATAAGAATGGATCCACCCTGTAAAAATTAGTTGTAATTATCAGCACAAATGTTAAATTAAAAAAACTGTAATACTTTTAGCAAAGCAGATATTTAACTAACAAACTAGATATTATTGGTTTAACCATCCATAAGACATAACCACACCTTGGAAGTTATTAAAACTGAGATTATATTAGTATCCAACTCATCACCAAAATCAGGTACATAATACTTTAATATAAGGGTTAGCGAGACAAATGTTACATATGGTTCTTGACAAACTAGAGCCTTAAACTAATAGCACCTTTCTCTTCCGTCGCTCCTTATCTCTGGCAGTGGAGACTGCATCACGTACCACCTTGATATAAGACGAAAGAAGTTCTTTAGGAACTGAGCCAATCACTTTGCTCAGTGCTTCCCATGCAACCTAATTCACAAGCATACAAAATAATATCAACTAACTTGATAATCATCAAATTAGCTTTTTGGGAAAGGGGAAAAAAATAGTGAATTTTAAATCTCTACAAACTAGTTCGTTAATTTTAAATTGTGCACAGACATGAAGCTTCACAAATATGTTTTCAAAGAAACTTTCAATAGTTTCAGTCAACATGCATGGAGCTTTTTTATGAGAACAACTCTATAAAATTCCTGAACTTCAAAGGGGTGTGCTTTATATGAAATGAAACATGGAGAATAGGGATGATTACAGAAATAGTAGCTGAGTCATTGTCGCTTAGTAGAACAATAAGAGTAGAGATCATGTCGGAGGCTTCATCCACCAGATAGAGCTTACTATTTTTAAAGACATAACCTATAAGATAACATGAACCCCTTCTCATCAAAGCCTGCAAACATAAGTTGGCATTATGAGCTGAACCAAAAGAGGAGAGAGTAAGAGAGAGACAGAGAGCAGAGAGAGACAGAGATATGACCTGGGTATCAGAAGTTCCTTTGAGCAACTCAGATAGTAAGATCTCTGTGCCTTCTTCATCAACAACAAGTGCAACTGTTTCAGCTGCTTTTTTAGCCAAACTTCGCACCTCCTAATATTGGAATTATATCAAATGTTAGCACAGATATTATCTTCTGCTCTAAAAAAAATTTGGATTCCTAAAAAAGCTATTCTCTCAGGTTTTTGGGAAATAAAGAGGCAATAAGCTGATTTCTCCTCTTTTTTTAGGTTATTGGCTTTAAAATTTCTCCTTAACACATGTTAAACTAGTGTATAATGTATCAAGGCAACAGGTTAAAATCTCACCTAACAAAACATGTCCTTAAAGAGAAGAATTCATAGCAAGCAAATTTACCTCATCTTCATCGGCCATAGCAATTAATAAGGCTGGAAGAACGCTGCCAATATGAGGACTTAGACCTGGTCCAGCAACCTCTGCCAATGCTCCTAATGCATGCGCATTAAAAGCACTGAACATGTAGAAAGTGTCAGAATCAGAATTGCATGAAATATTTAACTAGAAAGTAAAAATAGAAATGGAACAATGAAGTGTGCACTAACGAGATGGGAGGTTGAACTAGCTTGGGCAATATATGGGGCAACACAACAGAAGTCCTGACGCTGAAAAAAAATCATGGATAGAAACAATTAGAATTTCACTTGGGCCTCACCCATTCAGCCGCTCAAACTGTTGTTAGTGCTTTTCAAAACAATGTAGGTATAGTAAAATGTAAAAATGAAGGATATTCTACAAAAAAAACAATAATGGAATCCACTGCACAATACAGAAATCAAATATGGTAATGTCACCTTCTATTCTAGCTAACAGCAATAAGCTGGACCTACTTGGTGATAAAGCTTAGGTAACCAAATTTCATGATTCTCAGACCAACATTGAAATTATAATAAGGTATAATCTAAGCTAAATTTGGAATAACCTTAATATCTGTTTAAGGCCATCAAGTGCCGTGTCAGAGGTCTCATCATCTTCTAGAGCACGTAGCAATGTAGGAACAATTTCATCAATGGCTTGCATTCCAGCGCTCTGACAGAAATTAAAAAAGAATGATATTCCAGACACAACATTAAAAAATATTGTACTTTGCAGAGACCGGGTAAATTTGTTATGTTTACATGTCTAAATGGAAAACACAATCAAAATCAGTATATAACCTTCCTAAAAAATTAAAGTGGGGATAGAATGAAAAATTATTCACGACTTAAAACTCTATTAGGTGCACATGCAGAGATTTATGCAACTAATGAGGTTTGATGCAATGCAAGTAAAATGTGCTTCACATAAAGTACCACAGAAGCAGCAGAACAGAATTGAAGAAAAATACCTTATATAGAGTACTAAATGCTAAGCCAGCAGATTCGCGAACTTCTTGAGAGCTGTCATTTGTTGGGTTTAGTTTTCAAAGAAATAGCAAAATATAATACAATTTAATCAATCTAAGGATGAAAAAAACAAACCTATCACAAAGAGCAGTACGAATAGTTGGAATAAGATCATTCATAAAATGCAATAGCTGGTGTTTACCAGCACTCGCCATCACCTCACTCAAACCAATGCACACACCCTGCAATAAATTGAATGATAGTGAACTAACTGTAGTGAAATTTTGGGCTCATTTCTCTCTATTATTTTGTAACAAAGAACCTTACCTGTCTCCTGCCAGCATTTGAATCCTTGAGGCCTCGTGATAAGATAGGAATAATTGATGGGAGGACTCTTTCTCCAAGCTTCCTGACCAGTTCACCAAGTGCTCTCCCGGCCACCTGGATAATTTTTTAAAGGTCAAGCCATAAACAATATAGGTGTAAACAGCACTTAGACCAAGGAAGTACCACATTTATGGATGACAAATGTTGGCTTCAATTTTATTTTGTAGGTTGTTTCAAAATTAATAAAATTGGTAGTACAACATACCACATTTTTTTCAAAAGAGAAAAAGAAAAATAAAATATAGGTGTACTAACAACTAAGGTGGTATTAAAGCAATGTATATACTGAAACCCATAGTCTTGGTCAGTTCTGGTACTGTAATGGTTCATAGCGACACAGTAGCATTCTTCCAACAGAACAGGCTAAACTACTTGGTCATCTCGTAAGACCATTGCATTTAGATCTCAACCAATCAAGACAGTTGTACATTTTTTAATGACAAATCTTGCATATGAATAAACTGCCAACTGACTTATTCATGCAAGGCCAGCTCAAATTAACCCCAGTTTCAGCAAAAAGTACAAACAAAGCTTACATTACAGAAAGTTTTTATACTGGTTTTAAACCAACAGAAAAAAATGAGCAGCTTTTTTAAGACAACAACAAAAGGAGAACAAAAAAAAGCCAACAAAATAAAACCTGGCGCCGCTCAGATGAAGATGAAGCAAGAGAGGAGATAAGGGTGCTCATCAATACTGGCATTATTTCTTTCAAAGTCCTTGGTGTATTAGACACGATAGTTTTCCACACATGCATAGCCGCCTAATTAATCAGGCATTACAAAAGAGTTAAAAGGATAAGCCAAAATATTGAGAGGGCTGTAGCTAAAATTACTGATGGGCTGAGACAGGCAAGTAAAATATTTAAAAATTTAGGCCCAAACTGTGTTTTCCAAGATATGTTATATCAGATTAAATTTATCACTCAGTGATGAGAGCTAATATCAGTAATATCAGTCCGCTATATTATTGTACCAGCAAAAAATGCTATGATCATTCTTTTTTTCTTTTCTTTTTTGTAGCTTTATGTCTAAGCATAGAAAAAGCTATTGTGCAAGTAATGCAGGCTGTTTAAAGCACTTACAGAAAAGTATTAAGAAAGTAACGAACTAAAGCTATACTCCAACAAAGTTACCTGGCGAACAGTCAAGCTGACATCAGAACGAACCATGTAAACGGCAGCAAGAACCTCATTACGCTTATCCCTACCAAGCTTTTCAATAATAGCACGGCCATGGGCCTCAGTACTCGATCCTTCATCATCACTGCCACCTTCCAAAATAGCCTTGCCAGAGGTCCCAGCCACCTTGAAAAGGAGGTCCCCTAAGAGTTCGATAGAGCTTTGACGAAGGCGCCAGTTGTCACTGAAAATGCCATCCTCTATTGCAGGAAGTAACAGAGGCAATGACCTGTTTTTACATTCACAGTAGTATGAGAGGACATGCTATCAGTGATTTAGAATAAAGGACAGTGTTATTGAAAACAGAGACATTTTCATACCAATCCTAATTCAGAATAATTATGGACTACACCTTTCAAAAATTTTACTATATTGTGCATCCAATGACAGTCAGAAATGTGCCTTCCCTCTACTTCAACATATTACTTTTTACCATTAAGAGGGAAGACATGCTTCTCACTTTCTATTGTACAACAGAAAAAAAGGAGAAGATAATTCAGGAAAACACTGACGTGGTTGCATAATGCTCCACAAAGACATGTCCAGCACAAAGGGCAGCATCACGGACACTCTCATTCTCATCGGAAAGCCCTGAAAAAATAAAACAATCCTATAAGGGACCCTTGAAATTAACATATGAGAAAACAAAAATAAACAAAAACAATATTTGCTAACCATCCAATATAGCGGGCAGCACAACTTGCAAATAATCCTGGAACATGACTCCGAGAGACCTCGGCAAAAACTGTTTCCATTTAACTTTTGTCAGATATCTGGATTCACAATTAGGACAATGAAAAAGAACTACAAGAGTTACAATTTTTATTAACCTTGAAAAGTGTCAAATAACCATCACGAACAGATGCCTTTTGATGAGAGCAATTCTTAATGACCTCAGGAAGAATCCTTTCAAAGTAATCTTTTCCCAGAGCAGCCAATACCTAGGTTATCAAAACAATGTTAGTGTTCATTATTGTATGACCTTAAAAAATGCACATATATGGCATCAAAATTGAAGTACTCAGATGTTACCAATAACAACACTCATGTATATTGCTTAATACAAACCAGAACCAGAGCAAAAACAGGACCCAGTTAGAAAAAAATGGAACCCCAAGAAAATATATAACCCAAAATAATGATCTGAGAAATATAGGACAGGAACTCAAACTCAGTCTTGAAATGAAACATAGGTAAAAAGAAAATTTGGTTTTAGTATTAACCTCACTCAGCCCTTGGGCAGCACCAGACCGCTCAACATTGCTGTTATCAGATTTCAGGGTTTCCATTAACCATGAAACAAGATCTGGGAAACTATCTTCGCCCATCCCCCTTATAAGAGATCCAATCGCTCTGGCAGCCACAGCTCGGACCTCCGGTATAGGATCCACCAAAACCTAAAAAAAAAAATATTCAGCTCAATGCAAAAACATATGAATAAAGGGAATACAACAGCGCCCTTTAGGGTCTTGAAATGCAAAACAGTTAGTTGGACGATAGTGTGCCAAATTTTGGTACCAGATATTAATACCTTTAATGAGACAACACTTCTTGGAAAGGCTAGCATAAAACCAAGTTCTTACGTCAAATCTCGTTTATGCCCTTAATATATATTTTATGTGTCACATCACAAAATATTCTTCCTTAAAGTTGAGGTCTTTTCTCAACTTTTATGTCAAAAGTTTATAACCATACAGTACCGATTCACTAGAAGACAACAAGAAGCGTCACATGGACTGTTAACAAACTGCATTGCTTCTTGTCCTGTCCTTGTGTATACTTTCTGTTATTTTACCCCCATTATTTACCCTTTCAATCATTTTATTGTCTTTCTTTTGTGAGTTGCTGCATGTAAATCCATGACTTTCCAAATTTATTTTTTAGCCTACCTTCTTCACTTCAGGAAGCAACAGGCCAATGTATGGTATCATGTCATTGGGTTCAGTTACAAGTGAACACATGTTTCCAACAATCTGAGCAGCCTTCTTTTTTGTTTCAGCACCTCTCTCTCTCAGACCTCTATGTACTATCGGCACCAGCAAAGCAAGTGAAGGTGCATCTATCGAGTTGATAAATGTTGTCTGCAATACCCAACAAAAGAAAAATTATGACATATCACCTACTATGAAGGACAAAAAAAGTCCATAAACCAATGTCAGATCCCTTCTGATTAGTTTTCATGTTTTCTATCAGCTTTCCTTTTTTTTATTTTGAAGGTTATTATTAGGTTGTTGTAGTGTTTATTAGTGGGGTTGACGGTTTTACCACCACTAAAATAAATTTTGGCTAATTATCTAAATTAAAGTTGATATTTATCAAAAAGTTTATAACAGAAGGGACTAGCAAATTCCTTTTTTGAGCAACTTTAAACATAAAGTTCATACTCTTAAAAGTGAATGTTTTTTTGCTTCTCTAAACATAAAATTCCTTCGGAGAATTCAAAAACCAAAAAACCAGATCTGGCATGACATATCTCAGTGAGGCAGAAAAATAAAAACAGAAATATTAAAAAATGGAGTGCTGAAATAAACGAACTTGAAGAAGGACGTCAAGAGAAAGCTTGGTATATGCATTGGGATCATTGAGACTCATCAGCAGGGTAGGGACAAGCGTAGCTATTTCAGGGTTCTTTATCACACTACCAACCTGATAAAACAAAAAAGCAAACATGTTCTCAGCATAACAGCAAAAGTGGTGCCATATAAACTCAATGAAACTGGATTGAAACAAATTAGGATATTTGACCTGCTGGAGAGCAGTTTGACCTGCTGTCTGAACCTTAGGATGTGTATCCGTCAAAACCTAAAATGATAGCAAGCATTAGAAGAGATAAATAAGTTGGGGGACAATTTTAGATTACCAACACCCGCAATATGTGGATAGTTGTCAGCAGAAGTTATATGAAATAGAAGGCCACGAGACAATTCAGATCTGAACTAAAGCAGATCACTTCATATAAAGCAAATTTGACTAACAAGTTGATCAAAACGATTAGCCTATTTTTTGAGATAAGATCTAATTGATTAGCTTATAATTGCAGGTCATTTTATATTATATTTTATTTATCATAAAAAAAAACCTCAGTTAATTTAGGAACAATCTTAGGCAGGCATTGAGAGAGCTGCTGAGGTGCACAATATGCCATGGCACCAAGCAGCTGTACACTGCTTTGCTTTGTTCTCCATGCTTTATCCTCGAGTCCCTGACAAGATATAAAAAAAGGAATCAAACCAATTAATGGAGACAAACCAACAATTTTAGATAACAAAAGACGAAATAAATATTTAACACTTGTAAGATGCAAAAGAAAGAAATAGGTTCATCTTAATCAAACAAGAACTTGTGAATTTGGAACATGTACAGTCAACGCCTTACGTTCAACATAATAGAAAACTTCAAAACAAAATAGAAAGCAATTTTCATTTTGAACATTTATAGTGGCTGCAAATGCAAGCACGATATTGCTATATAACATATTTGCTTCACTAGGTATGTCAAAAATGCAAAACAAGCACCATACAGCATGAGAAAAAAATAACCATAAGAAAGTCAGGTATAAAACCTTCAAAAGAGAGGGAAGGATAAGCTTGACTCCATAGCCAGTAAGCCGAGACATCATTGCACGAGCAGCACATTCAGCTGCCTCACGTACTGCCAGAACTTGATCGGAAAATGACACCAGAAGCAAAGGTAGCATTTGGATCACATACCTACAGAAGAATAAAACAAAATTCCAATGCAAAATTATACAGCAAGTTTACCAAAATAAATAGTAGAAATTGTAGAAACTCACGGTTCAAACAATTTCCCGAGCTTATCACAAAGGCATTCAAATCCAAGTAAGGCTCCCTCGCGTGCTTTAGCCGAATTTCTGGACAAGAAATGTAATGACGTTATGATAAAACTACTTAGTCAATTCAAGCAAAAAGCATATCTAGAGTATATATTGAGTTTACTGGAAAAGAGATTAAAAAAGGAAACGGAAGGATATCAAATGTACAATTTCAGATCATCTGTATGATTTCTAATCTAGACTGGTAACCCTTTGTTATGGACTAGCCAAGACTGTCACGACTGCAGACCAGCAACTATTCAGTTCTGTTAATGCCAATTTCAAAGAATGGAAAAACACATGTCATGCTTAAAGGGGCAAGAAAAAACCTGTCAGTAAGGCTCTGGCGTAAAACAGTCACAATGCCATACTTTTTGAGACAGGAAATATGAAACCCCTTAACAACACCAGCAAGTCCAAAAGCTGCTCCACGGCGTTCCCCATATTTCTCACTCTTCAGCATTTTCTCCATGAGTCTGTTTACCAGTTCTTGGCCTTCTTTCTGTTAACAATAGCATAAATCTCAGTTAAACCAAAATACCAGACCAAAATTGATTCCATTGACTAGAAGAAAGAATCTTAATTTAATTTGCTGTACTAAACCAGTACCGACATGCACAGAGCTGTACCCATTAGCAACTATCCAAGAATGGGAACAGAACCAAAAAGGTCAAAATAGGTACTACTAATGACTTTATGAACGAGCCAACATAATAACCCTTCAAGTGCAGCATAAAAGCAGCATCCACAGAAAGAAAGGTAGAAATATTCCAATGCTTTTTCTAAGAAAAATAAAGCTAGACATAATGAAACGAAAACAAAAATGAAAAGTACCTCTTTGGAAACCACAAGGGGAGATAAACAGTCTGATACAGCTCTCTGAACAGCCTCTGAGGGGGTGTTCAGAACATCCAACAACTTCTCGACAACATTGTGAACTTTAGGATCATCCTGTCATTATTATAATCACCATTAACATACTGAACATAAATATCCAGGCTCGAACCATAACTGCACAAATTTCTACAAAGAAGTAGAGTGTGCCACCTTCCTTTATTTTGGGCTGTTCTGTCTTCGCTCTCGAGTCTATTAATGAGCCAAGGCTCTAGTCAAAGGTTAACTTTTGAACCCACACATGTGACTAAAACCAACAAAGAGGTAGGCACCTTGATTTCTTTTGCTTTGGCTTTGCTCAGTGTTCATTAATGGACTGAAACTCCATTGTTCTGGCCGAATGCAGAGCCCCACAAGGAACTCAAAACGGTTCAAAATTAACTAGTACTGCATAAACCGGTTGCTAATCTAATAAGCGATATGAGATAGAGGAAACAGCACCTTAGCTAGATGTTTTGCAAGAGCACCAGTAAAAATTACAACACCCTCTCTTACCAGGTCATACTTCTCTTCATCCGAGGACTACAAAAGGTACAATTTTTTTAAAAGAACTTCCTAAAAGTTCAAAATGAGCAAATGGCATAGCCTAGAGGAAAAATGTACCTTTTTGTTCAAGTAACTTTCGAAAATAGGGAACAACAAGGGCACATTATCTTTGCCATGCTTGTCAATAATCAATATACCAGCATTTATCATCCTTGCACGGACATCCATGTTAGGATCCGCCTACATTTTACAAGTCAATAATCACAAATGTTTCATTTATAGGTACAAATTACTAGTGCCGTGCATGCTAAAGTATATAAAATTTTCCACAAGATTGAAGTGTAGATGCTTAAGTTGCACCATATCCATGACTAGAGCACCTCAATTAGAAATTTAAAAGGAAGCCCAAGAAAAGACAGGACCAAACAGATCTCAAAAGGGACCCCATGTTATTGCCATGCAGACACCAGTCTTAACCGGTCAATCAAAAGGACTAGCACTAGAATGTTTGGACCAAGGCTACCTCTGAAATGTTTGTGTTTATACATGTGCGTGGTGTCCTTAGTTGGGATGGAATTCCTTGAATGATTAAACACTCAATACGCTCAACAATCAGTGGAGCACCTTAAACACTTACGAATTCTAAAGGAGACGAACGACATAATTCATATCAAAGAAATAAGGAAAAGGCATACCAAGGCACGTGATATAAGAAAGGTCATCACAACAGGCAAATCTTTACTTGTCAACACATCAGCAGCAGAAAGTAGAGCTAAGGCGACCCCTTGTCTCCCAAGCCAGCATGAATCAGTCAAGTCTGACCCATTACCAAGATCTCTAATGTACATCGAAAATAGAGTAGAAAGTGTATCCTGCATTGATCCATAAAAATAAGCAAATTTATAAATTGAAAAGAAAGAGATAAAGGAAGATCAATAATTATGTGCCAATTGACCATGCTGCTATATTCCATAATACAGGTGAAAGTAGAGAACAATCTAGTTTTGGTTTTATTGTCCTCGTGAAGTTTAATAAAGATAATATATTTTCTGAAAGAGCTAAGAGAGAAAAGGTATATGCAAGTCTTTTGTCCATCAATACAAATTACTAAGAATCAGAGTGAACTAAGGCAGTATTGGATGATATAGACATGTTTGTTTTATATTACAAAACTCTAGTTAAGAAAATCAAATAGAAGATTTCAACAAAATTAAAAAGAAGAAGTCTTACTTGCATAGTGCTAGGGTGTTCATCCAAAACAGCAGCCAATGCCTCAGCAGAAGCAGCCCGAACATTGTAATTTGAATGGCACAGGCCATCAAAAATACCTGAATAATCTATCCCCATTTCAAAACCAAATTTGTCCCACAGCTCTTCTGCCAGTTGAGTTACCCCCTAGATGTATCACGCAAAGTACATTAGCAAAAGAATATTGCTCGTACACAATTAAAATTGAATGAATGAGCAAATTTAAAGGAGTCAGAGCAAAACTATAATTGAACACTTACGTCTATAATATATAATATAAACAAAAATGTACACTAGATTACAAGCAGGGGTAAGCTAGGATAACGGAAATAATAACCGAAGTCACAAAAAAAATTCAGGCACAGCAAATTAAGCTTGCAGTATAAAAGAGTATCCCCAAAAAGGTGGGAGCATTACAGTGTAGCCAAAAACAACTCAGCACTATTGCAAGGATAAAATATTTGCCTAAAACTGAGCTCAATCCTGTATAAACTAGAAAGAGAAAAAAGAAAGCAACAGCACAGTCATAAACTACCTTTTCTGGATCATGCAAAGCAATCCAAAGGCTCGTAACCACTTGGAGGTTCTGTGGCTGAGATCGAACAGATAAAGTAGGAATGCATTTTATTGCATTCAAACAGGAGATCCTGACATGCAAATCCTTTGCATAAACACCACCCAGAGCCTATAAAGCACAAAACAAAGATTTGAATCAAATGTATCAATAACAAGAAGAAAAAAACTTGACTATAACAATTTATACAATAAGCTTACAATTGCCAGCTCGTCACTTCGCAAACCTAAGCACAGTTCATTCAGCATAGGACTGATCAAAGGTTGATAAGAAGGGCTAACACTCAACACGTGATAGAGGACCTGAGGAGAGAAGGATGAAATCAATTATATAGTAACAAAAAAGAAGCTTAGCAGCACTCCTGTACCATTAACGGTACAAAAATTCAGTACAGTGCACAAGGCTAAAAATTAAATCTTCAATGGGCCAACATTTATATATATATGGAAAATCTCAGCTCAAACTCCAAGTAGCACTGACAAACCTATTCCTGCCCGTCCATTTTATGGTACTACTAATAGTTTCAAATCAAAATATATAGGTAAATTATCTGCTTACTGTTAACATGCGAGGCCGGGGGAGAGGCAATACAGGATCCAAATGCAATGATAGAATTTGAAGAAGATCATCATGAAGTCCAGTCTTTTTGGATGAGAAGAGAATCTTCTCAATTATCTATTTTAGAAAATCGTGAAACCACTCAAATAAGGCATAAAGAACATCATACTTAAATCAAAATACGGTAGAAGACAAAGCTGTCGAACTTATGTTATTCATATCTTTCAAATGCGCCAAAGCAAGCTTCAATGTTAGATAGTTGCCAGAAGAACTTAGCACCCACTTATGGCAAAAGTTTAAACATAACTTGTTGGTAACTTCATCAATAAATCATTTGAACACATATAACAAACATTAAAAAATTTAGATTGTTCGTGTATGAAGCTATTTTATAAGCAAATTCAGACACTATAGTCGCGTGAACACCAACCACTCGAAAAAATAACATTAGATGTCAGTAGCATTGTTACCGGGAAAATGAAAGTAAATGTATCTGCAGGAAGAGGCCCAGACTTGCATGCAATAGATAGCCCAGTAACTATCTGATCAAAAAGGCCAGGCGATGTTTTCTTTGCATGGTTTTCCCTTTCGTTCACCGGTGCAAGGTCTAGTACCAAAATAGAGTCTTTGTTGGAGGTTATGCGTAGAGCAGCTGCAATCTCAGTTGCATAATCACAGAGAGGAGGGGCTGTGCATCGAGCAAGCTTTAGCATGGCTGAGAAGGCTGCATCACTGACTATTGGAGAAGACAGTAAAGGATCCACATATTTCACCTACAAAGAACGAAAAACAAAACGGTTGGAATTATTTCCAAGAAAAATAACGTAAATTATTGCGGCATACAAATAGGAATAAAGAGTTCTTTAGCAAGGATGTCAACACCATACCAGCAATGTCTGACAATACTACAGAACTACACTTGTTTATTTCTTTCAATGGTTTAATGTTAGCAGTTTAGCGGACCTTAGGGGTTAGCAGTGGCAAGGTGGACAATAAGCCACACCATGGCATGTTTTATAAACAAAATATATTACAAATCTAAACACAATACCATACCAAAATATAAACTCCACAACATAATATCAAATCGCAAACACAATATAACATCAATTATACTAAATAAAACATATCATACGTCAAATTAACCAAAAGTACACCGCTTTTCTTACTTCAAACTTCAAGATCGTATGAAAGATAGGGTTTTGATTTCTTTTCTTTTCTGTTCAAGTAGTGTAGATGCTACCCGGAAGAAAAGGCCAATTACAAACAAAAAGAAAATACAATATGGGCCTGTAGTGAAGTCTGAGCCTTAGATATTTATCTAAATATGAAATCCCGACGTAAAAAACCAGCACAAGAAATGTCATGTCATGTTTTTTGCTTTATCGTCAGCATTTCACCAATAAAATATACCATAATATCACCACTAAATTGTGATTTATCAGAAGATCCTTAAGTTGCACATACCTTAACCCAGGCTTAAAAAAGTGCCTGAGTCCACTATTTATCCTTGAAACATATTGGCATGGGACCGTATTCTAGTTTGATCCAGTACTGTAGATAGTTGAACTAATAATTTAGTACGCTAGGACCAATTACAGAGCAGATACAAACAACACTATATGATATTGGTAAAACTACTATCATGGTGAGGCTGAACTACTTCATGGAATCACCTCTGTTTATGTGGCTATCTTATTAGCTAAATACAAAATATTTTCTTCTTCTTTTTCCTTTGTTCAATTTTGTCTTGAACAATTGTTAGCTTGTTACAAGGTATGGACCATCACATCCAATCCTTATTTCTTATGACCTACAATACAACTCAATTCAAGTGCACTAGCAATTTATCTGTGCGATACCTACCACAATCAAGAAGTCCAGATAACTTCTAATCCTCCATGGATACAATAAAAGCATAAATAATGATAATAATCAGTAAAGAGGACAAATTCACTCACCAGGGTAGGAAGCTGACCATGTGTGTAAACTGGATTGGCAACAGCCAACTCACCAAGAGTTTCAAGCATGAGAGTAAGATTATTTTGCACAGATCTGACCTTCTCTCGTACAATGGCTTCCTCTTTCAATTGGAGCTCACGGGCCTCCTCTTTTGCTGTTTTAGCCTTGTCACCTGCAGCAGCTGTAAAGCACTTGATGTACTATAATTCCATTGAGGATATATTTAAAAAGAAATGCTGTGAGGTTATTACCAGTCTTTTTTGCCGGTTTTCCTGTCTCTTTTCTCCCTGTTGCAGTAGCTTCTTTTCTGACTGCTTCCCTTTGCATAGGAGCACCACTTTTATTAGATTCCTTCAAAATAAGGAAAATGACAAATCAAAATATGCAAAACAGAAGATTGCAACAACACAGATTAGCAAGTACAAGAATTTTGTTAACGCATGCTCCTACAGTATTTTCTATTCCGGAGCATCCACAGCCTTCTATATTTCGTTTTTAGATTTTGGCTGGTGGGGGCTGTTCAACAATTTAAATAAAACAACGCCGGTCCTGACTAAAATTACAGATATCCATGATAACAATATATATAATTCAATGTCTACTGGTGGAAAGTCCAAATGTGAATGTGGAAAGAAATGTACCCCATCTTGATCACCATACATACGAAAACGGCCTTTCGCAAGGCGAGTGTTTTTTGCAGCAATGGTCTCAGCAATATAAACCCCTTGCTCAGTCGACAGCTGCCCTTCTGGTGTGTAAAATATCTGCATCAGCAAGCAATCAGTTGGGTCTTATTCAAGAATATAAGTACAGTTTGGGTAAAGATTCCAATACAAGAAAGGCCGGGGTACAAAAAATTCTGTAAGCGGAAGCACAAGGACAGCCAGGGTGCAGTGCAAAAATATGAAAGAAAAAAAAAAGTCTGTAACCATTCACATGAAAGAATATTCTAACTAAGGTGATAGCAATTTTGGTTTTCTTTTTTCTTTTTTCTTTTTCTGTAGGTGGGGTATGACAGAACACATTCCCACTATGGAAGATATATGATGTGAAAGAATTTACCTTGACATCATTCTCCGATAAACTATCATGTAAAAGGCGGTCCGGAAGTTCGCTAAATTGCTGAAAGACAATAAAGAGAACACAGATGAAATTTCACCTAATGCAAAATCAGCATTTCTTGTCCTAACAGCACAAACCCACCCACCTACATAGAAAGAGTTACTAACCTTCTCAAACTCTTGGAATGTATCATTAGGGGTTATTAACATCAGAGTTGCCAATGACCAACATGCTGCACGTTGTTCTAGGGTATTGGGGCTCAATAATCCTATCTCTCCAAGTAATTCCTGATAAAAATAAATGATATAGATAAATTATATCTGAAGCAGAGAGATTTTTCAAGGATCAAAACATTCAAGGTGACCAGAAAAAAGGAAGCCCGGTAAAAGTAGCAAAAAGGAATAGAATTAACTAAGATACATGTCAAGCCATTAAGGGCCACTAGAAGTGTCTGGTATACTTGCTCCAAACCATTGCAAGTACTACCAGGCAGTACTGTGTGATGTAATAAACCACATAGCTTAAGTTAAATCAGTAACTATGCTACCAGAGCAGAGAGAATGTAAATAGTCACCTCAGATATTGACTTGATGTTTTCGGCAACCAGCTCAAGTATATCATGGCCACGAGTATGCAAAGTTCTCTGAAGCCTCTGTTTTAGTGCACAAAATAATAAAAGAAAACACAAATTACCGTTCATTTCTCCGTTTGCAGAAATGAAAACAGTACATAGTAAATATATGCACCGAGTTAACATTTATGTTACTTTTATGGGTGACTCATCTTGATGTTTTAGAATAATTGTGCTCGCACTTTTACTTAAGCATGTTAGCAGCTAATAACATAAACAACTATGAAATATATTAAAAAGAATTGATTTATCTTATAAGCAACTAGATTGAATGAAAATTTTGGTCCTTTAAAGAGTGGTAGCAAATAACACACAAATATCTAAGATTAAAAGTATGGCTGCATGCAAGCAAGACATGATCCAATTAAACACAATACCAAGATAACTAGCATTACATATTTCCAAAGGCACTGAACAGGTAGTTTGGCTACTGTGATTCAAGAACCTAATCCTTAGAAGAAATGCGCACTTAAGATGCTGGTTTCTGAAACAAATATCAGATGATGGAAAGAAATAATATACCTTCCAAACACCTTTTGGGTGACTTAAGCTGATGATGCAAGGATGGTGAGAGCATAACATAACATGGGAATAAGAAGATTTGCTGGCTGCAACCGCATAAGGTGCAATCAAAAGTAAACATCTCACTAGCACCTCGGTAGATGGAACAAAAGGTAGCTGCGGGTCCCCTGAATTATCCGACTCACTACAAAGAATGACAAAAATAAGAGAACTCCCCGATTAAGTAGATTTAGAGGGAACGCTAAACTGGTGTAGTACAGATTACAGTACAGTATGTGCCATATCTTATATCATTTGGGGTGTACTAGTTGGATATTGTCCATTATTTTCTCTTCGGCTTCTTGATTAATATTTTCCAATTTGCAACTTTATTGAGCCATTAATGATATTTTTTCTAAATAACCGCATATTTATGAACTTTCACACCAACAAAAAGTTCAACAAACCTAAATAATGATAACTAACACAGTTCAAATGCAGATCATGTTCCAGAAAAGAAATAAAAATACACATTAACAAAGCAAGCTATTTCCAATTCATATCATCCAATTAGGTCATTGCTTTATCACAAAATCCAATCAATCTTTGACCTTGATAAAAGTTACCTCATTTTAAAAAGTTCCATCTTCTCTCCAACTAAGGAGAGCCAACTCAAAAGCTCTGAAAGAAAATCTACTGCCAGGCCAGAAGAGGAAGAAATAATCCTTTTTGTTGCATTTTCTGTTACCTTTCTCACATCCCAACTCGGATGGCATAGCATATGAAGTACCAACTGTAATTGCAGAAATTAATAAAAGATTAGCAACTTTTATGTAGGACAGTAAATTACATTATGTACCACCTGCACCGAGCCTAATTCTAACTTCCTTTGTTTGATGTCAAGTTCCGTACCCAAAAAAAAACATGTTAACTAAAACTCAGAACAGGTACGCGTATATGTACATATTGCATGATAAAAATGGACTGAACAGTGTAATGCCTGGAATCTTTGCTTGGTTGGAGTCCACAAAGATTCGAACTAATTGTGGCTTTGTTCATTACTTCATTCAAAGTGGAAGTGAATAGAAGAATGCCACCAACAAAGCTCAATCCAGCATAACAATACTAACAAGAGCATGAAAGGACTAAATTTTAACTTCCGCTCCAGAATTACTGTGCTATCATCAGTCCCTAATGCTAAGTCTATACAAGATTAAGTTAACTCACCTGCAGCAATGGGTTGACAGACAAGTGCTCCTGAACTCTGCAATTGAAGATAAAAGAGTCATAAAGATAAGATTTGAAATGACGTCTGTTTTGGTTTTACAAAAGAAGAATTTCAGGTAAGCACAAGAAGTGAAAGACCTGTAAAAATTATCCACAAGTAATACTTCAATAAGATCCACACAGGTCATACAGTCTTCGCTCGATAGCTTAGAAACCTGGTACCATCACATGTATGTTTAGATATTTCACAATTGAAGGTGAAAACAATTTCTCATTAGCATATTTAATTTTTTTTGGGCTTCTGCATACATAATTTTAACACACTAATTCAACTGGTATAAAAACTCAGCTCCAAAATTGTAACGAAGAAATAACGAATGAATACAAAAATCAGAACAGTGCTGACTGGAAATCAAACTGGTCCAATCAGTACACATCTGCTCTGCTTGGAGCCAGCAAGGTCATTACCAGTACACAAATGACTTCAAGTCCTTTAAATATCATCTATGGACTTAGAATAAAGCCATTTACTACTGTAGAGAAGAATGCAAATTGGAAAATTGAAGTTAACTTAATTATTACCAGCTGAATTGATACAAGTGAAGATTCATTCTGAGCAATCACTGCCCAAATCTTCTCCTTCACCAGAGTACCCTCTGTAAAGTCAAATCCAGGAAAAAAAAAATAGAATAAATGAATGCACAGGTAAGAATACAAGCAAATATCAAAAATAAGATGATAACACTGTTGGAGAAGTTGAAGTAATGTTAACCTGCTTTTGAATCAACAGAAACAATCTTCCCTAATGCAAACAAAGCATAGATGCCATCCAGCCTTTGTGATGCTTTGGTAAACCCCATTTTAACCAACTGAACTAAGGAATCCACTAAAGAAGAAACCTGGGCAAAATGCAATTTGGTAAATTGTTCTAAATCTAGAAAGTACTGTTGATATTGTATGTACAAACAATATTAAAAATAAGATACTATATCTAACTCTGGTTAATGAATCAGAATGCTTGCACATAGCTCGCAGACATCTAAGATGGCTCTTTCTTAGAGTTTCCTTTTCCTTGAGGCCCGATGAAATAAAGGAGACTACATCAGGTTGAACAGCCTCAGCAGACGCGGAAACCCAAGAAGTCAAAGCCCCTAAAATTGCCACCTTTACTTCCTCAATTCCTGTAATTAAGCATGATAAAAAGATGAGCATAAATTTGGCAAGCAATCTGCTCCTAATAAATAGCCAAGATTGGGGGATAAAAAATGACATTACAAGATCCAGTTAGAAAGGTTGATGATATTTGGACACATAATTATTTATAAACTGCTTATTTTTTCAGTATTCAGGTTCTGTAAGGCATATATTATGAGCTTTCTTCAGAAGTTCCCTTTAACAGTGAAGGGCAATTCTTTTTCCCTACTCCACCTAACGATATTTTAAGCAAACAAAAATGTTGTTAATTCAGACATTTATGGTAAAAGGTCTTTCAAAGAAATATTTGACAATAGAGACAAATTCGAGGTAAAACAGGTTCTTCAGAGGGATTATCTGTAATTAAGCCAAAATGAAAACAACACGAAAAAGGAAGGTACCATCATCTTTATAACAAGAGAGAAGGAAAGTAGAAATGATAGGTGCAATTTTGTTTAGCTGCTTTCCAGCTGGAGACTTTGAAAGCTCTTGTATACAATTAACCATCCCAATTCTTTGGTATGGTAGTTGTAGTTTCCCCTCTGATCCTAAAAGGGACAAAAAATAAATTGTTTCCAAGGGATGTATTAGATAAAGCTTACATATGCACTAATGGATTACCAAAAACTAGAAAAATGGCACTAAAATTACATTTCAATTCATTTGGCCAATGAGAAGAGTCTTCACTCTCTAATAATTTGGTTAAAAGTAGCAAAATACCATATAGTAACATAATGAGTTCAGAAAGCACGCCTGTACTTATTTTTCATAGATGTGCAGTGGGCTGAGATAGATGTCAGAGTTCTCTTAAATGGAACCCGGAAACATAATTATAAAGGATCCAAACCAAACAATATCATAGAAGTAGGGAATAAATTGTACCTCCTATTATGGCCTTTATAGCATCAAACATTAACGGAAGAGTATCCGGATCACTGGATTTTTGACTTAAAAATCCAATAATGCTCAACGCCTTGGCCCTTCTATCTTCATCAGCATGCCTAGCTTGAGAAAGGACTACTGGAAAAAACTCCACAGCATACTTGCTAAGGTCAAGGTTGACACTTCTAAACAAAGAACCAATCGATTCCAATACAATCTCTGGATTCCTTTTGAGCATCTTGACACAAGATGGTACTAATATAGTTTTGAAATCTTCATGCTCCATGTGTGTGAAAAGTGGATGGAAGGCCTTGCCTAGTGCTTGCGGGGGCTTCTCCTTTGCATTTAGTACCAATTTCATGTACATATCAAGGAATGTTGTCTGCGTAGAGAGAGAGTGTAGGAGGAACGAGAGGTAATTAGGCCCAGAATTTGCAAATAAATTAAGCAGTAGTGTTTGATCTTTAAATGCTATAACTGATGGTACATACTGGTAAATAACAGGACGTGTCAGACCTTGAAAGATTTCATTTCCTTTTTGCATGAATTGTGAATTGGTACAGGCACAAGGACTGCCTTCTTGGTCTGAGTCAAAGCAAAATAGTAATCCTTGAAAATACTACAAGAGGAATGATGCCAAGGTTTACCTTGTTTTCAACAAAGAGAGAAGGGGAGGCCAGAGAGAACTCAAGTAAAGCTGTTATAAATGCAGGGCTATCTCTAGCAGAAATTCTTGATTCTTTCAGCTCCTCCACATAGAGCTTATAGGTTTTGCCAGATTGCTACAATACAAGAAGCAAAGAATTGTGTTATGTCAGAAGTAAAGAATTAGCAGTTATCAAATGATCAAGAATGGCAAGAACCTTTAATGTCCTCTTGAGTATATAAAATTACAATGCAAAGTATCATGCACTATAGCAGCCATAACCAGCAACCGTTGAAGTACTAATTGAGTACCTGAAGACTGCTTGGATAACACCATTGTGAACCAACTCCTAATTTTTTGTACAATTCATTCTATTTTCAGTTATGTTTACTTGTGATTCTCAAATCACCCAACTTTATTTACACAGCCACCCCTATTTGCTTTTTTTCATAAACTAAGATGAAAGTTTTTTTATTTTGCACACTGCTTCAAAAAAAAGAATCAGCGTTGATAAATCAAATAGGGAAAGTACCTCGGAGAAAATACGAGAAAACAGTCTTTTACATGACCGAATCGTGCCATGTGAACCCTGCATGGCAGCTTGGTAAAGCAATGCCTGAGCGGAAGCTAGTCTCAAGAAACCCCCTTTAGAAACAGGCCATTTCATAAGGAGAGAAGACCATTTCAGAAGCCTGTAACACCCAAATGGGCTCTGATTTTTTGAGGACCTCTCCATTGACTGAACCAGAGAGGCAGCAAAAGATTTCATGAAGGCCGATTGATTTAGAGATTGCATGACAAGGTCATCTACCGCCTTTGTTGATGGCCGGTCATCATATAAGTTTACTGTTTGAAAAATGATTTCGACTAATGATGACGCTTCTTCAAGAGATAACTCTGGATACAGTGACAAAAAATCAGAAGTTCAGTGCTAATTTTACTAAAGTGCCATAGAATGTACCTAGATATACTGACAAGCACCAAGGCCAAGGCCTTATTATTTTTTTTTTTTGTTTATGTATTTTTCTTTTTGCTTTTGTTGTACTGAGGTGTTGAACACCTCTTAGCCAAAAGTAGCTGAGACTGACTGGTATAGATTGAGTCTGGTTCCTAGTATGTACCACCTAGTATGTCCTTGTAGCAACTCGGGGCAGATCCATGTTAAGTGAATGGGGGTCAATTCATTTTCAAAGTTTTTGTAATTATACATGATTTTTTATATAGTTTAGAGTAAAATGCTATGAATACTGTAAAATTGACCCTCATACGCAACATGAAATTTTTATATGATTGACCCCCATAACTTGAAAGTCTGGTTCTGCCCATGTACCAACTGACACCAAAGGTTGAGCTATTGGCTGTTCATGGCCAATTCTACTATGAAAAGTATCATTTTACTGGTTCTTATGAGTAGACCTTAAGAAATAAATAACATGAGCAAATTATCAACTATTTTTAGAGAACATAAGAAAAGTTAAGTTGTGCAATAAAAATAAATACTTCAGGGAACAGTACAAAAGAAAGAGGCCTGCTAACAATCGCCCCAGGCAAAAAAAAGTCTTCTCCCAAAAGAAAATCTTGGTTGTGGAGACTGGAGAGTAAAACTATCCAAATAAATAGGTAAGTAAATAAAATCAAGTCCGGTATCTTTTCTACCAATTGAGAGCCACCAAGAATACTGACAGAACGAGAAAAACAATTGTACCATATAATCCAAATATAAGTTGCTGAGGGAACATCTAGAATTGACCACATGCACATAAATTGCAAAAATACCATAACACTGTAGAATACTGCATAATTTATTACATTATTTGGACAAAATTGTGCAATCATTTCAGTTAGCTACATAGCATTTCACTTGTAGTAAGCTAAGCAGATGCATAAATTTTATTATTTACATGTGCTTTAACCAATCAGAAGAGATATAATCCATTATAACAAACTGTAAAATTGCTCTACTATTTCTCAAGGTCGATCCATGGCATTGGGTGGCAAAATCAAAACTAAAGAATGAAGAAAAATGACCTGAACTCTTGACTAGAGGAAGAAGCTTCTGGTGAAAGAGAAAGATCCGCTGCTTAGTAGAGGAAGAGGAAACCTCCTCAGCAGCAGCTCGCAACACCTCCATTGGTTGCGCCATTCGCGGAGGAGAGAGAACCACAACTATTTAAAGTCCCTCGATGTGTAGTACTGTATAGATTTGAGGATTTTCGATTTTTGTTTTCCCTCGATATGTCTCACTCTGGCTCGATGGGCGGATGGCAACGGGCGGAGTAGGGGAGAACTAGGGCTTTGGGGAGAGTCGAGACTGATGAAATGAGGAGAGGATTTATTGTGACGAAAGTACCCCTCGATATGTAATAATGCTTTCTGCTCCGGGCTCAGCCTAGTCCAAATTTGGATCCTGCTGGGCTGACAAACCAGCCAGAAGGCCCAGAATGCTATTTTTTTTTTTTAAATCAGAGGAAGAAACCAAGCCCAACGGTCCTAAAGCCCTGAACTGACACTAAAACTCTAAAAAGAAAATTCATCTATTGGTCAAGCGGGCCTAGCCCTAAGCAGGAACGAGTTCAGGTTTGTATCTAAGCTTAACTTCGAGGGTGTGTTCGCCGCTCTACTGTTTCCGCGAAAAAAATAAATTCTGAAATTTTTTTCCCACATGAACAGTAATTTTTAGTTCAATTTCCTACCGATGTTCATTCCCAATAGCCCGCCAAACAGGCCCTGAGTTTGTCTGAATTTTGAGTTTTGGTTTTGGTTTTCGGTCCGTGTTCTCTCTCCCTCTCAATCTCTATCTGAATTTGACTGTAAATTTTATAGTTTTGGAACTTTTTTTTAATAATTAGAAAATCACTTGATAAAAAAAGAAATCTTTTTTAGACAATTAAAAAATCAATTGATAAAAAAAAAATTGGACCATCCGATAGCTACGTATCTACAAGATAGTAAAAAAAAAAATTCAATTGAAAAATCAATTTTATGGTGTTAATATCATCTCCCCTATTATGTCAGTTGCTGGTTTGTTAAAAAAAAAAAAGGAAAACAAAGCTATTTTAGATCTTTCTTTTGCTCACTGTTAGAAAACTGGAAATTCAAATAATATATGCACAGTGATTTAGATCTAATTTTAGATCATATAATTAGACCACATCTTCTCACTATTCTCAATTTGAACTTTTTAATTAATTTAATGTAATGTGAATCCAGGTATTTACTACTTACTGGTTTGTGTACCGGTACATAAAGAGCAGGATTAACACTAATGTACAGGGACTAAATTGTAAAAAAAATTATATCTAGTACAATGTTAGAACTGAGATAGGTGGGTGAAAACTTTGATAAAAGTAATTTCTCTATTATTGATATGTATTTTTATATTACAATGTACATAACCTAGCTATATCTGCACATTTAGGCTTACAGCTGTTGGAACAAAAAATGGAAAAGAATCATAATTAATTAATAAGAGAATTAATGGCTATACAACTATCTGTCATTTGTTGGAAACATATTCTGAGAGTCGGAGAAGGAAGGCAATATCGCTGGACCAGGAAAGTGTATCCTGGATGTAATGTGTAAATTTTCTTCCTGCCTTTGATACGTGTCTCCGAGAAGTATATTTTTCAATAGTGGGTAAGACTTGTACAATGCATAGAGCATAAGCAAAAACTGGAGATAAGGGTGTCAATGACACCCGTTTACCTTATCCGTATCATATTCGATAAGACGGGTATAGGTAATATTTTTTTTATTAGCTTACTAAGTATGAGTATGGGTAAGAATTTTTTCTTCGTTAGGTAAACGGGTATGGATACGGGTAAATGATATTTCATACCCGTTGGATAACAGATAATTATATAAAATAAATTACATATAAATATATAAATATTTAATTCAATTTTGTGTTTTCCATATCACTGTATCCACGCTAATTAATTCATGAGAAATATATGTTTTTTGTTGTAAGAAGAATATTATGTTAAACATATTATTTTTTTTATTTGAATGTTTTGTTATTTAGTTAACAAATTGAATTTTGAATTTGTTCGAAGTGGCATTTGTGTTTTTGATTTTTTTTTGCTTTATAAAAAAACTATTAGTTAGAATTGATTGTATATTTGTAATTTGATTTTTTTATATTAGTAATTGTGATTGCATATATATAACATGAGGAGTTTTGATGGTCTGTTTGTAAAAATAATAAAATGATTATTATTATTGGTTATTCACCCGTTACCGTTTCATTACCCGCTAATTTTAACAGGTACGAGTAGAGTAGGATAAGACAAATTCTTAACGGAAAAATGCAGGTATGGGTAAGATCAACTCTTAGTGGGTATGTGTATGAAAATGCTTCTATCCTACCCATATTGTACCCATTAACACCCCACTGGCTGGAGAGGGGAAGGAAGATTATATGTTAGAATATTGGGTGAGAAATAGTTCCCGTCCTCTGAATAAATTACATAGTTGGTCATAAATGGTGAGTTATAATTCGTTAATTTTTTGAATGGAAAAGTGATGAAGTGACTTAATTGGAATAAATACAAAATTTAGTGGCTACCGAGGAACAAATTAAACTCGGACGATCAATTCGTAACAAAAAATAAAATTGAGTGACTCTCATGAAATTTACCCTAAAATATATTATATTATTATGTTCGATAAGATATTATTCACGATTCCTCTGCATTAAATTATCTGGTTCTGACTTCTGACCTGTGAACCATTCACTACATACTTTTTTTTTTCCCATTTCAGCAATAGTTTAAGCACTAAATGGCTTAAATTGTACGAAAACATGTATCATTTGACCAAACATCAACTCAAATAAAGTTGAACATAATAACAAAAAATAGCTTCCAAATTTCCAATATAACATTTTATATATTTGAGGTCACTCAGCTGATAGCCATCAATTTCGGATCTTCTCAGTTTTTAATTCGAGTTGCGATCATCTGAATTCGATTTGCCTTTGAGTTTAGAATGTAGAACCATCTCATGTCACGTTTGAATCGGTCTGGTCTTATTGTGTTCGGAGTCATATTCAAGTCGGATCGGGTCCGTGGTTGAAATCATATCACTAAGGTAATAGAATATTTATGTTTAGATCAGGACCGTTCGATCATAATCCGCACGCATATTAAAGGAGCCCGTGCATTCCATTTCGGTCCGGATTGATTCAAATTCAGATTGGACGGTCCGAAATATTCTGTTAGATATGACTCCCGGCGGTGAGGATATGAATTCGATTACCTGTGGAGTGGGGCCGGGTACCTCGGGTGGGTTCATCTGAGATATCTCAATTTTTGCGTGACCGACGTGTCCGGTGTCTATTCGGGGAACCGTAGGGGGGCAGTATTATTTAGCTTTGAGAGTCGTGTAGAACGTATTTGAACGTTTTAGATATTCCAAAAAGTCACGCAAAGTTTGAGATATCTCAGAGGATGCGAATTCGGGTGCCTCGAGCTCTGTAAACGTCATCCACCCTCAAATTAAAAATACATCATCCATAAGAGCTAGAAAAATATACTTCTTATTCGATTATTCGAACCAAATAAAATTCGAGAGCAAAGGAAAATAGTGGAAAAGAAAAGAAGATACAGCTTACAAGTATCCGACAAGCGGAGAGACCGAGGGGGTGTATGAGGGAGAGGGGACGGAAATGGCGGGAATAGAATCGACCAGCGCAGAGATCGATCTGGACCGTCCGAATCTCGAGGAGTACCTCCCTCCCGATTCAATCCACGGCCGCGATACCCCCGAGAACCTCCATCTGTGAGTGCCAGGTTCCGATTCATAGTTTTATTTTTTACTGTTAATTCAGGTCATCTGACGCGTTTTTACTGTTAATTCAACTGGGGATTCAGGAGGGACCTGCTCGATATCTCCCCCACTTTAACCGAGGCCGCTGGTGCCATCGTTGATGTGAGTTTCTGACATCATTTCCTCTATTTTTTTCCATCCACTTATCAGTTCAAATTGGTTTCCTGCAGTTTTTATTTTTATTTTTCTTCTTTTCTAAATCAGTTTTGTTAAAATTGTTTTTGCTTGCTTTCTAATAATTAAGCTTCAGTTAAATTTCTTACATGGGTTGTTGACATATTAGAAATTGGGTTAGTACCACTGTATCAGTCTCACTTCTGTGCAACCCAATTTTGTTTGCAAGAACAAGGCCTTCGGGGATAGTTTTTTTGCTCCAATAATGGAACTTGAAGTATGCTGTCTGATGGAAAAGAGTCAAATGTATTTATTTCTTTTTGTTCATGCAGGATTCCTTCACACGTTGCTTTAAATCAAATTCACCTGAACCATGGAATTGGAACATTTATCTGTTCCCTTTGTGGTGCTTGGGAGTTGTAGTAAGATATGGGATACTATTTCCGTTGAGGTATCTGTCTTTTTCATCATTAATCTTGCATTATATTCTAATAACATTTCTTCCTCTGAGCAAAACATCAGCAGCTTTGTAGTATCTGTCATGATATAGGGGTATAAAAAAAAAAGTAAGGAGAATGGCCTAATAAGGCGACGTATTTTTTCTATTTCTGTCTTTTAGCATCTGAAGCAACAGCATCTTTAACCTAATATTTCACAGGCTTTTCACGTTGCTTCTTGGGTGGATAATATTCTGGGCAGGCTTCATCCCTGCACATATCTTACTGAAAGGTCAAGACAAGTTGAGGCGTAAAATTGAGGTGAAGCTTTGAAATTACGTCCTCTTTAATCAGAAAATATTGACGTGTTGACATACAGGATCAATATTGACATACAGGATCAATATTCTTAGCGTAGTTACTATTTTCACATATTCAGGTTTTTTTGAGTGCAATTGACAAACTCCTGCTTCATTGAAAGTAGGAATAGATTACATTATACGACTTTTAATCCTGATCTACTAGGATGCTTAGAGTGTTGTTCAATAATTCTCTTATAAAGAAGATATATTTTTTGTTTATTAGTGTTTATGATATTTAATTATGCAGAGAAAACTGGTAGAAATGATGTGCAGTGTTTTTGTTGCTTCATGGACTGGGGTGGTGAAGTATCATGGCCCACGTCCCAGCATGCGCCCTCATCAGGTTTCTCTTTGTTCTAACAGATTTAATTTAGTGTTGACCTCGAAATTAATAAGCAGCTTTCTACCCCTATTGAAACATGTAAACTGTCATCACTCTCCCTTCCAATCTGTTTTCTTTAAGCATACCAATGCTGTACCTTCCAACTTCACCTAACTTCATTGTGAGCAAAATTAGTGAGGAATGAGGGTATGTTGGGAGCATCTATCTAGGAAAAAGGGGAAGCAAGGGGGTGGGGGATATTTTGTCGTTTTTTAAGGTTTCTTGGTCTTATTTTTCATGTACTTTTGGGTTATGCACGGCATTACTCATTGACAAGGCACAATATCTGATAATTGAGGTTTAAACTGAAACAAATGATCAGTTGTGTTCAGTGATTCCCTTATTTTTGTTAAATTTTTCTGTTTTTCAGTCCGTTCCAGTTTGGCTGAGAAATATGGTTGAATTACGTTTTGAGTTCCATTTTTTATGGTTGAAATTAGTGAATATTGCACTATGGTTGTAGTGTTGCACAACAATATATAATTAACTTGTTAAATATCTATTATTGCTTATAAAATAGGTTCATAATACTTGTTCGTCTATTTTATTCAAACCAAACAAAATGAATTGAATTTTGGATTATTGGGTTTGATTTGTAGAATAATTCGGTTTGGTTCAGTTAACAGTTATGCAACTACCTGATCAAATGGCAACATTTTGAAGTATTTTTCTTTTATTTTACAGGTTTTTGTTGCAAATCATACATCGATGATCGATTTCATAATTCTAGAGCAAATGACAGCATTTGCAGTCATTATGCAGAAACATCCTGGTTGGGTTGGTTAGTACTTTTCTCTGCCGTCATTGTTAATACATGCACCATTTTATAAGAATCTACGGTATTTTACTTTGGTCCTCTGCACCCTTTGGGGCCATTAAAGAATGGCAGAATTCTATCAGGTTATTAAACTAATGGCCTAGACAGATCTTAATGAACATTTTGTTACAAGGTTGTTGCTAAAATACAAGTCCTTGCCCTGTTTAAATTCTTGTAAGGATTTTAGTTAAATAACCTTGTTAAAATAGATTATTCATTCACTTTATTAACAAGCTTAATTTATATTTTTTAATGACATTATTTTTCTCTGTCATTTTCTACTACCTGTATTTTGAAATGAGAAGGCAACCATCCAAGCAACTGAACAAACAGGCATATATTTAGTTTCTCAACAAATAGGTGTGAAAAAAAACGAGGTGGCTTCCTGCAATTTTTTTTATGTAATCATTGTACTGAAGTGTTCAATATAAAAGTCAAGGGGACCGATTGGCTTGCTTAAAAATTCCTCCATTTTTTTGACTAAGCAAGCTCTATTAGTATAAGATTAAAGATGTCAATATCAGAGAGATGTGAATATATTTTGTAGAATGAACCCTAAATATTATCTAACTTGATTTTGTGCTATTGCAGTTATATAGTTTGACTTTTTTTTCCTCTTTGTGGAAATAGGATTTATTCAGAAGACCATTTTAGAAAGTGTGGGTTGCATTTGGTTCAACCGTACTGAGGTCAAGGACCGTGAAATTGTAGCAAGAAAGTAAAGTTCTTTGCTATCATTATATTACAAGCTCAAAGAATGTGTTTAGTCTGTTGAGCTATTTGTCTCATTAGACTCCTTGCTGGACATATTATGAGAACCTTATGAAAGCCCCAATTCATCCGTAAAGCCCAACTAGACTTATAACTTATAAGAGTTTTAAGTAAATATAAAATTAACAAAATTTAAATTAATTTGATAGAAAGAAGGAAGCTCTTGGTGGGGCTGTGATATTTTACCAAATGCACCCACAAGGCAGTTATAAGTTTTTATGTCCTGTGTTGTCTGATTCTGGTTGTTCTATACACTATTGTTTTCTTGGGTTTGTTTATTCACTATCCTCCTTTATACAGGTTAAGAGAGCATGTTCAAGGTGTAGACAACAACCCTCTCCTGATATTTCCTGAGGGAACTTGCGTTAATAATCAGTACACTGTCATGTTTAAGAAGGTTTGTTTTCAATCAAACTATTATCAAATCTGGATAAAATCCCGTACCATCATATGTTCATTGTTTGCAAAATTATCTAGCTTGTAAGAAATTCAAATGTTCTTCAACTGAATGTATGTTGGAACCTTTGCTTGCGGTTATAGATTTTTTTTTTTAAGTGTTTTTAAAATTGGAAGTTAGTGGTTCTGGAGCCATAGGTTGGGCTGTAAAATAGGTTAGACTTTAATTGGTATATGCTATTGCAGGGTGCATTCGAGTTAGGCTGTGCTGTTTGCCCGATAGCAATAAAATATAACAAAATATTTGTGGATGCCTTCTGGAACAGCAAGAAGTAAGATCCATCTTTTTGTACTATTACTAAAATATGTATATTTTTTTGGAACTTTAAGATGTTAGCCTAGAAGGTTTCTTAAAACTTCGAGATTTTTAATGGGCCCTAGATGTTTATTGTTACGATGCTTTTGTTTACTTATTCCAATTCAGTAGAGCTGCCAATGAGTTATTATGTAACACTGTCTTTCTCTATGACTATTGGTTTTAATTAATTTTGCCATGGGAGATGCAAATGTAAAATGCTTGGGATATACATTAAAGATACTCCAGGTTATAATATTTGATGTAATTTTTTTCTATGACTGACAGGCAGTCGTTCACTATGCACCTGTTGAGGTTGATGACATCATGGGCTGTGGTGTGTGATGTCTGGTACTTGGAGCCGCAGTATCTCCAACCTGGTGAATCTGCTATTGAATTTGCTGAAAGGTATTGGGCTTTTGTTCAATATTCAATTTTGGCTTTTCGATATAACATTTCAAAGTTTGTCAAAGGTTCTTCCACAGAATGGAAAGATTTAGGCTTTTTTCGTTGGTACAAGTTGGTTGTTGAAGCACTCACCATCTATAGCACCCTTTTCCCAATCCCACTGGAGAATGTACCGTGCAGTCGTGCAGATCCCCTTCGAGACAAATACCTACTTTATAAAAATACTAAATTAGGGTGCAGGTCAATTCTTACTTGTGTTTCAGAGAAAGTACACCATATATATATCTTATTTATTTATTTAGGTGAACTTCTATTTTCCGGTAAAATGAATAGTCAGATTAGCCTTTTAAGGCCGTGAGATATAGTATTTATTGTTTATTATTAAATTATAGGCTTAGGTCATATGACTACGGATTTTGGGGTCGAGGACGTAGAGCTTAGGACTTTGGCCCTATGATTTATAGTGTAGGCATAATATAGTTAGTATATTATTAGTATTATTACTATTATTATTGGTACTATTATTACTATTAGTATTACTACTACTATTATTATTTTTATTATTATTTTATTACTATCTACTTCACCTTGTGACTACGATTGGGTTTCATTTCTTGCCTACCGCAACTTGTTTGGGACCAAAGGCTTGGTTGTTGTTGTGTTTATTATTAAATGTTAATGTAGGGTCAGAGACATGATAGCTGCAAGGGCAGGACTAAAGAAGGTGCCATGGGATGGTTATCTGAAGTATTTCCGTCCCAGTCCCAAGCTCACAGAAAAGAAGTATGCTTCATTTATTTAATTTGTAATTTATACTATCAAGTTTAGTCTGTCTTCATTTTGTGCCAAAAATAAACAAGTCGGCTTGGATGGAAAGGGTTCTCTCTTACTTTTGTCTATACCCATTGAGGTGTAATACGAAACCAGGGATAAAACTCTTTTGGTGGGAACTCCAGATGGCATCATCAATATTTTCGTCGTACTTTTTTTGCTGATGTCATCCATATCGGTTCATGCTGGTAGAAGTTTTCCACATGCCTATGGGCTTGGTGTGAGTGCTTCCAAATTTGAAAGTGTGTAAATCATATTTTCATCACCATTCAGCATGTGCATTCTTTATCATTGTTGTCGTCATCATTTTTTTTTTGAGAGGGAAGGGGGTTGGTAAACCTTGGTGAAATGTTTGTTATTTATCAGTTTGATGCTTGTATCTGATTAGGATCAGAACACTTTGATCTGATCATTTCACGTGTTATTGCATATTGGATGTATGTTTTTTAGATGCAAAGGGCAACAACTCTGTACTTGTGTTCTTATTTCAAATTTGTATGTTTCAGGCAGCAGATATTTGCTGAAGATGTGCTGCGGCGGCTGGAGAAATAAATTCGTCGGCTTCTTGGCTAATAATTTTGTGTACTTTAGGCCCTTCTGCATGTATCGTTTTGGTAGATTTTTAAAACATTATAGTTCCCATGCAGCTATAGAATTTAGCTCAGTGCTAGATTACTTTTGATGAATAATTTACATGTACCAATCTATTATTCTTGTTAGTAAATATTAGGCTCAGTAAAAAAAAATGCTTGTGCCCCACCCCCACCCCCTCTAGCAAAAAAAAAAAAAAATGTATTTTAGTTTATGTAGCTATTGTACGCCCTTTTTTTCAGCAGTAAGCCTGTAAGAATTGTATGCCTCTATTTTAGTAATTTGAGCTGATCCACTGTTATGTTTACCAGGCTTTGCATTGCGATTGTACTGAAGAATTCATTGTGAAAATGACATTTTTAACATGAGTAGCTATGCTTTATATTTTTGATATTTTTTTTCTTGTTATATTTATTTCTGCGGGTTTGGGTTTGATTTCATGTTTGGAGTCGCGTTGCATTTAGTAGAGAAAGAAGTGTGCCTATTTTAAGGAGAAGGATCATGCATGTTAAAATCAAATCAAATCAAATCATCAATGCGTCAAGTACAATAGATTACAAAAGAATCAAGAGGCATGGAAGGATACAAACAAGATCAATGCAATAATTACACATTAAGAGAAAACAGATGAAAACAGAACAATAACTCTCTTCAGAAATAGAGAGTACATCTCTCGTTGACATATTGGCTCAAAATGTTGCCATCATTGCCGATTGTAAGGTCGCACTCTACATGCAAGTTGTGTTGATGAGTGTCCCACATTTTCACCTGGAACCGGATTTTTGATGTTAGCTTTAGCACCAATTTGACTTGTCCGGCCGCTACATCAGCAGAAAAATGGGGCCAGATTGGGTCTGTCGTGTTGGGGCCCACCTCGGTTAGTGTTCCAAGAATTACTGTCGTGTTTTTGGAAGGTTGGTAGAACGGGGAGAGAACTGGAGCTGACGCGATCTTGTTGTCATTGTAAAGGACGGATGCATAGATTGAATCGTAGTAGATCCCTGTTTTTCAATTTGCATAACTTGTAAGCATGTTGCAATTTGCAAATTAATCCAATAATTTTTTTTCAAATTATCATGTTGGCAAGTAGCAGCAATAAAGACATTAATAAAAGGATGCTCAGAAGGGAACAAAAAAAAAAAAAAAGCAAAGAAAAAGTGTTCGAATTAATTGAATCCACTTTTCTCATTAAGTTACTACAAAGGTGGGGTGGGGTGGCATTTGGAAACCCAATAATATTTGATAGTAATTACAAATAAATAAATAAATAATGACAAATGCTGGGTTTTTTTTTTTAATTTTCATACCAATTCTGCGATTTGAGTTCCGGTCAGTGACATTAAAGGTGAATGCGGAATTGACTGATGGACTAGTTGACTGTGCCAGACCTGGCGCAGAAAAGGAAGCGAGATAAAATCGGGGTCGGTGGGGCCGGAGGTTCAGCCAAAGAATAAACATGACAACAGCAGCAATTAGTAGCAGAGAGAGAAATAATGAACAGATGCACTTGCCGAACCGGCTCATCAGGCTCTCCTTGACCCGGGTTGCAATGTACCTCCTCCGGCTGGTCTGCTGGGGCTGCTGGCGCTGCTGAGGCTGGTGAGTAGCATACGAAGGTTGGTACGAAGACGACATGTCATAGGGTAGATCTTTTGTTTATCTGGTACAAGATTTGAATTGGATGTAATGCTAGTGCAAACTTATAATAGGGGATTGCTTGATTTAGACACTCGGAAATTATAAATGCCAGAAGTAAATCGTTCATTTTATCACTGATAGAAGGAAAGAATACAAATATATTCTTTCTCGTTTCATAAAGTTTAGACAATTCTCAACTTCTTGCTGGTTATAATATGGACCCACTCTCAATTTGTTTTCATTTTCTTTACTATTTTTTTTTGGTAAATTTCTTGATTCCAAGGTTATTGTAATTTTGTGACAGGCGCATCTATTATTTGTGCTTTGAGATTAGTGCTAAGTTAAAAGAACGGTCCAGATCCACTCATTGTAAAAGGGTTATCTGGTAACTAGAGATGTTGATGACATCTACTAATCATTTGATGTAACAGCAACCATTTTTGCGTTCTAATATGGCAATATTTCTTTCATGTTTTTTTTTTAAGCAGTGGTTATTTATTTGCATTCATAAACCTTTAGGTTTCACTTTTAAAAAAAAATTATGGTGGTCAATTCTTATTCTTTTTTTAATATGTTTCTGAAAATAACACTAATTCCAAAATAGCGCTGCTATTATCATATAATGCAATAAAAACTTTTTTTTTTTAAGAATAACATTGAAGTATCACTATTATGTTAATCTAACATTTTATAGGAATAAAAAAATAACACTCTTCTAATTAACATTATACTGAATTATATAAATAAATAAAAAAACATTGGTATTACTCTAAATAATACAACATTATTACCACTACACTATTCAAATTACTAGTCTTTTCGTCCTATTTGTGCATAATAACACATAAATAACACAATTATTATAACCAAAAGCAATCTTTATATTTAAAAGACACTTTAATTTGGACATTAAAAAAGCTTGGTTTTGGGGGCATTGAGGAATTGTTCAAAACTTGTGTATGGGGTTATTCAGATTTCAGATTGGCAATAGATGAGCTGACAACGACTGAAGGCATGCTTTTGACTCCCCACGAATAAGGAAGGAGAAGATGTTCTTGCTTCGATGGAGAAAGGAAGAAGAAGAAGAAAGGAATTTTTGCATTACAGATGTTTCTCCAGAGAGAAAAGCGTATCACGCTGTTTTACACGCCGAAATAAAGAGACTAGTGGAGCCACAAGGAAATAGGAATTGAATTCGCATCCTCTAAGATATCTCAAACTTTGCGTGACTTTTTGGAATATCTTAAGCGTTTAAATACGTTCGGCACGAATCTCAAAGCATAAATAATACTGGCCACCTACGTTCCCCCGAATGAATTCTCATCCTCTGAGATATCTCAAAATTTGCGTGACTTTTTGGGATATCTCAATTGTTGAAATACGTTCTGCACGATTCTCAAAGCACAAATAATACTGGCCCCCTACAGTTCCCCGAATAGGCACCGGACACGTCGGTCACGCAAAAATTGAGATATCTTAGAGGATACGCACCCCCCCCCCCCAATAGACACCGGACACGTCGGTCACGCAAAAATTGAGATATCTCAGAGGATACGCACTCTTGAATTCACATCCTTGCCAATATTGCACGAATCTCAAAGCCCAATAATACACTAGCCCGAATCCTAAAGCGGTGGGATTTAATCTCAAACCATAAAGTGAGGCCCATCCTCTCCGAGATAGGAGTAGGTCCGATGGGTATCGGACCTACTTTTAGGTTCAGTTAGATGTAACACTGTATGATTAGCATTAAAATTCGTGAGCACAGAAATTGAAACAGACTTGTACGAATTTTAATGAAATAGCATGGATCTTGATGCAATCGAATGGTCATTTCTGAACCAAAGTAGGTCCGATGCGACTCTGAATTTGAGCGAAAAAGGCATCTCTCCAATTTTTTTTTAATGTTTTATGTAATCGATTTGCAATTGGCTATGATTTCGAGTTAAAATATCTAGCTCGAGATTAATTCCTTAAGCTACTATCAGAATTTCAAAAAAAAAATATTAACTCGTTAAGAGGTGGTTTAGATTGGTCTGTTGAAATTAGAGGCAGCACACTTGTTTAATTAGTGGTCTGTTGAAAGGGAAAGGGCTCGTATCGTAGCAGAGGTGAATTTTAACGAAATAAATTTACGAGCACCGATATATATTCAATATTATTTAACAATTTTGATGATATTATTTGAATTATAAATGAGCTTGTAATTTATTGAAAACATAAACAAACATACAATATGCTGTAAATATGTTTTAGAAGAATTATAGGCGTAATTTATGACGTATCTTCTTATTTTTATTTTAGAATACTTAAATTTATGAGTTTGTAGAAGATATATATTGAGTGTTATTTGATAATTGTCGTGATATTTGAATCATAAATGAGATCATAATTCATTATCAACAAAAACACACAATAATACACTGTAAATGCGCTTTAGAAAAATTACAGGCGTAATTCCTTATGTATCTCTTTGATTTTTGAACAAATAAATTTATGAGCCCATAGAATATAGATGACATATATTGGATGTTATTTGACAATTTTGATGATATTTGAATCGTAAAGACTATAATTCACTAAAAACATCAACGAATAGATACAATACAATGTAAATGTATTTTCGAAGGATTATATGCATAAGATTATGTATCTCTTTGAGTTTTGGACAAATACATTTATGAGCATGTAGAGGACTACATTAGATTTTATTTAATAACTTTGATGATATTTGAATAATAAATGAGGCCATAATTTATTAAAAACATCAATAAACACACACACAATATGGTGTAAATACGATTTTAAAAAAATACATGTGTAATCTTTAAACAAGTAAATTTATGAGCACGTAAAGGACATATATTGGATATTATTTGACAATTTTAGTGATATTTGAGCCATGCATAATTCTTTAAAAAAAATCAACAATCACACATTATACGTTATAAATATGTTTTAGAAGAATTATAGGAGTGACCTTATTTTCTTCCATCAACTATATAAGAAAATAAATAAATAAATCAATAATCCCATGTCTAGATGGTATTGTTTCTACACCCACCAGACCAGAGTGGTGGTTGCTGGAGCCCAATCTGAATTATTTTACTAAATTTAAGTGGATGTGCATCTGCTATTGGCTAAATGAATGTGTTAAAAGTAAAAACTAAGAAGTAAAAAGCATCTTCTGATATCCATTTTAGAATGTTTTGATTCCCATAATTTCAATTTCGCGGATGTGGTAAAAGAATCAATTTTCTAAATTAATAATTTCACAGTTGCTAGCATTGCGTTTTGAAAATTAGTACCTGCAAATTTGAATGCAACATTTTCAAACAAATTGTTAATTATGAAGATTGTTAAATTATTAATTGCTCCAAACTTTTGCAATTCAAATTGTAAATGTCATATCAGAATTTGCAAGTGTACGTAGATGGTGATACTCTTTTATGACAATATTAAATAAGATATAATAAGTTTTATATAGTCGAGCTATTCACCATCTTCTATATTATCTTTTAGATAAAAAAAAAAATAACTAAACAACACAAACAAACTGTCCCTATCGTACTTATAAGATTTTGGAGCTCGATATAAGAGCGAAGTTTAGGCTTAGTTGTGAAATTGAATGGCAAATTAGGTTGTCACGGATGCTTAATTGAGGAATTCAGGTGAAAACTTGGCTCAAAATGAACTTACATTTGCAAGTTGCAACTCAACTATGAATCTTATTTTGAGCCATAAAAAGAATAATTTAAAACCACGTTTCCCAAGGAACAAAACAACTTGCCAAAAACTCAAAACACATTTTCTTTGCAAGGAAACAAAAAGTAAAATAGCCAACAATTTTTAAATCATCTAGTTAAGTTGATTGAAACTAAAGTAACAATGCCACTAATATGGAGGCAGATGCAAGATATATATATCTGAACTCACCCCGCACTTGTGTATTACTGACTAGGATTTACATATTCAGTTGTGCATCTTTCTTTCTTTCCCTGAAATTCAAATTTAGGTACCAGCCAAAGTAAGAGTACAAAAATAGATCCTTCAATAAGTGAAATCTTCATCAATATCTTACACTTCAGTTAGAATCCCTTCTCTTGTGCACACAATCTTCGCATATTTTGCACTTCCTTGTTTTCTCTACTGCATTGTATATACTTTTTTTTGTTGTCAAAAACATGCATTACTTATATTAAGAAAAAATATTGATAAGAAGAGTAGAACTAGGGTGCTCTTAAGTTCACCCAACCTCTTGTGAACTTGACTCTAAAATATATTGAATCGACTTTAAACGATGAATCCAAACCGTTGAAACCCTTCTACCTAATGAGTGATGCGTCTACATGTGAAAATTTTAAAGTTTCGAATTAATTTAATATAGAGTCAAGTGGTCAAAAGTTTAAGGTTTATAAATTAATTTTAATGCATTCATTTTTTGGACTCCTTTGACCACTTGACTCTATATTAAATTAATTCGAAACTTTAAAAATTTCACATGTAGACGCATCAATCATTAGGTAGAAGGATTTCAACGGTTTGGATTCATCATTTAAAGTCGATTCGATATATTTTAGAGTCAAGTTCACAAGAGGTTGGGTGAACTTAGGAGCACCCTAGTTCTACTCTTGATAAGAAACTACAACAGTGAAATTATTGCTTGCCTTCTTGGTAGGGACGAGGAGAATCCAATCCTGGCTGCGTCTTTGATTCCATAGAGAGCATCTTTAAAGAAATTTTTCTGAGATAATCAGACTGAGAAATAACAAAAAGTATAAGAAAGAAAAAGATCTGATCAGTTTACTCATAAAGTAGCTAAAAAAATATACATGCCAATATTTGTCTCAATAGAATAAGTTTCAAGTTTTGCATGTCAATGTGTGAATCATACTCAAACTTGAAAAATTCTTCCTGCACTGCATTCTTTTACATGTATTCTGCTATCTTTAAAATAAAAAAAAAACTTATAGAATCAAACAAAATAAAAACATTTATGATATTGAAACATTGAAGAAAGAAATAAAACTTCTGAAATAGCCAATTGATTAAAAACCTCAATTGATCAAAAGGCACACAATTTTCTCAGAATTTAGGTGCCATTGACCATGTCAAAATATCGATTGCGGGGGGGAAGGAAAGGGGAGCCGTCGCCAGACCGCACTTGCCCGGGCTCCTTCACCTGCTCCAGAAGAGAAGGAGTGGAGGTGAGGATCGTGTTGATTTTAGGCGAAACCATTCACCCCCAAATTCGGGTGTTGGATTGCTGTGCGGAGGGAGACTCGCCCTCGTCTCCTTCCCTTCCCTTTCCATTAATGCCATTTCACCTCGTTGTTGTGGAGCACAGCCTTAAGCATAGCAGCTTATTGACGTTCTTCTAACAATTTTGACAAGGGTTGTGAAAAGCTTTGAAAGTATTTAACTACAGACAAAAATCAGGAGTAAAATTCCAACATGTACTATCTTCCCATATTAACACCGTGATATTCCACCTCACTGAACTATGAAACAAACTAAATACATAACACTTGAGACAAACTGATCACACAAATTAGAAGCAGGAGAATGGATTACCTGACTGGATGCCAGGTTGTAGATCTTTTCCTCAAACCGAATTGCGATTTTTTGAAGCTCACCTAATCCCTCTGGGTCTGGCACGGGGAGATGCCTCTTTAACGTATCCATTCTAAAATACTCATTTAACAAATTAATAAATTGAGTATAACTTCAGTTTTAAAATATAAAATAGAGTTTCAATTCTGTCAGATGAAAATTTATGAAGCATCCAAATTAAACTCTCAAGCAGAAACTTAATAATCTACAAAGATGGTTATCGAAACTAGGTTGCAAGAAAGTTCGTATATCCTAGAACACTCAGGATCAATTCGATTTTGTATGAAGACTGAACCGATTAAATCAAATTCAAGCTAGATTAATTTTTAACTCGAATTCAGCTCAATTCAACTTATAAAGATAGAGCTAAGGTAAACTCGATGAAGGTTCTTTGCAACCCTGATTCAAACATACTATCCTACTAGAAAAAAAAAATTTAAATCATAAGCAGCAATTGCAAAATGATCAAACTATAATATAGGTTTACCGACTCACAAGATTCGCACAGAGAGAAATAAAATCAAAAGAACTTCTAATGTGATCAATTAATCCGATTGAATACAGTTGGCCAAGAGACACTGTCTTTACAAATTTTAAGCCTTCTGTAAATTTGTTCTAATTATCATCTTTACCAAGGTTTAAAGTTAACAATGATAAAAAAAAAAAAAACTATAGCTATCGAGGCGCAGAAACCACGCACGGGGCAAGAATCACTCGCAGTCACAGATAAAATTTTAAAAAATAATCTAATCAAAACAACATGATGGATAAATCTCACATCTTGTTCACAATTCTCTGGCGACTTTCTTCTGAAAGTTCCGATCTCCAATCGGGGTGAGCGTTAGGATGAGCTCCCGCTCCAGAACCCGAACCCGAAGCTGAGCCCCCTTGCATCGCTGTCAAATTCGGCCAATTTTCAGATGGAGTGATAATGAGGGTTTAGAGAGAACGGGCAGGTGCCCCGCAAGCAAGAGAGAGAGAGATGGAGACTAGGTTTTGCGACTTGCGTAAGCGATTGGAGGAGAGATGGTGAAGTTAACCTTTTTTTTTTTTTTTTTTTTGTAGTTTTACTTTTTAGGAAACCCATTCTTACAGAGCAGTTTTTAATGCGTACAGAGTTCGAATTTTTGATGAACCAAAATACTCCTACATCAAAGGTAGAAGATTTACTCTATAAAATTTGAACGCAGATGAACAGGAGTATTTTGGTCCATCAAAAATTCGAACTCTGTACGCACTAAAAACTGCTCTGTAAAAATGAGTTCCCTTTTCAGTGTAGTACAACTTCATCACCACTTGCAGCGTAATTGCAACTTTGCGAGAACTTGTCTTTCTCTGCTAATACTCATTTTTAAAACAAGGAGGAATTCCATGTGTATCCCTACAAAAAATTCAAAATTACTTATTTTCCCTCTAAAAGTCATAATATAATACTTATCCTTTGAAATTTCAAAAACTCAAAGTTACCTATTATACTAAAAGTTGCCTATTATATTGAAACTCATGTTAAAATTAAAAAATATCTATTTAAAAAATATAGCATATATAAGAAAAATTCTATCTTCTAATTGGTCGATTTTCTAGAATAAATAATTATTTTTCAATTTCTTACACATACACAATGTCATTTATGTGTTACGCTTACACTAAGTGTAAAAATGTAGATAAATGAACTATTTGTCTCGGAAAATAACCAATTAGACGATTGATATTTTTCTTAAACATGTTATATATATTTTTTCTTTTTTAATAAAAGGGTAAAATTGATACTTTTTAAATTTAAAATGACTTTTAATAGAAAAGCAATAAATTGAGTAAATTTGTGAGTTTTGAAATTGAGAAAGGTAGATATGATATTATGAATTTTAGAGGAGAAATTATGTAATCTTGAAGTTTTTGAGGGGTAATATGAAATTGCCCAAAAAAAATAAATATCACGAGTTTGATCTAAATTTTTGTTTGAAAATATAAGTCGGCAGATCAAATGTATCAGAAATCAGGTTAAGGACATGTTCGGCGGACACATGGGTTTGGAAATAGATACAAAAATTGAACTAAAAAGTACTGCTTAGGTGGAAAAAAAAAATAGTTGAAATTTTTTCTTTTCCCATGTGAATAGTGATCTGGCCGAACAGGCCTTAAGAGTTCAGGACACGAAACAAATATTTTTCAGATAACAATGGAGACTTTTCAAAACTAGCTAAAACCGGATATGTAAAACCCTCAACCATCTGTTTGTTTCCATAAGGATTGGAAAATAGAGATCGAGGTACAATATTCCTTTCATTTGTTGTGAAGAAAAACATAAAATAATGAAATAGCTTTTTTTCTATGATATCTAATTGTCAAATTTTTAAAAAATAAAAATTGTGTTTCCCTCACTATTTTTTATTACGTTTTCTTAAATTTTTTTAACAAAAAATATCTCATGTAATTTTGATCATTACAATAATAATTATATTATATTACTGCTATTATTGTTTATGATGGTAATTATAATTAAATGATTATGGTTACAATCAGCATCATCATCATCATCATTTACTATTATAACTCTATATCTTTGATTTTTTGTTCTTCTAATTTTCATCTAATTGCAATTACAATTATTATCAATTATATTGTTATTATGATTAATATTTTTTAATAATATTATTAAAGGAGTTGTAAAGTCTTGGAAAAATTTATAATATATCATTCTTTTTCAAATTTACAAACATAATACTCTCTTCGTAATTTATTAGCAAAATGTCATTGTGGGTCCCATTTTACCTTTCCTCTCACCCCTCCATATTTACTCCCATGTATTATTTGTTACTCTAATGGGAATATGAATTCCTAATTTACAAAATCTGTGGGAGCACAAAAAATATTTTTTACAAATGTACTACATATCTATTTTTGTTATCTAGTTTCATGAAATTTGTTAGCTTTATGTTATTTATTTTCATCAAGAGACTGCTTTTCTATTCAACAAAATAACCTTATTTTGTTGGTACCAGTACTGGTATAGTTTGACACAAGTAAAATTTAAAACTCGAGTTAATACGAAGTCAGCCTGTAATTGTCTGAATTAGAAATGGCCATACATAATATATTATTAATTTCTTTCTTTGTTTTATTATATTTATCTGAATCTTTTTTCTGTTGTCCTTAGGAAACAAGTTTCATAAATTTGGTTCACTTAATTTAATTTCATCGACTTCAATTAAATTAAATTAAAAAGAATTCATATAATTGCATGATAATGACACAAATATTCAAATTTTACTTTATATAGATATTTTATTAATATGAATTGGCATGCCATTAATAGTAACAAATAGTACAGTTGTATCCTCCCATTCGAATAAAAAGAGGGAGTGAAAACGGGAGAGTAGGATGGGGTCCACAGTGACATTTTGTTAAAAATTTATGAGGAGTATTTTGTCATTTTATTTGAAATCTCAGACGAGACCATATTTTATGTTTTCAAACTTTATTTGTTATTTTTAAAATGGAAAAATTTGTTTTATGCCACTCTAAAACTTAATATTTGTCAAAATGCCACTCAAAAAACAATATTTGTCAAAATGCCATCAAAACTCAATGCCTATTTTAATTTTGCCATTATCTCAATTTAAAAATTATAATCTTTCAAAATGCCCAAACTGCCCCTGTCAGATTTTTTTTTTCGAATTTCAATTTTTTTTGAAATTTCAAATTTTTTGAAATTTCAAAATTTTCAAATTTCAAATTTTTTGAATTTCAAATTTTGAAAATCAATTTTATAGAGGAAAATCAAATTTAATCAAATTTTGAAAATTTGAAAATCAATTTTTTTTGGGGAGTCCGAGCCGGGGGCTGCCACAAAAAAATTTGAAAATTTTGAAATTTTGAAGTTTGGAAAAATTTGAAATTCGAAAAATTTGATTTTCCAAAAAAATTTGAAATTCGAAAAAATTTGAAATTTGAAAAATTTGAAATTTGAAAAATTTGAAATTCGAAAAATTTGAAATTCGAAAAATTTGAAATTCAAAAAATTTGAAATTCGAAAAATTTGAAATTTCAAAAAAATTTGAAAAAAAAAAATCTGACTGGGACAGTTTGGGTATTTTGAAAGATTAGAATTTTTAAATTGAGATTAAAAGGGGATAATGGAAAAATTAAAATAGGCATTGAGTTTTGATGGCATTTTGACAAATATTGTTTTTTGAGTGGTATTTTGACAAATATCAAGTTTTAGAGTGGTATAAAACAAATTTTCCCTTTTAAAATATATAAATATTTACTGATCTATAAATTCTAATCAGTAACAGTTGTTTTCTCTTTATTTAAAAAAATAACACTTTACCCTTTTCCTAAACTCCAATTTTTCTCTTACAAGAAATGTACTGTAAAAGGCAATTTCTCTTACTGATCTATAAATTTTTAATGAAAATATTAGAAATAAGAGATATTTTAATGGGTATAGAAGCAATTTCTCCAATTATAAAAGGCAGGTTTATGTTCGTAGAACATTATAATAGGACGGAGGATTTGCTCAAGTCGCATGTCGCATCACTTCCTTCTGAATCGTCGTAACTCCCACGGTGAGTCGGGGTGTCTGTCTCTTCCGATTATAGAAGAGTCCTTTTTCGGCTAAAACCTCGCTTCCACTTCGTATCTGGATTACTGGATTAAGTTTTTTCTTCTTCTTTTTTTCATTCGTTTTTACAGGAGCGACGCAGACTTCCCGACTATGGACTCTAATTCGAACGCTAGGCAAAGCGGCGCTGCTACGGGCCCCGGTTCTGGTGTTGGATCCGAGTCGAACGCTAACCTTGACCTTGATTGGCGATCGTTACTGCCGCCGGACGCTCGACAAAGAATCGTGAACAGATTGTGAGATTATTTTCATCCATCCTTTATCTAGGATTTTGAATTCAATTTTAGGTGGAAATCATATTGTAAATAAGCAAGGAGTGATGCTCCCCTCCCAAAGCTAATATTCTATAATCGTATTCTTATCAATCATATTGTATCTTGATTCTTGAAAGTACGTAGTTTCTCCATATATTTATTCTGGTTATGTAAAACTGTTTGAACCATTTGTGTATTTCTAGTTAGTTCCTTTTCTCTATTAAGGGATGATCTTCAACTGTCTTATTTTTATGCAATCACTGCATATATTTGCCAGCATCTTATATGAGCATTTGACTGGGTATTGTCAATTTACCAATTGATAAAATTAGAAACATTGCCGGTAAAATGAAAAATTGAGATAGCTATATCTGTGCATTTAGTTTTTGTCACCTCAATGTCAGTTTGTTACTTAGTTGATTAAAGGGTTTTGTTATTTTAGTATGGACACATTAAAGAGGCATCTTCCTGAGGGCTTAGGAAATGAGCTTCAAAATATTGCGGTTCGGTTTGAGGAAAAGATCTATAGTGTTGCTACTAGTAAGGTACCTTTTCTGTTACTATTTTTTAATTATTTTGTTGTTAAATATTATATAATTTCTGTAAACATTTAACATTGTATAAGGAGGCAGCATGTCAGAGTATTATTATATAAAAGTAGCATCTGTTGATACTGTACTACTGTTGTTTGTTAATCTTGTGAATTTTTTGACCCTAATTACAATTGAAGACCTTCATTAAGTTGCTATACCGAAGTTGCATCTATTGAAGACTTTTAGTCTGCTTTTAAGAAATTGACATATAACATTTGGCTGTGACACCTAACTCCAGAGAAGTGGGCAGCAGGATCCTGTTTTTTACGAATTGAATAATAAGAAATTATGAAAAATATGCACAGAAGATAATTTAAAAGTTTAAAATAACCCAATAACTTTTAAATTGAAAACTTATTGTGTTGGAACTGGTGTAGTCGTTTGTGTACTATCATTAGTTTTAATTGAAATGGATGTCTAATGTCATTCTTTCTATTTTTCATGGTTTTTTCTCAGCCTGATTATATTAGAAAAATTTCTCTAAAAACGCTTTCCATGGAAAATAAGACGCAGCCCGGATTAAATCCTTCCCTTCCCAACCAAAATCCTATGGACCCAGGTATTAACATAATCTCTTTATCAAATCAAGGCGCTTTCTATTTAGTTTTATGAGTAAGCAGAGGAATGCCTTTTAGGGATTTTTATTGAATTGTAATGCTTTGTAGAAATCATTTGATCTTTTTAACTGCAAATTTAATGTGTAGTGAACATGCATTAATTTCCACCAAGTATAGAAGTAGAAAACAAGATGCTGAAGTAGATGGTATAAGAAGTAAAGAAAGCAAATGACATTCAAATACAATCCCAAAGCACACTTAAAGGTTCCCTCGGAGAGTCTTGATTAATCTATTATTGTGAAAGTACTGAAATTGTTTCTCCACTGACAAATGCATATAATGGTAAACGCATACAAGACAATAAGAATCAGATCACAGTCAGATCAGATGTGATTTGAACAACTTTTTAAGAGCTTTCTTTTAGCTGAAAAGTCTGTATTGTTAATTTATTCTTTATGATCGAGCTTCTTGCCATGTAAATTATGAAACAGGTGAGGGGATGATGTCACAACAGCCAAGCTTGAACCCTGGCCAATCTCTTGGCATGTCACAAGTAATGAACCAACCTCCTGCATGGAGGCAACAACAACCACTCTTACAGGGTTCGCATAAAATGCATACAGCCATCCCTGGTGGACCTAGCGGGGCAACCATCACCCCAATGTCAGGGCCATCCACAAGCAACAGCTATCCCATGTCAAGACCTAGTGGAACCAGTGGGCCATACTGGTTCCCTCCCTACGGATATGTATTTGAGCAAGAGACAGCAACAGCTCACGCCACAACAGCAGCTGCTGCAGGAGGTTCTGGGATGATGTCGGCAGCACCAACAGGTGGGATGCTGAACTCAGTCCAGCAACAACCAGTTGGCCAAGGTGGGTCATTTCAACAGCAGCCACTCATGCGGCAACAGCCGCAACCCACCATGCAGAATCCCACTGTCCCTATGCAACAGACAAATAATGTGACCAACTTACAGAAGCATCAGTTGCAAATGCAGCAAAACCAGTTGCAACAGAGCCAGATGCAGCAGAATCAGTTGCAATTAAATCAGATGCAGCAGAACCATGTGCTGTACCAGCAGATGATGCTTGGCCAACAACAAAATCAATTGCTGGGTAGAAGGGGTGCAGGCAACATGAATAACATGCAGCAGAGGCAGATGCAAATACAAAGACAGGGAGCCCTGCTGCAACAACAACAATCACAGCAACAGCAGCATCTGCTGTCCCAGCTCCAATCGCAACAGCAGCAATTGCCACCACAGCAACACCCAAGCATGATGGAGCAGAGGGAGATGCAGGGATCCCCAGCCCTTCTCCAAACACAGAACAGCAATGCAATTGATCCACAGAGGCGGCAACAACAGCAGTTCATCCCACAACAGCAACAACAGAGAGTACTTCAGGATGTTGCTTCCAGCCGTAAGCTGTGCACCCCTTTATTATATTTCATTTTTAGATGTGATCATGGTTAGTATTTGAATTTTCTAGTACACAAGGATAATAACCCTTTTATGGATAATTTCTCTAGGTTTTAACAAAATAGGATTGCTTAGACCCAATTGATCATGGTTAGTATTTCAATTTGGTATCCTCTTCTAGTATTGCTGACTAATTTTTCTTTCTTTTCATCTTCAGCTGCATCAATGGATTCCACTGCTCAGACAGGGAATCCGGGAGATTGGCAGGAGGAGATGTACCAAAAGGTACTTTTACTTTCATCTGTTAGATTGAACTGGCTATAATCTTAAATTGTCATTTATGAGCACCTTTTCTTTATGAATCATGTTTCAAAGATCTAAAGCAAAATTATTGTTCAGGATAATTGAACTTGTAGGTTTGTATCAGAACTAGTCAGTTTTATTGGTATCGATCTGATCAGTAATTTGATGGATGTAAAATCCTATGTCAATACTAGACTTGTTTGGGTGCTTCTACTCATATGCCTTTTTTTTGCATTTTGAAGATTTGCTTTTGTGCTCTGATGAAATTTGGTATCTTCTTCTTCTGTTCCTTCTATATAGTTAAAATATCTGAAGGATACTTACTTTGCTGATCTGAGAGAGATCCATCAGAAGCTTTCAAGGAAGCTTACTCAAGTATGCTTTTTCCAATTCTTTTGATTTATTGTACTAAATTGTCTCTGGGCCTCTTATTATACCAACTCATACTGGTAGACTGGTAGTTAACCTGGCTATGTTGGTACTGAACTAGGAAGAACTTGTTTTGTACTCTTTTTGTTTTTTGAGAAGTCTTTTGACATGATATTTTTTTTGGTTCTTCAATAAACCCAATTCACTACTGACAGTAGGCACAACTAGTAATTTCTCTCTCTTTTTCTCTGTGGTGCAGCTGGACAGTATAGTACCGCCGAATGCTAGAGGTGGGGAGCAGATTGAGAAAATGAAGCACCTTAAGATGGTTCTGGAGCGCATGATGGCAGTGCTGCAGCTCGGCAAGCACAGCATGCAGATCGGCTTGAAAGACAAGTTATCTCTTTACGAAAAGCAGATCCTTAGTATTCTCCAGAATCACAAGAAGGCACCTCAGCAACAACCCCAGGCTGGGGCTCCTTCTGACCAACCTCATTTCCTCGGTCTCCAACAATCACAGCCTGGGTTGCAGTCTCAGCAACTGCCACAGCAGCAGCAACCACAACAGATGGATAGCCAGAACCAGCTCCAGCAGCAACTGAACACCAGTGCCATGCCTCAGTCAAATAACATGGGCATGCCAAATTCTATGCAGCAGGGCATTCAGAATACATTGCAGTCGGATCAACATCAGGCCAGCGGCACTGGATTTGGATCTTTACAGCAGGGAGCCATGGGCTCCTCCATGCAGAACACCATGAACCCTCCCCAGATGGTTGGTTCTGGTGCTGCTATAGGCTCAAGCAACATGTCACGCACTGTCACCATGGGCGGGATGCAAACGAACATGAGTTCTGCACAGGTTCTCAAGCCGCAACAGCAACACCAGGAGCAACAGTTTCAGCCTCAGCAGCGAATGATGCAGCATCGTGTAATGATTCAGCAGCAACTCCTGTTACCGCCTCAGCAACCACAACAGATTGATAGCCAGAACCAGCTCCGGCAGCAATTGAACCCCAGTGCCATGCCTCAGTCAAATAACATTGGCATGCCAAATGCTATGCAGCAGGGCATTCAGAATACATTACAGTCGGATCAGCTTCAGGCCAGCAGCACGGGATTCGGATCTTTACAGCAGGGTGCCATGGGGTCTTCCCTGCAGAACACTATGAAAACAAGGAAGTGCAAAATATGCAAAGATTGTGTGCACAAGAGAAGGAATTCTAACTGAGGTGTAAGATATTGAAGAAGATTTCACTTATATATTTGAGGAAAATATTTGGTACTCTCTTTGCCTTGTACCTGAATTTGAATTTGGGGGAAAAAAGAAAGAAAGATGCACAGCTGAATCTGTAAATACTAATCAGAAATACACAAATCTACAATAACGTTTACGGACTAAATATACTGCAACATTTTTATAGCGTATTTTTGCGGCTATTCAATACTTTACTCTGCATGTGATAGTTTTTTATCTAAATAGAAAATATACATTGACTATAACACACCAAAAGCTGTTGAAATGCATTTGCAATATTTTTTATGCATCTATTCAAGCTCTTCGATTCTTCTGTATTGTGTAAAAGAAAATACATCAGATTTTACGCGCACAGATTTGCTGCAATGCATTTACAACATATTTGGTGCCATTTTTAATCAACATAAATTAATTTCTATCATTTGTTTTAAGAAAAATTCAACAAGATTTTTTTTTTTAATCATCAAAGCGGAAAAAAATTCTACAAGACTTGCTAGTTCGCAATGTTTATCTTTGGACACGTTTCTTCTTGCCTTCCACCTTGACCCGGAATTTTTATTCATAGAAAATATAAGAAAAATTAAAATAAAAAAATGATAGGGTGGAATTTTAAAAATAAAAGTCAAGATCTCTGCTAAAAAAAAATTATAGAAAGCTACTAACAGTCTCTGGACATCAATTCTCAAAAAAATTTCGGACATAACTAAAGGTGTCTGTAAACCTTTCTAATAACTTTGATTCTCAAAAAAATTTCGGACATAACTAAAAAGTGTCTGTAAACCTTTCTAATAACTTTGATTCAGTGAATTCTACAAAAAAATAGTGACTTTTTATTATAGTGTAGTCTCCAATAAACCTCCAATCTAACCGCTTTGACCAAGACCATTTCGACCACTTGTAGTACTTTCACGAAGACCACTGGGACCACTTGAAGAAATTTTCTAATGACTTTTCAAACTTGAAAAGTGTCTGTAAACCTCTTTTATTAATTATGTAAACTTCAATACTCAATTATGTAAATTGATTCAATGAATTCTGCAAAAGCTAATAATCTTCATTAAAGTGTGGTCTCCAATAAACACCCATTCTAACTAATTGTTTTGACCATGACTACTTGGACCACTTGTAGTACTTCTGCCAGAACTATTGGGACCACTTGTAGAAGTTTTATAATGACTTCTCAAAACTAACAATTAACATGAGACCACTTTAAACTCTGTAAACTATTTCGTTGAATCCTGTAAACATAACTCTGTAAACTGTTTCTTTGAATCCTGTAAACATAACTCTGTAAACTATTTCTTTGAAAACACGCTAAAAGCGGTCCGAGTCGTTGGGGGAATTTTCCGGAGATAATAGTATAGGAAATATTACATTTTCTTAAAAATTACATATGTGAGACTTCAAAGGAGAATAAAAACCGGAAAAAAAATTCTAAATGTACGTGGGCCGCCAAAATTAGACAAATAAATTGAAAAAAATAAAATTCTAAATGAGATATGCCAAATTAGGCAAGGCGTTGTTTTTTAAGAGTAGCCTAGCCTAGTGTGTAAAAAAAAAAAAAAAAAAAAGGCAATGATATAGTTATATTTAAATGAAAAAATAATTTATTTTGAAGTTTTAATGAAAAGATATTTAATTGAAGAAGTTATGATGTATATAATCTAAACTTCTCATTCAAATATGAGAGAAGGGATATCTATTTTTTTTTATTAATCGGAAAAAAATATCAGAAATGGGTGACGTTTCGATCAGAAGTCGTTTATTCTATTTCATAGACGGTACAAAAATTTCTGTCCGAATTAATCACCGCTAATTCAAACCGTAACCCCGCTAAACAAAAAAAAAATCCGACCCGAAATAATCCGTCCCGTCCAGTCGCAGAAAAAAAATTCTGGAATCTATCCGTCCCAGAGTGACAGATATGAGATACCATCATTTACTCGCAAAAATGAGGCCACGGGTGCAGCAAATTACAATTCTAGCCTTGCACTGAAATATTGAAGAGAAAAGGCTGGAACATTTAGAACTTCAATCCTAGGACAGGACGGATTACACCGTCCGGCCGTCCGGGATTTTTTTTTCTGCATCTGGAACAGGACGAATTATTCTAGACGGGTTAATTTTTTTTCCGAGATTTTTATTAATCGAAATTATATAAAAAAAATATCAAAAAAGATGAGAGAATATGAAAATTTTCAAAATATAAGTAGAACGGTACATTTATTCCGTCTCTACGGACGGAACAATTTATCCCATTCCTGTTAATAATAATCTTGTCTCAAACTTATCATTAACTAATTTAAACTAAACAGTAAATTTTTTTTTTATAAGAAACAGTATAGATAGTTCCGTCCATAAAAAAAAAAAAGACAGAGACGGAACAGATCTTTCCATCCCTATGCATTCTGTTTTTTGCACCCTTAGCGAAAATGTTTTTGAATACTACGTCCGAATCTATTTATTGCACTGGATGTGATATCACCAATCAAGACCTAAAGCCAAAATTATTGAATACTTTTATTGGCTTCAACTGAGGACAAATTAAAGAAGTCATCAAGTCATGCTTTTTCATATGACTTTCTTATCTCAGCGTCCATATGATTTTCTCATCTCATGCAACGCTGATAACTTTTCAGCTTTAAAAGTAGGATGCACAGGGACGGGAAGATCTTCCCGTCTCTGTCTTTTATGTTTTGTTTTTTTTTACTAGTTAGTTTGGATTAGTTAATAGCAAGTTTGACACGGGATTATCATTAATATGGACGGGATAAATTGTCCCGTCCGTAGGAACGGGATAAATAAACCCGTTCTACTTATATTTTGAAATTTTTTAGATTCTCTCATCTTTTTCAATATTTTTTTTATTTAATTTCGATTAATAAAAATCTCGATATTTTTTTCAGCTTAGCTATTAGCGGTGATTAATTCGGACGAGAAATTTTGTACTGCCTGTGAGATGGAATAAACGGTCTCGTTTTATCTATATTTGAATTTCCAATCAAAACACTACCCTTTTTTATTTTATTTTTATTTTCGATTAATAAAAATATTAGGAGGAATATTGATGAGTTCAAACGGACACACACAGAGTTTTAGGATAGATGACTATACCTTTTAATCCTGATTTCACTTTACAAGTCAGATTGCAAGTGTACAATCCTATGGTATAATACAATCATGGTGTCAATCCATAGAGATAGTGTATTAAGATTATAACAATTTTCACTAAGTCTAAGTCGAGTTGGTTGTTTTAGGAGTTTAATGTTATCTTTAATTGAGTTTAATTAATTTTAAATTGATTATATAACTGAAGTTATAGCGTGGTTTAATGCAGTGGCGCTACAGGTGATTGGCAAAAATAATAAGAATTCTCTAGAATTCAAGTTTTCCTATGATTCCTAATATTAAGAATATCTGTTTACATCTTCTGTCTATGCCGCATGCGGCACTGTCATTGTTACATATACTAAGTTTTCATCTTTAATCCTACTATTTTATTGAACAAGTACTCCATAGCAATGATTAAATTTTTAATTCTTTACTCTTAAAAAAGACTGTCGAACAGTCTTATATACCTTATTTTTCTATCTAAATTTGAAATTCTTTTCTATTTCTCCATTTTATGTTTAACCAAATAAAATATTATGTAATTAATTCTCAACTCCAAATTAAAAATTTAATGATCACTCTACTTTTTCCTTAACTCCTGCTTTTCTCTTTCAATTAAGAAAGTATGCTTAGATATACTCATTTAATTTCAACAAAAATAAAAACATTATTTCAGCTAAAGAGATATATTCTACTATATTGATTTTAGAAAAAGTAAAGTGAGATCGAATGTGTCCTATCTCTTGAGAACGATTAAAGGTCACTATAATTTTTAATTAGAAGTAATTAGTTAATTATATTAGACTATTATAGTTAAATTAAATAGGGAAAAACTACGAATAAAATTAAATTTAGATGAAAAAATAAGATGCATTGACATTTTGACGAAAAATAGGAAATAAGAGAAATTTTATTGGGTACAGAAGCAATTTGCCCAGTTATAAAAGGGGGATTTGTTCGTTGAAAATTATACTAAGTCGCATCACTTTCTCACTCTACAAGTCCGTCGCAAACAAGAAACAAGAATCAAGAATCGTCGTAACTCCCATCCCACGGTGAGTCTCTTCCGATGCTAGCGTTCTTTCGGCTAAAACCTAAACGCCATTAACAGGGGTGGCCTGAGTCCCAGACTGACTGTGTGTACTGAGTCTTTTCTTCATTCGTTTTCGTACAAGAACGACGCACACTTCCCGACTATGGACTCTAATCGGAACGCTGCGCAAGGCGGTGCTGTTGCGGGCCCAAGCTCTGGTGTTGGACCCGATTTGAACACTAATCTTGATTGGCGATGGCAACTGCAGCCGGACGCTCGACAAAGAATGGTGAACAAAATGTGAGATTTTTTTCATCGATCCTATCTCTAGGATTAATTTTGAATTATATTTTAGGTAGATTTTGGCCGGGAAGAAGCTTTTGATTGAGAGTTGTAAGTAAGCAAGGAGTAATGTCCCCCAAAACAGTTCTCCATATATTTATTTTTATTCTGGCTATGTAAAACTGTTTGAACCATTTGTGTATTTCTAGTTATACTTTTTTTTTTTTGTAATTTCTTTCATTTTTCTATTAAGGGATGATCTTCATCAACTGTCTTATTTTTTATACAATTAATCATTGCATATATTCGCCAGCATCTTATATGAGCATTTGACTGGGTATATCAATTTACCAATTGATAAAATTATAAAAATTGCACGTAAAATGAAAAATTGAGAGAGCTATATCTGTGCATTTAGTTTTTGTCACCTCAATGTCAGTTTGTTACCTAGTTGATTAAAGGGTTTTGTTATTTTAGTATGGACACATTTACGAGGCATCTTCATGTGCCAGTACCAGAGGGAATAAACGAGCTTCAAAATATTGCGGTTCGGTTTGAGGAAAAGATCTATAATGTTGCCACTAGTCAGGTACCTTTTCTGTTACTATTTTTTAATTATTTTGTTGTTAATTATTATGTACGTAATTCCTGTAAACATTGTATAAGGAGGTGGCATGTCAGAGTATTGTTATATAATATTAGTATCCGTTGATATTGTAATACTGTTGTTTGTTAATCTTTTGAATTTTGTACCCGAATTACAATTGAAGACCTTAATTAAGTTGCTACACCGAAGTTGCATCTATTGAAGACTTTTAACCTGCTTTTAAGAAATTGGCATCTAACATTGGCTGTGACACCTAACTCCAGATAAGTGGACAATAGGATCCTGGGTTTTACGAATTGAATAATAAGAAATTATGACAATCATGTGCAGAAAATAATTTAAAAGTTTAAAAATAAACCAATTACTTATAAATTGAAAACTAGTGTTGGAACTGATGTAGTAGTTTGTGTGTCATCATTAGTTTTAATTGAAATTGATGTCTAATATCTTTCTTTCTATTTTTGTGGTTTTTTCTGAGTCTGATTATCTTAGAAAAATTACTCTAAAAATGTTTGCCATGGAAAATAAGATGCAGCCCGGATTAAATCCTTTCCTTCCCAACAAAAATCTTATGGACCCAGGTATTAACATAACCTCTTTATCAAATCAAGGTGATTTCTATTTAGTTTTGTGACTAAATGTACTTCCTATCAACTTTTTTGTTCTGTAACATTTGAAATGAGCAGATGAGTGATACAAAATATATTTCTTGAATTACTGTATTCAAGCAAATTATTTCTATAAAAGCAAGAATTATGGTTTTGAATACATAATTTGGATAATGATTTTTTTCAGCATACATTTGTTTGTGCATATTATTATATGTTGAGGAGTCCACTACAAAATTTTGGATGACACTACATGTCAAAATTTTTGGTTTCAATAATGATTTAATTATTGAAGTTCCAAATGATAAAACTTAACTGTTGATTAGGTTCTTTGTCATGAGATCATTTCATACAAGATCAAGGTGTTGAAAAATCTACCAGCTGGTTGCAACTTATTCCATTCATTGATCTTTTCACCTCTTGATCTTGTATCAAATGGATTCCAAAATCTATAATTTTTTTTCAGCAATTATTCATGAAAGAAATCAACTGTTCAGGAACTTGAAATATGAATTGTTAATTCTACAAAAGGTGCTGTCATGATATGTCAAAAAAGAGTCTTAATTGGATCACTTTTCTTATGAGATGGGCTGTACGAGCCAAAATTTGAAGAGCTTGTTGTATTACATTAATTTTTATAAAACTTTATATATTTGCTTAGTTTTTTTTTAAAGGGTTGAAAATAATAAGCGTGCATTTGCATTTACCTAATTGCTTCTTTTGTATGTATTATTGTTTCTTCAAATATTTCAGCAGCTTTTGTTTCCCTTTTTAATTAGCAGAGAAAATGCCCTTTACGGACTTTTATTGTATTGTAATTGTAATGCTTTGAGTAGAAATAATTTGATCTTTATAACTGCAAATTAATTGGGTAGTGGACATGCATTAACCTCCACTGAGCATAGAAGTAGATAAAAAGATGCTGAAGTAGATGGTAAAAGAAGTAAAGAAAACAAATGGAATACAAATACAATCCCCAAAAAGCACACTGAAAGGTTCCTTGGAGAGTCTTGATTAATCTATTTTTGTTAAAAAATGTTGAAACTGTTTCTCAACTGACAAATGCATATAATGGTAAACGGATATGAGATAATACGAATCATGTCACAGTCGTGATTTGAAAAACTCTCCAAATATGATTTGCATAATATGCCTACAGCTGCCCCTGGTGGACCTAGTGGGGTAACCATCACCCAAATGTCAGGGCCATCCATAAGCAACAGCAAAATGTCAGGACCTAGTGGGCCCACTGGTTCCCTCCCTATGGATGTGTATTCAAACACCCAGAGACGGCAACTGCCGCAACAACACATGCTGCAAAATCAAATGCTGTATCACCAACAGCAGCTAAAGATGCTCCACAAGCTGCAACAGCAGCAGCAGAGTTCAGCACTTGCGGGAGGATCTAAGATGATGTCAGCAGCGCCAACAGGTGGTATGCTGCAGAGTCAGCTGAACTCAATCCAGCAACAACCAGGTGGGTTATTTCAACAGCAGTCACTCATGCGGCAACAGCCACAACCCACCATGCAGAATCCCACAGTGTCTATGCAACTGACAAATAATGTGACTGACTTACAGCAGAAACAGTTGCAAATGCAGCCATACCAGATGCAACAGAGGCAGTTGCAACCCAATCAGATGCAGCAGAACCAGATGCTGAACCAGCAGATGATGGTTGGCCAACAGAAAAATAAATTGCTGGAAAGTGGGGGTACAAGCAACATGTATAACACGCAGAGGCAGATGCAAATGCAAAGACAGGCAAGAATGCTGCAACAACAACATCTTCCATCCCAGCTCCAATCACAGCAGCAGCAATTGCCACAACAGCAACAGCCGAGCATGATGCAGCAGAGAAAGATGCAGATGCGACAGCAGCAAATGCAGGGATCCCCAGACCTTCTCCACATGCAGAACAACAATGCAATTGATCCACAGACGCAGAAGCAACAGCAGTTCATCCCACAACAACAGAGAGTACTCCAGGATGTTGCTTCCAGCTGTAAGCTGTGCACCCCTTTATTATATTTAGTACAGTTTTAGATGTGATCATTTCTAACCTTCCCCAACTAAAGAGAGAGAAGAAGAATGTAAAAGCTGGATCTTTATTCATTTCTTGTAATGGAAGCTGTACAATGCTATGCTGTTTATATAGACTAAGCTGTTCCTATTACATTGAGTAACTAACTAACTAACTAACTAACTAACTAACTGTGGTTTATAATCCTTAACCACAGTTCTAACAGCCAACTGAGTAACTAACAGCTTTGTAACAAACTATCTAGAAACTAATTAACAGCGCCTTTAGCTTGTAGAGCATCATCTGTTGTGTTATCGCCTTTACCAACTTATTGGGACTAAAGGCTTTGTGGTTAGGGGTGTAAACGGATCGATATTATCTGATTTCGTCCGGATCCGAATCCAGAAAATTATTTAAATTATCTGACCCGTATCCGTATCCGAGACTATCCATATCCGTATCCAAAAAATTATAATGGATAAGGATACGGTAAGACTTTTAACTACCCGTATCCGACCATTTACACTCCTAAACCACAACAAATGTACACTATGTTCTTAAATTGATTTATTAAAATGCATATACATACCAATGATTTATTAAACTGCATATACATATATATTCTGATGAACAATATAACACTATGATATGATTAGTAACTAATGTTTTGATAATATGATATATGTTTTGTAACCAACAAACTTATTATGAAAAAAATTAGACCTAATTTATGAATGGAAAACTTATATTTAGATGTTATTCTTTACTAGAATGTACATTAGTAATTTATCTGTAATTATCCGAATTATATTCATATCCGTATTCGTATCCGTTCGATATCCAATCTGTATCCGTATTCGATTAATATCCAATCCGTATCCGTATCCGAGACTATCCGTATTCGTATCCGTATCCGTATCCGAGACAATCCGTATCCGTATCCGTATCCGTATCCGAAAAATTATAACAGATAAGGATTCGGTTTGACCACTATCCGATCCGTATCCGACCGTTTACACCCCTATTTGTTGTTGTTGTTTACAAGCATTTAAAAATTATGTAAAGCCTTTAAAATTTATCATAATCCTTTTGTGGATGGTGTCTCTAGGTTTTAGCAAAATTGGATTGCTCAGACAAACTAATCATGGTTGATATTTCAATTTGGTGTCTTCTCTTCTAGAATTGCTGACAAAATTATGCTTTCTGTTAATCTTCAGCTGCATCAATTGATTCCGCAGCTCAGACAGGGCATCCGGGAGATTGGCAGGAGGAGATCTACCAAAGGGTACTTCTTCTACTTCCATTTGATAGATTGAATTGGCTATAATCTTAAAGTATCACTTATGAGCACCTTTTCTTTATGAATTCTGTTTCAAAGATCTAAAGAAAATTTATTGTTCAGCATAGTTAAACTTGTAGGTTTGTATAAGAACTAGTCAATTATATTAGTATCGAACTGATCAGTAATATGATGGATGTAAAATCCTATGTCAATTCTAGACTTTTTTGGGTGTTTCTGCTACTCATATGCCTTGTTTTCATTTTGAAGATTTGCTTTTATGTTCTGATGAAATTTGGTATCTCTGTCTTTTGTTCCTTCCATATAGTTAAAATATTTGAAGGACGCTTACTTTGCCGATCTGAGAGAGATCCATCAGAAGCTTTCAATTAAGCTTAGTCAAGTATGCATTTTCAAACTCTTTTCATTTCTTGTACTAAATTTTCCCTGGGCCTCCTATATACCAACTCATACTCCTATATACCAACTCATACTGGTAATTAACCTGGCAATTTTGGTACTGAACTAGGAAGAACTTGTTTTGTACTCTTTATGGTTTTTCAGTAGTCTTTATACCTGATCTTGTTTGGTTCATCAACAAAAGCCCAATTCACGACCGACAGTAGATTGGCCCAATAATGGTATGAAGAGTAACTGGATTGGTATCAAGTTTTTACCTGTTGGACTGCAGAAGACCAGTCACTGCTAGTAACCAATTTCTCTCTCTTTTTCTCTGTGGTACAGCTGGACAGTATAGTACCGCCAAATGCTAGAGGAGGGGAGCAGATTGAGAAAATGAAACACTTTAAGATGGTCCTTGAGCACATGATGGCAACGCTGCAGCTCGGCAAGCACAAAATGCAGATCGGCTTGAAAGACAAGTTATCTCTTTACGAAAAGCAGATCCTTAGTATTCTCCAGAAGCACAAGAAGACACCTCAACAACAACCCCAGGCTGGGGCTCCTTCTGACCAACCTCATTTCCCCGGTCTCCAACAATCGCAACCTAGCTTGCAGTCTCAGCAACTGTCACAGCAGCAGCAACCACAACAGATGGATAGCCAGAACCAGCTCCAGCAGCAATTGAACACCAGTGCCATGCCTTAGTCAAATAACATTGGCATGCCAAATGCTATGCAGCAGGGCATTCAAAATACATTACAGTCGGACCAGCTTCAAGCCAGCAGCACAGGATTGAGATCTTTACAGCAGGGCACCATGGACTCCTCCATGCAGAACACCATGAAAACGAAGAAGAGCAAAATATGCGAAGACTGTATGCCCCAAAGAAGTAATCCTAACTGAGATGTAAGATATTGACAAAGTCTTCACTTATTGAAGGATCAATTTTTGTACTCTCTTTGCCTTGTACCTGAATTTGAATTTCGGGGAAAAAGAAGAAGATGAACAACTGAATATGTAAATCCTTGTCAGTAATACTCAAGTGTGGGTGAGTTCAGATATATAGCATGCATAGCAGCATATGCCTCATATTAGTGGCATTGTTGCTTTAGTTTCTATCAATATAACTAGATCGATGATATTGAAATTGTTGGCTAATTTTCCTTCTGTTTCTTTGCAAACAAATTGTGTTTTGAGTTGCTGATAAGTCGTAGTCCTAGTAAACATAGTTTTTAATTATTCATTCTGGCTAGAAACATGATATATAGTCGAATTGCAACTTGCAAATGTAAAGTTCATATTGAGCTAAGTTTTCGCACGAATTCTTCAATTAAGCATCCCTGTCAACCTAATTTTCCAAGCACCTTAACAGGTTAACTGCTATTCAATTTCACAATTAATTAAGCCGAAAGTTCGCTCTTATAACGAACTCCAAGGTCTTATAAGATAATTAGATGATGGTGAATAGCTCAACTATATTGAACTTGTTCTCTTATATAATATTCATTGGGTTTAGGCTTGGATGTTGTACATAACTGGAGCATATTTATTTCTGCAATTGTAAAATTTAAAATTATTTTTTATAGCAGTAATTTGATAGATTTATTTCATATCAAGTTTAGAATAAGTTTATCTCTGTTTTGCTTTCTGTCTGTTTCCCGTAATTTCAATATATAGCATTGCATTTAAAAATTAGTACTTGCAAAATTGAATGAGATACTTTTAAACAAATTGTTAGTTATGAAGATTGTTAATTGCTCCTCATTTTTGTAATTAAAATTGTAAATGTCATGTCAAGATTTGCAAATGTGGATGAATATGCTCTTTGTGATCTAATTGATTTGCTATGGAATTCACGCATTGCTCTCTCTGTTACTCTTGCGCTAAGGTTACCCTTCCATCCATTGCTCTCAAAGAGACGTCTCTCGATCATCTGTCAAGAGCTGAATGAAGAATTGACTAAGTCAAACAGCTGAGCGAGGAAGGAGTTCAGAACAGAGTGAGCAGTGTTAAGTTAGAAACTTATAAAAATCGGCCTAAAAATTATAACTATGATTCAGGACAATCTTTTTATTTTATAGTTTTCAACTAAATGTAAGGAAAAATATATATACAATTATAAAAAAAAAAATTGTCACGCAACATTAAAGGAGAGACTAATAATTGTAATTATGTTCAAAAATTATTTTTATTCGAGTTTGTTAAATAATAAATTAATTTTCTCATAATATTCGAATTATGTATCCGAATAATATTCGTATCTACTTAATATCTGATCCGTATCCGTATCAGAAAAATAAAAATAAAAACGAATACGAATATAATTTTACCACTGTCCGTATCCGATCCGTTTGCACTCCTACCTCCACGGCATAAAAAGCCTTTTGTACATGGTACTGTGGTTGAGTGGAACGATTTAAAATATTTAAAAGTATCATCTATCTCCTTTATCTCTTTTAAATGGAGATGATTAAGATTTTCTTATACAATTCTAAACAATGTTGACCATCCATTATAAATCCTACGTTCTGTATCATTTTCTCCAATAAATTGCTAGAGTCCTTTCAATAAAACTGGAGAGGATCCTAGCCAAATTGTCAATGAAGTAGCTTGACTTGTCATTAATTCGGCTAAAGTCAAACTCCATTCGGCTCAACTTGACACTGTCAATTACGGCCCTACCAGCTTATTAGCCGGACTTTTTTTATAAAACATAAATAAATAAAACAAATAAAAAAATATATTGATTACTCTTCAAATTACAAAAATCATTCAAATTGAAAATAATTTCTAATTATTCTCATGAGTTACCAATTTCTTTTAGTTACTTCATTCCACACCATTACACCCCAAATTACCCCAAATTACATCATAGATTGAAAAAAAAATCGAAATAATTTTTCGATTATGTGAAATAAAAGAAAAAAATTGGTAACTAAAATTAATTTTCAATTACTATGAAGTAAAATAAAATATTTTTGTGCTCAGTGGTAACTGAAAATTAATTTCGATTACCATTACACTGTGAAATATGTGTGTAGCACGAGTGTAATGAAGTGGCAAAGCGGTAAGCGAATTTTTTTTGGCAAAGCCGTAAGCGAATTTTTTTCTTGATTACTTCCGTGAGTAACCAAAAGTTTTTCTCAAATACCTAAGAACTTTTTATCAAAACAAAAAAAAATTCTCAGTTTTAATAATTTTTATAATTTGAAAAATAATTAAACTGTTTTCTCTGATTTTCTTTTTTTTTCATTTACGTTTAATAAAAAAAAATCCTATTAGCCTCGCTTGATTGCATCCAACCCCAACATAATCTTCTCTCTTCTTCAGTCGCATACGGCATACTTCCTGAAGAATAAAGTCCTACTGTCCTACGCAAACAAGCGAAGAACCGGTGAGCCTCTTTCAATTCTAGCGTTCTTTCGCCCAAAACCTAAACGCTGCTAAGTACTATGGACTCCAATTGGAACGCTTCCCAAAGCGGCGGTGCTACGGGCCCGAGTTCTGGTGTTGGACCCGATTCGAAAGCTAGCCCTGATTGGCGATCGCAACTGCAGCCGGACGCTCGACAAAGAATCGTCAACAAAATGTGAGATTATTTTCATCGATCCTTTCTCTAGGATTTTGAATTTTATTATAGGTGGATTTTGGCCGAGAAGAAGTTTTTGATTGAGAGCTGTAAATAAGAAAGGAGTAATTGCCGCCAAAACCAATATTCTATAATCATATTGTATAAGATCTGGTCGGAATCTTCAAAGTAGTTTCTCCATCCTTTATTGTATATTTATTTGGGTATGTAAAACTGTTTGAACCATTTCTGTATTTCTAGTTACTTCTTTTTTTTCTTTAAAGAGATGATCTTCAACTGTCTTATTTTTTATACAATCATTTGCATATATTCGCTAGCTTCTTATATGAGCATTTGACTTGGTATTATCAATTTACCAATTGAAAGATTAGAAACATTTAATTTTGTAACCTCAATATAAGTCTTTTACCTAGTTGATTAAATGGTTTTGTGATTTTAGAATGGACACATTAAAGAGGCATCTTCCTGTGCCAATACCAGAGGGAATAAAGGAGTGTCAAAATATTGCGGTTCGGTTTGAGGAAAAGATCTATAGTACTGCTACTAGTCAGGTACCTTTTCTTTACTATTTTTTAATTATTTCGTTGTTAATCATTATATAATTTGTTTAAACATTGTATAAAGAGGCAGCATGTCAGAGTATTATTATATACAAGTAGTATATGTTGATATTGTACTATTGTTTGATAATCTTGTGAGTTTTTTTACCATAATTACAATTAAAGACCTTAAGTTGCACCTATTGAAGACTTTTAGGCTGCTTTTAAGAAATTGACATCTAACATCTGGGTGTGACTCCTAACTCCAGAGAAGTGAACACTAGGATCCTGGTTTTTATGAGTTGAATAATAAGAAATTATGACAAATATGTGCAGAAATAATTTAAAAGTTCAAAAGAACCAATAACTTGTAAACTGGGGACTTACTGTTTTGGAACTGATGTAGTAGTTTGTGTACCATCATAAGTTTAATTGAAACTGATGTCTATTATCTTTCTTTCTATTTTTGTGGTTTTTGCTCAGCCTGATTATCTTAGAAAAATTTCTCTAAAAATGCTTTCCATGGAAAATAAGACGCAGCCCGGATTAAATCCTTCCCTTCCCAACCAAAATCAGATGGACCCAGGTATTAACATAATCACTTTATTAACAAGGTACTTTCTATATAGTTTTATTTGTAAATGTACTTCCTATCAACTTTTTTGTTCTGTAACATTTGAAATGAGCAGGGGTGGATCCTGGATTCTCGTCGGGGGTGGTGTGGGTGGGGCAAAAATATATCAAATCGGGTTTAAACCCATGAACTAATTGGGTACTCGATAAAAAACAATGCTTTGACTTATACTTTCTAGTTCTCTAACTGGTAATTTCTTATGCTCTAACTTATAATTCTAATTACCAATCATAATTCAAGAAATTTATATTCATTTTAACCCTAAATTTAATCCGAATTACAAATCAAACATCCAGAGGGGGGGGGGACGCAAAGTTGACCGGAACCGATAGGTCTCCACTAAAACTCAAAATCTAGGGGGGGACCGACCATGTGGGTCCGCCCCTGGAAATGAGCGGATTGGTGATACAAAATATATTTCTTGAATTGTTGGCATCAAGCAGATTATTGCTAAAAGAACAAGAATTATGGTTTTGATTTTTGAATACATAATTTGGATAGTGACTTTTTTCCGCATACATATGTTTGTGCATATTATTATATGTTCATGCCACTGACAAAATTTTGGTTGTAATAATGATTTAATTTTTGATGCTCCACATGATAAAAATGTAACTGTTGGTCTGGTTCTTTGTCATGAGCAATGCATACAGATAACTAAATGCATGAGATATTAATACAAGATCAAGGTGTTATAAATCTACAGCTGGTTGCAACCAATTCTATGCATCGATCTTTGCAGTTCTTGATCTTGTCTGAAATGGATTTGGAAACTTATTATTTTTTTTTTGAGCAAATACTCATGAGAAGAAATCAACTGTTCAGGAATTTGAAATTTGAATTATTGATCTTACAAAAGTTGCTGTCATGATGTGTCAAAAAAGTCTTAATTGGACCCCTTCTTTATAAGATGGGTTGTACGAGCAAATTTTTGAAAAGCTGTTGTATCACATTTTCTGATAAAATTTTAGATATTTGCTTTAGCATTTCTAAAGGGTCGAAAATTGTGAGTGCATTTGCAGTTACCTAATTACTTTTATTTGTGGGAATTATTGTTTCAACATATGTAATAGAGTCTATCGTACTATGCATATCACGATTTAGTCCGTAATATGGATCAATATTTTCGTTTTCAAAATCCTAACGGTCAATCCGAACCGTTCAAAATGAATTTCATATGAATATGTACTTGCAGATCAAATTTTATATTTTTTATAATTTTTTTACTATTTTTTAAGATAGGTAGAAAATCACTGTTTTTGGATGGTCTAGAATTTTCAGATCAAGTGATTTTTACCTATCTTATAAAATAGTAAAAAAAAAATTTAAAAATATAAAATTCGGTATGCAAGTAGATATTCATACGGGGATCATGTTGAACGGTTCGGATTAACCATTAAGATTTTGAAAACATAAATATTGACTCGTATTACGGAGCAACCCGTGATATGCATAGTACCATAGACTCACTCTTACAAATATGTCGGTAGCTTTTATTCCCTTTCAAGTCAGCAGAGAAATGCCTTTTTAGGGGTTTTTATTGAATTGTCATGCTTTGTAGAAATCATTGATCTTCTTAACTGCAAATTTAATGGGTAGTGAACTTGCATTAATTTCCACCAAGCATAGAAGTAGATAAAAAGATGCTGAATTAGATGGTATAAGAAGTAAAGAAAGCAAATGAAATACAACTATAATCCCAAAGCACACTTAAAGGTTCCCTTGGAGAGGCTTGATAAATCTATTATTGTGAAAATGCTGAAACTGTTTATCTACTGACAAATGCATATTGGTAAACGGACACGAGATAATATTAATCAGGTCACAGTCAGAGATGTGATTTGAACAACCTTTTGAGAGCTACCTTTAGCTGATAAGTCTGTTTTGTTCATTTGTTCTTTATAATCGAGCTCCTTGCCATTTAAATTATGAAACAGGTGTGGGGATGACGTCGCAGCAGCCAAGCTCATACTCAGGCCAATCTCTTGGCGGCATTCCACAAGTAATGAAGCAACCTCCTCCTCCAAGGCAACAGCAACAACTCTTACAGGGTTTGGCCAACACTGGCCCTGGTGGACCTAGTGGGGCAACCATCAGCCCAATGTCAGGGCCATCCATAAGCAATAGCAACCTCATGTCAGGACCTAGTGGAACTACTAGGCCTGGTGGGCCCACTGGTTCCCTCCCTATGAATATGTATTCCAACAATCAGAGACGGCAACAGCCGCAACAGCTCACGCCACAAAATCAAATGCTGTATCACCAACAGCAGCTAGTGATGTGCCACAAGCTGCAACTGCAGCAGACACAGATGCAGATGTCTTCAGCACTTGCAGGAGGATCTGGGATGATGTCAGCAGCGCTAAAAGGCGGGATGCAGCAGAGTCAACTGAACTCAGTCCAGCAACGACCTGTGCATAACACTATGAAAACAAGAAAGTGCAGAATATGCGAAGATTGTATGCACAATAGAAGGAATCCTAACTGAGGTGTAAGTAAGATATTGATGAAGAATTCACTTATTGAAGGATCAATCTTTGTACTCTCTTTGCCTTGTACCTTAATTTGAATTTCAGGGGAAAAAAAAGTAAGATGCACAGCTGAATCTGTAAATACTCTTTACTAAACACTAGTTAGTAATACACTGATACACAAGTGCGGGGAGCCGACATTTTTATTAATATCCAACATTAAATAAAAAATTCCAAATGTACCCGCGTTAGCTGAATTTTTATAAAAATGTTCAAATCAGTCAAATTATTAGCTGGTTCTAATTTTAATCAAAACTGGTCAATTATTGGCCAGTCTTGGGATTTAATTCAAATTTGCCATCTTCTCTCTACTAATTCAATTATTATGCGGCATGCATTTCATACCATTGGCGATTGAATGTAATATCTGATTCATACTTTTTATTATAATTCTTATTCTGAGTCATCTAAAATTACGAGCCTGAATGAATAACTTTTTTTTATTGGTAGATGGTCCATACCGGAAATAAAAGACCATGCGGAATGCATTTTCATACCATTGTCTATGTTGTTGGTGTGGCAAATGTTTAGGTCTATTCCCCATGTAACTGTACAACAGCACTGGTATTAATTTTCTCAAACCATGTTTTTATCTGAAAGGATGGTATGTCTTGGATGGTTATATTAAAGTTTTTTTTTTTTTGGCAATTTATGTTCCATGTATGGGTCTGTGATAATTATATTTTGAAAGCCAGTACCATTTTTGTCATTGACGGGCCATATGTCAGATGTTAGTAGAGACAGATTCAAAAGTGTTGATGACAAATTTGAATTAAATCCCAAGACCGGTTACTAATTGGCCAACATAATAATTGACTTGTTAATAAAATGGCTTGACCTGACTTGTAATTGACTTGACTAAAGTCAAATTCGACTTAGCTCAACTCGAGCTTTGCTCGACTTGTTCCTATCATTTACATCCCTACCGGCAACTTATTTATTAGCCTTCGCTCGATCAGAATTTTTTATTAATCAGAAATAAAAAAATAAAAATAAAAAAGTTTGAATATCTCGGATCGTAAACAAAATGATTTATGGCACCTGCTTATAAACCATAGTTTATGACATCAGTAACAACAACAACAAAAAAAAGGTGGACATCATTGTCTCTCAAGTCCACCGTACACTTAGGCTGTGCTCTACAACTTAGGATGAAAATCCTCATTAATAGAAGGGGAAGGAAGCGTTCGGAGATGAAGCTCATCCCGAACAGTGATTTTTACATCCCGGTTTGGGGTGGAGATTGTCACTAAAAATCAGTACGCGTTCACCTCCACTTCTTTTATTCTGAAGCAGGTGAAAGATTCGAGCAATTGCAGTCTCAGATACAATTCCTCTCTGCACAGTGTTTTTTCCTTCCTCTCTTTGCGTAACCTCAATTAAAGCACATGCTTAAAACCACAAGCGTCTATTACTTTTCAAGGGAGAGGATATATATAGAGTAGAACTAGGGTGCTCCTAAGTTCACCCAAGCTCTTGTGAACTTGACTCTAAAATATATCGAATCGACTTTAAACGATGAATTCAAACCGTTCAAATTCTTCTACCTAATGATTGATGCGTCTACATGTGAAAATTTTAAAGTTTTGAATTAATTTAATATAGAGTCAAGTGGTCAAAGGAGTTCAAAAAATAAATGCATTAAAATTAATTTATAAACCTTAAACTTTTGACCACTTGTCTCTATATTAAATTAATTCAAAACTTTAAAATTTTCACATGTAGACACATCACTCATTAGGTAGAAGGGTTTCAACGGTTTGGATTCATTGTTTAAAATTGATTCAATATATTTTTAGAGTCAAGTTGACAAGAAGTTTGGTAAACTTAAGAGCACCATAGTTCTACTCATATATATATATATATATATATATATTTTTGTTACTTCACGCTACTCTGAATCACTCTTTCGATCATCAAGCACAAATACCCCAGAATATCGTCTGAGATATCTCAACTTTTGCGTGACTGACGTGTCTGGTGCCTATTAGAGATTCGTGCAGAACGTATTCGAACGGTTGAGATTTTCCATTAAGTCACGCAAAGTTTGAGATATCTCAGAGGATACGAATTCCTGAAAGGGCAGGTTTATTGAATATTATACTAAAAGACTCGGTATTTCCTCGGTCGCATACTCCCTGAAGAATAAAGTCCGGCGCAAACAAACTAGCGTTCTTTCGCCCAAAACCTAAACGCTGCTTACAGGGGTTGGCCTGAGCCTCAGCCTCAGCCTGGCCTCTTTCTAGACACCGACTCTGACTGTGTATCGAGTTTTATTCTCATTCGTTTTCGTACAGGAGCGACTATGGACTCTAATTGGAACGCTCCCCAAAGCGGCGGTGCTACGGGCCCGAGTTCTGGTGTTGGATCCGATTCGAACGCTAACTCTGATTGGCGATCGCAACTGCAGCCGGACGCTCGACAAAGAATCGTCAACAAAATGTGAGATTATTTTCATCGATCCTGATCCTTCCTCTGCGATTTTGAATTCAATTTTAGGTGGAAGTTTTTGATTGGGAGCTGTAAATTAGCAAGGAGTAATGCCCCCAAAACTAATATTCTATAATTATATTGGTGCCAATTCTTGAAAGCAGTTTCCACCATCCTTTATTGTATATTAATTTTGGTAGCGCAACACTGTTAGAACCATTTGTGTATTTCTAGTTATTTTTTTATTTCTTTCTTTTTCTATAAAGGGATGATTTTGAAGTGTCTTATTTTTTTATACAATCATTGCACATATATTTGCCAGCTTCTTATAATGAGCATTTGACTAGGTATTATTAATTTACCAATTGATAAATTAGGAACATTGCTGGTAAAATGAAATATATCCGTGTATTTAGTTTTGTAACCTCAATATGAGTCTGTTACCTAGTTGATTAACTGGTTTTGTGATTTTAGAATGGACACATTAAAGAGGCATCTTCCTGTGCCAGTACCAGAGGGAATAAACGAGCTTCAAAAAATTGCAGTTCGGTTTGAGGAAAAGATCTACAGTGCTGCTACTAGTCAGGTATTTTCTATTACTATTTACTAGTTATTTTGTTGTTAATCATTATATAATCCTTTAAACATTGTATAAGGAGGCGGCATGTCAGAGTATTATCATATAAAGGTAGTATCTATTGATATTGTACTACTGTTGTTTTGTGAATTTTTTACCCTAATTACACTTGAAGACTTTAAGTTGCTATACCTAAGTTGCATCTATTGAAGACGTTTAGCCTTTTTGTAAGAAATTGACATTTAACATTTGGCTGTGACACCTACCTCTAGAGAAGTGAACACTAGGATCTTGGTTTTTATGATTTGAATAATAAGAAATCATGACAAATATTTGCAGAAAATAATTTGAAACTGAAAATTTATTATGTTGGAACTGATCTAGTAGTTTGTGTACCATCATTAGTTTTAATTGGAACTGATGTCGAATATCTTTCTTTCTATTTTTGTGGTTTTTTCTCAGCCTGATTATCTTAGAAAAATTTCTCTGAAAATGCTTTCCATGGAAAATAAGACGCAGCCTGGATTAAATCCTTCCCTTCCCAACCAAGGTATTAACATAATCTCTTTATCAAAACAAGGTACTTTCTATTTAGTTTTATGAGTAAATGTGCTTCCTATTAACTTTATGTTCTGTAACATTTGAATAGCAGATGGGTGATACAAAATATATTTCTTGAATTACTGGCATCAAGCAAATTATTGCCTAAAAGTCAAAAAAGTATTGTGGCTTTGAATACATAATTTGGTTAATGACTGTTTTCAGCATATACTTGTTTGTGCATATTATTATATGTTGAGGAGTTCACTTACAAAATTTCTGATGACAATACATGTCAAAAAATTTGGTTGCAATAATGTTTTAATTTTTGAAGTTCCAAATGATTGAATTTAACTGTTGATCTGGTTTTTGTCATGAGCAATGCATACACATAACTAAATGCATGAGATCATTTAATACAAGTCAAGGTGTTGAAAAATCTACAGCAGGTTGCAACCAGTTCCATGCATTGATCTTTCACCTCTTAATCTTGTATGAAATAGACTCGGAAACTTACTCTCTTTTTTGTCATGATATGTCAAAAAAGAGAGTCGTAATTGGACCCCTTCTCTTATAAGATGGGTTGTACAAGCAAATAATTGAAAAGCTTTATTACATTAACTTTCTGATAAATTTAAAGATATTTGCTTAGCATTTTTTAAGGGTCGAAAATTGTGAGATTACTTGTATTTGCAGTTACCAAATTTCTTTTCTTTGTTGGTATTATTGTTTCATCAACATATGTAATATTAAAAAAATATGTCTGCAGATTTTATTTCCCTTTTGAGTTAGCAGATAAATGCCTTTTAGGGATTTTTGTTGAATTGTAATACTTTGTAGAAATCATTTGATCTATATAACTGCAAATTTTAATGGGTAGTGAACATCCATTAATTTCCACCAAGCATAGAAGTAGATAAAAAGATGCTAAATCAGATTGTATAAGAAGTAAAGAAAGCAAATGAAATACAACTACAATCCCAAAGCACACTTAAAGGTTCCCTTGGAGAGGCTTGATAAATCTATTATTGTGAAAATGCTGAAACTGTTTATCTACTGACAAATGCATATATTGGTAAACGGACACGAGATAATATTAATCAGGTCACAGTCAGAGATGTGATTTGAACAACCTTTTAAGAGCTACCTTTAGCTGATAAATATGTATTGTTAATTTGTTATTTATGATCGAGCTCCTTTCCATTTAAATTATGAAACAGGTATGGGGATGACATCGCAGCAGCCAAGCTCGAACCTTGGCCAATCTCTTGGTGGCATGTCACAAGTAACGACCCAACCTCCTGCTTCAAGGCAACAGCAACCACTCTTACAGAGTTCACCCAACATGCCCACAGCTGGCCCTGGTGGACCTAGTGGGGCAACCATCACCCCAATGTCAGGGCCATCCATAAGCAACAGCAACCCCATGTCAGGACCTAGTGGAACTACTGGGCCCACTGGTCCTCTCGCTACGGATATGTATTCAAACACCCAGAGACGGCAACAGCCGCAACAGCTCACGCCACAAAATCAAATGTTGTATCACCAACAGCAGCTAGTGATGCGCCAGAAGCTGCAACAGCAGCAGCAACAGCAACAGCAACAGCAGCAGCAGAATCTGTTGCAGCAGACCCAGATGCCGATGTCTTCAGCACTTGCAGGAGGATCTGGGATGATGTCAGCAGCGCCAACAGGTGGGATGCAACAGAGTCAGCTGAACTCAGTCCAGCAACAACCAGTGGGCCAAGGTGGGTCATTTCAACAGCAGCCGCTCATGCGGCAACAGCCGCAATCCACCATGCAGAATCCCACCATGTCTATGCAACAGACAAATAATGTGACTGACTTACAGCAGCAGCGGTTGCAAATGCAGCAAAATCAGATGCAACAGAGCCAGATGCAGCAGAATCAAATGCAGCAGAACCAGTTGCAGCAGAATCAGATGCAGCAGAACCAGATGCTGAACCAGCAGATGATGCTTGGCCAACAACAAAATCAATTGCTGGGAAGTGGGGGTGCAGGCAACTTGAATAACATGCAGCAGAGGCAGATGCAAATGCAAAGGCAGGCAGGACTGCTGCAACAGCAGCAGCAGCAGCAGCAACAACAACCGCAGCAACAACAGCATCTGCTGTCCCAGCTCCAATCACAGCAGCAGCAATTGCCCCAACAGCAACAGCCGAGCATGATGCAGCAGAGGGAGATGCAAATGTCACAGCAGCGGATGCAGGGATCCACAGCCCTTCTCCAAACGCAGAACGGCAATGCAATTGATCCACAGAGGCAGCAGCAACAGCAGTTCATCCCACAACAGCAACAACCACAGCAACAACAGAGAGTACTTCAGGATGTTGCTTCCAGCCGTAAGCTGTGCACCCCTTTATTATATTTCATTTTTAGATGTGATCATGGTTAGTATTTGAATTTTCTAGTACACAAGGATAATAACCCTTTTATGGATAATTTCTCTAGGTTTCAACAAATTAGGATTGCTTAGACCAATTGATCATGGTTAGTATTTCAATTTGGTATCCTCTTCTAGAATTGCTGAGTAATTTTTCTTTCTTTTCATCTTCAGCTGCATCAATGGATTCCACAGCTCAGACAGGGAATCCGGGAGATTGGCAGGAGGAGATGTACCAAAGGGTACTTCTTTTACTTTCATCTGTTAGATTGAACTGGCTACAATCTTAAATTGTCATTTATGAGCACCTTTTCTTTATGAATCATGTTTCAAAGATCTAAAGCAAAATTACTGTTCAGGATAATTGAACTTGTAGGTTTGTATCGGAACTAGTCAGTTTTACTGATATCGATCTGATCAGTAATATGATGGATGTAAAATCTTATGTCAATACTAGACTTTTTTGGGTGATTCTACTCATGAGCCTTGTTTTGCATTTTGAAGATTTGCTTTTGTGCTCTGATGAAATTTGGTATCTTTTTCTTCTGTTCCTTCTATATAGTTAAAATATCTGAAGGATACTTACTTTGCCGATCTGAGAGAGATCCATCAGAAGCTTTCAATGAAGCTTAGTCAAGTATGCTTTTTCCAATTCTTTTTATTTATTGTACTAAATTGTCTCTGGGCCTCTTATTATACTAACTTATACTGGTAGTTAACCTGGCTATGTTGGTACTGAACTAGGAAGAACTTGTTTTGTACTCTTTTTTCTTTTTCAGAAGTCTTTTGATATGATATTTTTTTTGGTTCCTCAATAAACCCAATTCACTACTGACAGTAGGCACGACTAGTAATTTCTCTCTCTTTTTCTGTGGTGCAGCTGGATAGTATAGTACCGCCGAATGCTAGAGGTGGGGAGCAGATTGAGAAAATGAAGCACTTTAAGATGGTTCTGGAGCGCATGATGGCAGTGCTGCAGCTCGGCAAGCACAGCATGCAGATTGGTTTGAAAGACAAGTTATCTCTTTACGAAAAGCAGATCCTTAGTATTCTCCAGAATCACAAGAAGGCACCTCAGCAACAACCCCAGGCTGGGGCTCCTTCTGACCAACCTCATTTCCCCGGTCTCCAACAATCACAGCCTGGGTTGCAGTCTCAGCAACTGCCACAGCAGCAGCAACCACAACAGATGGATAGCCAGAACCAGCTCCAGCAGCAACTGAACACCAGTGCCATGCCTCAGTCAAATAACATGGGCATGCCAAATTCTATGCAGCAGGGCATTCAGAATACATTGCAGTCGGATCAGCATCAGGCCAGCGGCACTGGATTTGGATCTTTACAGCAGGGAGCCATGGGCTCCTCCATGCAGAACACCATGAACCCTCCCCAGATGGTTGGTTCTGGTGCTGCTATAGGCTCAAGCAACATGTCACACACTGTCTCCATGGGCGGGATGCAAACGAACATGAGTTCTGCACAGGTTCTCAAGCCACAACAGCAACACCAGGAGCAACAGATTCAGCCACAGCAGCGAATGATGCAGTCCCAGCAACAGATGCAACAGCGTCACATGCAGCAGCGTTTAATGCAGCAGAAGCAGCAGCTGTTGCAGCAGCAACTCCCGTTGCAACAAAAGCAGCAGCAACCACCGCAGAACCAGATGCAGCAACTTGGTCAGCCAAGTGACCCGGCTGATCTTAAGTCCCGGCAAGGCGCAGCAGGCATGAAACCTGGTTCTATGTACCCACAGCACTACCCTGGCATGGGCCCGCGTAACAGCTACTACCATTCTCAGCTTAAACCCGGTTCCAATCTACCTATTTCTTCACCTCAGAATATACAATCATCTTCCCCTCAGATCTCCCACCCATCTCCCCAAGTTGACCAGCTGGGGCTCATCCCTCCAACCCAGCTGAAAAGTGGGACCCCTCTTCAGGCTGCTGCATCTCCATTTATGCCCTCTCCATCCCCTCCTGTAGCCCCATCTCCCGTGATAGAGGACACGAAGATGGGTGGGTTGATGCATAACTCTGCTGCTGTCCAAGCAGTTCAGCCACTACCTACAACTAGTGCACAGACTGGCCAAACAGGTCAGCTTCAGGCAGGATCGCTTGCTGTTGGTACACCAGGCATATCTGCTTCCCCATTGCTTGCTGAATTCACCAGCCCTGAAGCAGTACAGGGTACTAACCTGTCAATTCAAATTCCTGAGTCTGAGAAGCCAATTGAGAAGCTTGCTCGACTGGTTACTTTTTCTTGACCCTTCTAACATTTCAATTATTTTCTGGTTACCATTATGTTCAATGTTACCTAAAAGAATTTTTCAATGTCAATCTGATGATCTAATTTGTGCATGCAGATGAGAACAATGCCTCACAACCAGCTTAGTGCGGCAGTGAAAGACATAGCTTCGGTAGTTAGCATGGTAGATAGGATAGCAGGGTCAGCACCAGGAAATGGATCCCGGGCAGCAATAGGGGATGACTTGGTGGCTATGACCAAGTGTCGGCTCCAGGCCAAGAACTTGGTCCATCCTGAGGGGGTTGCAGGAACATCTGGTGGGGCTTCACCCCCAGCCAAGAAGATGAAGCGTGACACCAGTGCCATGCCTCTTATTAGTAACAACAATGATGGATTATCCCCTGACGCTGTTAGTTTCATTGATAACTTAAAGGCTAGCGGCCCAGATGCATGCGAGATGCAATCCACTGCCACATCCAGAACCAAGGGGCTTAAGAGTGATGTATGTTATGGGAATATTATTCTCTCTCCCTCATTATGAGTTCAGTTGTAGTAATACTGTGGCTTGTACTTGAATAACCACTTTTATGGTATACTATGTTAAAGATCTGAATTATGGCTCAATCTTGAGAATAACTCAATCCTTAAAAAAGTGACGCATTTGATAAGTTATAACAACGTGAGTTCTTATGTAGATGCACCATGCACTGCTCGAGGAGTTACGTGAGATAAACATCAGGCTGATAGATACGGAGCTGACCTTGAATGAAGAGGATGCCGACTCTACAGCTGAAGCTGGTGAAAGCATTCTTGTTAAATGCACTTACAAGGCCATCGCGCTCAGCCCTGGTCTCAGAGCCCACTTCACCTCTTCCCAGCTGGTTAGACTTGTTAATTTTTGAGTTTTTTTTTCTCTGTCTATGGATGATGACTAAGGTTAAATGCTTAAGCCAAAAGTTTGCAACTTTGGTCAACTGATGTCCACTTGGCAAATTGTACTGGTGTGTCCTTGATGGTTGTGATTTGATCCAAGTCAAAATCAACTGGTGTGTCCTTAGCCCAAATAAGAAGGGAGAAGAGACACCAACCTTTCCGCATTTTATTTTTAGTCTGCTGCCGGAAGGAATTGCCGACAACCCTATTTTCTTGTACTACTCTCCATTTGTGTGTCACCAACTCCATAGACTTGGGCGAGCTTTCTACCATCAGGTGGGGTTGTGGGGGAGGGCTGCAAGTGACATCCCCTTCCACCTCTCCCTGACACCTTGTATATTTACGAATTAGTTTTGTTGATCCCTTGTTATTGTTTTTCTTGTTGTTTTTTTAAGTGTTTGTTGTGTTTGTCAGATGATGTTGTGAGTTTAGGTAGTTTGTTGATGTGAGATGATGGATGTAATTCTCATGTTTATCTAATATAATTACACTTGGAAGCCACTACCAAGATTTTGAAGAGGAGGGCTGGGTCCAGTACTTTCTTTTTCACAAAAATAACAATCTGTATAACTGAATATTTATATTCTTATTTGACTCAGAGCCCAATATTGCCTCTGAGGCTGCTTGTTCCTGCTGGTTATCCCAAATGCTCTCCTGTCATCTTGGACAAACTTCTGGATGAGCAAAGGTCTGAACACACTTTTTTAAAATTTTAAATTAGAAAATTTTCTTAGATGTGATGAGAAGCATGTAAATATTTGTCTATTTTTTTAGGCCACAAAATATCTAGTACATCGCTCTCCTCATAAATAATTTCTTTGAGAAGAGAAACCTGATGACTCTTGTCTGTCTCTATATCCTTGCTTCTGGAAGAACAAAAATTTCCACAAGGAGAATTGTGTTTTTAGGGGCATATTATGTTAGATTTCCCATGTTTCAAGGCCTATTATGTTAGATTTCTCTTCCTTTAGAGTAAGATGGTAATTTGAGTGTGTTTAATTGGTAATAGATTTCACTGAACCTGTTTGATATGATCATTCTGGTACAGTGCCAATGTATATGACTCACACATTTAGATAAGGTGCTAATCTTGGTGAGCTGCTCTTTTAATCAAAATGGAAATTATCCTGTGGATATCTCTTTAATCCTTTGAAACTCTTAATAAATCGGTGCATCCAACAGAGATATGGACGACTTCTCAACCAGGGCTCGATCGAAGTTTAACATCTCTATTAGGGGCCTTTTTCAGCCAATGTCTTTGAAGGAGATTGCACATACATGGGACACTTGTGCCCGAAAGGTCATACAGGAATATGCTGCTCAGTTTGGGGGTGGGAGCTTCAGCTCCAGAATTATCAAGTGGCAGACTGTCAATCCTGAAGACCCGTGTGTTATTGTATGATGACACATGCTTTTGTGTATATGACCACCTCAAAAAGATATTACCATGTAACTTATCTTGATTTTTTTTTTCTATTAGAGTAAGGGGATGCATATATTAGGAGGTGCTGATGGGTGGGATATGGGTTTTGTAGCAGGGTCGACATTGATGGGTTGTTGTTATGTCTGTAGAGTAAGGGGATGCATATATAATATTGATGGTTGCTATTTTTTCTTTGCATTGTTGTGCAGATTGTTTGTGTTAACTTTTTAAAGTACCCCAGGTTGTGGGTTTTAAACAGCAGCACAGCTTATTGTTGGCAAGTTGGAGGGGATAGTGCCTCTGGCAAGTAGAAATTTCCTAAAAAAATTGTATGGTGATGGTTGATAGAGGTTATTGACATCAAGAATCATGTATTTTAAAATCATGAGTTTTATATTGTAACCTTACAGGGTCCAATTTGACCACAAAATTGACTGTGCAAAGCGGCCCAATCAAGTCTATTAAATGTTTTTGAGAAGGCTGGTAATGACAGAAAGAGCATGTCCTTCATTGCCTGTCATTATAACTAGCATTATAAATACAAAATTATAACAGAGAAATATACGAAGTATATCGAGAATCAAGTCGGAGTAACTATATATATGTGTTAAAAAAAATTATACAGTAAACAAAGTTGGATAAATAACATTGTTCTTATTATTTAATGTTTTTTTGTTAATACAATGCTGGACAGTTTATTATCTACAGGTTAGCGTACTAGGTTTTATATGATTAACCTACATCTTTTTTATGTTATCAGTGGTTTATGTTTTTTGTATAATAGAGTTCATAAAAAAATATCTTGGACTAATAATTGGAAGCACAAACAAAATGATTCTGGAAAAAGAAGTCTTTGTAATGCCCTTCTTTACCCGGAAATTAAATGTAGCAGTCATGTCAACCTATTATTATTTTTCTTTTTACATGCTCCCAAATCCGAAAACAAAAAAATGAAAAAAAAAAAAAATCGGAGGGAAAATAGACAGATCCTTGACTGAAATTTCTGCTTTAAACCTCAGGTGCAAAACCAGAGCTACCAAACATGTAACTCAGGTTTATCCTACTCTACATGCTAAAGTTAATTCTCTTCAGAAGAAAAAATGCCAGTAAAGCATTCCCCAGAAGATCACACCTCACATTCTACAGTAAACAACGCCAAAAAAAAAAATTGGGAAGAACTGGAACACAAATGCTCCCAAATATTGGATTTTTTTTTAATTTTGTTTTTCTAGGTTTCAGAGATGCATCTTCTATGACAGGCTATGGTATGTTTATCCTGCTTTGTTTCCGCTGTCCAGATCCGACTGATATCTTGGGCTATACAAATTGCATCGTGAGATGCACCAGCGAGGCCCCTCTTTGTAAACCCAACTGCATAGAGGCCACATTTACCTTTCCACCCATTTGGAAATGGCATTTTTGGAAATCCATCTTTTGCAAAGAAGTCACATTCCTGAAATATACTCAAACAACAATAAATTTGAATTTCATTTGATTAGGTACATACTGGATTTTATTAACTTATACACATATATTGGCTATAGATTTAAAAAATATATTAGTTAAAAACATATTCCAACGATATAATATAATTACATTTGCATTTCTCATATTTGTTTGGAAGGATCCAAATCTGCTGAAATTCATCTCCATGAACAGTAACCCTGAAATTTCTGAAACCCGAAATCCAGCCATTGAATTATTTCGAGATGCGTACACAGAAAAATCAGCTATTTTGAGATGCGTGCAAAGAAAAAATGGACGGTTGGATCTTGGATTTCAGGGATTTCAGAATTACTGTTCATTAATTTTGGATTTCAGCAGATCTAAATCTTGTTTGGAAGAGCTCTAAATTATGTTCTGAATAGACATAATTTTGAAATGATTTATATTTATGCATTGTTGAATTTGTTGAAATCATATATCTTTCTTATTTTTCATAAATATTATATTTATTTATGATACTTATTTTGTTGCATAGTTTTTGGTGACACCGAATTACACTCTATATTTTTAAAGTTTTCAAAGTTCAAACCGTTCAACGTGATCTCCATATTAAAATGTGCTTGGAGACCAAAATTTTTATATATTTTTTAATTTATTTTACTATTTATTAAGTATTTTACAAAATCGTTGTTTTCAGACAATTGAATTTTTGTACCCATTTTAATAAATAGTAAAAAAATTAAAAAATGTATATAAATTTTGATCTGCAAGTACATTTTAATATATCCATCATATTAAACGGTTTAAATCGACTATTTAATTGGACTTTGAAAATGTAGGGTGCAATCTCGTGTCACCAAAAAGCGGCGTAAGTGGGATTCATCCTCTATTATTTAATATTACAAGATTGATTTGGTATGCATGTGAATGGAACTAAAGAGTTTATATGCCTCATGCATGCATCAATGCATGTGTAATCAAGTAAAATATTCTGTCAAACTCTCTTCTTCACAAAAAATTTTTGTTGCCCATTTGCAATTGTTTAGTTGACATTCTTTTTAGACAATTACTCAAGCTAGTGTTGTCTACATGTATAACAAAGGTGGTTTTGGGTGCAAAATAAAAATCAAACAAGTCTTAGAAAAAAAAAATTATGCATATTCCTAACTTATAGGGGATAGTTATCAATGCATAAACCCACAAATATTCATCTTAGAAAAAAATATATATATATATTTCAATTTGAAGTTTTTTTCTCCAGTAGATAAATTAAATGACAAATTAACTTTTTTTCAGCTTACCTTCAACCAAGAAGGAACATTGCTTCTGTAACCAGTTGCAAGAATCACTGCATCAGCATCAACAACCCGGCCATCTACGAGATGGGCCCCACAACGAGTAAACCTCTGAATACCCGGGACCACCTTGATCTCCCCTGTTTTGATCTTTCCAAGTGTACCAATGTCCAAAACGGGGGTTTTTCCCTCTCTGTTTTTGAGCTCTAATGGCCCCATTATGGGTCTCTTGATGCCATACCTCTTCAAATCTCCAAGCAGAATTCTAGCCAGAGAAACTAAGATTTTATCAACAGCCCGCACAGGTAACCACCGCATCATTGCCATCGACATCTCGAAGGTTGATATTCCAAGAATTTCACGTGGCAGTACATGGACCTATTAATTAAGATAATGATTATTTGCCGTTGTAGTACTGGTGTAAAAAGATGTATACTTTCATGTTTGAATTTATAAAAGAAAACGAAGGAAAAGGAAAAGGAAGAAAGAAAATTAATTGATAGCATAGCAAGGTCTTACAGAATGACGAACAACCATAGTCGGGTAAGCATTGTGGTGGCACAAATCAAAGCACAGTTCCATGCCAGAGTTACCAGAACCTACAACCAAGACCTGTTTTCCCTGATACATTTCTCCTGATTTGTAATCCGCAGCATGTATTAACGATCCATCGAACTCCTCCATACCCGTTATCTCTGGTACATAGCAATCTGCATTTTCTCCAGTCGCGACAACCAACCACTGACAAATATACTCCACCTCCACTGGCTTTATTTTATTGCCATTTACGGCACGTACCCGCCACATACCGCACGTCTCATCATACTTTGCACACTGCACGGTCACATTAAATTGCGGGTTTATGTCAAAATGTTTTGCATATGATTCAATGTAGTGTATGAACTGGGACTTGGTCGGATACTCAGGAAAGTGAGAGGGGAAGGGCATTTTGGGCAATTGGCAAAATTGCTTAGGCGAGTGGAGTTTGAGTCGGTCGTAGGTACGTTTCTGCCACAGAGAGGCGATGCAGTCGGTACGTTCAAGTACCACGAAAGGCACACTGTACTCTCTTAGACAGGCTGCCACAGCCAGCCCAGATGGGCCTGCCCCCACGATCAACGGCCCGTTCACCCATTTGCTACGCCGCTTGAATAGGCCTTCAAGGTCGGATAAATTTGCCATGGATTAGAGAGATCACTTTGAGAGAGATAGAGGTTGTGCAATTGGGAGGGAGAGAGGAAGTGTTATGGTATAAATAGAGCGCGAGAGAGAGAGAGATGCATGTGGTTGGGGAGGCGGGTATTGAATTGGTGGCATCTTATTCAAATTAGTGTAGCCGTCTAGTGCATTTGTATGGGTTCCTCTGGAGCACAATCTGTGTGGTGATCTGTGCAACACCACTAACTCGGACTCATGATCAAAGTGACAAATAAATTAGTCGGGTTCGGTTCGACGGGATAAAAAATTCATGATTCGGGAATTATTTGGTCCCATAAGAGAACCAAAAAACCAAGTTTTGTTCGTGTTTTATTCGGCAATAATTATATAAAAATTCAGTCAACCGAATAATTCGCCGTTCTGATTCGGAAACTAAAAAAAAAAACATTTTATTCGCGAATAAAATACGAATATTGTTACCATGTTCATGATTAATTATCAAGATTTCAACACTACATAAATTAATTATGAAGATTTTATTTAATTTGTCTAAATTGCATATTAATGTATCATTTGCCGAAATATGGAGTTGATGCCACAGAAGAACTGTTCATGATTAATTGCACCTGGTTTGCGCTCACATATAAATTAATTTAAACAAGTCTAATTAGCAAACGCACCAGACGCCCAGACCAATGAGCAAAAATAAGTCCAGCATGAAACTTGACAGCCTCTGTCAAGTGGTTTCAAAAAAAAATAATAATAATAAGTCCAGCAACTGCTGAATTCGTTCGATTAAGGATTTACCGCGGTAAATTTCGGACCTATTACTATTAGGCAATACTTTTGTTATTTTTTTTTTTTTAGTTACTGGTAGAAAAGGCTGGATAGAAAGGTAAAAGGTGTACTTCCTGACATTCTCCGTGGGTAGCTAGCATGGAAGCCATACCCCTCGCCACTCAATCAACTTACGGGAGCATACGCACGATGACACGATAGCTGATTTGGATGACTTCATGCCTTCGTCGCGGTACCCCTTTTCAGAGTTCAGACAAACAATGATAAAATACACAAATGATCCATCCCGTGTCTAGAGTGAGAAAAATTACACGGCATTGCTGCTTTTGTTACGGAACGATACAGTTATGGTACGAAACGATATGACACGTGTGATTTTTTTGTACTGTGATTATTCGTGTGCTGTGATTAATTTTTGAAAATTTGACACGGCACACACATCACGCTAAAATTTTTGTCGTGTCGTGTGCTGTGATCATTTTTTGAAAATTTGACACGGCACACACATCACGCTAAAAATTTGGTCACGACACGGCACGTGGTCACGGAAGTCATGTGTAATTAGGATCGTTAATTCTTAATTAAATAGTGAATCTTGAATAAACTAATCTAAATTATGAAAAAATAGTTAAATGTGATAAACGTGACTAGTTATGTTTGGACACAGCACTGGAGTCTGACTCACGTGCCGTGATCACCCCTCCACATTTTAATCACGGCACAAAGTGACACAGCACAGCACGGCAAGTGTAACTGTTTACTTGGTCACGACACAGCACGAGACCAAAATCACGACGTGTTAATCACAGCACAGCACGTTTTTTCCACTCTAGCTGTGTCTCTTCCCCATCTCGAGACTCATTTGGTTCAAAAATATATGTTCGAAATCAACATAAGAAAATACTTGTATAAAGGTTTGTAGTTTCCAAACTTTGAATATTTCTTTTAATAAATATTAAACTGTTAGATGGTTTATTTTCAAATTCTTTTAAATATTATATGTTTTTTATTTTTATTTTTTTACGAGATATATGGACTATATGATAGTACTGAATTTATTTGAGTACCACAGCATGCACATCTTGTTTGTCTGGTTTGTGTACAGATTACAAATTTTATTTTAGAGTTGTCGAAGAATCAATTGTTACTTTTTTTTTATACTATTTTAACAATATATTTTTGTCAAAATAATTTCACAAGTCGAGGCGTCAATTGCAAATTTTATCATGAGGATGTAAAATAAGAAAAACAGTATAGACTCATTAATTCGGCTTATTACAAGTTTAAGTTTGATTCAGCTTGATTTGTTGCTTGTTGCAAAAAGAAGATAATTTCTTTTTTCATTCTTTCACTTTTAGTAGCGCTCATCATGAGAAGATGAATTTCGTTATCAGAAAAAGATGCAAAATTTTCAAAACCTGTGATCATATCAAATTAACGAAAATTTTTAGTTTATACGAAGTTCACACTATGTTGTCGAACTAGCTAGCTCAACTTAACTCGTAATTAACTCAGAACTCGACTCATTTATATAGCTCTGTAAAGTATTTATATGAATAAAATCATTGTGCAAATTGCAAAAATGAATAAAATATATTAAAATATTGGAATGGATGTCGCAATTATAAATTGGTGGGTGTTGAAAATTTTAGAGTGGGGACTATTGTGAGGCATTTGAGTTATCGATTACACTAGTACAAAAATGCAAAGCATACACTGCTTATTATATACACTTCTTCAAATTTTCACTAAATTCATTTTCAAAACAAAAAACATTGTTCCAAAATTTGTTCCGAAAATATGGTCAAATTGTACGCGATTTCAGTATTTACAACCGTGTATGAATGTCGGAGGGCATTTTCGAAAGTTCTGGAGCGCATTTCTGATGCTTCAACAATTCTACACGATTTTACTGTATAGTTTATGTGTAATGAAAGAAATACAATTTTTTTCATGTCATCGATCCGTACCTTGTTGTTATAATGCATCCCTCTCTATTTTTTTAAGTTGTTTCTAAAGCATCTATTCCATGTAAGTTGTACATGATCGTTCTTTGAGTCAAGTAAATCTAAACATTCGAGGCTAGGGCGAGGGATAAGGCAATAGAGACGATATCATCACTGAAAAATGATTTCCAATTACGAAACTTCAAACGGCCATAAAACGGCACTCGAGTGTCCAATTTCAGCAAATGACTACTTTTAGAAAAAGCTTGTTAGAAGACGCATGCATTTGTGATCACTACACCATTTTTCAAATTTTAGAATTACAAAAAAATCATGGGAAGAGCTTCAAAATTTGAGTTGAATTTTCCGATTAAGTTTTTTATTTATAATTTTCGATTTTTTTTTTGTCTTTTACCATACTTCTTCTTTGATATTGTGTATGTAAATATATTAAGTCTTAGATCTAGAATTTTTTTGTTATATTTTTATTTTATTTTTTAGTTAGAATGTTACTCATGTAACTAATAACATGTGATCTAATTATAATTGTTGTTTATATATTGGTGTAGTATTATAGTGTTTATATTTAAAATCTAGTTTAGTGTTTTTGGTATTTAGAACTAGAATTTAATTTGAATTCAGATCTAAGATTTCATATGATTTTTTTAATAAAAATTCTTAAATTATACACGGCTCTTTTATTAAAAAAACCGGATAAAATGTGTGTTTTTATTTACGATTTTACTTTAAAAACCGTATATGATAACTTCGCTAGTGTTAGATCGATACAAAAGGTTCAATTTTACTTAGGATATAAGACATACAATGCATTGCATTAATTTAGATAATTCTGTTTTAACTGAAGTCTGATTCAATTTTAATTAAAATTAAGAGCATATGCATTTTTGAAACTCTTGGAGTTTCAAAACTGACTTGACAGTTTCTAAACCAGTTTCAGAGATGTAGATGGATTTCATATTTAACAATTTTATTCAATAGTTTCTAAATATGAAACTGTTTCAAAACTCTGACATGACAAAATAATCAATTCTTATTCGCTCAATTTTTAATATTGTTTTAATTAAATGCTAATGTGGCAATTAAGAAACTCTAATTTTAATTTAAGGGATGTAGAGATCTAGAAATTCAGAGAGTCTAGAATTTCTAAAATTATGTTAACAGTTATTTAGAAACACTGAAAGTTTCAGGGATACAGATGCTCTAAGCTTTAATTATAACTAAACTACAACATCTTTCTTCTCTTTCGGTGCCTCCTCGAAGCGTAGAGTCCAATCTCGGTCGGAGCGCGGTGGTGAGTAGATCCAGTTGTCGTTGGAGCGCAGCGGCGGTCGAAGAAGCGGATCCGATTGTGAATCAAGAGGGAAGGAATTAGTACCGAGCGGAGTCGATTAGAGTCGAGAGTGCAGTAATGTCGGAGCTCGAAGTGTAGAGTTTTTATTTCGATCGGAGTGCGACAGTGACTAGATCCGATCATTGTCGAAACACAACGGCAATCGAAGAAGCGGATCCAGTTGTGAAACGAGATTAAAAATAAATTTTAGAATTAAGTATGAATAATATAAATATTTATTTTTATATTATATAAGAAGATAAAATTTAGAATTTTATAAATAATATTTTTTATTAATATATTTGTCAGTGCTAATTTACCTCTAACCGTAAAAACAAATTATAACTAAACTGTACACCGAAAGTGCCGTTTTGCTTTCTTGGGATGTGATCCTAGAATCTTCGCTCTTTGCTCTCATATCTATGCGCGCACCCAAAGTATCGAGAGACTTGTGAGAGAAACTAGTGCGGACCTCCTAAAATAATTCAAAATTTGAATTTAAATTCAGATGTTCCCATCATAATTTGTATCAATTTAAATTAAAAATTTACGAGAATATATATTTAGTATTTATCTAGATCTCTTTTAATATTTGTCGAGATTCTGATCGAACAGTCATGATTCAAATTTAATTTTTGATATATTTTAGATAATCTTAGTTTAAAAAAAAATCATTATTGTTTTGTTCTCTCAAGTTACAGTGAGAAGGGGCAAATTTTGGTCACTACTTGTTTCCTTTTTTGAATAAAAAGAGTGAGGTTATGGTACTATGCATAGCGTAGTTATGAATTTATAATTTTATTTTTAAAATTCAAATGATCAATTCGAATCATTCATCATGATATCTATATAAAAATGTATATAGAAACCAAATTTTATACTTTTTTTTTGGAATTTTTAAATTAGATACAAAATCACCGATCTAAAAATTGACGACCATCCTAAAATAGTGACTTTCTACCTATATAAAAAACAAAATTTTTGCCTCAAAGCACATTTTGAAATAGAGATTATGTTGAGAGGTTCATATAGATTATTTGAACTTTGAAAATTAAACTATACATCCATAATATAAACTAAAGTACGTTGTGCATAGTTCCGTACTCTCATTCAATATAAGATATGCTAAACATCCATAGTTCGACCAAAGAAAGCTGATATGTTGTAGTATGATTTAGGATTTCTCTTAATTCCTTACATTGGTATTACAAAGTTCAGCTGGTATGACATCGGTGTCATATAACATCAATTTTAAAATTTATTAGATAGACTTTAAATGATAAATCGAAACCATTCAAACCAATTTGCATTTTGAGCGATGTGTTTACATTCAAAATTTATATCTTTTCCAAGTTATTTTAGTACCAGCTCAAGCGGTCAAAAATATTGAAAAATGAATGCATTAAAATTAACTTAAAATTCCTACATTTGACCGCTTGACTTGATAATAAATAAATTAAAAAATTATAAATTTTGCATGTAAATACACAACTAATGAAGTAGATCGATTTGAACAGTTTGGATTCGTCGTTTAAAGTCAATTTAATAGATTTTAGAGTTAGTGTTATATATATTGAAATAACACTGATGTTACACTAACCGAACTCGGTATTACAGCTTTTAGGAATCCTTTTTGTTTGAAATTAGAACCTAAGCCTTAATTTATGATTTTTGTTTTTGTGTTATTTGTGGGGTTAATTTCATGGTTGGTAAATAGAAGTAAAGAAAATCCTAATTTCCATAGTAATATCTAATTATTTACTTCCGACTTTGTGGGACTTCCTCTCGTCTTTGTACAAGTCTAAAAAAATTGGTTTTCGTAGTTGGATAAATTTTTCTCCTATCTTTCTAAGAAGGATTAAATTCGACATTGATAAAAAAATAATAATGATTTATATAATTATTAATTTTAATATGTTATCAAGTTTACTTTGACATTTGGTCTCTAACTTTCTGTTAACATTAATTCCGAACTCCGCTCCCAGTTGCAAACAGTGTTGTAAATAACGGTATATGTTCGTTGGACGGATAATGTACTGTCAAACGATTAATCGGTATACAGCTGATTAATCAGAATTATGCGGACGATTAATCGTTTTTATTAAAATTATGTGTATATATTCATAATTTATTAAAAATAATTTATTTAACTCATCAAACTTATCAAATAAACTTAATTTAACTTGGTTCTATTATTATAACATGACACTATACTTGTTTCTTCTTAATAACAACACATAAGCCCTTTATATGGTAGGTAACACATTTATTTAATGAAAAATAAATTAAAGAATTTAAGCATTTTCAAATACTAATAATATATTATTTGAAAGAAATGAAACACTCCAACATAAAATCACTAAATTTAGTTTATGAGAACAGCGTAATTTCATATATGAACATGTCATACTAATTGAAAAAAATATATTAGTCAATAAGAAAAATATATGATATATAAATAATAGAAGAATTAATCAATTTAAAAGTAAGTAAGAAGAAAAAAAAAACAAATATGAAAAATATTGTATGTATATCCAAGTACAAATGAAACTACAATACATGTTTTACAAAACTTATTATCATACACTATCACAGAAAAAAAAAATGTCAAAATAAATATTAAATGAAATAAACAGATGATTAAATGGAAAAATAGTCAATTAATCATTTTCATCCACAAACATATTTTTTCTGTTAAGTGTATTCGTAACCGTTTGACTGTCGTTAAGTATGCACGATTCAGAGAATGAACAACTCCTTCAAATTAGAGATCTATGAAGTATTGGATTATAATTAATTTTAAGGGGATGATGGAAATATAAATTTAATTGATGTATTAATCAGAATATTTAGGTCCTATTCGGCCGCTCTACTGTTTCCGCGGAAAAGAAAAATTCAGTTCAACTGAAAACAAATTTTCCACGTGAATATTAATTTTTAGTTTAATTTCTGCGCCCATGTTCATTTCCAATGGCCTACCAAACAGGTTCTTAGAGTGCGAATTATGAAGTGTTCGACTTTTTCTTAGGATATATCCCATGGATCTCTCCAGTTTTCCCGAAAACGGAGAGGAGCCAGACATTTTTTCTTTTTGTTTTTTCCATCCAGCCACCGCTCAATTCTCTTCACACGGCAAAGAGATCAATAAAAGCTAAGCCAACCCATCATACCGTGCCTTTCTCTCACTTTGAGAGTTTGAGACAGTCAGAAACGTATGGGGATCATATATAACAGCATATTTTTTATATCCATGGAGGGTGGATAACAACTAAGTCTAAAATACATATAATTCGCGCGCCGTATGTTGTTTCTCTGACAAGTACATGTACATGTATATTCTTTCAAGAATTAAAAGAGAAGTTACATGCAGTGTAGTAAAATTTGGTCTATTCGGCCGAATATTTCTATTCAGTTGCAATCCGAATAAAAAATTTATATTCAGTTTGAATATGAAGTTTAAAGTATATTACCAGTTTAGAGTATATTAATAGTGATAAAATATCGGTTTAGAGTATATTAACAGTGATTTATACCACATATTGCCGGTTTAGAGTGTATTAACAATGATAAAAATACCGGTTTATAGTATATCAACAGTGAGTCATACCACACAGGGGCAGATTTACATTCATCCCTACAGGTGCTAAGCCACTCTATGATTTTAAAATTGTAGTTAGATATATTGAAATTTATTATTTTTAAAAAAATTATATAGTCTAGCCCTTCTCATAAAATATCACATGTTTACTTATGGCCTAGTGATTAGAGCTTATCTTATGGTTGTGGAAAATATGCGTTCAATTCCCACAGACAACATATTTTGCTTTTAAATTTTAGCATCCTCTATTATGATTTTCTAGTTCCACTCTTGATACCACATATATATTACCGTATACTTGTTTGTATATACAGATTCTCATTTAAAATCCGCATACCGTATATGCAATATGTAGTGACTTTCTGCATATCGAATGAGAACCAAATTTCAAAACACTGATTATATGTATAATAAACAATACAACTAATTACAATGATTCAACAGGAATATACTACAATTGTAAGCGCCACAGAAATCCTATATAACTCTCCGTATTATAATATGGTAATGAAACAAAGGCGTACATAGGTCAAAAAAAAAAAAAAAAAAGGACAGAGAAGCCGCTCTGTACTTGGACAAACTGAGAGCAGTCATGAGTTCTAACTCGAGAATTTATATATCTCTATCTTAATTTGCTCTCTATTCTGGAGAGACTTTAGTTTAGATTCCCATGAGGCCATGACAAATCACAACGCGTTTGCAAATTCCAAAGGTCTAGTGAAGTGATCAATATACAGGGAGTTGGCTAGGGTGCTACATGAGAGAGCCTCCGACCCTCCGTACAACGGTTCAATATTTGAGTTTTCAAAATTCTAGCAGTCGATCCGAATCATTCAATATAATCTCCATATGAATATATACTTGCAAACTAAATTTTACATTCCTTAAAAAATTTCTACTATTTTTTTTAGATAGGTAGAAAATCATCACTTGATTTGAATGGTGTAAATTTTTCAGATCAAGTGATTTTCTATCTATAAAAAATAGTAAAAAAATTCTAAAAAATGTAAAATTTGATTTGCAAGTACATATTCATATGAAGATCATGTTGAATGTTCGGATCGACCGTTAGAATTTTGAAAACTCAAATATTAAGCCGCTGCACAGAGGCCCTCTATGCTACATGTAGCATATTAGCCAAATTCCAATATATAGATGATACTTAGATAGCCGGTTCTAGTATAAGAGCTTATGTTTGTTAATTGGATTATTTGTATAAACAATTACAAGTACTAATCTGAGAATGGTAGTATTTACTATAGATATGCAAATTAAATATGAATTTAACAATGATTTATATATTAATCTTATAAAAGTATCACTCAGTTATTGTAATTGGTTTGCAAACCATATTATAGATATATAAAAATAAATCGATCTCGAAAATTAAATTTGAAGATGAATTATGTTGATTTGATATAGATGATTTAATATATATTATTCTAGCAATAATTATTTTTAGGTACTATTGGTACGGAAAATAGTCTCTTTTTATAATACACATGTTATTTTACTAGCAAGACAATTGTGAAACCGTCATATGTCAAAGATTAAAATATTTTTATCTTTGACTTATTCTCACTACTACAGAATAAAATTCCGGATACAGTTACAACAAGACACACCTAATTTAATAATATAAAAAATATTATACGTGTGATGTGTTGTGCTATTAATAATTAGGCGGATTACACACTGTAATTGAGTAGTGAATTAATTACTCCACAACTAAGCTGTCAAAAAAGCTCGTACCTCGTGGTTCACTCGTGACTCACATCTGGCTCGATCGGTAATAACTCGTTCGATAGTACTGGACCGAGCTGTTAACGAGCTGGTTCGCTAACAGCTTGGGCCAAAATTGACGAGTTTGAGCTGGGGCCTAGCTCGCTCGCCAGCTTGCGAGCTAGCTCGGCTAGGCATCAATTTGTGAATTTGTATGAATTTGTGTGTATTTTATATTGTCAAGTTTGGTCTAGCTCGGTTCAGCTCGGTCCAAAAAGGTTTGTAAAATTTATTTTCTTCTTAAAACAAGGTCCAACCAAACCCAGTGAGCCAGCTCGCGAGCTGGCTCGGTCTGACTCGTCACGAGTTTGAGCTGAGAGCTAACATCTCGGTCTGGCTCGCTAACAGCTCGGTTCAAATTAACGAGCTGAGCTACGGCCCAGCTCGGCCCGAGCCAGCTCATTTACAGCCCTATCCACAACCACAAAGTGAATTTCTCTAACAACTATGCTACAAAGTAACACACATTTAATAATTTATAAAGGAGGCTGAACTATAAAAAAATTAAAAAACAAAATTTTAATTAAATTTATACACATAATTAATAAAAATTAAAATCATAAGGACACCTCCTACATAGGGGTGTCAATGACACCCTTTAATATGTTTATCCGACTTTTACCGTATCCGATAAGACGAGTACGGGTAAGATTTGTTTTTTCGTAAACTTATCGGGTATGGGTACATATTTTTTTTCGTTATCTAAACGGGAAGGGTACGGATAAAACCTATTTCGTAGTCATTACCTGTTCGAATAATTATAAACAAATTATATAAATAATGAGTAATGAATATCCATTCTCGAACTACTCTTGGTATTTTCGGAAAATGATATTTTATTAAATTTTATGAACTTTGACAATTGACCACTAAAACACCTAATAAATTCCAACAAATTTTTCAACAAAGTACTATACATGTGTGAAATGAATTTATTTTAATGTTTTATTTAATAAATAATAATCTTATAAAAAAATTAATAAATAATAAAAATAATTATTGTATTAACATTACCCGTTATTTATCCGCTACTGTTTCGTTATCCGACAATCATAACGGGTATGAGTAGGATACGGATAAGATAATTTGTAGCGGGTAAGAGTATGGTATGAGTAAGAATAGTTTCTAATGGATACGGATACAAAAATACTTTCACCCAACTCTTATCGTACCCGTTGACATCCTTACCCCTACATTACCTTAAGATTTGTTCCCGTACGTTGACGTCCTTACCCCTACATTATCTTAAGATTTGTTCTTATATTTCAACATTAAATAAAATTTAGAAGGCTACGCCTCCATCAAAAATAAAAAATTGATAAATAATTAAAATCTATTGGATAAATAATTAAGGCTACTCCTAGATAAATAATTCTTCACCAATATTTTTGTTTGAATTCTTTTGTACATGCATATATGTCATGATCATATATTTAGAATCTTAAATCTCTTCTACTGAAAAATTGATAACTTTCTAAATATGGTTCTCCTCCGTTCTCTTTCCTTTTCGCTTGACAAGCCTTCTGATATGAACGTTTTGAAACAGATAACTCGATCCGGTCAGAATCGGTCTCCCCTTCATTTAATTTCCTTTCCTTCTCTCTCCGCGTAACTCCTTACGAAGCGCACCCTAAGTTTTGGCACCGCCAATCACCTCTTCACATACACTAGCACTAACCTCTCTCTCCTTTCAATTTCTTTTGTGATTTGCTTAATTTAAAACAGTTAAAAACAGGGAGGATATGATAGAAATTTGGCGTTTTCTCCTCACAAGTCTAAGCTAGCTAAGGCATGGGAATGAGTATACAAGCAAAAGCAATCTTTTGCTACCTCTTAGTTTGGCTATTTGCAAACCTTTGTTTATGCTTAACATATGCCTTTCCAAAAGCAAAGTACAAAGATGACATAATATATATTTTTTAGCATTATCGATCCGCAAAAGACTTTTAAGTTAAATTAATTAATGGAATATATATATATATCTGATTTGAATTTTCATGATTACCTATAGCTCCCTCCTCTCTACCTTCCTTGAAGATCACTTACTATACTTTAAGGGCCTGCTTGGCTTTTACTGTTCAACTGAATTTTTTTTTTCCCACATAAACAGTAAAACTTAGTTTACTTTGGACTTGTTCTTGTGTCCATTTTCATTCCCCAATAGTGACTGAACAGCCCTAATAGTATCCAAAGGAAGACAAAAGAAAAAAGAACAAATACTAGAAAAATTTGAAGAGTTCAAATACTTTTTAAAGTATCATTTTTGATAAATCACAAAAAAACTTAATAACATAAGGATATTTTATAGACAATAATTAATTTAAGCTAGATCTCATAATTTATTATACCAAATACTACAAGAGAGTACGTCAGCTAAAATAAGTTGACAAAAATTGTTATTTTTTAGAATATCACTATTATCAACGAAAGTGTTTACAGAAATAACATCGTTATTAAATACTTTTATCCTCGTGGATACTCACAAATGATTGTAGTTAATTCATGATACCACCCTTCAGTGTTTAGAAATTCGGTTCTCATTTGGGATGCGGAAGGCCACCGCATATGCAGATTTTTATTCGGATTTATATATGCGAATTTTAAATGAGAATTCCTATATATAAACAAGTATACGGTAATATGTGATATGACTCACTGTTAATATACTCTAAATCGGTATTTTATCACTTTTAATATACTCTAAACCGGTAATATGTGGTATAAATCACTGTTAATATACCTTAAACCGGTATTTTATCACTATTAATATACTCTAAAATAATAATATGCTCTAAACATTATATTCGAACTGAATAGAAATATTCGACCGAATATTCAGCCGAATAAACTAAATTTTACTACACTACCACTCTTGCATACAAGGGATCTCTTAATTTCTGAGTTTCGAAGCTAGAACTTAAACACAAAGAATATTGTTAAAAGCCGATTCTCCTCCGTCATGTCCTATATAGCCATTTCATTGCTTTAACTTTTGTAGACAACAAATTTAGAAAAGAAAAAAAGAAAAGCTATGTGCATTGATCACCGACGTATAGAATATATGAAATGCACCGTCACAGTGTATGACCTTTGATATATACTTTTAAAAAGTGGGACACCATGCATGCATATATATAGTAAATATGTGAAAAAATCTCATTGTTAGTATATTCTATTGTACATGCGTGCATGGGAACTTGATGCGAAAAAGTTGAAGAGTAGGGACCAACATCAATTCTTGTAGTTTCGGATTTTAATTATTTGAATAAACTGGTTTAAACATCGATCTAAAGGCTACGTATCTAGATAATTAAATATGCCTAAAAAGAGACATCAAAAGCTTCCCAATCATTGCCATAGTCACAAGATTCTTCGGTGTTTTGGTGATGCCGAACCGAACGCTGAATTATTCAGTTGACTGAACTTTGACCGAATTATTCCTGAATAATTTGCGAATTTTAAGAATTTTTTCCATAATTTTTTTTTTTTGGTTATTTTTTTGTTTTGCTCTCTTACAAAACTGAGATCTCTAATCCGAATAATACCGAATTATTCCTGAATTATACCCGAATTATTCCCGAATCACGAATTTTTGACCTCGCCAAACTGAACCCGAATAATTTATTTGTCACTATGATCATTGCTGATAAAAAATTGCAATTGGCATGATACCAAACTTCTGAGTGCTACAGAAGATCTTTATTATCATTGTGATGTTTAAAAGAAATGATATTAAGTCACTTAGGAAAGGCAGATAAGCAAAATCTCTATAAAGTTTCAAAAAAAATTATCTATAGCAAATTGTAAACATTATCATACATCTGATTATATTCTCTCTTTTTATTTATTTAATCATACACGCATATTTATTTGTAAGAATTTTCATATGATTAAATGTGTTATTCTATAATATACAAAATTTTAGAGTTTAAAAAAATATATTATTTGTGTTCAAATTTTATTTGACCGTGAATTTTTTTTTGTAGAAACTATATATCATTGTAAAGATTAAATTTATTTTAAACTATATGTTTTTTTTAAGCGAAGTTCGTAAATCAATCGTAATAGTTATAATACTAAAATCAAGAAGAAATTAGCCCAAAAAGGACTAAATTAAATTAGCGCAAACTTAATAAAAAAAAAAGTGTGGCAAGAATTGGTCACCTTAAATAATTTAACCATGAAATATAACGAGCTTGAAATTTAACTTGAAGGAAAGTAAGCCTAAATATGAGATGATATAAAAATTATACATTCCTTGTATGTGATGGCAGCAATATATTGAGAAAATGGAGTTGGAAAAAAAAAATCATAGGTGAGACAGACCCAGTTAAGTCAGGTTTTAATATATTACCAGTTTATATTTGTTGATCCGCCACCTTAATGCATTCATCACCAAGCCAGATCAGAGCAGTTTAGGTCCGATGGGCTCCAGAACCATCCGACCTGCTTTAAGATCTGTGCACACGATTATTAAAGCAAAACGCACGTATATTAAAGCCATGTGCACAGATTTTAAAACGGATCGGACGATTACATAATCCATCGTACTCAGTTTGAGTCCATTGGACCCAAATTGCTCTCCACCAAAAGAATCTGCCAATGTAAATTGTATTACAATTTGTTATGTTTAGACTTTTCAATATCTTTTAATTATTTTATTTTTAAATCTTCGCAGAAGCTGCGAAGTTATGAGGAGAAATCGAACTCTCGATCTTTAGATAACTAACAATTTTAAAACTTTTTTTCTAGCCAACTGTGCTACCTCCCCTTCTCAGTATCTTTTAATTATTGAATCACAACTTTTCACGTCTTGCTCTGCTATACGCCTATACATGGAAAGTGTCAAGTCGGCAGCTTTAGAAGAAGAGCCAACTGGTACCTCAATTGTTAGATTCATTTGTTAGCTTGGCGGAAATAACATTGAAGAAATTACATATTTGACAGTTCTTTTTTTATTGTACAGTCAGACCCAATAACAAGTAAGAATAATGAATGCATAAATAATCACTCTGAGTCGTCCGGATCTGAATAAATAGTTCCAATCTGTTTGGAACCAAGGCCAATTTTTTATTTTTTTTTATAACTTAGCAGCTGCGTTGACAGCGATCGAGATCCAATAATGTAACTCAATTTTTGAGTTTTAAATCGGGAACGTCTGATTAGAGATGAGTTCGCAATATGGAGCACACATTCTGAAATGGAACGTCGGATTCTAATCGGACGGTCTCGATTCAAAATCCAAAATCAAAGTGACATTAGGGGATCCGGACCCTGTTGACAGCCAGGCCCATTTTTGAGTTCTGGCCCTGTTAAATATGAATTCGTATTCCCAAAGGTAACTCAAACTTTGAGCTTGAATTTAGATCACCCGATCAGAATCTGCACGGTCTCGTATTGGTTATGATTCTGATCGGATGGTCCAGATTCAAAACTCAAAGTTTTGGATTACCTTAGAGGAGCTGAACCATTTAAATGAGAGGTTGATTTTCCGAGAAATGCATAGCAGCATAGCTTCGATTGTACAAATGCAAGGCACAAATTATTGGGAAACATCTGATATATGAGGAGGATTCAATTACACCGTATATAAGTTATATTTATAATTTAAAATTCAAACAGTTGATTCGAACCATTTAACAAAATCTCCATATTAAAATGTGTTTGAGATCAAATTTTACATTTTTTTAAATTATTTACTATTTATTTAGAATTTTTAAAAATCGTTGTTTTTCAATAGTAAAAAATTATCTGAAAACAATAATTTTATACACATCTTAATAAATAATAGATAGTTTCCAAAAAATATAAAATTTGGTCTTCAAGCATATTAAACCATATTAAACGGTTCAAATTGACTGTTTAGATTTTGAAATCATAAAAATGACTTATAAATATATGGTATCAAGATGTGTCACTATAAAATGGTGTAATTGGATCCTCCTCCTGGTATATTTATAATTTATCACGGCGTTATATAATTAATCCATCTTTCCAGGACCACTTAACTGATTCATTCCGCTCAAATGTATTGAATATAATAGTTGTCTGGTAACATTATAGAATTAATAAATTAATTGAATGCATGTTAAATTGTCAAATGATGTGAAAATAATATAGAAAGAACCTTATCTCAATATCTCACCTTGGGTTTATTTCCAATTTAAATCCTGGTCCAAATAAATAGATTCAGTTTATCTGACCGTTATGGCGGTTGGGTTGATTCTATAACCCATGTTCTCTGCATGTGCCTTTACCCGTCTTAACATTTAATATCTGAGTATATATAAATTCGTTTGGGGCTTTTATAACTCATGACTCGCTTATAACTCACCCAATAAAAACTCACTAACAATTCGTTCATTATCAACTTGTTCATTATCGCTTGTTAACTTAATGAGCCGAGCATGAGTATATCCCAATTCGCTCATTAAGAACTGAGTTACATGAATACTGCCACATCCAATCTCTTGAATTAAATTTGTAGATATGTGAAGTAGTATTTTTATTATTGTTCTAATAATGCAAATTTGTAGATATGTGACAAGGAGGTAGCTGTGAGGATATGACAGGTGGCCATGCGGGGTCATGAGAACCGACAAGAAAATAGCTATTTTATTTTGTTAAATTTACTTATGAACAATTTTTTGTTATATTATGTAATGTTTAATTAGATTGGATTATGACAATTTGTTAAATTTTATAAATAAAAATTAGTTTTTGAATAATGTATCTCAAACAAAAAACTCAAAACAAAATTTAAATAAGATTGATTTCTTAGTTCGCTCATAACTCGCTCATCAACAACCCTAAACTCTAAACCCGCTCATTAATCAGCCCTAGCCTCCACAGATCCCAAAAAAGGTTAAGATTATTGAAAGAGTAGGATTGTGTACATATAGTAACTTTATTATATATGTTTTTATTTTAAATATCTGATATTATGATTGTTAAAATTTAAATAATATTCATAAGCACATAAAATTTGCAGAATTTTAATTTGATAGGCATAGAAAATGTTAAAAAAAATTTACTGATTTAGAAAATTTATGTACGTTATGATATTTTAATTTGATAGGCATAGAAAATGTTATGATATTTATGATCTCGATTCTTGTCAAGACGAATTCGATTTTTTTTTTTATTGTGTTTTTGAGTCTTGTATTTTTTGTTGAGTTGTTTTTTCTAGGTTCATTGTTTAATTCCCTTGGCACTTTTTCTCAGGCTTTTCAGTCCATTGCATTTTATCATCTAGGGCACTGTGAATGCTACATAAAATAATTTTCCCCTGCAAAGTTCAAAGGCGGATATGCCGAAGGCAAGATTGACGCATTTAAAATATCAAATTAATTAATGCATAGGCATTTCTTCGTAGCAATTTTATATCGGTTTTAATTAGGTAGAAACAATATATTTTCTTAGCCTTTTTTTATAATTCTTTAACTGGGTGGGTAGTGGTACCACAAATTCATTCTTGGTCCAGAATAATTAAGGGAAAGGCAGTACAAGAAAACCAGTTCCTATTTCCGCTTTATTGAAGGCCGATTCAAAAATCCGGTAGCTCTACAAACAGAGGACAAAAATCAACTGGATAGTGAGTCAGATTGGTCATGTGTCCCAATTATTGTCAATCATTGTTAGATTATTTTACTATGAGCAGTATGATTATAATTATAATATCACATTGAAAGGTACATATGAACACCAGAACTAGTATTTGGTCTAGTGACTAAAGTATATGATATTTATGTGAGAGATCATGAGTTCGAAATTCAGATATGACAAATTCTTTATTATAATAACAAAAGTATTAAATAATTTGGTGACTTGACCTCCAACCTTTACTAAAAAAAAAAAGTATACATGAACACGTCGTGCATATTATATAGCGAGTCAATGGCAAGTCTGAAAAGAAAATAATCCTATAAAATTCGAAAAAAAATTAACATTTTATAAACTAGTGTGGTTACAATAAGTTAAATAATAGAGCAAATAAGATTCAAAAAATAACTAGGATGTACTTCATAATTGCGCACGTATAGGAGAACGGGAAGGGAAGGAAGGAGATGCAGACGACGGCTTACTCCTATATTCCAATTTGAGGTGAACAAATTCATCAAAAGTACATGGTACTCATCTCCGTTCCCCTTCACTCTCGCTCCCTCTCGTTCCCCTTTAAAAATTTTGATTATGAAACAGGCAAGTTAGATCGGTTAGCTGAGGTTACAGTGTTGTTTTCTTCCTCTCTCTCTTCCTTCACTTTAATGAGGCGATTCTAAATCACAGTCTAAGTTATCCATAAGTAATGGACGCATTAATTACCGCAATGATAATAGATCTTTGGTGCTTGCTTAAGACTTGTTAATAGATCAACTGTGTGCATAAGTTTGATGATGATTCAAGATGCTTTTCAGTTTTTGATAATTTTGGAATTTAATATGTGACTAAAATCAATCAAGTGAATGAATAGACAGGCAATATATTATAAATACAATAGCAAATATATTTACATAATATTTAATATATTTTTCAATCTACCACATAATGTGTTAGTGTAAACGAAATAGATAAAAACAAATTCTCCTAATTCACAAGTCAAAACGTAGAAACGTAAAATAAATAAATAAAAAATAATAATTACACACGTATTAGTTGCTTGCTTTGCCATCCCAAATAACATACATACCCATGATCCAGAGTTACAGAATTCCATACTTGATAAAAAAAAAGTTTTGTATTTAACTAAACTTTTGTATATCGATGCGCAGATATTTCTGAAAAATTTGTTAAAATACACATATACCCATCCCTTTATAAGACACAAAGACCAAACTATAAAATGAATTCAAGGATTTATCGGAAGAAAAAAAAACAATTATAGAGCCTTTTCTTTTTGGAAAAATAAACTTCGGCCATTTCTTACACTTGGGCTGCTATATAATATCATAGCTATTGTTAAAACTTTTTGGGCTCGCAAAATTGTAGCCCATATTTATATATTGGGCCACCTGACCCAATTAGATGGTTTCTAATTGCGAGCCCAAAATGTTCATGCACTCTCCTTCTCTCACCTAGTTCGCCCCAGAAATTCCGGATCCGTATTCTCTGTATTACTACGAGATGGGCCTCACTTTACGGTTTGAGATTAAATCTCAGCCAGCTTGAGATTCGGGAGAAATAGGGGCATTATTATTGGGCTTTGAGATTCGTGCCAAGTTAAAATGAATGGTTCAGATTCACTAATTGTAAAAGATTCCCTTGTGCAGTAAGAGAGAGGATGTGAATTCGGAAATCCCTAGCAAAGAAAGAGCAAAAAGTAGGAAAAACGAAGAAAGCCCCTTCTTTCCTCCCCCTCTCTCGTTAGCTCCGATCGGAAAGATGCAATCGACGATACGAAACACCGGTCGCCGTTTCCTCGACCAATCGTCGCCTCTCTCCTCCGTCAAGTCCATCTACCCTCTCTCTTCATCTGGTACTCTCTCGATTTCCTTTAGCATTTCTCCTTAGAGACTCAATCGTTCTTCAATTTAGTATACAGAGGGATAAATTTTGGTTTATTTTCAGGCTATGGCCTGGATCAGTGTAGATACGTGTCGAATATCCCGGTCAAAGGGGGCGGGCATATTATAAGGAAAGGCACTGGGGGCCGTTCGTCAGTGAGGTATATGTATCCTTGAATCGTTCAATCAAATTATTCTTTCTAGAGCTAACTTTTTTAATTTGTTTGATTGTGAATGTGAGATGCTGTTTTTGTTTTCCTGATTAGTGGGATCGTTGCTACTGTGTTTGGAGCTACTGGTTTCCTTGGTCGATACGTTGTGCAACAGCTGGGTGAGCTTCTCAGTCTTTTTGCATTTTGTGATATATCATTCCTTATGCTCAATATGTCAATTTTACCTTGTACATTGGTTCAGTTAACAGTTTTAACTATGTCAGTGGAAGCTGTCCTCAAGTTAGTTAACAAAAATGGCAAGATACACTTTTGTGACTTGCAAGAAGCCTTTTGTTTTAATAAATAAAAAAAAACTTTTGTAGTAGAAACAACCACTAATTGATGTGCTAATACTTAAAATGTTTTTCATCCTTTCAGATATATGCTTACAGGTACAATATGTAAATTTAATTAATAGATGAATAGATAAGTACATACTTACATAAGACGATTTATGGTTGGTGCAGCTAAAATGGGTACTCAAGTGCTTGTTCCTTTCCGTGGATCTGAGGATTCGCATCGGCATTTGAAGCTCATGGGTGACCTTGGCCAGGTATAATTTTCATATTGCTATGGCTAAACAATAGGTTTAAAAAATTAGAGTAATATAATTGATTTGTAGAGTTCAGCTGGTTGATATATAATTTTTGTTTCATACAGATTGTACCAATGAAGTATAACCCAAAGGATGAAAGCTCAATCAAGGCTGTCATGGCTAAATCCAATGTTGTTATCAATCTCATTGGTTCGTCTCTCTTTCTCAAAGACACAGGTACATACATACATGCAGACAACAGTTTAACATAGATTTTCTTTGTAACATTAACAGGACGAGAATACGAAACAAGAAACTACAGCTTTGAGGAGGTGAACCATGGCATGGCCGAACAACTTGCCCTGGTTTGTTTTTTATTTTCTCTAAGCATTTCATTTGGTTGTTATTCCATCTGAAAATAATATGATGAAATTTACTCAAAAAAAATAATATGACTAAAAGCAATTAAGTTTTAGACCCACTCTAAACTAGGTCGAGCTCTCCAGAGCTGTTATTTTCTTACTAATAAACCTCAGGCTTTCCCGAAGGCATCGAAATATTGAGTTATTTGTTCACTTTGTATATGTTTTGAAAAGTTAAAATGAAGACCATGGATCAGTACTTTTCTTTCAGAAAATGTTGGTTGTATTACTTCTGTTTTGAACTCTGGGTTATATACATTGATGTTATGGATAACAAAATACCATTTGTCTAAAATTCGTGCATATTTAAAAAACAAAATACCTTTAACGGCAATAATGGTAATGGGAATGGCGATGAATGCATGATGATGATGATGATATGAAATCAATGTATAAAAGAAGGGTCTAAAATCTAAATAAAGGAAGGAATAAATCAATGAGTAAAGATTTACATTAAAGTATCTAAATAAAATATTTTATAAATACAAACATGACTGAACTTGTACTGTTTTCATATTACAAATGTTATTGTCTTATTGATTTCATCTTGTCTATTGTAAATCTGTAGATAGCAAAAGAGCATGGAGGTATTATGAGATTCGTGCAAATGTCATGCCTTGGTTCCTCTTCTTCATCTCCTTCTAGGATGTTACGTGCTAAGGCTGCTGCTGAGGAGTCTGTCTTAAGAGAATTCCCCACGGTGATTACCTTTTGTGTTTATTTGATTAAGTTAAATTTGTTGGGGTTCTTAGCTTTTCTAGTACAACCTGTACATTGCTTTTGTTAAAATACTATATTAAATGATTTGGTAACAATAAAGGTGGAACTTAGTGCCGTTCTTTAATTAAGTTAAATTTATTTGGGTGCTCAGATTGTTTAGTATAAGGCATATCGGAGCTATTGTTGAAACATTATATTACATGATTTGATGATTAACGTGAAACTTAGGCCATTTGTACATAACTTTTATATTATTATTTTGGATGAAGAGAGCTTGAAGTGCCTAGTAAAGCTCTGATGTGTAGAAAAACTAGTAGGGAATTATTTTCTGCAAATTAGTGTTGTTCCAGAGAGCAAGAGCAAGGGCTTGGAAGAGGGCGGAGAGGGAGAGAGCGGGGGAGAGGGAGAGGGAGAGGGAGAGGGGGAGGAGGATCAAACATCCCAAGGAACCCTTTCAGTCATTGCCTTATTCTTGTTTTGCTTATCGACTATGATACATTCCAGACATCAATTCCCTTAAATTCTTTTGTGTAGAACAGTAGTTACTTGAACTTAAAAAGTAAATGTTGAGAACTCTTTTTTTTTCTTCTTACAAATAGTACAAAGTAAATTGCATAACCTCTCTTTATGTACTTTTGTGTGAAGCCAGGCAACAATCATGAAGCCAGGCACTTTGATTGGTACAGAAGATAGGATATTGAACACATGGGCCCGCTTTGCCAAGAGCTATGGCTTTCTCCCTCTCATTGGCGATGGCACTACCAAGTATAATCCAAATTTCAAAGATACATTTTCTTTTGTAAAACTGAAATTGCATTATTTCAAATAAAGGCCTGCTTTGTTGAGAAACTGGAAACGAATCTTGTAGTTCAGTTCGATCATTAGGGATCATTAGCGAGTTTGCTTGTTCACTATTACCATATGGTCTAGTTTGGTGAAAACAACAAGGATTTTGATCAAAATTAACTTCTATTTTTTAATATTGCTTTCATAACATGTTGCTTCTAAATGTAGTAATCACCTCTTAAGTGGGTTTGTCAGCTCATGAGAAGTAGCATTTAACAGTTGGTCTTATTTTTTAATTTTTTATTAAAATATGGACCTTTTGCAGATGATAAATCAGCCTTCCGTGCAATTTTAAATGTTGAAGAGCTAGTTTACTATTTTTCGCAAATTTATTTCACTAATATAATTTATAATTTATAATTTAATGGAAAAATGTAGGATTCAGCCAGTCTATGTGATAGATGTGGCTTCGGCTATTATGGCCTCTTTGAAGGATGATGGTTCTAGCATGGGTAAGACTTATGAACTTGGCGGCCCCCAAGTAATGACTTTGCACGAGCTGGTACTCTCTCTCTCTCTCTATCTCTCTCTCGGATTACAATACCGTGTGATTTTGCTATTACACCCCTTGTGGAAATAAAAAAAAAATTGATTGCCATATAAAAAGTAATACAAGAAGTTTGGCAATGGGGATGTTTGTTCCTAAACAGAAGTATCTGTCCAAATTAAGAGGAACTAGCTTTTTAGCCTTTACCTTTTCTACATCCAGTGATGTGAGGCGCAACAGGTCATTGATTTATTTCATCTCTGTAATTTGATTTACTTCCACAATTTATTACATCTCTATGCTTTGATTTACTTTTAACAAATTACGTGATATGAACATCTTGTAGGCTGAGTTAATGTTTGACATGATACGTGAGTGGCCACGCTATGTCAAGGTTCCTTTCCCTATTGCAAAAGTAAGTCTAGATTTTATAAATTAATATTTTCTTTTTCAGCAAATTAAGTATGGAGTCTATTTTTTAAATTCTAGTCTCAAGTAGTGAGAGTTCCCAGATTGCAGTGTGGAGGCTACAATGGTTACGGCATTGTTTTGTTTCTAACTCTCATCTCTGTTTGCCTGTCTGGCAGATTATTTTTTCTAACATTTGTTCATTCTATTTGTTGGCCGTTTGTTTGTTTTAGCCTTTTTGTGGTAATTTTATAATTGACAGAGGATTAGATGTTTCAGTTCTTGTTATAGAAGGCCCCAACAGGCTAGGGATTAATGTACTGTTCTATCTTTGCAGAAGTACAGTTATACTGGATAATTAGTAGCAAGTTAGCAACTGATCTGATAATGTAGTCTATAACCCCAACAGACTCAGGAACAAATAAAGAGAGAAAAATAAATTACTAAAAAGGGCATTATACTGGTAGATTGACCAAAGGACATCACTGTATTACTAATACAAGTACTGAGCTCCTTGGCCTGCTGGCTCCTGACATCTGGTAGTGAAGTCCTTCAAGAAACTCATCTCTTAGTCATATAGTTCAATGCAACTCATTTTACAATTTTATCTGGCAATTGTTTCAGGCCATTGCATCTCCACGCGACGTCCTTTTGAAGAAAGTACCATTCCCTCTCCCCAACCCTCAAATATTCAATCTTGATCAGATCAATGCTCTGACTGAAGATGCCGTTGTCTCTCCAAACGGTGCGACTTCTTTTTATTATACTCTAGCTGTTAGATATGGACATGTAAAAAAAAAAATACCTCCTTTATCTGTAAGCCCAATGATCTATTAGATAATGAGGAGGGTTCAGATGCCTCCATTTTGTGTGCCTCCATCACGCCTCCATTTTGAGAACTACAATAACTTAAAATTTAAACTTAAATGTCAAAATAAAGCCATTAGATTTGATCTATATCATTTCTCTACGCATGCGTAAAAGATCATGACATTACGGTTTTATTTTGATTAGTATCAAGAGCTTGCAAAAAATACACCAATGCGGATTAATTCTGGGCGTTGATTTTCCAACTTATTAATTCATATAAAAACAAAATCGAAAAGTGATAATTCTTTATGTGCGTTTAGAGAAAATAATATTGATCATATCTAACAGTTTTATTTGACATATAAATTTTAGAATTTTTGAAACTAGAAAATTAAAAAGTGGAGGCATGATGAAGGCATTTGAACCCTCTTCATTAGATAATTCATCAATGGCCCTGCTGCCAATTAATTGTCCTCCAGTAATTCCTAATGTGCACTTCTAATGTCTGTCCTTGACTCCTTGTAAACAGTAATAAACCAATAAAATTACCCCATATATTTAAATTAAGCCTGAAGCGATACACTCATTTGAATTTTGTTTTTTCACCAAACCTGCATTTTGAAGTTTTATTATGTGTTTTAACAGAAATCAAATTCAAATAATGCCTTATATAGTACACATTAAAAATTTTGATAAGAAAGTTGCCTTGTCAATTATAGTTTTTTTTTTTAAAGAGACTCTTGGACAAAAAAAAGGGCCCCATATCATTTGTTTCCTGGAAAGTCCGTCTTCTGTTATTACTTGCAGAGGCCTTATGAGTATATTTTAACAAGGCTGCCAATATTTTTGTTAACCTTGTTTAAGTTTTTTATTATCCTTTTTTGAGTACTCTATTGAAAGAGCCTAGTTGAAAAATGGCATAAATTTCTCTTGATTGAAGTTTTACTGGGCATTCATTTAGGACCTCAGGTTGGATAATAGTTTGATCTACGGGTACAATAAAATCTGGAATTGGTGGATCTATTAGAAATGCTCATTGTGATTAATTAAGGTCTATTCATTTAATTTCCATGTCAAGACATTCATCTCTTACACAAACCTTATTATATCATGCAGCTTTGACATTTCAAGATCTTGATATTGTACCAAATGAGCTGAAGGGGTACCCTGTGGAGTTCCTTATCTGCTACCGGAAAGGTGGGCCTAATTTTGGGACCACTGTCAGTGAGAAATTGAAAAGTTCCGAGTTATAGGCTTCAGATTTATTTTTTATTTTTTTTGGTTTAATTTTCATCTTCTGTTGGTGTTGCCAAACAACATATGTTTCCTTGAAGATAAACCCTCGGCTCAGATTGGAGTGTAGAGTGTAGATTTCTCTAATATCTCCATTTGGTTCAAATCGGAATGATGCTTTTCATTATTTATGGAATAAGAAGAGAATTTTCACTGTATTTCATTTCCGTTTTGAAGCATAGCATTTTCAAGAATTTGTTGGAGAGTTTATGTTGATATTACTGGCAATAAACTGATTACATTAACCTCTTGTAAGAAAGCTTTGTTGGAATTACGGAGACACATGGCTTTTCAATACTGCACCATTCACTTTGGAGAATATTTTGACCGCTAACAAGAGTCATCGTCAAGCCGCAGTTACATATAAATATGTGCTTTTAACTTGGCATGCCCATTTTTTGGTTGATATGCACCTTTCCTTTCATAAAACACCCCTCTTGTTAGCTTCTTTTAACTTATCATTTACATTTTGTGGTTGACGCACGCCATTCCTTTCTTTTTAATTTTTATAACTTTCCGTTGAGAAAAAAACAGAAGGTAAAGTGATGTGCAGGATTATCTGATATCTCAACAGAGATCTCAGCTGTGGGTCGACCGTTCCACTGACTGTGACCATCTGTCGGCTTGGAATTAATGGTAGTGTGTACAAAAACAAAGTCTACCTCTATGGTATAGTTTTCACGATGGGGCCATGCCATATCTGTTTGATGGAAGGCTTCCTCGTCTTGTATGGTTCTACTTCAGCTTTTAATAGACCTTTGACGTCAAAGTTCAGTCCAACCACCTGAACCCACCATTTTATTATTCTTTGAATTGTAAATATTAAACTTATTTATTATATCAACAATTTAGCAGCACTTTTTTCACATCAAATTTAGAATGTTCCTATTTCTGTAATTTTAATTTTGATGATGCTACAAAAAAAAAATATATTCTCTAAGGGACAAACTTGGGTCCCATGCCCATCGGACTCAAATTTGGGTCTGATGGGTTCTAAAACCGTCCAATCCTCTTTAAGATCCGTGCACACGGATATTAAAGTAACATGCACAGATTTTAAAGTAGATCAGACGGTTTTGGAATCCATCGGACTCAGTTTGAGTCCAATGGACATCGGACCCAAGTTTGTCCCATTCTCTAAAACTAATAAAGTAATTTTTTGCAACTACAACGATGAAATTACTCCTACCACTTACAAATTAATTATAAAGCGGTTGTAATGAGTTGGCATAGGAGTTAGAACTGGCTGATTTGCAAATTGAATATTTGATTAACAAATATACTTTTTGTTAAATCTGTTAATTTCTATTAACCTAACGATCAAACCCACTAATATTTCATCTGACCAATTTTGAGTACACTGATCAACATCATATCTCCCTTTGAATTACTATATTAAGAAAAATATTCACGAACGATTACTCTAAATATTTTAATTTTATTTTTTCATACACCTGATAATATATACTTGAATTTTATGTAATATATCTCCAGTTATTGCGCGCGCGTGTGTGTAATTGACTAGTGCATAATTCACTGACAACAACACACTAAGATGGTGACATTTATGAATAAGCTTGTGTTTCACTATGATTTTGTTATTGTTCACTGGAATTAGTGAAAGACAATATTGGGGTACGAAGTCTAAGTAGTTTTTGGAAAAACAGAAATAAACGTAGAATTATAAATTAAAATTCCAATAACTGCCGAGTGCCGACTGATTCATCAGTCTCCAGTGCTTTTAGAAATGGAGAGTAGCCAAAATTTTAAATAAAGATGGCGACACTTAAATAAAATGGAAAGATGGGGATTCATTAACCTCACCAAACAGAAATAGTCCAGGTCACGTGGCACGTCGATATCAAACCACTAGATTTTAAGTGGGGCCCGTAACACAGGCGGTGAGTCGGCATAGGGAACTGGCCCCACCCCCCACCGAAAGAAAAGCCAAGTCCGTGCAGTTTTCCACCCCATAACCCATTGCCCCGTGGCGGAGATATCTCAATTTTTGCGTGACCTACTTGTCCGGTGCCTATTCGAGGGAACGTAGGGGGGCATTATTATTTGAACTTTGAGATTCGTGCAGAACGTATTTTAACGATTGGGATATTCCAAAAAGTCACGCAAAATTTGAGATATCTCAGAGGATGAGAATTCTTGGCCCGTGGCCCCCTTCTCCCTACAGTACAGAGGCCAGTACAACTAGCGTAACATAAGTTACATAACACAGGCCTTTTTCATTTAGTCAGTTAACAGATATTAATTGTCAAACCGTCCTTGGTATACTGGTATGGAAAGAGATCATCTGCTCTGCTTTAGTGAGACTGACATGTGGATCCAGACGAATTTATAAATTTAAATATTGATTTTTAATTTTGGTGTGAACCCACGCATCAGTGACTCAGGAACAGGAAAATCATGCCCCCTGAGAGCAGAAAATTAGGTCCCATACTGGTATACCTTTGGTCCCAGGTAACTTATCCAGTTGTTCTAGAGGGCAGTTTGGGTCCGATGGGCTCCATAACCATCTGATCTGCTTTGAGATCCATGCGCACATATATTAAAACACATACGCGCGTGTATTAAAGCGACACACACCAATTTTAAAACGGATCAGACGGTTATGAAGTCCATCAAACTCAGTTTGAGTTCGATGGACATCAGACCCAAACTGCTCTCGTTGTTCTAATGGTTGGAGTTCTAGTATCCTCGGTTTTAAACCTTCAATAGTAATTTACATATTCAAGCAATTGGACAAAAGTAATATATAATTGTATAAGTAAATAAGAGACCAAACCAGCTAATCAGGGTGGATGAAGAATTTTTATCTTATTTATCAAATCAGATTTGAATAACTAATTGAATTTAGTTCCATTAGAGAGAGCGCAAAGTTCAATATTTTTTTGTTTTGTTTCTAAATCAGCAAATTGGATTTCGATTGCTGAGCTATGCTTTACATCTAATTAATTTGTTGAGCTATTAGATTAAATAGGGCTAGCTCTAAAATATATTGGATTGTTAGGCTCACATCACAGCTAGGCCGTTAGGGTAGGGTAAAGGTCCAAAATCCTGTCCCTGCAAACTGGTTGTCCTATCCTGTATTGAATTGCATCAGCCCCTGGCTACTATGCTATCGGTATCATTCCAGTCTAAATGATATCAGCTCCAGACATAGTGGATATGCTTCAAACAATAAATATAAACCGTCCAACCCAATTTACTTCAGTGATGCATTTACATACACAATTTATAATTTTTTGAATTTATTTAATATGATGTCAGGCAGTAAAAAAAACAAAGATTTTTAAGTTAATTTTAATACATTCAATTTTCATTACTTTTTTTTACCACTAGCATAATACTAAATGTTATCGAAAATTAATATATTTTGTATGTAAAAGCATCACACATGAAGTAGATCGATTTGAATATATTGAATTTGTTGTTCTGAGTCTATCTAATAGGTTTTGAAGACTGGTGACACTTTGATTGAAATGCCAACTATGACATAGTAGACGGACTAAATAAATAATACATGATTATACAAATATTTATATTTTGACATAACACAAATGGTTTATATTTTATTTTATATTTATATTCAAACGGTAGAATTTTATTAAAACTTCTAATTTTGTTTTATTTTTTAAAAAAGATCCTAATTCAACTTTCTATTATTTTAGGTCCATCTTTTAAAATCTTTTTTTTTTTTTTTGAAAAGATGTTAAAACAGTAAAATGCGATATCATACAATATTTGACAGGTAAAAGGAGTAGTTTAGATCAACAATTAGAAACATAAAAATTTATTATGAAAATGATTTTAGTCAAAACACAAATATTTATACAAACTCGATATATTATAATGAGTGAGCCTATGGTAGTATGCATAGCACGGATGGGTCCGTGCTACGGTTCAATATCTTCGTTTTCAAAGTTCTAACGGTCGATCCGAACCGTTCAACATATTTTTCATATGAATATGTACTTACTGACTAAATTTTACATTTTTTAGATAGGTATAAATCACCTGATCTGAAAATTCTTGACCATCCAAAAACAGTGATTTTCTGCCTACCTAAAAAAAATAGTAAAAAAATTCTAAAAAATGTAAAATTTGGTCGACGAGTACATATTCATATGAAAAACATGTTGAACGGTTCGGATCGACCGTTAGAATTTTGAAAACAAAGATATTGAACCGTAGCACGGACCCATCCATACTATGCATAGTACCATAGGCTCACTCTATTATAATAACTATGAAAAGAGAGAGTTAATAGATATTAGCTTGCACATCTATTGTTAGTATGGATGTCGCATCAACAAAAGCAAGTGAAGATGACAGCGATAAAAATGAAAACAAATTGTACAAATTTCTCATGAAAACACATTGTCGTGTTAACTTATTGAAATTTGAATCCTTCCAGATACTACATTTAGTAGAATGAGCTTTCAGCTGAACAATTGAAATTCGGGGCCTATTTAGATATAAGAGTTCGTTTTGAGATTTGTATCAGATTAAAATTGACGACTCAAATCTCATTCTACTCGTGTATTGCATTGGATCTGAGTTATGAAAACCAAATCCATTACTCGTTTCGTAATAAAATAATTTCTCTAATTTATTATTACCTTGCCACAAAATAAAATAATTGTTTTTGAAAGCAAACAAGTGTAACAACTGTTTTTTTTTTAATTAATTGTAATATATATTGATAGATTATTACTAATTTTACAATACAAAATTAAGTAGTTTACTATATGACCACGTGGAGTACCTTACGTTTCAATGATCAATCGAAAAGAAAAAGGACTAGATCTGAGATGCAAAAGAAAGCAAGGGACAAATAATATTATAGCACTCTTTTGGAATATCGTACCATACATCTAAGAATTATTATTATAAATGAGCTTTCTATTTTTTATTTGTGAATTTTTGTACAGCCAAAATTATTAAAATAGCCAATTTGCTGGAAATTTATCTCTGCATTTATTTTACATGTGTATTCTTGTACAGCGAATATTAAAAAATTCTTGATATTATAATAAATAAAAATATTTCTTTTATCTCTGATATTTCTCTATTTTGCCTATATTTCAACCAGAATTTACATCAAAACATGTGCTTAAAAGTCTAAAAGTGTGAACATTTCATTTAAATATCAATAGAATATGGTACTGCTATGTTTTGTTTATTGTTTTGCAGGAAACTGGTAAAATTCTGGAGCTGACACACTTCCATACGGCCCGTACAACCGTACACAGTAATTCCAGAAACCCAGGCTGGAGATGGAAACAGACGCCAGCTGGGAAGCCGAAAAGGAAAGGCTTTAACACGGAATTTCGGCATTAAAAGGATATTCCAGATCGGAGGAGACAACTTTTGAACTCTTCTCTTGTAAGAGAATGCTTAGCTTGAAGAAGAAGAAGAGAGAAGAAAAAACATGAGTTTTGCGACAAATCTTCGGATTTCTTCTAGTTTTACCATGAACTCCTTTACAACAATTTATTTGTTTTGTTTTGTGAACATGCTAGACTAAACTCTTTTGTTTCTAGGGTTATGATGTAGTTTTATGTTTAGTTTTACTTGTAGCTACTTGAATTTGTGTTGAATGCTATGACATTTAACCCAACCAAACTAAGTACATGAGGTAGGTTTGTGAGCCGAAAGGTGAAACCAAGAAGTATCCGAAATGTGAAACTTTCCTCGAGTTGAAAGATCTTGGATATCTTTAGTAAACCGACAAGTGACTTAGGTTAATTAAGTCAAAAAGTGAAAATTGAGATTTGTTAAACCTAAGAGGGGAGTATTTGAGTTCCGTAATCATATTGTTAAGTCAAAAATGCGACAGCTGAGGTTTAGAAATTTAGGCACGGTCAATAGAAATTCTAAACAAAAGTATAAACACAGAAACGGTAGCTGCTGTATCAACTTGAGGTTCTGTACGGACCATACACGACTGTACAGGCCGTACTCCTCGGGGCTAAACTAAAATGAAGTCAGAAATCTTGAAAACTTTTTTTTATTAATTGAAAACAAATTTAAGAATCTCTTTTATTGCTTTAAATATTGTTTTGATCTGTAGTTTTGATAAAATAACCACAAATCATCTTTTCTCACTTTTAGGATTTTAGTAATTTTGAGTAGAGTCCGGTTATTATCTCACTGTCTCTGTGGATTTGACACCCAGTTATACCCAACTTCAGTTGTACGCTTGCAACAGATTTTAGGTATTCTAGCTATTTAAAATCCTATACGCATACGAGCGAACAATATCATATAGGATGGAGAGTTTTTATATCTTTTTGTATTGCTTGAGGTAGGCAACTATTCAATGCGTCACAAGAAATTAGGGTGTTTTTAACTTCATCAAGTTTTTTATGAACTCAACTCTAAAATATCTATCGGATGAAATTTAAACTGTTGAAAGTCTTTTATTTTATGAGTGATGTGTCTACATGTAAAAAATTTAAAATTTGATATTAATTTTGTATAGAGTCAAGTGGTAAAAAAACGTTCAAAAATGAATGTATCAAAATTAATTTATAAACCTTCGAATTTTGACCCCTTGACTTCATACTAGCTAGATTAATTCGAAAGTTTGAGATCATTGTATGTAAACACATCACACGTAAGATAGAAGAATTTCAACAGTTTGGATTCATCGTTTGAAACTAATCTGATAGATTTTAGAGTTGAGTTCACAAAAAGATTAGTTAATCGCTCTTAATATATTGAAAGACACTATTAACATCTACATAAATGTTGAAATTACTAAAAGAAGTGACTGGTGTTGTAAGAAATTATAGACGGAACTAGAAAGTTTTGAGAATAGAGGACTAAAACTGCGTTTGGATAGACTAATAATAGAGCTATTCTCAGAATAGCTGTACTATTCTTAGAACAAACCTATCCAAATGACATATAGCTTTTTAGAATAGCTCAGGAACATCTCTATTCTGCTATTTCACATAAATGTTGGGTTAGCTCAGGAACAACCCATAGTTTCATTATTTTGTTCCTTCCTTCCATCACTATTCCAAACATACAATTCAAACAATATTTCTACTAATCCGGAATAGTCCAAATTAGTACTATTCTCAAACAATTTGGATTAGCACTATTCTCAAATACTAATTCAAAAATCACTATTCTTGTACTATTCCTTACACGATCAAAACGCATCCTTTAAAATGAACAAGAAGTGGTGGGTAAGATTTGAACAAATCTCCATGATAACAAAATAGAGTTTTTACTATTAGATTATAAGTAAATCTTAATATTTTATAAAGAAGAGATTATATAAAAAAAAATTTAAATTAAATTTAAGTATACATAATTAATATTTTCAAATCATAGACGTTACTTAAACACTTTATCGTCATCGCTCCTAGACGATTACCATGAAAATACAAGTTAGCTACTTGTATGATATGTCAGGATCTATTTTTGATGATATTAACAAATATAATGTGTTTACTGACATATAACTATGTTTGGCCAATAAATACAAATTATCAACATACATGTAACTGTTTGCTGTTAATTAACAACACAATTTTCATACTTAGTATACTTTTACATAGTAAATTGCATGTATATCCTTCAAAGAAATTATATTTTCATTCTAAAATTCACAATATCATATTTATACTTCTAAATTGTAAAAGCTCGCAAATTTATCTAATTAATTGTTTTTTCTATTAAAACTCATTTTAAATTTATAGAGTTTCTATTTTATTCTTTACTAAATAAATAAAAAATGCAACATGTGTAAGAGAAATGTTCAATTCTTATTGGACAAATTGTGAGGACAAATGATGGATTTTTCTACTTATGACACACGCACTATATCCAAGTGTATGTCTAAATGTTACTGTATGTGTCATAAGTAGAGAAATGAACTATTTGTTCTCACAATTTGATAAATTAGAAGAATAAACTTTTATCTTATACAAAATTTATTTGTATATTTTTATTATAGAATATCTTTGTTTTTATTAGAAATTGCATAGCTTAATTTAACATAGATAACTCATAAAAAAAAATCCACCCTACTTATAGTAACACTAAAAATCAAATATTACATAAAAGGGTAGCAAAATATTTTACCTTAAAATAATCCAAAATCACCAAATTCATTAATATACGGCATATATAAAAACGAAAATGATATTTTAGAATTTGTTCATCAATCCAATATGAAAAAGTAAAAATATTATTTAAAAAAATGAATATTGCTTAATGAGATATTTGCACTATTTTTTGTATTACATAGTAATATTATAATTTTACATTGACAGTTACCTTTTGTTTATATAAAAGTCACCAAAGTGTCACCAACACATATTTAGTAATATTTTTAAAACTGAAATTAGCTACTTTGTTGATACACACACACCAGTGTAGTAAAATTCGGTCTATTTGGCCAAATATTCAGCTGAATATTCCTATTCGGCGGCTGTAATCCTAATAGAAAAATATATATTCGGTATGAATATAAAGTTTAGAGTATATTACCAGTTTAGAGTATATTATTAGTAATAAAATACCGGTTTAAAGTATATTAACAGTGATTTATACCACATATTACCGGTTTATAGTATATTAACGTGATAAAAATATCAGTTTTGAGTATATTAATAGTGAGTCATACCACATATTACCATATAATTTTTTATATATATGAATTCTCATTTAAAATCCACATATATAAATGTGAATAAAAATCCGCATATGCTGCTGTCGTATATAAGATATGCGATGGCCTTCCATGTACCGAGAACAAATACTGACTAACACAAACTCAAAACTATACTGTAAAGAGGAGGTGTGGGCCCGAGGGCCTGAGGCTGAGAAGCGAATCAGCCGGGGGGACCCACCGTCCTGAATTCCGTTGCCATAAATAAGATCTGGCGCGAATCAAGTTGCCAGTGCCATTCGGGCGCAGACAACTGGAGAGCCAAAGTTTCAACATACAACTCTCCAACTATTATTATTATTACGACAAATCAAAATTATTGTGCAGGTAAACTTCAATTATCGTCTTGTTAATAATATTTTTTTATTATTGTGCAGGAAAAGTTCTTTTGACCAGAAACGGTTATTTTTTATGAATTTATTTTCTAAAATAAATATTCTTATGAAGTCGTAAGTAACACCACACAAAGAGTTAAAAAGCTAAACGACAACGGATGATCTGATAGCAACACCAACACAGTTCTCTCGCTTTCCTTTTTTTTTAAAAATTTATTACCCATCTTAATCAACACTGTCAAAACAAAGAAATCTGGGTAGTACATCACAAATTTGAGTCCCTTCGCTACGAAGTAAGAAGCTCTCCAGTGAAAGACGAAACGGAGAAGTTAGCTTGAAGCAAGTAAAGAGAGAGGGGAAAGCTTTTTGAGGTTACTCTTTCTCTCCGTTTTCCGTTATGTGTTTCCCGCATTGCCGATTCATCTGCTTCTCTCTCTTTTCCGAAATTAAAGGCCTTCCTTTCTTCTCTTACCTTCACCACCCCTGGAATTTCTCGCACTAAGTTAACCACACGCACAAAAATCCCAAAATTAAACCGACCTGTATAAAAAAAGATAGCTATTTTTCTTATTCCGAAATTCCCCCTTTCGCATCACGAATTCGTAGCGAAAAACACCACCATCTTGTGTTTCTCCTCAATTCCTCGATTTAATTAGTCGAGGGAAGCACAAGGGGTGGGTTTCTCCAAGTGATCGGCGTTTTCAGGTTTTAATTCTTTTTTTTCTTTTTTAGCTTTATCTGTAATCGTGTGTTTCAATTTCGCTTGTTGTGCTCAAAATTCGATTGGATCGTGAGACTTTGGATGACGGGCGTTAAACACTGCATTCTATGCATCATTTGGTATTGGAGGGTTCTTTCCTCCTGCACATTGCGATCATGCGCGGGTTCATTTTAATTTTTTTTTTTTTTTTTTTTTGGAAAATCACCCAATTCCTTTTGATTAAATTCAGTGGTGAATTTTAACATTACAATTGTATTGTTGATTTAGCTGCACAACTATTTCCTGGTTTTTAAGGGATAGATGTTTTTAACTGATCTATTGATATTTTCTGGAGAAGTGCTTTCTTTGAATTGGTTCAGACAGTTCATATTTTTTTTGCGTAAATTTGAAATTTGGTATGGGGCTGCAATTTATACAAATTTCTCTCATTTTCATTGTTTTCATTTTTTTTTGGCTCCGTTTCTTGAAATTTTAATAATTATCTTATTTTCCTTTTTCTTTAGTATATTTAAGTTCTAAGCTTTGGTTCTGATCTGTTTACAGGACCCGACACTTTGGAAGATTGCATTTATCTAATTCTTGAAGTTGGGTGGAATTGCTTTGCCCTGAAATCTGAAGGGCTTTTTTTTAGCATAATGCGAGCCGTTCTGGCTTAATTATTGATAATTTAAAGGGACTTTCGACATAAATAGACTTTCGGAGCTTGAAATTTATGGATTTGATTCAGAACCAAAGATCCCCAAGAGGAATAATCAACCGACCTGGTATGATGGAAACCGGTTCAACAAACAGAAATTTATGCAGTGCAGTGCCATCTTCAACTCCCATTTCAATTGCAGCTTCAGTTTCTAATGCCAACTCCAGTTCCAATTCCAATCCACAATATGAAGAAATGGCTGATTTATTTGGCCTGAGACGGTCTGATTCCGGTGGCTGTTCTAACTCCTCGTATTCAAATTCAAACTCAAACATGAACGTAAATTTAAACAAAAAACCCTCCGAAACAAAACCAAAGAGCAACCTGAGCCGTGTCTCTTCACAGAAAGAGACTTGTATCGAAGACATTTCAGAGAATAACAAGATATCCTTATCAGAACCAGGTCAGAGCCCACAATCTGACAAGGTGAAATTTATGTGCAGTTTTGGCGGTAAAATTTTACCACGACCGAGTGATGGAAAATTACGGTACGTGGGAGGTGAAACCCGATTAGTGTCTATGGGAAAAACATTCACATGGATAGAGTTTACTAAAAGGACCTTGAAAGTCTTTAACCAGCCTCATATTATAAAATATCAATTACCAGGTGAAGATTTGGATGCTTTAATTTCCGTGTCAAGTGATGAAGATTTGCAAAATATGATGGAGGAGTATGATGGATTGGAAAAGTCTGATGGGTCTCTGAGACTCCGAATTTTCTTGATCTCTACTAATGAGATGGAGAGAGAAGGTGCTGAATGTACCCCTTCTACTGACTATGTGGTTGCAGTTAACAATACAGTTGATCCTAGTGCAAAGAATCTTAGCGGAGATAATTTGTCAAGTCAGGGTTTTTATCCAAGTCCTTACACATCTCAGTCCCCTCCTTTCTCGCCAGGCCCCAATAAAAACTATTACGAAACGAGTAATGGATTCGGTTTACATAACCCAGTACCTATTCTTCTTCCAAAAAAGTTGAATAAAGTTGATTTTGGCAATGCATCGCCGGTTGCACCTGTGGTAACAAATCAAGGAGTTGTTACTGATACATTTGTAAGAAACGATAATGATTTGAATGGGTACCACTCCGAGAAATGCTATGGATGCACAGAATATACCCCCAGGATGCCTCATGCTTACTCTGATTCACAAATTCATGATGAGAAAACCAGAGAACTTGAATTCGTGGCATCTCCACTTCCACAAAACCCATTTGAGGAACATGATTTTTTCTCGAATTCTAATTTGAACTTGAATCTGAGTTTGCATCATGACCATGAGGGATCAATTTTGACGAATAACAAGGGCACATATGCACCAGTGTCGGATCCAAATTACAACAACACATACAGTAACCTCAACGGGACCCAAATCTCTTCTCAAGATTTGCTTTTGTTGGAAAGTCAAGTCCCTACATCTCCTTTTCCTGTTTCGGATCCTGCCAAAGAAAACTTGCCTGGAAATTTTAAATTTGTGGAATCCAGTATGGGATTTGGTGAAACCCTAGCACCACCTGTAGAAAAAACTTTTGTGAATTCATCAAACGCCCCTCCACTTATTAGCCTTGATAGCATGGATGTGATGCCAAGTCTAGGCAGCAATGACCCATTTCAAAACACGCCATTGGTTGACATTGGATTGAATGAGGTGTTGAATGACAATAATGTGGCTGACAGTATTGAAAATAAAAATATCACCTCTCTAGAACCAGTGGTGAAGATTGAAGATGTGACCGATGAGGTCACTTTGGAGGTGCCTTCTTTCAGTGGAGCCATCCCACATATAGTTGAGTGTGCTGAAAGGACTATTAGTAGCCATGATTCCAAAACTGAGGTAATGGGACAAAGCTATAACTTTTCTAATGGAAAATTTTGCATAGAAACCCCTGTAAATTTGTTAAAAGATTCCTCTATATTCTATTAAAAATCGCTCATCTTATTAACAACATAGGATAAGTGCCTAGCTTTTGCTAATCTTTCTACTTTACTTACAAAAATAGTCCCCTTAACAAATATTAAGCTTTAAGTTCAGTGAAACAAAAAAAGTTTTTTAGTTCAGATCTATTAGTGCCAACTTTCCACGAGCATTAAAATATAGTTAAATCTTATTCTAAAATTTGGGTGTTTGACCCTTAGTAGTTAAAGGCAATTTTATCATTAAATTTGATGAAATCTTTGTTCTATTTTTTTTATTCTACCACAAATTTCCAATAAGAACTTTGGTGGTTCAATTGTCAAGAAACATTTTGTACTTTTCTGACAGAAGTTGTGTATATTACTGTTTGTTAATTATAGTTTTCTTTGAAACAAATTGTGCTTAGGGTGTTGATCACGAGGAGTTAGAAGTGGATGGGTCCATTAGTGATGCTACAATTGCTGAAATTGAGGCTGGAATGTATGGCTTACAGGTAATTTTTGGGGTGATATATTGATGCATAATTGTGATTATCGGTCCATCAGTACCCAAGCACTGATCAATTTCCAAAAGAGAAAATTTTATATTATACCAATATTTGTACTGCAACTAAAATTTGCAGAACTAATAATGACAAAATTCTGTAACTCGTGTACACCCTTACCGGTTGGTAGTAAATCCGAGTGGTTGGGTATGGAGTTGTTTTGCATGTCCCTTGTCAGTACATGTGCTTCTTTCTGAGTTTCTACCTATAACTTGACATGTGATGTAAATTTAGATAATAAGAAATGCTGACTTGGAGGAGTTGCGGGAACTGGGCTCTGGTACCTTCGGTACTGTGTATCATGGCAAATGGAGGGGAAGTGATGTCGCTATAAAGCGTATCAAGAAAAGCTGCTTCTCTGGAAGAAAATCCGAACAGGATAAGCTGGTACATAATTGTTATTTTTTTACCATTTCGGGTTTGTGCTAATAAAACCTACAATTTTTGTCTTTTTGCACAAATAACCTACTGTAATATTACATTTTTTTTGTTTATTTTCACCATTAGGTTTATTGAATTACATTTATTGGCCTTCTATAAAAAAGATCTTTCTAGGGTAGCATGAAAAATGTAACTTCAAACATCACCAACTAGGGTCTCTTGAAAAACATTAAAAGAACTTGCATAGCATCATTAACGATTCATTATTCCCTATTTTCATCTGTCAAACAGACGAAAGATTTTTGGAGGGAGGCACAGATTCTGTCAAAGTTGCACCACCCAAATGTTGTGGCATTTTATGGTGTGGTGCCTGATGGACCTGAAGGCACATTGGCTACTGTCACTGAATTCATGGTTAATGGATCTCTTCGACATGTCCTTGTCAGAAAAGAAAAGTATACACATATATATATATATATATATTTAACTTTCTTCTTCCTTCTTTCAGTCTCTCATGCAATATTTGTAATTACACAACAACATTGAGAAAATACAACAATCTATCATTTTACCTAACACTGCTGCTGAGGACCAATACATGCATTTGTAGGCCTGACTTATAAATTAACTTGTGGTGCAGAGCACTTGATAAGAGAAAGAGACTGATGATAGCTATGGATGCTGCATGCGGCATGGAGTACCTCCATTCAAAAAATATTGTCCATTTTGACCTCAAGTGCGACAACCTCCTTGTCAATTTGCGGGACCCACATAGACCCATTTGCAAGGTTTCTATTTGTTTTATAACCATAACGGCTCAGTGACCACTTGGTGAAGGTTTGCAATTTTAGCCAGCAGATGACAGTATCAGTGCCAGCTCAACTGTTGTATTGTATTGTATTGTATTGTATTGTTTTGTAGTGTATGGTAGTAGATTTGGGTTTGTCTAGAGTAACTAATGGGCCATTTAGATTATTAAGAATCAATTGCTCTATCCGAATAAGTTTCAGAAATTGCAATTTGATCAACTAATACCAGCTGAAAATTCAATCTGTATATACACCCAGATGCATGCATTAGCACTGTCAAAAGTAAAGCATTACAATCTTTGATCGAGATGAACAGTTGCATTACCAGTCTGTAATGGCACCTGTATAAATTAGTATAGATACATATTTTATTCGGCAAGTAGATATTGTAACTATAATTTAATCAGAAGTTGAATCCTGAATATATGTGTTTTGTGGTAAACTTTTATTGGTGTGTGTGTGGCAAGAATCTTGTGTATATCATTCATGATTAACTATTTTAATTATAATATCAGGTAGGAGATTTTGGATTATCAAGGATAAAGAGGAACACACTTGTATCAGGAGGTGTACGTGGGACCCTTCCTTGGATGGCCCCTGAGTTATTGAATGGCAGTAGTAGTAAGGTCTCTGAGAAGGTAATAATTCTTCTGTTCTTCATTATTATTTGTTTATTTGAACGATCTTTTTTTGCTAATTTGTTAAGTAGCAGAACAGTACTGCCAAACTGGGAAGAACCATCTTTTAAAAACAAATGCTAACTTACTATAACCTTTCTATATAGAGATTTTGGCAAGTGACTTCATTTCATGTGTATTATCAGTCATCTATTCACAAAAGCCAAGAATTGAGGTTGATGCTACCCACAAGAAGAACCCTTAAATTTGGTTTGACCATATATGAAGTTGGTAATAAACCCAAGGTTAAAAGGGTTGTTTTTTTTTTTGAGCATGAGATGAGGGGTCAAAGCTCTGAACTCACCCCCAGTGACATGCACTTGATTTCGGACCTATGACCTCTCATATGGGAGCAATGCCATAGCCAACTGTACTAGAAATGGTTCTCAAAGTTGAATTGTTAATATGAGTGCAGGTGGATGTTTTTTCATTTGGAATTGCTCTGTGGGAGATACTCACTGGAGAGGAGCCTTACGCAAACATGCATTGCGGAACAATTATTGGTATTTACCTTTTCAGCCCTGCAGAACAATTATTCAGTTTACATTGTTGCCTTAGAATAACCTCCATCTAAGATACAAAGGAAACTTTTAATTACAATTTTTGTAATGTGGAAACGTACTTCAACTGCATGCCAAATGATATACTGTTAATGTGTCACGGATTATATCCTCTAGTGTGTTATTATTGGTATGAACAGTGTGTTAGTAGAGCTAATTACTAAGATGGGTACATAATTGACAGTACCAAACAACTAATCAATGCAGGAGGGATATTAAGCAACACACTGAGACCTCCAATCCCTGAGCGGTGCGATCCAGACTGGCGACAGTTGATGGAGGATTGCTGGAGCGCGGATCCTTATGCAAGGCCTTCCTTCACTACCATCACTGACAGGCTACGGGCAATGTCCATTTCTTTCCAATCCAAGTTGGCTCAGAACAAGTGAATCGGTTTTGTTGTTGCTACTTGTCGGTATACCTTTTTCTTCTTTTCATTTTTGTTTAATTGAGTATTGGTGGGTATATATCTTCGGGACCTGTGTGTAGGTTGTTGCATTTCCCTTCTTGGTTACATGTATGTATTATAATCTTTTTCTCTCCTCTTTTTTTTTTTCCCTTTTTGGGGTATTTTTTTTGTCGATGCGGACGGATTAGGGTGACTTTGGCGTGTAAAGTCCCTTTGGCTTTTGTTTTCCTTTTATGGACATAGAGATGTAATTGGCTCTTACTAGTAAATGCAATTATAGCGAGTATTTTTATATACCTATTTGAGATTGGAAACAATTTTGCAATTTTTGAAGAGAATGAATATGTTTTCCTGTTAAAACGAGAGATAAACCTACACTAGCTTAGAAGCTCGTTTCCTAATGTGAATTTCATACAATCTGATCTGGTAGTCCAGAGTACAAAGATGGCAACCGATATACGGATCATAGTTTTATATAAAGTCCATTTTTTATCCAACCGCAATCGAAATATGACACATTTTTGCAATACCACCTAATGGCATTCTCAGTACCAGTCACGCAAAGGCGGGAGATATGATTCCTGGGCCCAGATGTTGGCCCGTGGGCCTTTATCTTTTTTTTTTTTTTGCGTGTTGAAATTTCTGTTGGCCAGGCCCATAGTTTCCCGCGTTTCAGTTTTGACGCCGAAACAAATTGGAGAGTACGAATAAACAATGTTTTCCCGTGTCCTTCGTTACATCTGTGTTCTGCACTTCTGCCTTTGACTTGGTACTTGGTAGAACCAAAAGAAGAAACGACAACTTTCGCTGGTATTCTGGGAATAGACAGCTCAGCAAAGGAGACATTAAGCAATGTTTTTTGTGCTGTAGCGGTAATAAATGGCCCATTGTTTTGCATTTTTAGTTTAAGAGGAGCATGAAGGATTCGGAATTTCTGTTAAAGAAGACAAAAAAAAAATTAAATTTAAATAGTTAATAGGATTCAAACTTGTTAATTAATCAAATATTATATAAAAAATAATGCTCTAATTTTTAATTTGTAGTGTCTTAACTTCTAATTTTAATTATTAATCAAAATTAAAAATTATCATAAGTTTAATCATAAAATTAGTATTAATTATAAATAAAAAATTCAGATAGGATAAAGTCAATCTGAACCTATAAAATTTCATAAAATTTTAATATCTAGAGAGGAACAGTTGAGTCCCCACCCCGGTCTAAGCGGATGCGTATCCTCTGAGATATCTCAATTTTTGCGTGACCAACGTGTCCGGTGTCTATTCGGGGAATTGTAGGGTGGCAGTATTATTTGAACTTTGAGATTCGTGTATAGTGTATTTAAACGATTGAGATATTCCAAAAAGTCACGCAAAGTTTGAGATATCTCAGAGGATGCGAATTCGGTCTAAGCTGCTATTGAGGAGGGATATATTGATAATCAATATGAAATCCCTCTGAACTATCAACTATATGATACTAATGAGGTAATGTGTTTTAATTATATTTTAAATCTATTTTTAATCACATAGTTTTTATTTATTTGTAAATATTTAGTCACCAACTTTGTTATTTATTCTATTTTAGTCACTCTCTGTTTCTTCAATGATTCAATCTCTGTAATATTCTACTCATCCCCTTCTATCTTCCTCTACCCTCTTGTTTCTTTACTGCTTCAATTGCTCGTACAATTTTTCAATTCTGAATTAGATTTATTATTTACGAATTCTAGAAATAACAACCGTTGGATTGCATTAGATAAATCAACAAAATACCATTTTTATAAATAATGATGCTAGACTTTGGATTTTCTAAAGTAAATAAAATCTGTTTCCAACAAAATTGGAAAAATAATATTCCATCTAAGTCTAGTTTTTCTTTTTAAGTTAATGACTTTAAATATCTACTAACAATTTTATTGATAATTAAGTTGTCATCATCCATTATTAGTTTTTCTGTTTTTTTAAGTAAATTCTCAAGCTCTGTTTATTTTTCTTCCAAAATTTCAACAGTAGTGAATGTTAAATTTTGAACTCATAATTTCTCACACAAGAAATTATCTTTTCGTCAAGTGTTAGTCATGTTTAGTTCTTTTATTTACTAAATTAAGGTGGAATTAAATCTAGAATAATCATATATAAAATTAACAACCTTATCACAAAAATTTAGATATTTTTAAAAATAATTTCAAAACAATATCTAACAACTTTATAATTGCTTTCCACTTTATTATCATAATCGACTCTTAAAGGTTTAATATCGATATACTCAACACGCTTTCTATATCAAGTTGGCCGAGAATCTAGTATTTTTACTTAAAAGTTAAAACTGACTTTGGTAGTTTCCCTTAAAACCTTGGGACATGCATCTCAGTACTGAAAATTATTTTTTTAATGCATGCTCGTTCACCATATAGTTCAGCCAAAATTTTGAATTATCAACCTATACAAATTCGAATTTATATACGATTAAAATTGACATCTAGGTTTGTGCTTGAATTTTTTTTTTTTGACACACTGTACGTTTTATTTTTTAGACCAGTCTTGGACTTAAATTCTTGACAAAAAATATTACTTTTTTTTTTCCCAAAATAAGGATAGGTTGAAGTGTATCTTTGAACCAAAAAAAGAATAAAGTTTTATTACTTCTTAAATCATAAAAAAGTTCAAGTTGATTAAAAATACAACTTGTAAATTTTATTATCAACAATGTTAATTATAAATATTTCTACCGTGAGATTATAAGTATTTTTTGGGGAAAACAAATATGCAAACAAGTTTTGAGCGCAAAAATTATAATAGGGTATAAATTTCACTCCTAACGAGTATTATTTTTCAAACAAAAACAAGTTAAACCTACAATCCGGTACAAGACAAAGGAAGGGTGTTTTGCAAAAAGTTTTTAGGGGGGCCACAAAATTTCTGCAAAGGAATTAAGAAAGTGGGTGTTAATGTGTTATATATTTTTTGCATGAAGAACCTGGGTGCTTTAGGGCAGTCAATAGTCAAATACCACTGGATAAGATTACAAAGTTTAGGGATAAACTTGTCAAAGAAGAAAGAGAAAAATCAGAACGACAGCGAAATTCCACGCTGGTCTTTGTGACGATAGCAGATAGCAGTTTAGGTGCGATGACCATCGGACTCAAATTTGAGTCCGTTGGACTCCATAACCGTCCGATTCGCTTTAAGATCCATGTGCATGGATATTAAAGCCAATACGCATGGATATTAAAGTGACACACGGATTTTAAAGCCAATCGGACGGTTATGAAGCCTATCAACTCAGTTTGAGTCCGATGGACATCGGACCCTAACTGCTCTCCTTTGTGATAGAGAGAAAAAAGAGGAGTGCGTATCCTCTGAGATATCTCAATTTTTGCGTGACCGACGTGTCCGGTGTCTATTCGGGGAACTGTAGGGGGCCAATATTTTTGAGCTTTGAGATTCGTGCAGAATGTATTTGAACGATTGAGATATTCCAAAAAGTCAGGCAAAGTTTGAGATATCTCAGAGGATGCGAATTCAAAAAAGAGGGTGTGACAAAGAGAAAAAGAAAATAAACACTAAATCGGAGATTAAACCAAATTTCATTTCAGTTCAAATCGTGCATTTTTCTTTTTTTCCTCGAACAGTAGTATTAATTTTGGAACTGTGACACCAACAAGGTTTCCTCGAAAACGGCGTGTTGTTATGATGTTACGACCGATTATTTTATTAATAGAAAAATAAAATAAAAATATCGATAATAGAAAACGATTCAAAATCTAAAAAAATATTATTATTTATAAATCATAACGTTCAGATAATTCACATTAATTAATTTCTAACTAACGCAAAAAAAAAAAAAAAAAAAAAAAAAAACAAAACGTTACAGAGAGTAACGTTCAGAAACTCATTCAATTTGTTATATTGATTGCAGAACACACAAAAAACACAGGATCTTACCCTAACATTATAAAGAGTAGAGAAAATGTTTTCTTACCCGCTCTTTTGTCTCCACTTTTTAACCAACTTTAACAGTATACACCATTTTATAAATTTTCCATCTCATCTCTCTATTTAGAAACCCATCAAAAAAGCTTGAGAAGAAAGAAAAAAACAAATGGCTACTTCTCTGATTCCGATCAACCTTCCCAGTGTGAGATCCTCGCGCCGACGTTGCTATGTTCACATCGAAGACTCCGCTGCTGCCGCTGCCGTTGCCGTCTCCTCCGTTCTGATCTCTCTCTCCTCCCTCTACAACAATGAATCCTTCTACTAGCTTTCATTGTCGTTGCCGCGTTCACACCGGAGCCTCTCGACTCGCAGATTCCTGCTGTATAAATTTTTATAGTATTTTACAGTATTTTCTCTATATAAATTACAGTATTCTCTTAAATTTTTATAGTATTCATATTTATAGTTTACACTTCAATTTTTACAGTATTCCCTTTAATTTTTACAGTATTCATGTTTTATAGTTTACATCTTCAATTTTTATAGTATTCTCTTCAATTTTTACAATTTTGATTCAACAGTTTTAATTATTTTTTTGTTTAACATAACATTGATTGTTTGTGTAGCTTGTCGAGCTTGTTTTGCAGGTGATGTAATTTGAAACTCCAGTGGTTCATCCATGGTTTTTTATTTCACCGTATACTTCAGTAAGTTTTGAATTTGTATATTTCATATATATATTTTTTGTTACAGTACTGGTTTGCATTTGTTAAAGTATTAGTTTCTATTTATTACATTACTGGGTGTATATTTGTTACAATATTGAGTTTAGATTTGTTAAAGTATTGGTTTGCATTTGTTACAGTTTTGTTTTACTTTTGTTACAGTGTTGGGTATAGATTTGTTATAGTATTGGATTTAGATTTGTTAAAGTATTAGTTTGTATTTGTTACAGTTTTGTTTTATCTTTGTTACAGTATTAGTTTTCATTTGTTACCGTATTGGATGCGCATTCTGTACAACATAATCACTGACTTTTCCCTTAACTTCATTGAGATATTTTTTTATTTCTAAGTACTGGACCATTGTATTACAGTATTAGATCATTATGTTACAATATTTGTTTGCATTTGTTACAGTATTGGTTTACAGTTGTTACAGTATTGGAAACTGATTGATGTTTAGTCTTAGTTCACAGTTTTGTTACAGTATTGGTTTTCATTTATTAAAGTATTTGTTTCCATTTGTTACAGTATTAGTTTTTGCAGTATTATTTTCTTTGCAATGTTTATATTTTTAATTGTAAGATTTGTCATATTTTGTATTGCAGTAAGATATATCAAAAGAGCGTCTTATTCTAGCGATGAAACTTCTTACATATTCGAACAATGAACATCAAATTAGTTTAGTGTAAGGATCTTGTTTCAAAATTTGTGTTTGTTATTTGCTGGAGAAACTTTGTTATTTGGACAAAGTTTGTAATGTTGTTCGCTGGAGAATGTTTCTTGGACAAAATATTATTATCTAGTTAGTTTATCACTGTGAATATGGTTGTGGTTTGGACAAAGTTATTTTTGTTTATAATATTTGTGATAGTTTTGATGTCTTATAGTTTTAATCGTCATTGCTACAGTTTTCATACTTCATTGTTACAATAATCATTTTATATAGATTTTGTTGTCATTTTTGCAGTTTACGTAGCTATTTTTTACCATATTCAATTTCGATAGTTTGAAACTGTAATTTTTAAAGATTATTTAAAAAAAATTTAAAAAAATGAGAAAAAAAATACGAAAAAAAATTAATATTGAAAACTTCTAGAATGATAGGAAAAACTTTGAAAAAAAATAAAAAACTTCTAAAAGGGGAAAAGTACACAAGTTGGTAGTTTTTAGAGTACAATTAACTGTCATTAACTGTGAAAGTACAACAAGTTTGAAAGTAAAAGTACAAAGAGGTTGGAAGTTGCAAGTTATTATTTTTTAAAAAAATTATCGCATCTTTTATAGTATTAGATATTGTCTGTTACAGTATTTCCGTCAGTCAAATGATAGTTAGTTTGGATAAAAAGTGGATACAAATTTTTGGATACAATTAGATGAATCCTAAAAGTAATATTTAAAATTTATTATTTATTGTAAAATAATAACAGCTTTTTTAGATTTCGAATTTCGTCCGAATCAATATTTTATATTTTATTTTCTATTAATAAAAAAATTGGATTATAAGAGGTCTCTGTGATGTGACCCTGTTCAGATTCTCGAACAAAGATGAGTATGAAAATACCAGAAACCTCATCATTAAAAGCGATGTTAGAGGGAACAGTTGAGGGCATTACTGTCCAGAAAAGCAGCTTTAATTTTTAGCCTGTCCCAAAGACCAGAAGAGGAAAAGAAGAAAAGAAGAAAAGAACGAACGACAGAAAACAAAACAAAAACAAAGAAAAAGGAGCTCTCTTGGGGCTTCTTTCCAAACCGAGTGCTTGAGCTCCTTCATACTTTCACGCTTCCCCAAACCTCTCTTACGATCATCAACTAATTGTGAAGAATAAGCAAAGAGAAGGAAGAATCGGCGTAACTCAGACGGTGAGTCTCTTTCGATTCGAGCATTGTTTTGCCCAAAATGCGGCCAGTCTGTTCGAAATTTGTCCGATAATAGGATTGGGGCGGGGAGGGGGGTGGGGGTGCTGGGTTCTGGGGGCCCCGCTGGTCAGCTCCTCGCTCCGTCCCTGATACCAGAGTTCTTTTGATGCTCGGAGATACGGAGGAGCACTTGAAAGAGTACCTAAAACTGAAACCATATTTTACTGATGTTTGTTTTACATCCACAAACCCTAATTATATACGATGTGAATTGGTACTAGTGGTACTCATGGAAAAATTTCAATCCAACGGTGGTACTTATTCTAACAATGTACTTTTTTTTTTTTTCCAAAGTAGGGCAAATATCCTACTAGAATTAATTACTAGTGAAAAAATTACTCCATGGATTCAATTATTGCTATTGTAGCTTTAATGGGTAAGCTCTTATCTACTGCTTTTGTCCCATCTAGTTGTGATTTTTTGAAGTGCATACAAGAATTGTAAAAAAATTTATACCTTTTATTTTCTGACTATGCTTTCTTATGGCATTTCTCAAACCATCATTTAATGAAGAAAAGTCTGTTTCTAATATGGTTTATAACATATATAGTTATATTAAAATTCCTTGATGCATGAAATGCATATGATAATAACATTTTCTTTTACTTGTCTATTTTCTTTGCAGATAGATTATCTTAAATTTGAAAATTAAGCTATCAATTAATGATGGGTGGTACAGTGATTTTTACATACAAGAGGAGGCGTTTCTCAAATAAACCTCATAAAATAGAAGAATTACAACCTGATCCTGCATTCAAGCCTCAAGTTGAAGATTTGATTAACAAATCCATATCCCAAATTGAATCCAAAAAAGCAGATGAACCAAAAGTTGAGCTTCATAGGATAGATCAAGCCCAAACTGAACTATGCACAAGAGATGAACCCCAATTAGAATTGCAAAACATATGTAAACCGTTTGAACACCAAAAAATAGAGCAGTCTCAAATTGAGCTTTTGCGCATAGGTGAACCAGAAAACAATCCCCAGATTGAGCTCCAAAAAGTAAATGAAATCTACATTGAACTCCGCACTGAAACCCAAATTATAAATGAGTGCCCACCTGAACCTGACAACATAGATGAACCCCAAAATGAAATGCATAAAATAGATGAACCCCATGTCAAGCTCCCAGAAAACGGCGAGCCTCAAATCGAGCTCCAAATAGTAGATGAATCCCAGATTGAACTTCAGAACCCTCAAAGCATAGATGAACTGCAATGCAAACATAAAAAAATATGTGAAACTCAATTAGAACAGAAAATAAGGGATCAAATCCAACTTGAACCAGAAGAGGTGGGTGATGAACCTGAAGCTGATCCTTCAGCCAAGCGTCAAATCCAAGAATCGCTCAATCAATCACCAGAGCCCCGAGTTGAATCTAGAGAGCTTGACGAAGCTCAATCTGTTTTTGCAGTAGAGGTGAGAGCTGAAGAATCACATAATGAAACACAGAAGTTTCAAAATGAACCGGAAAAGATTGATAAATTGCAATCTGGTTCTTCAATCAAGCCTCCAGTTTCTGATCCTTCTGATGAACATGATTCCAAACTTCTATCACCATCTTGCGCAGAGTTACCTAATGAAGATATTATGGTGGGAAAACTCAACTTGTATCTTCAATTTCTTTATTATAATTATTACTTTTGTTATTATTGTCATTTGATTACTTCAATTATTTTGTAGGAAGTTGACATTGTAGATGATGGTGCTTCTGGATTTACAACTTCATTCTTGAGTCCCCCCACTGATCCTGATAGGTATGTGAAGATCAGTTCAGATTTTAAATTAGATCTCTTGTCACAGATATCAATAGCTGTACCAGGTTCCCATGTTGAGTAATCCAGGTAGAAAATTTGGGAAATTGTCTAGCCGAACACCCACTTTCCTATGACCCATTTCACCTGTGAACACACGGGCATACATAGAAATTAAGAGTAAAAAAAGAAGAAGAAGATAAATGTACCGGTTTACTGCTATTATTACTATTGAGTCTCTGTCCATCATTTTCAGTATGTTTTTACACATTATCGAAGGAACAGATGTTGGTTCATGTACAAAAAAAAAATGAACTATTCCCTTTTTTCTGACCAGTCTCTCTCTCTCTCAACAGACCTAAACAAGAAATGAGTCCAGGTTTACCAAATCCTGATCAAACCAATGATCATATTTTACCGAACGAAGAAAAGCTACCTTGTGATAGGGAGAAACCTACCCTGACATCCAGACAAGTAAGACCAGAGATTGACCTAACCAAACTGCCAACGGAAGCTGAGTTGGAGACTGAAATGGAAGCACTTCCACCGGAGAGCATTTCTGAAAATTGGAGGGATAAGGGGGTGCAGTTGCTTGAATCCCTGGATAAGGATCTGGATGCGAAAGAGAAGCAAATTAAGGAGGATAAGCTAAATTTTGACCTTCGATTGGCACCTGACTTGTTGTCTCTTCAACCCACTTTTGATCAGGTAATGTGTCTTTGTAAATAGTTGAAACTTAGCGTTTTCTGTTTTTGGTTTTTGGTTTTTGGTTTTTGGTCTCTTGATCCCATAGTGGTCAATTTGATACTTTGATTTGTACATAGCAGGCTGCACAATATTGTTAGTGCTGGTATCAGCCTTATCATACACCATTTCAGTATTGCTGAATTTCTGGTAAGGGTTCATCTTTGCGATATTTGTGTATATAGGTATAGATGAGACTGCAAGTGCATTTTCTTTTGTATTGATTGGGTCATGAATATGGAGATTTGCTACCATTTTCCTAGATTTTTTAGTGCGGTTACAGTTTAAACCAGTAATACATGTAAGTTGATGTTGTGTTCCTTATATTCATCTACTTCACCAATCTGGTTGCAGGACATCTTCGATTCCCTTCAAAATCAAGCAAGACCCAAACCCCCAAAACCCGTTTCTGCTGGTACAAGCCTCTTTGGCTTACCTTTCCCTAAAAGCACCATAGACCCCAAGGGTAAGAACATAAACCCCTTTCCTACTCGTGACTTCTTTGCAAGCCCTACAGTGAAGGATTCCTATGATCATGTGCACAAACAAGTGCTCGACAATATATATTCTGGGTCCCAAATCTTTCAAGAGAAATTAAAATATAATAATAGACACAGTAATACCTATAGTACTACTAGCGCCTACGGTGCCTGTAGCTATAAGCTACACGATTGGTCAGAGGAGGAGCTGGATTTTCTGTGGATAGGGGTGCGCCGGTATGGTGCAAACAACTGGGAGGCTATTTTGCGAGACCCACGTTTCAGATTCATGAAATTCAAGACTGTTGAGGATCTTGCAGCGAGATGGGAGGTTGAGCAGAGGAGGCTCTTCTCCTGCCCTCTACCAGCACCAGTAACACATCCTCTGCCCCGTACCACTCATTGGTACAGTAATTCAGAAACAGCACGGCCTTTTGGCGACCAATATCTTGAGGGGAGTAGCTATAGAGCGTATAATAGTTCCACAGGAAGATCTTGGCACCAGTCAGTTGGCCCTGGTATAGTGCCAATGCCTGACCTGATACCACGTAGGGGAAGAGCTAAGTATCAGATCAGAAGAGCTCCCAAGGCTCAGACAGTAACTAACACACCAAGTCCACCCATATCCAACCAACCATTAGGTAGCATTAACATTAGTAGTAGAGATAATGATCTTCCTCATTGGTTGAGGGAGGTGACAGAGGCACCTTTGGGACTAACAGGTGGGCCTGGGTTTGCATCTAAGGAGCTGATGAACGGTGGAACAGTAGAAAAAAAAGGGATGCGTGATTCAGTGGCTTCTGAACCACTGATTGAACCAAACCTCAAGTTGGATGGCAGGTTGTCCTTTGATTTGAGTAAGAAAAAATCAGTGGGTCCAAATAACTTGGTAATTTTAGATAGTGACGGTGCATCTTCTGAAGAGACTTTATCAGAATAGATAGATGAGAGAGAGAGAGAGAGAGAGAGAGAGAGGATGTTGTTGTGCAGGGATTTTGGTTTTAGCCTGTACAGTAGAGAGAAGAGACAAGAGAGCTGTACTGTAGATGTAGTGCACACATGTTTTTATATAAATTCTTTATTTAGACAAAAATCTGTTCCATTGCGCATGAGTAAAGCTAGTGCTCAAGCTCATCAAAAGGGTCTTTTTTAGCTCAAGCTAGTGTGAATTGGCTTCAAATGAAAAAGTTGAGCAGTGTTTTTTATCTACTTTCAAAACCAAGTGTTACGTTTGAAATTAGTTGCATACAAGACAAAGATGTTAAAAATCATTGAGAAATGAATGCATCAAATATAATATCTTTTTCAGTGTCTTGATTATAAAACATGAGCTCAAATAAAGTATAAATTTGGAATATAAATGATTCAATTTATTGTTTGAAGCTAACATGTTTATTTGAGGTTAACTAGTGAATTTTCTTGATGAGTTTGTGCTGATCCTTGCTTTACTCTAAATTGACTTTCAAATTCTTTTATAGCAATTCCTAAAGGGTCGTAATTGCTATTTTGTTTTTTTGCCGAATCTTAGCTCAATCTTGTTGGCTAGGAGTGGATTATTAGCCGTCAACTTCTCTGTTTTAAGAATTTGAGCTTTATTTTGAAGTCATTTTTATCTTCTATTTTTTACTTCTTCCTTTTTCAATGTTTGGATATTTTCAAATCGTTCGGATTTAGCTAGTAAATGAGTAAGAAAATTCATTTTTTTTACTAACACAGTATTTTTAAATGGATAAAATTTCATTTGTTGAATCTGGATATCCTCTCAACAATTAATGACACACCAAGAAGGTGAAAAACATTTCTAAGAGATTGAGAGTCGTCAACAAAGGTTCAGCAGCTTAAGCTAAAAGAACTGGTTTTGTCCGTAATATCTGTTCAATAATTCAATTTATTTGCTAATTCAAACATATCCAATATCCAATACAAACGTAGAATAGTAGCTCACAATAGAGCTAATCCGGATTAGACTATTTTTCACCCATCCAAACGCACCATATAATCTGCATCAATGTTCGTGCTGGTACCAATGAAGATCAACGGGCCATGGCTCTGAGGGGATACGAGGTCCAGTCCGGCCACCCGTCGGGTCCGGATCCCCTAAAGTAACTCAAAATTTGAGTTTGGATCTATGATCAGAATTCGGAGAAATATGGCTTAGGTTGGAATTCACGGGCTCTCTAATATTCGTTCGGATTCTGATCAGACGGTCCGGATCTAAACTCAAACTTTGGGTTACTTTTGAGGATCCGGACCATCGTCTTTCCTCCTTTTTCCGAGCTAACAGTCGAGCTCGAGCAAGATGTGGCGAAGAAGTTTCTCATCGCTTCCCTTACTTATCCATAAAAGCAACTCCTCGGTCCTCGCTTCTCCTCTTCGGTATTAAATCTGATTCTCCATTTCTTGTTGCGCTGATGCTTCGTGCCTGTACTAATGGCAATTTGTTTTGTGTAGTGCCTTATGTACTAGCTCGGACAAGCCCACAAATGCAAGCGAATCCAGTGCTGGTGCAAAAAAAAGATCTCTGACTAGGCAAATCGTCCAAATTGGATTGATAAGTCTTGCTGGAGGCTTCACTCTTACCGCTGTTAATGATCTCGCTATATTTCATGGCTGCTCGAGGTCTCTCTCTCTCTCTCAACACGCACTCAGCCATTCATTCACACACACAAACAGAACAGAAGCATCCCTTTTCTTTTCTTATTTTCTCTTTCATCTTTAAGTTCAAATAATTAGATTTGAGCTTGTAAGAAGTCAGTTTGAGTTTAAATAAAAAACTTATTCAGATTTCATTCTTATAAAATTGAAGAGGATAAAAAGAAAAGCAAAAGAAACATTGATTTGGTCTAGGGAATTTGCTGTAGTTTGAATTTGAAGAGATAGAGCTTCATTAACATACCAAGGAACTTATAACTAGTCATTGTCAGACCGTGCTATTCAGTTATATCAGATAATCTCTATCGGGAGTTCAGTACTACGGATTGCTGTACCAGCATGTTTTCACTGTATCACCTGGTTGTTACTGGTGTTAAGTTTACTGTCTTTACTCCAAATGATCCAGCAATGCTATAGAGAAGGCGAGCAAGAACTCAAAAATTGTAGAGGCTATCGGTTTACCGATTGTTAGGGGGCCCTGGTATGATGCTTCTTTGGCCGTGGGGCATAGAAGAAAGTCAGTTTCTTGCACTTTCCCTGTATCGGGCCCACATGGATCTGCTATTTTTCAATTGAAGGCAATACGGGCCGGAGGTTTGTTAATTATTTTTCATGCTTTCATCATACTTCATTTAAAGCTTGCTCAATATTTTTTGTTTGCATTTTTCTAAAACTACCAACAAATTACTTTGTGTGTGAACAAGATCTTAAAATCTGTTGTGTGAAACTATGTATAAGTTGTTATGAGAAAAAAAGGAATCCTATAAGTTAATTATTTAAGGCAATCCAATTTTGAATTTCTATGTTGTATGGATTTTTAAAGTAATGTACTACTGAGTTCTTTCTTTACAAGGTCAGATTATGTTGAAAGAAATCTTTAAAAAATAATTAAGATGAATTGAGCATTTTTTAGAATTTTTTATATTTAATACTACCTCAAATTTGGTGTTAAAATATTTTAATTAAATTATTAATTGTGTAGTTCTTGTCTTTACATTATGTTTAATATTATATTACACATAAAGCCAATAACTATAGCATTAAGAGTTCACAGTGTTGTTATCTGTTGTTTATAATAAAAACAACTCATGAGTTGCATCACAGCCTGACAACATTGTTATATAGTTGTTAACCACATTCTTGCAGTACAATGTTAAAAAATAGCTAACTAAAGGTACCATATTTTTATGTGTGTTTTTTTTTCTTAATAATTGACGTTTTGAATTTTCAAACCTTCCCGATACAAGCTTTTTTCCAATTTGTTGATCATTACAGAGATTGTGTGCAATTGTTTTCTTTTTGTTTGATGATGTGGTTGCAATTTGCAACGTAACCAAATTTACCCCAATCTGAACCGAAAAGAAGTCTCCATTAAGCCTGAATTATGCAACTAATTTCAGAAGAACTCGGAAGAGAAATAAAGATAAATAATATAGTTTCATTTTTGCAAACTTGGAAACTTATTGTAGGTATCAATGGTAGTGGGAATTGTATCTCATGCTCATGCATCCCTGTGTACTGGAGGAATTGTATTTTTGATAAACTTAATACAAAGGAACTATTACCTTTCTCCTCTTCTCCTCTTCTCCTCTTCAACTCATTACGACTATCTTTTAATTTTATTTCTTGATGTATTTATGTAGAAGACGGGATGTTTTCCTTTCTGAGAAATCGTGACTGGGACATACTTCTGATGGAGGCTTTGGTTCATGTACCAGGCAATGATGAGAAACATCAGACCTTTCGAATCAGCCTTACCAACTCCCTCCATTCCTCTTCCCCTCCCTCCGGTACTGACTAGGTTATCTTCTTTGCTTATTTTATCCTTTACCTTCCCTGCAGCGTGCAGGTTAAAGATTTAAATTGTGTAAGGTACCAACATGTACTGGGTTTGACTGAGACTCTACCATTTGGGTTTCAGTTTTCTTTTCATTCTTTTAATTATTTTTCTTTGTTTTTGTTTTGTGATTGCTGATGTGAGGATTTACTAAAATTCTTTTTGCCCCAAAATCTTCAGTTTACAGAAAAACAAATTGATTGCACTAGTGAGGATATTTTATGGGTTTTCTACATGGTGTTCTACTATGCACGTATTAAACCTGATGAATGATGATAGTAATACTTGTAACAAACACATCCACATAACGCTATATTTTTTTGGTTGCTTTCCCCTCTCTCTGATTTCATTGTTCTATTTCCGTTACAAATTAAAAGCTGTAATTCATTTTTATATTCAATGCCGTTTGTTTAAATATGCCTTGATATTCTTGTAATACACTTTCGATTGTTTATGTTCCTTCTTTTGGAGAGCAATTCAATCAGACCCGATGATTAACAGTAAGAAAAATGTAAGTTATAGAGCCTTCTATGATTTCCTTAGAGAAAAGACCTCAAGTGAGAACACAAAATAAATAGAAACCCAAAAACTGTATGAAAGCAGGTGCTTAACTTACTGGTACCAGTTCTAGTCACAGCTCATCAGTGCCTGAACCCCATTGGTACAATATCCCATGTCAAGATGCATGTCAGATATTTCATAAAAAAGTTTGTGTAATTATATAGGCTTTAGTTATTTATGAATCTTTTAACCAACATTGCATCACAAACTAATTTGCCTTCATGTCCCTCCAGCAAAAGTAGTTTCAAAATCTAAACATAGTCCGAAGGACAACACAATTTAAGGTGATGAATAGTACAATAGTGGGCTTTATCTACTTGTGCTCATTAATTTAAACTGACCTGTACTGCTAATGGTAAATCCTACTGTGATTATAAGGACATTTATGCAAACTTTATTCACATTTTCTGAACTTAGAATGTTTATTTTATAAAATGTGATATTTATTCTTGTAGGAAGGACTTAGAAATAAAATTAAATAATTTGCTAGGCTTTTAGGTTATAAGTTATAATTGTATCAAAAAAATCGGCGGTTGAACCGGTTGACCCACTGGTCCGACCCCTAACCTGTTGATCCAGAGTTTTACCAGTTTGATGTCCAGTCTGGTTCTGATAACGTTGGTTTAACTACACCCGATGCCACAAAATGATTGAGAACTTGGACGGGCTCAAAATGCATTTTTTAGTAAATTAATTTTATATTATTTATTCTATTCTCCTTTTTATTGTACTATGAAGATTGCGAAATTCCATATAGTTTCTTTCCTATTTGTTTTAACTAACTGTTAGGTTAGTCATTCGGCAAGTAATGAAAAATTAATCATCAACGAAATGTGAAAGGAGAATGCGTTGGCACGATTTTTCAACACATGAAATTAAATTATGAATGCTGTATGTTTTAAAAATGAAATGTACACAAATTATAAAGCGCTAAAAGATGAATCATGCATGTTCTAAACAAGAGATAAATGATTTTTCATGAACGATATTTTTTTTTAATGTCCGTAAGCATGAAGCCATGTTATTTCAGAACCTAATTACAATTGTTTTATGCCTTTGACTCAGTCAAACTTCGCCTAATACTAGGTCTAGGGTGTGTTATGGTCTGTTATTTCTTCATCTCTGTTGGTTGTGATTATGGAAAATTTTATGAATTGCCCCACCTTTTACAATTTTCAAACAAATTAAATACCTCTCTTCTGAATTTTATTTTATTTAAGGTTAGTGGCTTTCTCTCTTTTGAAATTATTAACAAAATGTTATGGAACCTCCATTTTCCCCTCCCTCCCCCTAACTCCTGCTTATTTTTTTCTTCTCAAGTCTAGCATCTTGTTTCTAATAGAATTCAAGAAAAGAAAGAATTTGTATTAATCTTGTGTTTGATTACATTGACATGACGTCTATTTATAGACTTGACTATGATCAATGCTAAACAACTCCACTAAGTATCTCCTACCTACCACCGTTACATTGTTAATGAACTCCTACAATTTACACCCACTAATATCTCTAATACAATATATCTCATCCTCTATTAGTTTCATTTAAAACTCAAATAACTATTTTTTTTTCTTTTCAGATTTGCAACAATTATGTTTCAATTTCTTTTGAGCTAATGCAAGGAATGAAAATAAAGGGTCGGGAGAAGACAATAAAGATAGCCCAAGACTACTAATATTTGAAATAACAATTTCTTCACGCCCAAGTGTTTGATAAGATAGATGTTGTGGTTGTTAAATTTTGATAATTTCTATAGTTTTCAAATTGACACATGCTCTGATATTTGTCTTATTAACGTTACCTGATTATCTTTCTCCTATATAACTTAGAATTGAATGCTTTTACATAGCTATTTTTACTAATTAAATACTAAAGTTGAGCCAATAGAGACTATGATGAATGAAGGCTGAACTTTTTTTTTATCATAATTTGACATGTATACAAGTTACTGCTTCTCCGGCAAACATAATAATTTTACAGAGAATTGATTTCATACAATAATTTTATTTGTAAAGCCTCAAAAAGATATACTTATCTACACTGTGAATAATTCAAATCATGCAAATTACATGATTTAAAACCGAATATTATTAGCTCAAAACTTACATGACTTGATAAAACTTTATAAAACATTTTATAATTTCTTTTTTGAAAAAACTAGTCAGATTCAAACTACGTAAGACACTAGTAATTTGGTAGAGAGATTTGACTCAAATATGAATATAATTTCATTGATACCCTAGTATCTCATCTGACATGCGAAGTTTGCCGTAATTCATCATAGCGATTCATATAAAAAAATATGAAAAAGATCACGCAGAAATAAAAATAATTTCAACAAAAAAATCATATCATGAGAGTAAACAAGAGATAGGTTGAGGGAGGGGGAGGGAGAAGGAAATGAGGGTCAATTGACCAGTACCCATAACATTTTACTTTAAACTACATAAAAAATCATGCATAAGTACAATTTTTTTTTTAAATGATTGAGGGTCAACTAACCCCATATGTTAAATGTGCATGGGCCTCTAGAATTATTGTAAGTGCAATTCAATATATACTGGTAAAGCGCCAACTGATACGAAACTGATGCTGTTATAGCTGTAGGTATTTAGTTATCAGTGCCTCTGTCCAACCTTTGAAGAGACATCACAAAGATTATTTGAACACTGAACTAGCCACTGAGAGGGAGTGCGGAGTAAAAATGTTTAGACTGAGATTGTAACTGATTCTGAATTTATTGAACTGATAGGTGTTATTGTCCTGTACTACAGTTTACTGGTATAATACTAGAAACCATTATTGATATCTTCATCTTTTATGAACGTCTAACTTAAAATGCCTCTTCATTGTTGCCGTATCATGTCCGTACAAGTCTCATTTAAAAAATGAATATTAAATTCTTATAAAGATGAATTTCCACGGGTGATAACTGAGCCAGCTAATTTTGAGTTATTGTTCACTGGTAGGTTTCAGGTTGGCATCTCAGATTTTTGTTCCGTTACAGTTAAGTAAAATTTAGAATCCATTGGAAGTATGGTGGTTTGTGTTGTGTGAGTTAATGAATTAGTGAAACCCAAACCCTAACCCTAATTTCACATAGGGTGCATCAACTACTGCCATGTCAACTTTAGTGAATTGGAAAGAATAATTAATGCTCCTATGCTTTATGAAAATTTCACAAATCCTTTTTCATTATTTGCGTAACAGCATCTATTTGGAATCCAGAGTTTTATTGAAAGTACATCTTACAAGAGCTTAATCGATCGGTTTATCTTGTAAAATGAGATTCCTGATACCAACTGATGATTAGACTAATATTGCTTTACTTTTTTACCATAATTTCTTAATTTGTAGATCATGAAATTGGGAAGGCTCTTCTATCTTAAAATAAAAGGACTTTGTTTCATTTTCTTGAATATGTGATTGTAGGAAAAGGTTGCATACCATGACATTGCCACAGAAAAATGAGCCGAGTTTGAGAGAGCCACGACATAGTATATCAAGATTCAAGAGAAAGGTACACCGCCACCGGTCTTGTTCCTTTTTTTTTACTGTTAAGCCTCATCTAGGCTTTGTAGGGTTTTCAGATAGGTTATAGTGCAATAATTCGATTAAGTTCATCAATTTGTTCACTATCCGAAATCAAAATTCAAGTATAAAACTAATTCCAATATTAATATAAAATTTAATACTAGACGCGCAGCAAAAATTTTCGTCTAGTCGTAGGAGCAGTCAGCCTCTTCTCTCCTTTCTCCTGTTGGATAACAAATGCGCCTCCACCGGTATCTACATGAAATTAGTTTGTTGTATTATTGGTATATTATAGATATGATGGGTACTCTTAAAGAAGGATGGAGCCAAATCTTCAAATTATGAGAATCAAACGTAAATAAAAATTAATCACAAAAAATTATGCTGCAAATGGAGGTCAATTTTACACTGTACATATCATTTTATTCTAAAATATATAGAAAAAAATCATATAATAAACACAAAAAATTTGAAGAAAAAAAATGGAGGTCAATTAAGTTGTTAGTACCTCCACCCATGTCTCATAGCATAAGCGTCGTCTTTGTTGGAAAAGAATAAGCCCGAGTTGAATTAACTTGAGTTTGTCGAAGTTCGCCTTGACAATTAGTGAATAACATTGTTTAAGGGAGAGAATCCTTAGAGATCAAAGCTAGCATGATGAACATAGTCTATGATCCACACTACTTTCAAGATAGTGATACTGGCTTTGTACATTCTAATAGGATGTGGTTGTTGGTTGATTTGGAAACAGCGCAATGCGACAATCTTCCGAGACAAAACACTGCCTCCTTGCTGATCGGATCATGCAAGAAGCGGCGCTGTGGAGATTGCACTCTTAGAGAAGGTGGCTTTGTATTTATTTTTCTTAGATGTTTTTATGAGATGAGATCGAAGAGTTGAAGGATGAATGTAATTTATTTATATACAGCTTTTCTGCTAAGTTAAAAAAAAAAAATACTAGCTTTGTACACCACTCTTTTATAAACATACTATATTAGTTCCGTAATGAAACGGGTAGGTATACTCCAATTGATCACTATCAGTTCTTTTATAAACTCAAAATTCGTTAGTATTTGGTTTGCTCAAATATCTTATATGAAGAAAATTGATATAATTCAAGTCCATAACAGTAACCAATATATCCACACTGGTTTTCAATCTAATATATATATTATTATATGAAGAGGTGTACGTCTTGAAGGGATTTTATAGAAGTATCAAGTAACGATATATTCACACAGAATTCAGTTTCGTTCACAAACTTAATTTTAACTAATTGTTAGGTTAGTCATTCCGCAAGTAATTAAATTAATCATCAACGAAATGTGAAAGGATAGAATGAGTTGGTGCGATTTTTTAACACACATGAAATTAAAGGATGAATGTTGTATATTTTAAAAATGGATTCTACACGAATTTTGAAGCGATAAAACATGAATCATGATTTAAACAAGAGATATTAAAGGAAGTTTGCTCTATCAGCTTTTTTTTTTGTAACTTCGGTTTCTCTTGTAACATAGTTTAGAGAGATATGTGGCTTTCGGATGTAAGATTCATGATATTTATATTTCTAATAAATTCCTTAATTGACAGCCTCCGTCAAGACTCGAGGAAAAAAAAAACACTAAAGGTGAATTGTGCCAAGAGAATTATATGATTAAAATCTAACAAAATTTGCTAATAAAGACCAATAAAATGTAATTTATAATTTGATTTATGTAATCCAATTTTAAAATTAATTTATAATTTGATCTATATTAATGCGTTATTAATTTATGATGGCCGCATTTTTTTTAAGAATTATACATGACCTGTGCTCCTGTGGATTGGGATAAAAGAATGATTTTCGAAATTAATACGTCAAATTGAGGTAATTAATCTTGTGAAAATTTAATTTGCAGAAGAATTAATAATGTTTATTACTTGAGAGTATCTTTACACTGTAGGAATATTGAAAATATATGCTTTTCATAGGAAGAACATTAAATGAAACGTTAATAATCTATATATATATATATATATATATGCTTTAAATGAGAAGAAAATTTAAAAATACAAAATTTTCCAATATGAATAAATGAAAAGAGAGATGAAGTTCATAAAGACCCAGCTGGCACGACAGAGCTTTTATTACCATCACGATAAAGTTCATAAGATCTTATAATGAGAGTACAAACCAATTCTGTCGTTCTTTGGTCGTTCAATTAACGAATGGATTATATATATAATTTATGGCGTATTTTTCTCAAATTTATTCTGCAGATGGCGGTGCTCATGACCTGTATGGGACCTCGTCTTCTTCCCCTAATAACTCTCGCGCTTCCATGCAGTTGGCTCGCACTGCATTCAATTTATTATACTGCAGTGCACCACCTTCTCTTTTAAGTTCCCTGACGTAGAGTAAGTGCCAGAGGAAGAGAGAGAGAGAGAGTAAAATGTTGTCAGAAGAGTATGCCACCTCTGGGTACAGAACCTCGACAGGTGTATACCAGAGTCTCCTCCCCTCCCCTCCTCTTCCTCTTCTTTACCCTGCACCACTCACCCTCCCTTCTTACCTCTTCTCCCTCCCCCTCCCCTCCCCTCCGCACCCTTGCTTTATCGATGCCTCAACTGGTACCTCCCTTACCTTCCCTTCCCTCCGCCACCTTGTCTCCCTTGCCGCTTCCTCCCTCAGGACCTGTCACGGCCTCAAACCCCGTGACGTGGTACTCCTGGTGGCCCCTAACTCTCTTTACTTCCCTGTATTATCTCTTGCGGTTCTTTCTCTCGGATCGGTTCTCTCGCCTGCTAACCCGCTACTCACTCGATCCGAATTCGAGTCTCAGATCCAAGACTGCTCGCCATCTCTCATTGTAACCTCAAAAACTCTTTCATCCAAGCTGATAAACCTCATACCAAAACCCCTGCTTTTCATTGAAGATCTCATCTCAGATCTGCTTACAGATCCAAAATTAACTGTTGAGGTTTCTCCAAACTTTCTTAGTGAGCAAACCAAGCCATCCGATCCAGCTGTTCTCATGTACTCATCAGGCACCACTGGAAAAAGTAAAGGTGTAATATGTACACATGCTAATCTTATATCAATGGCGCATGTCTTAAGTCACGTGTGGGCCGGTACTGGTATTGGTACAAGAGACGTATATGCATGTGTTTTGCCTCTGTTTCACATGTTCGGTTTCTCGGTTTTTGTAATGGGGGTTTTGGCGATGGGAGCGACGTCAGTGATAGTACCAGGCCGGTTTTCACCTGATCGGCTCATGGAGGTGGTGAGTAGGTACAATGTTACGCGTGTACCAGTGGTACCGCCAATGGTGGTGATGATGACAAGGAAGGGACAAGTGGCGGGAGGAGGTAGGGTGGAATCGCTGAAGGAGGTAGTGTCATCTGGTGCGCCACTCGGGAGAGAACACATGGAGAGGTTTGCCCGGTGTTTCCCTGCTGTTCGATTATCCCAGGTATGTCACGATCTTTTTTAAACCGTTAGATTTTGATTTGATGGTTATGGATTTGGCTGTAGTTCTGGTGATCTGGCAAATAAAGACAAATCTGAACCTTCTCCAGTGTTTTTTTAAAAAGTAATCCGGGGCCACTTGGCCAGTTTCTAGAACTGGAGAGGTTTATGTCGTTACCTGTCATTAATCGTTGGTTACTTGGCGGTTGAGACTTGAGAGAGCTGATCACTTCCAAAGGATATTTTTTACCGTCCGATCACTGAATCCATATCCTCTGAAGTAACAGAATATTTCTGTCTAGATTTTGGACCGTCCGATTGGAAGCCAATCCATGCATGGTTTAAACTACAAAGATAGTTAAGATTTAATATGTATTTTGGTTTTCTAATGTGAATATAAAGGACGCAACTGGGAGACAATTTTTAAAATAAAATAAAAACGTAATTAAAATTTAGATCACATTTCAATATTAAATATATAGAGAGAGGGGGGGGCAGTCTCTGTCAGGTTTAAAAAAAAAAAAAAAGAGAGGGGTTGGTTAATATTTCATCTCCTAATCTTCAAGATTAATTCCAGTATTGTCAATCTTTAAAGATGACTTAGCTCAAATGGACAAGATTAAAGCAATTATGGCCCATAAAAGTACAGTACAGCTCAAACCCAAGAGTTGATGGGAACTCTAACCTCACCTCTATATAAATCCCTCCTCAAACTCTAGTCACCCAGCCCCCATTTCTCCCAAATTCGGATCCAAACCAGCCAGCCGGCTTCAGTAGAAGATTTTGAAAGAGAGTTCAACACGAGAGTTTAAAAATTTTCAAGACCCTGAAATTAATCTTCACTTCTTTCTCAATAACTGCTATTTTTAGCATTATACTAAGATTTCCATAAATGTATATTCTCTTTGAATGCATTTCAAGTTTTGTGTAACTCTCAATCTGTATCAGCGGATACAGTAGACATTGTAACCTTCTTTGATTAGAAATTATGTCGTCCGGCACAAAAAATAGGACAAACCAAACTATGAACAACACAACATTAGATTATTTTTAATTTGTGATTTTGTGCATAATTAAATGTACCTTTTTATTGGTTGACAGATTTTAAAGACCCAACTAATTAAAATTACTAAAGAAATACAAAGGATTGAACATATGAGAAAAATTGAAACACCATCCAAACAGACACTCTCTTCTTTTTAAATATAAGCATATATAAAAATATAAAATTCTAATCTCAATATGTAAAATTAAATTAATAAAAATGTGTAATCATATGAAAATGTGGAATTATATGATGATTGAACTTCGTATTTTTATTTTATTTTATTTCAGTGGACTTTGAAAAAGAAGTTTAGTTAATTAGCTCTTTGCCTTAATTAGTTTGAATGGTTGGCACATTTTCTTCCATTAACTTGATCTCTCTGTCCTGCCAGTCTTGCCTCTCTAACCTGTCACGGGGTCTCTCTTATGACAAATTAGAAGGGAAGAATTTGAAATCGAAACAACGAAGGAAAAATGACTTGACAGGACAATAGACTAAATTCGCTTGATTTATTAGATCCATGAGCGTTGGGTTTGGTGGGTCATAGTAAATATATATTGACAGAGCTATTTTGACTTCACGTAACACACCAATTATATACTTTTTCATTTTTGTCTCTATTGATCTTGTGCTGAGTGAAGCCAAGATAGCTCTGTCAATACCTTTGCCCCCAGAGATAAGGTAGGATCTGTGAGAGAGGTGGACAGATCAACAATTAAATGCTAATACCTGAGAGACAGATAAGGGTCATTTACTCATTACCAGTCACTAAAGTTGCATTATTATATCTACTACCAAACTTCATTAACCTTGAGGAGGGTTCAAATGCCTCCATTTTGTTTTGCCTCCATAATGTCTCTATTTTTTAAAACTAAAATAACTCAAAATTTAAAACTTAAAATTCAAAATAAAACCGTTGGATGTGATCTACATCATTTTATCTATACATATGTAAAAAATTATGGCATTTCAACTTCGTTTTGATTGTCATCAAGAGTTTATAAAAAACATACTAATGTAGATAATTTCTAAACATTGATTTTTCAACTTATTGATTCACATAAAAATAAAATTAAAATATGATAATTTTTTATAAGTACATAAAGAAAATAACATAGATCACATCTAACAGTATTATTTTGACATTTATGATTTAAATTTTGAGTTAATGTAGTTTTTAAAAATGTAGGCATGATGGAGGCACAACAAATGAAGACATTTGAACCCTCCTCTTACATCTTTTACCTTCTTTTAGTCTTAAATGAGTACCTCATTTTGTATCTGGTTACTCTAGTAGGCTGTAGCTATATATTTACAGAGTTCATCTCTGGTTTCATTTATTTTATTTCTTTCCTTTCTTCTCAAATAAAATTGTTTTTTTTTTAAAGACAATGAACTCTATATAATTTGCTATTGAAAAGTACTGGAGAGAGCTCCAAATTTTTGAAATGGACATGAACATAATATAGCTATTGCTAGGGGTAGATTTAGTATGGTTGAATGGGTCAATTGATACTCATTTATTTTCAAAATTTTATTTTTTTATATGACTTTGAATATTGTAATATTGATTTCCATTCACAGTATGAAATTTTTTATAATTGATTCCCATTACACTATTTGACCCCGCTAATTTGAAAGTCTGACTCCGTCTCTAACTGTCGCTAGTTATAAACTTATAATTATGACAGTTTCTTTCTTTTTTAATACAACACTATAATAATACATGTGGATAATTCATGAAAAGACCTTTTTAGGATATTGAAGTATTATAGATAATTGGGTTATGGGTTAACAGAGATTAAATATTCCATTGCAGTGTTATGGGTTAACAGAGACTAGCGGACCAGTTACACTTTGTGATGGGGTGGAAGGAAGACTGCACGCCTCCATTGGAAGAATTATTCCCACCATGGAGGCCAAGATAATGGATATCTCCAGTGGAGAATCTCTTGCTATCAACAAAATAGGGGAACTCTGCCTTAGAGGCCCCCCTGTGATGCATGGTATAAAACACTCCATTTTCTTTTCCCCATTCTTTTTCTTTTTAAAGGATGGTATATTTGAGGGTACTAAATTAAGTTACAGAAACAAAAAAAAAGCCGAGAAAAAAGAGAAAGAGATTATCCATACCAGCCAAGCTACGTTTTTAATAAAAAAAACGCCATAAAGCAAGTATCATTATATATAGCTAGATCATCCTAACAACAAGAGAAAAAGAGCGAAATGAACAAACAGAAGAAAAAGGAAAGATGCACAGTTTCGACAATGCTTTATCAGTTGCTACTTATTAGGTTACCAAACAGCAATAAGGTGCGGTTTTGGTAGGAAGCCAGTGCTTGACTGATACAGTATACCGGTATTTGTATCCAACAATGTGCACCTTACGAAGGACACAAATTCTTCCATGTATTAGCCGAAGGCCAGTAGCAGAATCGTGACCACCTTAATTGAGGAGCCAATTCTTCTCTGGCAGTACAAAGCAGCTTACTGATTTGCCAATGCTTACATTACTGCATCTCAAAATCAGGTGCAGTGATGTCCAAAATCATGGCGATGACCACAAGATAGCCAAGGATTCACATCTGCTGCGATCCGAATATGATGAACAGTAATCCTAAAATCCCTGCTTTTCCAAATCCAACTATCCAATAATTTATGTGCACGTATCTCAAAACAGCTGATTTTTCTGTGCACGAATCTCGAAACAATTCAACAGTTGAATTTGGAAAAGCAGGAATTGCAGGGTACTGTTCATGAGTAAAGAATCGCAGCAGATTCGGATCCGATAGCCAAAGCCCTTGAGAAGGGCAGCAGCATAGTAAATGCCAACATTCCATCAGGAAATTGGTAATTTTGTCAAAATTTTGAAAACGGGTATAGTAGTTTTATTCTTTTAAAACCAGGGATAGCCAAATAAAAATTTAGTTCATCAGGTTTTTACGGATCCATACCAGGAAACCTTGGCATGTACAAACTCGCACAGTACTGTGTCTGGAAACAATTCTGGCCATGCTGAGATGTCTTTAGCACAGCGACTTATATTATTTAGAATAAAATTACATTTTGTCTCTATTTTTGCTCTAGTCCTTACTAGTGTTGTTCGTATACAAGTAGATGTGTTATTTATAGTCATTAGTTATCCAGTATACTTGTCAAGCTAGAAATTTGTCAGCTGCTGATGTGACTGCCTATATATAAACAGAAAGAATAAAGATTTGACTAATGTCTATATATGCGCCTGGAAAGGAGAAAACCTGATCCATCAATAAAAATCGATTGCAAAGTGCCTTCCAATTAGTTGATATAATAAATCTAAAAGAAGTTGCAATTTACATTTCAGATAAGTTCAGAAGCTAGTCATACAAAAATTAACCATTTAAATCTCTTGTTGGAAAATATGTCACATGGAATCCAAGTTAAACCACAGATGAGCAACACAATTAAAAATAAATCTCACCAAGGGTGCTTACCAATCATTACTGAACAGAGGCCTTGGTGTGAAGCATTACTGAAACCTGATCTATACAACTGATAATTCATGACCTAATCAATTGTCATCAAGATATTTCTTCTAGAAAAATAATTACAACCTATTGAGATTTGAGAACCACCTATTTGTATCTTGTCAGGATATTTGGAAAACAAAGAGGCTACATCTCTTGCAATAGATAAAGAAGGCTGGCTCCACACAGGAGACTTGTGCTACATTGACTCGCATGGTTGTGTTTTTGTTGTAGACCGAATCAAAGAACTGATTAAGTATAAAGCCTATCAGGTATTGATCAATAATCATAGTAGAAGCATTTAGCTAGGAGTGATTATTTTCTGTGGATTTTGCATTTCACTTCTTAATGTTTTATATATAGGTAGCCCCAGCAGAGCTTGAAGAGATTCTTTCAGCACACCAAGAAATTCAGGATGTTGCGGTCACCTCGTGAGTCAATACTTAATTACAATGAAAAGCATTACGTTTAAAGCCTAAAAGGGTGTTCCGTAAGTTGGGTAGGCTCAAATTTTACTTGAGCCATATATAATGGTGGCTTAAAAATTAGAGCAACCTTAAGAAAGTGGGTAAAAGAAGGCTTAAGAAAGGGGAGCAGCTTGGGTCCGATGCCCATCGGACTCAAACTAAGTTCGATAGGCTCCATAACCGTTAGATCCACTTTAAGATTCGTGAACATAACTTTAATATCCGTGCTGTTTGCTTCAATATCCGTGCGCACGGATCTTGAAGAGAAGTGTTTAACAAGTTTAAGGACTCCTCAGTCCCTTAAGGAGTTCTAAGAAGGATTCGCCGAACACCTCCTAAGTTCTGTCCCTAAGTTCTGTGTTGGGGTTTCTAATTTTATACAGTCAGATCTGAACAAGTTCTCAAATCTGACTAGTAAAATGGTGTACTATTTAATCTTGTCAATTTTGTTGTTAAAATTTCAGGTACCCAGATGAAGAAGCAGGTGAAATTCCAATGGCATGTGTTGTTCGAAAAGCGGGAAGCAAAATCAAGGAGATTGATATCATTGCTTTCATGCAAGATAAGGTTTGTATACCTCTTAATTTTCAAAGATAGTACCAGAGGAACAATTTCTGTGCAGCATTGCATTGCATTGCAATCCCTTATTTGGCTTTGGGTACAGTGCACTTAAATATAGTTTGGCCTCAAAATGAGCAATTTGGGCAAAAAGAATTAAAAATATATATATTTTTTCTAAGAATGTCATGTAAATTTCATATGATCATTCTGCTTTCTCCCAATATAGGTGGCACCTTACAAGAAGATAAGAAGAGTGATATTTTTGGAATCAATACCAAGATCTCCTTCTGGGAAGATATTAAGGTGGCGCCTGAGATCAAGAACTTCTAAGCAAAATAAAATTGAAGTCCAAGCAAGGCTATGATTCCTCCTGTTATCAATATTCAAAAGAGAAAAAGAAAAAGAAAACTAGTTTTCTATTCCGAATTATATATCTTATGGTCATAAGTTGAGGCTGCATGCATATATAAAAAAAGAAGGTAAAATTGACATTCATGATTTGCAGTATATTTATAAAAACATATATGTGTAGTAACGTGCTTAATTATTAGGAAAAGAATGGCACGATTCATTCTGATTATTCATTATGTGTAATTAATTACTTGATTGGCGTGTGCGTCTTTATAAAATTTGTGTAATTTAGAACTTGATTGGTATGCCTCTTTCTAAAATTTGGTTTTTTATTTAGTTTGTGGGTGTCGAATGTTGATGGTTGGCATTTCTTGCATTGATTTCTAGAGGGTAATTTTAGATCCGACTTGTTATTGTACCCGATTGAACTCTACTAGGCTGATAACTGTTCTGGGCCTCCAAATGACCCTTCAGAAAATGAGGCCTCTAAATTTCCTGATAGAAAAATTGTTAAAACAAATCTCAGTTGACGCCAGTGCTGCTGCAAGGCCGATGCCTAACGAATCCGTATACTAGGTTGCAGCAACTTAGGGATGAGTAAATTATTCATAACTTGTGACTCGTTTAAAGTTCGTTTGCTAAAAATTTATTAATAACTTGCTCAGTCTGGCTAATATGACATTAGTGTCATTTCAGCATATATAACACCAACTCCAAAATCTACCAAATCGACTTCCAACGGTAAATCCAAACTATTCAAACCGATCTATTTTATTAGTTGTGCGTTACATGCAAATTTTATAATTTTTCGAATTTATTTAATATAAAGTCAAGCGGTCAAATGTGTGAGTTTTTAAGTTAATTTTAATGCATTCATTTTTCAACATTTTTGAACGCTTGATTTGATACTAAAATAATTCGAAAGCATAAAAAAATTGCACGTAAATGCATCACTCATAAAGTAAATCGGGTTGAACGGTTTGGATTAGTCATTTGAACTATATCCAATCAATTTTGGAGTTGGTGTCATATGACACACCGATGTCATACTAGCCGGACTCATTATTAATTTGTTAAAACTTGTTCGTTAACTTAATGAGTCGAGCATGAACATACTTCAATTCACACATAATTCGCTCATTAAGAAGTAAGAACGGAGTTACATGAATCCTGCCACATCCAATCCCTTGAATCAAAATTGAAATTGGCTCGAGAAGCAAAACATTAAAGTTCTTTATTGTGACACTACTTAACAGACAATTTATATTCTCTGTGCGTGACAGTAGCACTTGATTCTGTACTTCGAAAAAGCACCGACGTGCACTATTTTTCTTATAGCGGAATCCTTACCCAGATAAATCAGGTTTTGTCAAAATAAGTTTGATTTCTTACTCAAAATAAAATTCAAATAAGCTTGATTTCTTAATAAACTGCTTAATGAGCACAAGTCAACTCAAGCACGAGCCGAGCATGAGCACAGCTATTAACTCGGTATTGTCTTCTCAACTCGAGTCGGCTCGCTCATTAAACTAATGAGTCTAGCATGAGCATACCCCAACTCGCTCAAACTCGCTCAAACTCGCCCCTAGTTGCAATTAAGAAAATCACTGTTTTTTTTTACTCTACAAATTTCAAAACGGATCCTTTGTATCTAAATAGAAACCAAATTCTTTTAATATGACTGGAATTAAATCAGGGTCATTTTTTCTCTGTTACACCCTCAGGTACCAGACGGAATACGGACACGTACCTAACCCGCACTTTCTAACGATACGTCATATGACACGTTGGCATCTGCTGAACATAATGTGTTTAGTTACCAAATATTTTTTATAAATCCACTATCGTCGACCTTCTAGTCTTCTACATAGTCAATATACAAAAATTAGTTATAGGTGGGGCGGAAATCAGATTTTTAAACTATGATGATTAACACCTCCCCTTGCCTAACTTAATTAAGTGGTAGAGCTAAGTGGAGGTGGGCACTTACCTATCCTTCACTTGAATTTTTTTTCAAGAATATACGTCTAATTTTTTTTAAACATAAAGATATACTTAAGGTTAAAAAAACTATAAAATTGTGCCTACCTTTGAATTTTTTTTTTTCAAAATATGCTTTCATTTATATGTTTTTCTATTTGTTATATATTTAATATTCAAAATAATTATAAAATTATGTCTCATCCAAAATATTTGTTCCAACCTACAAATTATTCTAGCATGTCTAACACGCAAGTATTTTAATTTAAAGCGTTTAAACCTTAAAAGTTCGACATTTTATTTATTTCAACGTTATTTATTCAGTTCATTATTATCACACATCAGTTCTGATTTACCAAAATTTTCGAATGTATCATTATCAGCACTCTCAAAACTCAACAGATATGCTGATCCCGTGAGATGCCATGCTGGGGCATTGTACATACATACACCACAGAAGATCCAAACATGACATTTTCTCATTAGACTTTTTTAAGTAGTTCAAGAAATGAAAAATGAAAACGACGCCAAAACCAATGGAAATCGAACGCAATTATGTTCCTTTTTCTGGCACCGCAGTAATGTAATGATATCTTTGCACATCATAATGCTAGTTGGAGATATCACAACGATTTCCTGTCGGACATGATGGAGGCAACAACTGGGGAATCGGTGTAGGTCCGATTCCCATTGAACCTAGTTTGGTTTCGATGGACAGTATCCACCGCATATTCATACAAACTTTGATCTAACGATTTGGCTATCATTCAAAACGGGTTTGATATATTCCGAACTCTTAAACCCGTTAAGACTAAAAGCTCCGACTCACCTTCTCTCTCTCTCGCTCTTTTCCAATTCTCACGATGACTGTTGCCTCCTCTCCCCCTTTCCCATGCTGCGACGACCTCCTCCCCTCGTACGAGAGCTTCAAGAGGGGGTGGAGGCGGCTGCGGGCCAGTCCGGCGAACAAGCCTCCAACCATCTTTGTTCTTACCAATTGCTTCATTTAATTACCGATTTTCTCCGGCGAACAAGCAAGCTTCACAGCAGAGACAGAATATACAGAGGTCTTCGAGTCTAGTGAGAATTTCTAGCGGGTCGAAGCTGGACAGGATGCCGACGTGGGACCCACAGTCAGAGATATCGAAGTAGGAGGTTGTGCAGGCCAATTTTGTTATTCTCTAGTTCTTCTCCTACTGGTATCAATGTACCAGTCCTAAGATTTTATTGGTTGCTTACACAGGACTTGCTTAAATTTAATCCAACAACTATATTCACGGATTTCCATACCATACCAGTTTGATCAGTAGCTGGTACAAACACAAATGCACACTCTCCATTATTTACTCAATAACCTGACTGCTAATTACCATTCATCACAGCCACCACCAATCAATGGTAATAATCGATCACTGAGTAAATTAAATAACAGTTGAACTCCATTGAATTACTAAACTCAGGTCAAACCACCCAATGAATTAACTGATGTAGTATTTGCTCCATAAAAAACGTAAATTATCCAAATTTAACAATTATGGATCAAATCCCCTATGAAAATCAGCATATGGGGAAAAATCAATCCCATAATTTAGACATCAGAATTCAGACTCATAATATTAATCCGCTCTAAGGAGGGCTTGTTCGGTAAGCTTACCGAACAACCCCTCCTTAATCACAATTATGTCTGTATACGAGTAGTCTTCATTCCTTTTGGGTTTGGGCAATAATATTTTTCAACCTTGTTACATAAATAAAAGCATTCAACTAGCAGTGTCCTCCAGAAAGAAAATTACTAATAATAAATTGTTTAAATTGAGTCACTATAGATTTTCTTTTTGTAATAGTGTATCAGCTGGTAGGAAAGTTTCTGAAAAGAAGCGGATGGTTTGAAGCTGTTATAGCAGCTATGTTTGGCATCTGAAAGTAGAGTCTAAATGAGACGTTAAAATTTACATATTCATTTTAGTTGTTGTTGGCCTGTGAGACGTTAAAATTTACATACTCTTTTTAGTTGGAGTTAAAATTTACATGACTCCGTCAGATGTTGTTAAGGTTAACTTGGTTTCACATTATGGTAGTTCCCTGTTGGGAGTTAATTCTGAAATTTAAACCAGTAGTAAGCAGGGCAAAATTTCGTAGATATTATAGAAGTTGCATGTTCTTGCCTTTCTTTATAAATCAAAGTTTTGTTTTGAATGTTCTTAATTTGTCATGCTTGGCCTGTGAAGTAGGCTCAACAACTACAAAATATTGAGAAATTTCAATAGAGACGAAAGTTCTCATTTTTTTATGTTTCTTTAAATTATATCATATTGTTATTTTTCAGATTCAAGATACGCAGAAATCAAGAATTGATTTGTTAAAATCAGTCAACTAGCACCCATCTTCCAGTTTTTCTAAAGATTATATATGGATACAATTACAAAAAGTTTGGAGTTTGCAAAATTGATACATTTTGTAAAGACTTTTTTTCCTCCAAAACTTTCCACTGTAAACACCCATTGGGGGTATAATTATTTACTATGAATATCACTATCCAAATCACAGTAACGGATTACATTTACCCTGGTAAGTACGACTCTTCTAGCTTTTTTAAGCCGATAAAGAGAAATATATGGGGATACTTTGACAAGTAAATTGAAAAATAAACCTTCCACTTTTGAGGTAATGTTTGTTTTGTATAATATGAATATCACTAATAAAAAATAATAAATGATTTAACAGCAAAAAAAAATGAAAAAACCCCCCTATAATTCTAACAGAGCCACCTTGTTCGCTGAGCGGAATTTTATCTCGGCGCAGGGCTCATATAAGGAAAAAGCTGTCCAATAAAAGAATAAACGAAGGTGACTATAAATGAAGGTGACTAGAGTTGTCATAACACTGCTGACTAGTATGAGAAACCAACCGATACTTGACCTAAATCGATCACATGCTAACTTGAAGATAGAGAGAGATGTGATGAACAAACTAAAGGTTACCACTGCTAGCTCTTTGTTTTGCATCATTTCTTGCCATTTCTGTATTTTCTCTACAATAATAATACTGACTTGTGTATCAGTAACCACACGTAACATGATGTGCTAATATGTCAGCATTGGCTGGTACACCTCAATTCCTTGCCATATTTGGATGTAGGTACAGTTGTACAAACTTCTCAGTAACAAACTCTAGTAAAACTTGCTGCTATCTTGACACAAACATCTAAGTCTCAGTAACAAGGTACGCCCGGAGAGAATTGGACAGTGTTATCACATGGCAAAACAGCATTGGTACAAACTAATAAACAGTACTGGATGTACTGGTAGATACAGTGGTACCACCATGTCTTGGTACTTTGATGTCTTTGACTGTGGGTCCCACGTCGGCATTCCGTCCAGCTTCGACCCGCTAGAAATTCTCACTAGGCTCGAAGACCTCTGCATATTCTGTCTCTGCTGTGAAGCTTGCTTGTTCGCCGGAGAAAATCGGTAATTAAATGAAGCAATCAGTAAGAACAAAGATGGTCGGAGGCTTGTTCGCCGGACCGCCCGCAGCCGCTTCCACCCCCTCTTAAAGCTCTCGTACGAGGGGAGGAGGTCAACGCGGCATGGGAAAAGGGGGAGAGGAGGCGACAGCCATTGTGAGAATTGGGAAAGAGCGAGAGAGAGAGGAGGTGAGTCGGAGCTTTTAGAGCTTTTAGTGTTAACGGGTTTAAGAGTTCGGAATATATCAAACCCATTTTGAATTATGGCCAAACCGTTGGATCAGAGCTTGTATGAATATGCGGTGGATGCTGCCCATCGGAATCAAACTAGGTCCGATGGACATCGGAGCTACACTGATTCCAACAACTGGCAACTTTGCCTAATTATCGAAAAATAAAAGCCCACTAAAAAAAGCGAACTACGCAGTCACCATTGGATTCTGTAATCAACACAAAATCCCTTTCAAAGTTTGCTCATTTACCAAGAATAGACTAATTCTGAAGGTCACTTTTTTTTTCCCTTTCCTTTTCAAAATTAATAGACGGTCTAATTCTGATTGAATCATCTAACATCATATTATCCTATCCTCGTTGAGTGTTAATTCAAGCATTAAATGAAGGGGAAATTTCATATATACTACTCAAAAGTTATAAAATTACATATTTAACACTTCAAATTCTATAATTATGCATTTATCATTCTTAAATACATCTAAATATGAAATTTACCCTGGAATCAAAATTATCCAACATTTGCGAAATGCCACGTTCGTCTTCAAATTAATTAAACAGATGACTGCTGAGATGAAATATTTACAAGAATTGCAAGCACAAGGGACGTGCATATAAAATTTTCAAGTTACTCGAAGAAACACTAATTTAAAACTCCAATAACCAAAAATTCTAGCTTGAGCGAACATGGAACAAGTATGCTCGCCTTTCTTGCAACTCCTTTTCTTTGATAATAATAAGAACTTCTTAATCAGTTTTGAGGAAAATTTTGTTGAAAAATACTAGCTTTGTACTTGTCCACCACGCATACCAGACTGTTGAGTTCTCAGGGCTGGTAAAACAAAAGAAGAACAAAAATAAGCCAAATTGCCACATTAACTGAAATTAAAATGGAAAAAGGCATTTGAAGATGCCAATAATGGAGCATGACTTCTCTAATTTAACCAAAAAAACTAAATATTTCAGAACACATATCAATTCAACTAATAATAATCAAGCTTTCGAAAAAAATAAAATAAATAATAATCCACTCAAGTTGGAATTCTTGACAACCAACTTTGATGAAGTTTTCTCAAATTATGTCAATTTTTTATAAAAAAAAATATAAACATGTTGTGTTCATTATAAATCGGTTGTGTATCAATTTTATATGTAATTTAAATTATATTTGATAGTCCATAAAATGCCCTTAAATAAGGATCATTACAAATTTCATATCATTTGATGGTTGGTGAAACTTGCATAAAATTTCATCATTTCTTATATACATACCACCCTTGTATATTTGGGCACTCAAAATATTTTTGTATTCTCCAACTTCTCAGAAATGGCAGAAATCTGCTGAATAAACAGTTACTTGTAAGTCATGCTCCAAATATGCATACTTACCATAATGAAATCACATATATTAGACTTTTAGCACCTTTCACAAAAAGATTGATATTATACTAAGATTTATAAAATGACTGCACCAGTGTTATAAACTAAAAATCATCAATGTTCTCAATTTTACAAATATAATGATGAAGAAAACATGCCTATTTTATTTTACTATGGAATGAACATGTTTCACAAAATGCATCTATCTTTTTACTATGGTTTTAATATGTTTTAGACCAAATTAACTAACTGCATAAAGATGGAAAGAAGTACTTACGGAGCATGTTAGCATCAGAGTTTCTCATGATTCTCAACCGCTTTGCTGTGTCCAAAAACATGCTAAATAGAAAGAAAAAAAAAAAAAAAAACCTTCAGTTCATCTTTACCCAAAATATGAGCAACTAGTTTCCAAAAAATAAAATAAAAAAATGAAATAACTCAAAATAAAATAAATTACTTCCAGGGAACATCTCCAACAAGCAACCAATCACCATCTTTATCCTTGTATGTTAGTACTAACTCAGAAGAACTATCTAATAACCGTGAGCTCTTCATACAACCTACATTGTTATGTACTTTGTCAATTTACATCAAACAATTTAGTTTTTTGAGGAGATACATCAAACAATTAAAATGGATGTTAATTTTAACTACAACTTCACAACTTCATTTCCAACTACAGTTTCATATTATGTTGCTACTTAACTTGTACAACTTTTGCACAATATTTAAGGGGAGTCTCCAGTACACTGAACAAATGTGAATGGTTATTATTGATTTGATGGGATGGTTGTTACTTGATAAGAAAGTTCCATTACAAGGATATTATTGTAATTATACATCCACCACAATATCTAGTGAAAATTATCATTGCTAAACAGAAACATTTGTTTCTCTCATTCTATTTTTAAGTTATAATAACAAAATAGTGTAACCGGGTATATTTAGTATTTCAACATTATCCTTGGTTTATCAGACAGTCAAAAAAATCAATTTTAAAATTTTCTTCACTAAAAAATGGTGTATCAGAGAAAATGTCCAATATTTAACACAGTTTATTGCATTAAGGATTTCAGTAATGTACCAGTAGGTATCTTAAAATTACAATACACCAGCAACAGACCAAACCAATCAAGCTGATGACATTAGTAACTCAGAACAAACCAGTTGGTACAAGTGGGGTACAAATGCATGCACAAAACTACATATATATGAATAGGTAATAACACATTAGAAGAGTTAAATTAACTTACTAGTAGAGGAGGTGGTTGTACCCCAAAACATGAGCTCAAGAGAAATTGCCAGGCCCTCGTAAGAGCAGTGGGAATTCAAATCAACTTTTCTCCCAATTGGATCCCCATCCATGTTGACTTTCACAAAAAGACAACCACTACGGCGCCGGCTTTTCTCCTGGCCATTGGCAAAACTCTGGCCATTTGAGAAGCCAATGCTACGGCCTTTCTTATTGGCCTTCCTAGGTGTGTTATTGGTGGGCTCCAGCTTGGAGAGATTGACGAGGCTATTAATCCGAAATGCTCTTATTGGTGGCCATCCTACCACTGCTTGGTTGCTAAAATAAAAAAATAAAAAATAAAAATTATTGTAAAGAGCAATGCTTCAGTAAACTAGACTTTTTGAGAGAAAAATTAGTAATTAAATCTGATTATCTGATCAAACAAAAATTATTTTAAAGAGCATTGTTTTTTTAAAACTATTCCTAATTTTTAGTAAGAATATTAACTAATATATATGGATTATAGTCAAATTACTTTTATATCCTTCTCAGCTTGATTTTAACTTTTAAGAAACCTCATGACAGAGCCAAATATTAACCATCCAACAAAAACTCGGTGTATTGAAGCTATTTTCTGATTTTACACATAAGGATATTTTTTCTGACAACATATTTTGGTCTTATTGAATACTCTCTCTCTCTTAGTAATACCGAACTTAAAAAAAAAAAAAGTTTGAGGGTCAGCCCGAAAGGCAATCTTCATGAAAGTGAGCTATGTTGTTATCTTCTAAAAATACATAAACTTGTCCAAAAAGTGCATTAATCTCCCTTTTGTTAATTTTCAAATTTTTAAGGAGAGAATTATTTCATCAACTATATTAAATGCACGTACAGGTTGACTGAAAAAATCTACTCTCTTATAAATAAATATATACAACAATAAGTGCCTAACAAGATAATTTACATGTGAAAACTCATTACTAAAGAGTGTTCTAGCAAATAGCAAATTTTCACTCTACAAATGACCAATGAAACCAATGAAACGATAACACCGGGAAAGAATGCAGACAAATAGGGAGAAAAGGGGCTGACCTAGACGGGTTTGCAGACCCACTACCGTTCTCAGGGGAAGTGGATCCTACTACAGCATCGGTACCCGAATCCGCATCCGCGGCCCGTACGGAGGAGGAGGACACGGAGGAAGATTGCGACGGAGACGGAGAGGCACGTGAGACACGTGAGGGACCAGCGATCGAGCCAGGGAAGTCATTTGCTGTCAGTATCCTGCACACCGGGCCCCGCCTGGCAGGTGCGGTGCTGTTCTGGTTCTTGTTTGCTCCCAAGCTCAGTCCCAGCTCCACGCCTCTCTCCTCCGCGTCATCATCAAGCGCACCTCTCATGTCTCTCTCTCTCTCTCTCTCTCACACACACACACACACACTCGAGGTAAGCGGAAAGAAAGGTTGTCTGGAGCCCTTGTAAGTGAAGTGGAGGAAGAAGAAACGAGAAAAAGAGAGGTGAAGAGACCACTTTCGAAGCAGAGATCGTAATGTTCAAGGTTGCTCTCAGTGTTGCATCTAATAACAACACCATCTGCCTTCAAAAAAAAAAAATAACAACACCATCCCTTATTCGATTCTCGCTAACGCCGCCTTACGCTTTCGAGTTTTTTTTATAAACCATAATTAAAAATAATAATTAAAAATACAACATAATTAGCGCAAGATTTTGAAAAACCATAAAAACCAAGAGTAGAACTCGGTCTCTCTTTCCCAGACCGAATTTTACTCTCGGTCTCCATTTATTTTCAATTTTTTACCCCCACCACACCTAATCACATCTAATTCTTGTGTAACCGATGGTGTTGCAAACCATCCCAAGACCGAATTAAAATTTCGGTCCATGATGGAACCGAAATTTTAATTCGGTCTTCGTAATTTTTTTTTATTAATTGGTTATAAATGAAAAAAGTCTGTGATCAGTTTCTTCTCCCTCTGTCTGCCCATTTTTGTGTCTTTTTTCTCTTCTAAAATACTCTAAATTTTAAGTGTTTTGTTTTGTTCAGATCGTCCCTGCATTGTGTTTTGTTTTCCGTTTTAGTCTGCATTGTGTAATTTTTTTTTTCCGTTTTAAACAAAAAATTGTGCATTTTAGAATCTCACATAATAAATAGAAATTAAAGTCCAAGGTGCAACTATCAGCTTTCCAAAGATCTAGATAAATAATAATTAAATATTCGTCATTCTGATATGTAATATCTCTACAAAGAGGCCCCTGGGGAGAATCTTGGATTAGAATATTTCACGCATCATGTTATTAGAATCAATTTCATGCATCATGTTTTGACGTAATATTCTTCAATGACCATGCATGAAATATTCGTCATTCATGATCGTCCTCTTTCTAGCCAGGGGCCTCTTTTACACATACGCCAAAACATGCTAAATATTCGTCATTGAAGACTGAGTTTTATTTACGGTCCCCTGGGGAGACTGAGTTTTATTTTCAGTCTCTGGGGAGACTGATGGATTTCCCGTGGCTGTCTGAAAAAAATTGAAAATTTGGATCGAGACCGAATTTTATTTTCGGTCTGGGAAAGAGAGACCGAGTTTTACTCTCAGTTTTTATGGTTTTTCAAAATCTTACAGCAATCATATTGTTTTCGTAAAATTATTTTTTTTATTTATGGTTTATAAAAAAATCTTAACGCTTTCTTGACAATAATGGCTGTTGTGTGCAGCGGAGGTCCACGGTCCACGGAGTGAATGACACTTGTCATTATTACTTAATTTTTTTTTAATTCGAAAAAACTATAAAAAAAAAAACATATTCATTGTCTTATCTCTAAATTTTATTTTATCATATTATACTTTTGGACTCTGCCTCTTATTACCAAAATTAGATCATCAATCTTATATATAGCTACGAGTAGAACATGTTCTAAGTTCACCAAATTTCTTTGTAAACTCAATTCTAAAATTTATTGGATTATCTTTAAATGACAAATTCGAACTGTTGAAATCTGTCTATTTTATAAGTGATGTGTCTACATACAAAAAATTAAAATTTTAAATTAATTTTGTACAGTGTCAAGTGGTAAAAAAATCGCTCAAAAAATGAATGCATTAAAATAATTTATAAATCTTCTAATTTTACCGCTTGACTTTATTCTAGATTAATTTGAAAGTTTAAAATTTTTGCATGTAGATGCATCGCTCATAAGGTAGATGTGTTTCAACGATTCGAATTTGTTATTTAAAATAAATCCGATGTGTTTTAGAGTTAAGTTCACAAAAATGCTCGATGAATCTAGGAACATCCTAATTCTACTCTATAGCTACATATTAAAATGTATAATGAGATTTTCTTAAATAATGAACAAATTCTATGTTTCTGAAGTTAATCACAGTGAAATCTAATGTTCTGAGGTGTAAGAAATAGCTGTGCTCCTGGAGCAACTTCAAATTTACCAACCAGGAGATCGCTTTTTACCGACCAGTGGGTTGTGGCCTAGTAGGACCCGAGCGTTTATCTGAATAAACTTGGTTCACAACTTCACATGGATTTTAAACGGGAGTAACCACAATTCGGTTGAGCACTTCAGAAAAAAAAATAGCAAAAGTTTTGACCAATGGACTTAATAATCCGTTTCTATCTTTGCAGAACTCGTGACATACGGTAAGCTTGTTGGGATCCACTTGTTGCATAGTAGATTATTTATACCGTGTGCTATCTGCTGTTTGAAATAATTGTGCGACAGTGAGAGAGGTTCCTTGATAAATCACCGTCTTTTCGTAGACCCGTTCGTCTCATTGAGGGGAAACAAGTGGGTCATGCTATACTGTACAAGTTTTTTCTGGTAGAATAAAGAGGTGCGTTATGGCTGAACTTGCAAACTGAGAAATCTGAAGCATGTAATTAATGTTTGTTTCCGTCTCGTGTGCGGTTGGAAGGGATCAACTGATCAAGGGCCCCATGACTTTCACATGTTAGCTTATGCGGGCAGTGTTTTGTTGGTAAATTAATGTCTCTCTTGTGCTTTGCAAACAGAGCAACAGCGAAGGTGAATTTCAAGGGAAGTTTCATTGGCCTTCAGTTCTGTTCTTTCTCTGATAGTTTGACTTTTACTTTCTTGTTTTTTTCTCTCAGGTCTCAGACTCAGGGCGATGATGTTGGAAATATACTGTGCAGGCGTGCAGCTTTATTAGTAGCTCTGCTACTTTATTACTGTAATCATTTCGGTCAAAATTTTAAATAAAAAGAAATTTCCTCTTTCTTGACCCAACAACAATTTGACATTTGTTTGCTGAATTTAATTTCTGACACCTCATAATTATTATTCAATTCACAATATATTTGCCTGTCAAACACACTGTCTCTTTGTGTACCGATGTTATTTAGATGCAGCTTAGGGTTTGTAGCAACCTCTTAAACTTTTTTATCAGTTGCAATCGCCAATCGCCAGTTGCCTACTTTGTTTTCAAAGAACTCTGATCCCAAACCATGAGATTAAACTTATGCATTATACATTTCATTAAAAAGACGTCTGACATGTTTAGAAAAAACTATTCTGGAACAAATGGCCCAAAACAAGTCGTGAGCATTTTGTGTTTCCTTCTTTTTTATCAGTTTGGAAATTTTCCTACTTCATTATTTTTTTTTTTCGTATATTTCTCTACGGATTGTAATTTGGTGTTCGTAATAATAATTGCAAAGTATCATGTTTGTATGTGGATTTGCATATTGCATTCGATTTTATTTGGACTGGGATACAGCCTGTAATTTCAAATTAACTGATGCGTTTCGCCCTTTTTGGGTTGTACCCTTGTTTGGGAGGTTCAAGAGGGCTTAATATACCATTTCTGTGGGACGACATGGGATTCTGTCAATTTAAGCCCATTATTTGTTTAAATTGTTTTTTGTGGGCCTGTTGTTTAATTTTGTTTTTCCTCTTTGGGCTGTTGTTGTTCTTTGTTACTGGTTTGTGTTGGGGTCTGTTCATTTGATAAGAAAACTGATACCGGGAAAAAAAATATTCTTTGGAAAGTTAACGTTCTCTGTGTTTATTGAATGAGTCTATGGTAATATGCATAGTATGGATTGGTCCGTAATACGGATCAATATTTTTTATTTTCAAAATTCTAACGGTCGATCTGAACTGTTCAACATGATTTTCATATGAATATGTATTTGCAGACTGAATTTTATAATTTTTAGATTTTTTTTTTTTACTATTTTTTAAGATAGTTAGAAAATCACTTGGTTTGGATCAACCATTAGAATTTTGGAAAAAAATTGCTAGGTTGTTGTAAACTCTGTATGAAGAACAATAAATAATAACAAAACATACCTGTTTTATTTTTGTTTTATATCAATCATTATTTCAAGATTATAAATCATTTACATATACGTGACAAAACACAAAATTATAAAAAAAAAAAAAAAAACGCAACAAGATTATGATATTGCCTCAAAAGCAGAATCATAGTATTATGAGGGAATAAAAATACCTTACCACCACAAAGATTCATAGGTTTAGGTTGATTAATACGGCTGAAAAAAAAAATTATCTCGTTTAAAGCTGTAGTGTATCAAAAATGGTGAGGAGCCTGTGACATGGCTGGAAAAGACTGATGTCAGGAAGCATAGCAAGAGTTAGAGAAGGACAAGAATAAGCTCTAGCTGGCAACTTTGAAAGACATGCATATGCATGTTGAGGTACATCATTGAAGCATATATAGCTCAGAATTCTACAACAATTAATATTGGTAGTGCACTGCATGCGTTGTGCTATAAGGTGAAGAAATCCAGAAACAAGGAGGTTAAACAGCAAGAATTCACAATTCCTAGAAGAGACTTGATTTATATAAGAAGAGCTTTTAAAATTTGAAACCTATAGTTTATCTTTAGGGTAATCTGTTGGGAAAAGAAGGTGATAGCAGCTCTTGTTGGAATAATTCAATTTTCCATACTAAACTGCCTTGTGCCAGTATATGCAAAAGGAAGAAGAGAGAAGAATAATTTATGAATAGAAGCAACACTTTATTTTCTTTCTTATTCAATTAAATAGAGTTCTACGGTATTTAAAGGACTACAGCGTTCACCCACTTCAGCAAGTATATTGCTTCATGTATTTAAAACACTACAACGCTCTCTTTCATGCGTGCACATTAAACTTTAGAAGTTATACCATAGAGAAGAATGAGCATGGATGCATGGCAATCAAAGAAAAATCTTTTCAATTATATGCTTCATGTATATATGCCAACCTAGCTATTTGTCCTTGATTATTTTGATTCATCCTCCTATACTTCAGCAAGTGTATTGCTGAATTCTATCATATATAAAATGCATCAATGATAATTGTACTAATAACAAGTTAATCAATAGCATTGGCTCTTGCACACTATATACAAATAATTAACGGAAAGAACGGGTATATTTGGTAAATTATCAACTATATATAAACTTGGTCAAAGGAAACAACTAGTAAAGATTGATTTCCATAGTTGCCGTATATTTGAAATTTTGACATAATGGAACTTTTAGAACAATCGACGGGTAATATTCAATCTATTAATAGCTGTAAAATTCATTCCATGTTATTATGCTGGTGGTTAGAGCTAGTACTACCTATAATTAATTTGGATGGGGCAGATTAGGCTTCTCTTCTGATCTCGTATATATCTACAATATAGTTGTAATTCAGTTGTTTTTTATGTCTTCTCTTCTGATCTATTAGTAATAACCTGTTGTCCAATATTCATATATTTGTTCATAAGCTAGCCCGATTGGTTGTCCATTGTCCAGCCCGGTTCGTTGAAACGGGCCTATTCTGAACAAGGCTCAGTTGTAAACAGGACTCACTTATGAACATTGCCGAACTGGCTGATCATGAACATAAATTGTTTTATTTCGAGCCGAACATGAACAGGGCCCGCTCCATTTAATATTCGAACCGGGCCAAGTATGAACAGGGGGCCCGTTCATTAGCAAGAACTTACAATGTTGACATGGCGCTTAGAACATCATTCAGGGGCTAAATTTTAGATACGTGCATGCAATGGGGATTTCCGTTCGAAGCCCCTCAGACTAGCTAGTTAGACTTTACTGTGTGTTGGCGTGCAGCAATGACATTTTTATGCTGTGGGGATTAATATAAATTATAGTAGTGAGATATATACAGCTAGTACGTGTTATATAGTGCCTCTAATATACAATGTATAACGGAAAATTATCATAACAAATGAGTTAATTATGTAATCCCTGTACATGCATGAACATACAATCTTCATATTTGTGTATTTTATTCAAGGCCATATTGCAAGGCGCAGAAAAATAATAAAAGAATACCATTTTAGGTACTTATTTATTAACAATGACAATAAATCATAAATTATTTCGACGTGCATATGTATAATGTTCATTGAATTCATGTAACACTACTTATCACCTCCATTGGATGTATCTTCTTTTACTTTGCCATTTCTAGAAAGGCCATAAATATATAGCATGGTACTTATCACGAGTTATTAGCTATATTTGGAAATAAATTAATATTAATTTAAAATATAAATAATAATTTAATTACAAAAAGGATTCTAATAACTAGATTCATACGTTAATCTCGTGACCTAGATTATGAATTCATATATTGTACAAGTTTAAAACATAAACAATTTTAACAAAATGACTACAAGGAATAATCTTTATACGTGGTAGTAAGATAACCGTATTCTATATTTCTTTCCATTGATAATTAGTAATTAAGATTTAGTAAAATAAACTTTCGACATTTCATTTATATCAAATAAATGATTCATTTAAGCAAAAAAAAGACAGGAAAAGATGAATTTCAAACTTTACACCAGAAAGTTTTGCTTGTTGTAGTTCTCAAATTAGTGTGTGTGTGTGTGTGTCTAGGGATGGGCTATGGTGAGTTGCTAAGTAAAACAACATTTTATTTCACGCTCGTATTCCAATTTGAAAATCCAAACAACCGATCCGAACCGCTCAATATTTTCTCCATTTTAAAATGTGCTTGGAGACCAAATTTTACATTTTTTTTTTAATTTTTTTACTATTTATTAAGTCACTTTGAAAATCGCATATTCGGATGAACATTAAAATTTTATGGACCATTGGATCAACCCAATGAATAAGCAATGAGCAATATTGTAACATCGAGTAAAAATTTTAACAGAGTAGTTTTGACTTTATGCAGTGCACAATTCATATGCACCGCTGTGTTGATTTTACAATCTATGTGATGCATGAATTGTAAGTGTTCTTTCAACCAAGATGAATACAATAGTCATATCAGAAACTTAATTATCATAAGTATAATAAGAGCATTTTTGTTTAATTATTTTTATGTAATCTAACATGAAGATACATTCTTCCTATGCGATTAATTGTTTTTGCCACTTATATTATTAGTGGTTAATTTGTAGAACTTCTACTCTGTTTGTAGACGTGCTAGTTCAAAGTATAAAGCGAAACAATATGCAAAAGAATTACTAAGTAAAAAAATTGCCATAGTAAGCTTTGTAAGAAGAAAAAACTAATAACGAAACAAACCTGTTTTTTTAGTTAATATCGATCGTTATCAAATAAAAAAATTAAAATAACAGCAATACTTATTAAGTAGCTGTGTAGGTTGTATTAATTTCAAGATTTTAACCTTTAATCACTTGAATATACGAAACAACAGACAAAATAATAAAATAATTGCAACAAGATTATCATGTTGCCTCAAAAGCATAATCATAGTAATACAAAAGAAATAAAAATATCTTACCACAAAGCTCCATAGGTTTAGGTTGATGAATATGGAGCAGGCTAAAAAAAAAGGGTTCATCGATCTCGTTTGAAGTTGTAGTGTAGCAGAAATGGCGAGCACCCCGTGACATGGCTAGAAAAGACTAATGTCAGGAATGCTAGGGTATAGGGATACAATTCGATTGCAAATCAGTCAATTAATTACTACGTGAAACAAGATCCATGAAAGTGTAAAATTAATTTCAAGATAGAATTTACAACCAGATGCGCGATGGAAGTTCTTCGAGATTCGCCGATGTATTTATAATAGTATGCATTAATCGCATCAATTGATTTGCACCTATTCAAAAGCACTTATCTAGATGCACCAATCTTAGTTTTCTTTTAACTTGAGGCGCCATTGTTGCAGACTTGAATAATTGAATAAATATATGAAGCAATTGGAAGATGAGCTGTCAACTGACAATGTTCTAAAAACTCATTGAACTCTATTCATTTTTTGTTGTGCAAATTGCATTTGAATTTTTTACGTACATTAAAGTTACCTATTGAATTAATTTGGCGAAAAAGGATAAGTAGAGATGAATTCAAATCAGCAAACTTTTTCATATCACGAACCAATACATAAAATCAATATGATTTGTTGTCCATTAATCATGATAACTTGATTAAAACAATAAAATTTAAGTCTCATTTATTGGACCAAAGCTATATATTTATTGATTAAACATGAATTGCTATATATGACAAGTCTAATAAATTTAATACATGCCAATTGGGGTTCTCTTTCAATCAAAGACGAAGCGTAAGATCAAGCTCTCCAACATCAGCATCATCGCAATTTGCTTCAGCATTATTATTCTTTTGCTCACCAACTCGATTCAACTTCACTGCAATAGAAGGTTCTTCATTGTTCCTCAATTTTTTGTCTCCAGCAATAGAAATTGAAGCATTCATATTTAGTTGATAGTCATTTCGAATCTCGCCTCCATTATTTTGAGGAAAGAAATCATAATTCTGAGGTTGAAGCCTAAGGCTTTGATGTCCTTGTGAACTTTCACCTCGAGATAAGATGAAAGGGTACCTTGACATAAACCTAGTGTTTGCATAACTAGTCGGGTGTCCTGCCATGCTATTAAGAGGATATCTAGAGCCAAAACAAAGGTTCTTCCATGGTACGAGATCATTTTGGTGGGTATTAGGTCGATTTGCATAAGGATGGTAATAGAATTCTTTCAGGATTGTGTGGTTTGGTGCATAGATTTGTCGGGGATAATGGCAATTATAATTATATGGTATGGGAACATCCCTAATCTTACGATTGTTTGTTTGTGTGGTCGAATATGAGAAAGGCGATATCGCCGGTGTTGCTTATATGGGTTGGAATTGAATCTCCTTATTAGACATCTTTATTGAATCTGTCTCTCTTCTATGACTATTCTGATGACCTCCCAATGCTTGAGCGGTTATGAACACCCGATCACAAAAGTTGCATGGGTACTTTCTGGCGATGCTACCTCCATCCGCCATTTAAAATTCTGTCATACAACAAAAAAAGTATGAGAAATGTTTCGAATGTTCAACAGCAAGTTAATTATTTAGAGAGAAAGGAGAAAGGGAGAAGACGATCTTACATTAAAGTTGAAACTTTTTATCTGGCTGGAGGTGAAGCAACAAATATGATAAATAAAAGGGGTAAAATTTTATAAGCTCATCTATATATTGTTCTCGGGCATTATTTTATAGAAGTATGGTTGGGAGCTATGTTAGGCAATTAGGAGTAAACGAATACAGTGGAGTGAGAAAGCATGCATCACAATCCAAGAAAAATCTTTAAAATTATATGTTTCATGTATGCCAACCTAGATATTTGTCTTTGATTATTTTGATTCGTCCTCCTATACTTCAGCAAATGTATATATTGCTTCTGTCATATATAAAATGCATTAATGATAATTGTACCGATAACAAGTTAATCAATAGCCTTGGCTCTTGCATAGTATATATCCAAATAATTGAAAGAATGGACGGTATATTTGATAAATTTTCAGCTATAAACTTGGTCAAAGGAAACACCTAATAAATATTGATTTCCATAGTTGTCGTATACTGAATAACAATGTAGAACGAAAAAACTTTATAGAAGTTCAAATTTATACAAATCCACAGTAATAAAACGCACTCATTTTAATACTAAGTTACTGATATTGAAATTACATTGCCATATACCAGCGTGACATTCTTTCTAATTTATGCTTTTCTTTTCAAAAAATAGGCCCGGTTTTTCTTTTCCCCTCTTGTCCCCCCTCTCCAAAAATCTTGCATCTGCTCATGTCTAAAATACAAATAATGGAAAAATATCATAAAAAATTGAGTTATGTAATTCTCGTACAAGCATGAACATACATCTTCATATTTGAGTATTGTTTTCCAACCCATCGTACATGATGCATTTATGCAAGGTGTAGAATAATAATAAAAGAATATACCATTTTAGGTATTAATTAATCAACAATGACACATCATATATTTTTCATGTATTATTTTGATGTATCTTTATTCTTTAGAAAGACCATAAATATATGGCATTATACTTATCTTTATTAGTTATAATTGGAAATATATTCATATTAATTTAAGAGGTAAACAAGAATTTAATTACTAAAAAGATTCTAATAACTAGATTCATCCAGTAATCTCCTAACCTGGATTATTTATACATTGTAGAAGTTTGAAACATACATAATTCTAACAAAATAATGACTCCATTAATAGTCTTTATATATATGTCGTAGTAAGATAACCGTGTTTTAGATTTCTTTTCCTTGATTAGTAAGCTTCGTCGCAGTAAGATAACTAAGATTTAGTAAAATACACTTTTGACATTTTATTGTATCAAATAAATAATCCATTTAAGAAGAAAAAGGATAGGAAATGATTAGTTTCAAACTTTACATTTTTTTTTATTCTACACTATAAAATATTACATTTGAATGGTGAACTATGTTATATATACATATTTATTTTATAATTTGAGAAAAGACAATGAGCAAAACTTTCTAATGTAAATACAAATTAATTAAGAACCTCGAATTATGAGGAGGAAATCAATAGTTAAATGTCATTACAAAGAAATAAATAGATTCAAACAGGATGAAAACATTAACATTTTCATCTCATGTGCTACTAACTAAAATATCATATATTTCCATGCACATAAAATTTAAAAATAAATTTGAATCTAACAATAGTAAAAGTCAACGTTGATGACTTCTATCTCATGTACATGTAAATATTTTTAATGTATATCCTAAGCCAAAAAATGAAAATAAAATGCAAATACATGAACTAAATGCATAAAAAAAATTGAAAGAAGAATGTTGAACGTCCTTGGAGTATATCTGCAATATTGTAGTCCTTAAATTTAATTCATACATACTTTGTAGGTAAAAATGAACTATGTAAGGGGTTTTTTTTCAATTCTCTGCATTTTATATAAGGGCAATGAGATAGTTTGCTAGTCTGAAGCAAGCTTTTAATCCAGGCTATCTAGGGAAATAGTTATTCATATGCTTTCTTTGAACAGAGTCCCTGTGAGTAAAATATTGTGGTCGTTCAAACTATAGTACTCAAGACAAGATAGTTAATTATAGGAAATGAAAAGGTTATGTATATAATATCATTAGTGGTTGTGTGAGCGTTGTAGCATTGGATATTGAATTTTTAGTATTAATGTGTTGTGCGCTCTGGTCTTCAACTCTCCTACCCATACATATTAACATAAAAATTAAAGGATATTAGAAAGTGAATATGAATTAAAAACATCCAGTATCATTAACTTAACAAAATATGAATTGTTGCATACGATTCTAGCAATATCTCATAACAATTTTATGATTAAAAAAAAATTAAGGAAAGCCTAAATCACCCTAGCCTTCTCAAAGACGGAGTGTAAGATCAAGTTCATTATTGACTCCACACTTATCATCACCAATATGCTTCTCAGGCAAAGCATATGAGGATCCAGCAATAGAATTTTGTTCACTTCTTTCCTCTACTCCAATAGAGGGATTTGAGACATGTATGTTAGCTGGGCTACTTGTAGCTGTCATGTTATTTTCAGCAGCAAAAAATCATACATTCGAGGTTCAGCGTATGTGTTTACTTGTTGTTGTGTCAAAGGCAAACGGTGCATAGGGTATCGAAAAGTGGGAAGGAGGGGATTGGTGAAAGGATATCGGAAGCCATTATAAAGATTACTATTTTGGTAAATGTGGCTTCGGCGTGCATAAGGATGGAAAATGGACTCTCTAGGGATCAAACGAGTTGGTAAATAAGTTGGTCTTCTGAAATAGCAATTTGAATGACGGGGCATCTGAACATTTCCATTATTAGGTGCATGAGTACGTACGGTTGGAAGAAACAAAGGTGGCATTCGAGGTGCCATATGCATGTTTCCAACATTTGGTATGTGAGCACGTACAGTTGGATCAAGCAACAAGCTTTGTGATTGAGATACAGTCTGAATGGACAAGTTTGCTTCTCTTTGTCTCAAAACAGCAGTTTCTCTTTCTTCTCTATGGCTATTTTGATGGCCACCATACGCTTGGTAGCTGAAAAACACTTTGTCACAAAACTTACATGGGTATCTTGCTACATTTTCCCCAGATCCTTCCATTGAGATATCTTCAAACAAAGAAAGATAAAGAGATAAGGCATCAATACTAAGTATGAAATATGTAACAAGATCAACATTTTAAACATGAGAAAATGAATTATTTACTAGCTAAAATGAAAATGTTATTTGAAATTGTGAGACTTACAGCTAGGTATAGGAGACTTATGATGAATATAGGATGGAATTTTTATGCTGCAAAGCGCTGGGTTTTATAGGAGAGCAAGTACATCTAGGGTAAGATTTATATTAGGAAATATTTAAATTGAATTGTAATTTTCTTCTCTTGTGCATGAACATCTAGTTCAAGAAACCAATGTTATCAGAACCGGACCGGACATCAATTCGGTAAACCTCCGGGTCAATGGTTCACTGGTCGGACCGGTGAGTTAATCGGTTCAATTGCTGGTTTTTTTTTAAACAATAACAACTTATAACATGAAAGTCCATAATGATATTTACTTTTATCTCTATAAATCATTTTATAATTTAATATTTACATTTAAGAGTACCAATATACTTCTACCAAAATTAACATAGCAAGTCAATTGTTTAAACAAATTCTATTATATTAGCTTCATGCTATGCTATCTTGCCGGCCTTCTTCAAGCATATCCTATTCCAGCATGTTAAACATATTTTTGTGCTTTTCCACGTATCAATATGACAAAATAGTAATATTTGTATTTATGTACGGTGCATACTTAACTCCAATTGTTCAATTTGTATTTATGTACGGTGCATACTTAACTCCAATTGTTCAATTTTTTCAACTTCATTTTCGTTTTGCTTTCCTCTCCGTCGGACATGCTCCACTTTTGTTTTTGTGTTTTCAGCTGGCATAGAAGACCCCTTCACCTATCTAAGCTTGATGCACGTGAGCTGTGGAAAGAGTTTGTAAGTGGTTTATATGAACCATGTTTAAATATGAAAATACCGAATAGAGGAAATGAAAAACTCAAGCGGAGCTGTTTTGAACTGGGAATTTGCATCGGTTTGATGTAGCGTTTTTTAATAAAACCGACCGGTTAAACCCCTTTTGAACGGTTCATTAACTGAAGCGATATTAAAGAAGAACCGAACCGGACAGGTGACCGGTTTCGGTTTTTTCCGGTTGAACCAACCAGTCCGGTCCGGTTTTAATAACACTGCAAGAAACTGAATTTTAGACCAAGATTCGTTTTATAGTCAATAAAAAATTATCATTTTAGATAATATCTCTGCAAGTGACAACCTTTCTTTCCCAAGTTACTTTGCTTCATCCATCGAATGGATGATATATCAATTAATGAGTGTATATATTGTTTCAAATAAAATTAATTTGTATTTTGTTCATAACTACTGAAAGGCACATACAACATATAATAGTTCCACGAAAAATCTACTATTTGAGGCCGTTACAGCGGAAATATTTTAGTTAGTATTGTCACTGTTTTAATTCATGTTGTACGTGTCGTTAAGCTAACTCGTTATTGTTATATTGTCATGCATTTGTTATTGTTATACTATTAATTTGAGGCAGGTACTGTGGAAATATTTTATTTTTTAGTATCACCAATTTAAATCATGTCTATTTACGTGTCGCTATTTATGCTAATTCATTAATGTTATATTGTCATGTATTGTTTTATAATGTGGTCTAAACAGTATTAAGAATATAAATGTCATTTTTCCAGACAAATAGAAAAAGGTATTCTCATCCAATTTTAGTTAGAACCAAAAAAAAAAAAACAAAAAAAAGGGCAGAACCTAAATAACTACTGTAAATTGGCAATTGGCATTTGTACTGGTCAACTTAAACGCAATACAAGCACAAAAATTGGTCCATAAGAGATGCATCATTTTAAAACAATCAACATAACCAAGGTATTGCAATTAATTTTTTGTGCAATGTATTTCATATAGAGTATAAAATATATCAAGATACACCCAACGAATCTATGCATATCAGATCATAAAAGATAGAATGTACAAATAATATATTTTTTTGACAATAATGACAATCAACGACAAATTAGTATGTCAAACATGGAAAAAATATATTGTGCATATGTTCTCCATAAATTAGACATTGTGAAATATAATATCTGAGGTAGAGCAACATAAGTTTGAGTGTTAATTTGGAGCAGTTATGCATTTACCCTTCATACTTCAATTGATCGATAAGAAAGTGATGTGTGGCATCTTGATATAATAAAAGACCTAGTAGATATGTATTTAAATCTCATTAAAAGATTATAAAAGTCTTAACTCATAATACCGTACGCATTGATTATAAAGGGCTTGACAAATTAAGTTCAGACAAGCGAAAAGGAATCCACCACATGAATAAGCAAAGGGCAATATTGAAACATCAAGTAATGATTTTGACAGAGCATGCAGTTTTTGGTTTCATGCAGCGCTATTTTGATTTTATAGTATGTACGCTGCATGAAGTCAGAACTAGCTGCTTTGTTAAAATCTTTACCCGAAATATCGGTAATATTATAAATTGCCATTAATATCTTCATAGTTTTAAGAACAAATGGAAAATAAATATTATTCCTTTTTTAGAGTTCACAACTCATACATGGTGCAAAAAAACTAGTTAAAAAATTAAAGACGAAGAGTAAGATCAATCTCAATGCTTGTCTTATCATTCCCATTGTTGTTATCAGTAGATTTCTCCCCGGTCTCCTTCATGGCCACTCCGGTCGAGGGCCCCACAATAGTGTTTCCTTTCTTGGCCTTATCTCCTTCTATAGGAGTGAATGACTGATTTGTATCAAGTTGATTTGTAATACATGTTGTATCATTAGCAAAGAAATCATAACTTCTAGGTACCCCTTCGTAATAACTGGAGAAATCCATATGATTTCTTGAGAGGAGAGTGGCACTTCCAGCCGAAGTTTCATAGGGATTATTGAAATGATTTATGGTGCCAAAGTAATAGTTCTTATTTGGGCGAATGTGTTTTTGATATGCAAACGGCTGGAAATAATATTCTTTTGGGACCATACGGTTTGGTACGTGAGTTGGTTCATGAAAATGAGAAATATCTCCAAGGAAATTTTGATCGTTTCGGAAATTGGGGATGTGTGTCGGCATATTTGGAGGAAACAAAGGCTCAAACGGAGGTGGCGCTAGTAGGAATAAGCGCTCACTTTCTTCTCTTGCCTTTCTCATGGCCTCTCTCTGATGTCTATGGCTATTTTGGTGACCGCCTAATGCTTGAGCTGTTACAAACACCTGATCGCAAAATTTACATGGATAAGTTTTTGCAGGACTACCTCCTCCCTCCATTGATTTGTCTGTAAAACAAAAGTATAAGACCTTAGAAAAGAAAAAAAGAGAATAAAAAACTTCAAGCAAGTGCAAATTTTCTAGCGAAAATGAAAAGATGTTTGAGAAAAACAAGGTATAAGCCAGGTAATAGGTAGACAATCTTACATTTAGAATCTACCAAATAGATAAACAAGGAGGAAACTATGAAGATTTCTGTTTTCTCCAGTTTTACTAAATGTGATTTATAGTAGATGTATTACATGTTGGCTCAAGCTTTGTTTGAAATTGGAAAGACTAGTGCTATAATATTGTCCGTTTACATACAAAAATTTTGAGCTTTAATTGGATGTAGTTCTTGGACGAAAATTTATGTCTAACAAATTAAGGAATAATATTTTCTGAGATATGCACATGGCAAACAATGACCTGTCTTTCCTTTGATACTCGTAATTAATCTGCACTTTAATAAGTGAATGACTTCTTATTTTTCTTCTATATTTCATTTGATGCTAAGACAGAAACATTCATTTATACCAACCAGAATCATTTGGTCACATAGGGAAATAGTATCAATTAAAACAAGAATCATTGAACTTGTACGGGGAAACAATTTACATGTTATCTCAAGCTAGAAAAAACAAATTCTCAGAAATTGATTTTAGTATATATTTGATTGAAAATATATTTTGAAAACTAAATCATAACTAATGATTTTAGTATAAGTGTCCAATTTGAATATTTACATGGCGTTGGCAAATTCAAAATTTAAATGCATGTGTATCTAAAATAAGATCAACTCTTGAAACCTAGACCTTTTAGAAAAGGAAAGATGCAAGTACCTAATAAATTAACAAAATTGAATTGCAGTACTCTCATTAATTTCATGCCATTTGAATATTTGATTATCATCTCGTCTAATTATAAATTTTGTACTTCTCAATGCCAATTGAGCAACGCAACCTAAGGTCTTAATGAATATCAGATTCAATGACTCGATTGCTTTCCTGAGTCCATGCATTTTATGTACTAGATCTTTTTCATTGTTAGTGGGATTTTCTTCCATGCTTTTTTTTTTTTTCTGTTATATATACACCAAACTAAAAAAATTTAAAGGTTACTTTGAAAGAAAACTAGTGCATGACTAGCTCACTTGGAAAAAAAAATAATATATATAAATATGTTTCTAGTTAATAAAAATTAATAAGAAAATATACAAAAGTATACATGTTAAGAATTATTGACACGGGATTACTGTCAAAACTTACCTTCTTGTAGGGGTGCAAACGGATCGGATAATATCCTACCGTATCCGGATCCGTATCCGAAAATTTGATACGGATATCCGATATCCGAATATCCGTGCGGATACAGATACAAATATGGTTTTGAATTTTAATTATCCTTATCCGAATAGTAGATATATACCATATAGTTTAATGCATATTATGAAAATATTTATGTTTATATTTACGAATATCCGATATCCGATATCCGATCTATATCCGCACGTACCCGTCTAATATCCGATCCGTATCAGTATCCGAAAAATAAAAAAATAAAAACGGATACGGATATGATTTTATCCGATCTGTATCCGATCCGTTTGCACCCCTACCTTCTTGGTTGAACAAAAATTGATTTTTCTCGCGTGTCAGTATACCACCGTAGCCCAATAATACAATTGTTTGATGGACACTCTTCCCATTAACACCCAATAACATATTCTTTGGACCTATTACGGCACAAAAGCAATTCCTCCGTCTTTTCAAAAGCACACCTAGGCCTGTTTTTTCTATTGGTTGGGGTCATTTGCGACTTGCGAGCAGCTTGGGTTCAAATTGGGCTCATTTGATTTTGAATCTCTTGGGTTCAAATTTCTATGTACGAGTGTTAAAGCCCAATTTCTGGCTTGATTTAGTGAATCGGGCTTTTTTGCTGGACATTTCATTAATAAAATAATTGCAGGGTGGGGGGGACAAATGAAAATTGAAGTGATTGCATTATTTTATAGACTAGGAAAAATAAAATTTGCCCACACGGCAAGTGATCTGGCACGTGGCTTTCCGTGTCCAGTTGTATCAAATGTACAACTCCAGCATTTCTAAAGGCGCGGCCTGTGCCAAAAAAAGTTCAATCACTTCTGATACACTATTTAGGAAAAATAAATAAATTTCTCTCATATTTGTTGTCTACCGTGGCTGTTACACGAAAATCTCTTTTTCTTAAAAAAAATGAGAGAAATTTATTTATTTCTCTAAAGAGTATCAGAAGTGGTTGTACTTTTTGCTAAAGATGTTAGACGGGATGTACATGTGTTCCCTTTTCATTTATTGTTTTGGGTAGTAAACTACCAAAAAAATATGAAAAAATAGAAAAATGGTTGAAATGTGGAATTTTTTCGTATTAATTGTAGGGAAATAAATTTTAAGTTGTTAAGACATCCTCTGAAATTTTAAATTTTGAACAAATCCATTAATCAAGGCAAATTGAAGAAAATAAAAGTTTCCAATTTTAATTTTATTTAATATCCGTTTATACACAAAAAAATGCCTCCATTTAATATCCATTTTAAAGAGGAGGGTTCAAATGCCTCTATTTTTGTGTCTTCATTATGTCTTTCATTTTTAAACGTTAAAAACATAAAATTTACAATTCAAATATTAAAATAAAATTGTTGATTTTATCTATATGATTTTCTCTACAAGCATATAAAATATTACTATATTTACACTTTATTTTTATGGGGAGTCTATTTTCAGCTAAGGTATTATAATATTGAGCAGTGAGAAAAAAAATTTCTCTCCTAATACCTATTTTACCCTTCTACTTTCTCTCTTCATTATATATTTTAATTAATACAAAGTTAACAAAGGAAACAATTAATAAAGAAAACAACTTCTCATTGAAAGAAAAATCTCTGTATGCATCTCCTTATCTCCTATACTACATTTCAGTTGCATAATAGAATTCACAGTAGTCCAGCATATATCCCTACCAATATCAGTTTTGAAATACTTGCGCTCATTTTTCTAATTTGGAGATTATTCTTTTTTTTATGAACTTAATTTGGAGATTATTCAACCGGACTTGTTCAGGTATTCTCAATTTTCCTAATACATTGTAAAATGTAAGTCTCCTGCATATCAACAAAATGCATAATTAATACCACAAATTTCTACCTATGGAAAAAAAAAGGTCAATCCTCTATGAATTGGCATCCTCTGAGATATCTAAAACTTTGCGTGACTTTTTGGAATATCTTAATCGTTCAAATACGTTTTGCACGAATCTCAAGAAAAAATAATACTGGCCTCCTTCATTCCCCTGAATAGGCACCGGACACGTCGGTCACGCAAAAATTGAGATATCAGAGGATACGCACTCATCCTCTATTGGGGTTCTGAAGCTATGAAATACACGGTACAATTGGGATTCATAAAACATCTCTGAGCTAAAGGAAATGTCGATTCTGAATATCACCCAAACTGTTTCCACCCAATCTAATTATTTCTACCGAAGTGTTTCAATGAACTTTCAGAAATAAATCAGTAACCTGTACAATAACAAACAAAAAAATATATAAAAATCAATATCTCAACTAAGATGATACGGAGATAGGGAGAAAGGGAATACAGAGATTTTTTTTTTCTATGAGAAGTTAGTTTCCTTTATTAATTATTTCCATTGTTAACTTTGTATTAATTGAAATAGATAATGAAGAGAGAGAAGAAGAGTAATATAGGTATTAGGAGAGAAAAAATTCTCTCACCGCTCAATATTGTAATATCTTAGCTGAAAATAGCACTCCCCATTTTTATTGGTATAGAGCTTGCAAAATTTCATTAATATGAATAAATTCTGAATATTGATTTTTCAACTTATTGATTCATATAAAAACAAAACTAAAAAATCATAATTTTTTTATATCCATGTAGAAAAAATAATGTAGATCACATCTAACGGTTTGACATAAAAAATTTAAAATTATTCTTATTAAAAAAATTAAAAAGTGGAGGTATGATGGAGACACGTCCAACTCGGCATTTGAACCATCCTCTTATTTGATATAAGTAATTGTCCAGGAAAATTTACAATTCTTTATATTAATCTGTATTTCATAGTTCACACTATCCATGTTTTTTGACGGATTTTAATATATTTAAAGTACAAAAATCCGTCTAAAAATTAAATAAGAGTTCGACCATAAAATAATTAATGCAGAAAGAAATAAATTAACATTTAATATTTTATAAGACATCCTAACTCTTTCATATTATATTTGTTCCGTGCTAAATTAATACTAGCACCTAGAAATAAATTTCCGAATTAAAATTTAAAAAGGAAAAAATAATCTATAACTTATATATTAGGTCCTGAATCCATAATAACTAGGGGTGTAAACGGAGCGGATTCGGAGCGGATAATGCGAATACCATATCCGCATCCGTTTTTCAACAAGCGGATACGGATACGGATACGGAACGGATAATCCACGGATAAGGATTCGAATACGAATATGGAGCGGATAATTGTCGGATATTGAGTAATTCTACTAAATTTCATAATTTTAAATTACATAATTTGATTATCTAAATTGACAAAAATTTAATAGTCTTTTTAAGTTTGCACAGTGATGATTATACATGACTAATTACTTATTAGTTCAGAGAACCAATCCATTAACCTAATAGATTATATGATTTTTCTACCAAGATTCTTGGACTTAAACGAATATGTATGTTTTTTGGAAATTTCGCAAGGGTGAAATGAATTGAAAGCTGCTGAAAGATTAAATTTCGGATCCAGATATATACGGATATCCGCTCCGTTTATATCCTCACGGAATTTTTAGTACACGTATCCGCATTATTTTTCCATATACTAAAATTATCCGTATCCGTATCCGCAAGTATCCGTATCCATTTAATCTGGATACGGATAATAAGCGGATTCGGAGCGGATTATCCGCGAGATAATCCATATCTGTTTGCACCCCTAATAATAACCAAAGCTATTTAGTTTTAAATAGCGTTTATCGTATCACAGTGAAATAGTTAAAAAAAACAATGCTATACCAAATAGAACACTATTTAGTATCTTGATAATAACTTATTTTAAGTCATTAATAAAATAAGCCGCCGTACGAAACTTCTGAATGTCCGTATTTCAACGGTCCAATTATAAGACGGAAAAAAAGGTCAAAGACGACCTTTAGGATTCCGTGGTAGCCCAAATGCTACCAAGTCTTTCCTTCTGATTTGAATGTGCATGTTTTACCTTTAAAGAAAGTAACATTTCAATGAACTCCATTTGCTAGTATGACCTCTTACTTTTATATTTTTTTCATTTTCTGAATATGAACACGTAACGGATATTAGATATATCAGAAGGATACAAATATGAATTCGGATCAGATTGGATATTTATTAATATAATATTTATCAGATTATAATGATGAATAACATAAATTTTTCATAATTTATATTAAAATATATGGTATACACACACACACACTTCGCTATTAGCTCTTAGTTCTTAAGAACTAGAGTATTTTTAAGCTCACAAAGCTTTTTGGTGAGTTTGGCTCCAAGGTCTATCGGATTATTTCAAACGAAAAATTCAAACTGTTAAAATTGATTTACTTTACAAGTGATATGTTTACATGTTAAATATTTTTTTCAAATTAACTTAATTAGTATAAAGTCAAGTGGTAAAAAATAATGGTTTACAAGTTAATATTATTGTGTTTATTTTTCATTTTTTTTTGACAACTTGACATTATAGTTTATACTAAATTAATATATATATTTATAAATTTGATATATGAATGCATCATGAAGAGATCAGCTTCAATAATTTAGATTTCTTATTTAAGTTCAATATGATAGATTTTGTATTAAGTTTATTAAAAAATTGATGAGGTTAAAAACACCGTAATTTTACTCTTTAAGTTCTTCTTATTATTATTTTTTATCTTTATTCTTCTAATCTTTAGCTGACCACTACCAATATACTTTTTTTGTTGGTCAAACTACCTAAGTTGTATTCACTTGACCGGATATTTTTAATGAACCAGCTGAACTAAATTCTAATTTTAAGTACTGTATTTTCGTTATGCACAAATATTAAAAAAAGGGAATTTCACATATACCCCTCAAAACTTTAAAATTACGTATTTCCCTCTCTAAAATTTAAAATTACGTCTCTCCTCTAAACTTTAAAAACTCACAAATTTACTCATTTTATAGTTTTTTATATTAAAACTCGTTCTAAATTTTTAAAATACCAATTTCGACTTTTATTAAAAGCATATAAAGTCCATCAAACTCAAATTTGAATCTAAAGGGTTCCTCTACCGTCCGATCCGTGTGTATCGCTTCAATATTCGTGTTGATCTGTTTTCATATTACTGTCTCAAAATCATATCGTATAAATTTCAAATTTCGATCTAAATAGTTCAGTAAATTGGCTATATAATGAAATTGTAGAATACCAATTTTTACTATTTTTAAAAAAAAAATTTATGATTTATGAAAGATGACAAAAAAATGACCTAAAATACTAGTAATTTTATTTTATTTTTAAGTTGTATTTTGTTATGTTTCATTGATCATAAAAAATAGTAAAATAAATTTCAAAAATAATAAAAAGTTAGTATTTTACAAGTTCATTATATAGCCAATTTACTGAGCTACTTAGATCGAAGTTCGAAGTTTATACAATAGGTTTCTGAGATATTATAACCAATTTACTAAGCTACTTAGATCAAAATTCGAAGTTTATACAATAAGTTTTTGAGATAATAACACGAAATTATTCATAGCATCTAAGTCTTGCTGTCTAATACCTTTTAGTCTTTTTAAAAAAAATTACACTATATTTAATTTTCCAGCTTTCTTAATTCCAATTTTCTATTCCCGTACCAGAACATTCACCCGTGGGAAGTCACAAATTTAATGTTTTCAGTACAATTTACACACTTAAATTTAATGCTGGTTTGCAACAGAAGTTTCAAGTTTCAACCAATTAAAAATAGCATTCAGCTTATTATGCTTGTGCAAGTTGTAACTGTTAGGTCCTGTTTGGCTGCAGTCCCGATTTTACTGTTTACGTGAGAAAAAAAAATTTCACTCAGATTGATTTTTTTTTCCCACGTGAACAGTAAAAAATTTTGTTCCCGTGCTTATTCTCTTATCCAATATGTAGTCAAACAAGACCTTATTGTGATACATAGGATAACTACTGACCGTTGAATAATGGCTATTGGATAACATCATTGGTCAGTTTGGTCAAGGGTCTTATCATATTAAATGTTGACCTTAATGGTGATAATTAATGATAATAGTAATAATAAAGAAAAAAAAATCAAAAAATAATTAAATTTAATATCTACTCTCAGAAGATCTAATTCTGAATTAAGCATGTTTGATTTGAACGTAGGCGTGGTTTATGGTCGTCCAGATTTGGATAATAATCTTTTTGAATTATTACTGTAAAACTTTGAAAAGTAAACAGAGCGAAAGCATCTAACTAGTTCCCTTTATATTATAGTATTAAAATTTATTTAAAATTATACCATTTATATCTCATTAAAATTAAAACCATTTAAAGACGAAGGACCCATTAGTAATTTAGTACACATCCAAGCTGATACGTCCCGTCCATACTGCTGGATTTCTTAATTCCAAGGCTCGTCCCGTTCGGGGGCAGCGGATCAAGATTAATAGTGGTGTGCTGTGCTAATTGAAATGGGAAACTGTGAGAGGTACTCTGACTCTAATCTGTTATATTTTTGTAAGTGTGAAAAGTCAATCCGTAATAAATGAAACTCAACGTCTTAAATAGACTCAGCCTTCTGTACGAACGGTGATGATACCGCATTTATTGTCAATGGAGACACAGAGTAGTGTCGGTAACCTGGAGCCGAACTGGACCTTTCTGGACCGGGACATGATTAGGCTTTGTCCGGACGTGTCTGCTTTCAGGCTTTGTCGGGCCGGTTTGAACCGAATTCCTACTCATCCCGGGTCGTCCCAGCATGGGGGCCTAGTTTGAGCTGGCTTTGGCCCGGCACTGTGCAAAAATTTTTATTGAAACAAATGAGTCGAACCTAATCAAACTGATACTAATTTAGATTGTTTTATTTACAAGTCGAATCTACTTCAACTTGAGTTGAAAACGAGCTCAGTTAATAGCTTTTTGTATTGATTATATTTTTTTTAAATTGAGTAACACTATTACATCGTGTTATTTCGAATCGAGGAAATCAAGCTAAATAAAAAAAAAAAAAAAAAACTTCGAGCTTGAACTCAGATGTAGTTAAAAGATACGATAAATCTAATCAAAGTTGAAAGCAAAATAGCAAACCATAAATTATGAACTACATTTGCCCCTCAAACATCAATCCACATAAAAAAAAATGCCATTTTAGATAAAAGAAAGTCCGGACCAATTCGTTAGACATAAAATATTCGTGCCAAACTTCTTTAATATTCATGCCAAATTTTTCAAATTATATTAAAAAGGTAGTGTTAACTTCCATAGTCAGAGGCAACGGAAAATAAGCAAGTTGGGTTTCATTCTCATATGTAAAAGAGTTAGCTTCGCCTGTACGAGTTTTGGAAGCAAAGCATGAGAGAGAATCAGAGAAGCAGCTATTTGATCCCAGCGTATAAAGAATGCATTACTGAGAACTCACTCCGCAACAAAAAACGAATATGCCAGTAATTGTTGACGGACAAAATTTTATTCGGTCGCAAAATAGTAAAAAGAACATTCAACATTTATGGGCCCATTCCAAGACAAATATAACACGCCATCGCTTTTCCACCACCTAATGTCTCTCTTTCACGGTTTCACCCTTCATTTGAATTTTTTCAGCAAACCATAATTTAAAAAAATATTACCAAACCAACATGATTATTTTTTTTCAGACCAAAATAACAATTCAGTTTTTATAATTTTTGTTAAAAAAAAAAATTAATCATGTTAGCTTCATAAATTTGTTTTTTTAATTATGATTTATAAAAAGAAATCTTCAATTTGGATCCAAAAAATTATTGGCTAGAAGAGCACCATCCGACCAGAACTATTGTTTGATCCCATCAGATAAAAACATCCTTTAGATAAAGCTAGCTTTCTACTTTACCCATAAATAAACTATTATTCACTCACCTATTCCCAATCATCAACTTCCATGGAAACATCTCTCCCCGGCCTAACATCCAGGGGACCAAATATCCAAAAAATAAATAAATAGTACATGTCACCCATGAAATATAGTACATGTTTCATAAAAGCATGGCATGATAATTAAGGGAACATTTTTTTTTTTTTTTCATTTTGTTCTCAAGAAAATTGAAGGCATTAGCCTTGCCAAAATGCCAAGTACTCCCTCTTCTCAGAAGAATACAAATAATAAAAATAAATAACTACTGTTGCATGTACATAAATATAACAAATCTCTGTTGTAAATACCATCTTACCGTTCCTATCACCTTCTTTCCCTAGTTAAACCAAAATTCTAAGCTCACCATTTCAAAATCCTAATAGGGAGTTGCTGCTCCGCTCCGTGTATCGGCTGGGCTATACAAATTGGACCGGTTCCTCGGTCGATTGTCTTCCAACTGCCTTACAACCTCTGCCATGTCTGGTCGTACCGGTGCTACTGGTGCACAACACCCCATTGCCAGCTTCAGCGCCTGGACAAGCCCGTCTTCGGTTGGGTTTCGTACCCCCTTAAGTATCTCTGGATCAAAGATTTCCATCGTGGTTTCTTCCAGTACAGCCACCTTTACCAGCGCCGGCAGGTCAAACCCCCCATTTTTTGCATCGCCCGGTTTCTTGCCCATTAGTAGCTCCAGTAATAGTATACCGAATGAATATATGTCGGTACGCGGATTACACCTGAAACAGAATGTTATTTGTATGTGATGAACAGTAATTATTGAATTGTCTCTGGTACTTACAGAAGTATTACTAGAACAATATTAGAAAATTGATAATGTAATTTGTAGGATAGACTTCTTCTGAGCAGGTACATACATACGTATATAATTCATTTTTACAATTTATAGATTCAATTTGATTTTCAAGGGTTGATAAAAGAACCTTTTCATCTTGTTCAATTCGGGAGCCTTGTAGCCATCGGCACTCGAGGCAGAGAGCAACTCGTCAGCCACAGATGAAATCATCAATTGGCCAATGCCATAGTCTGTTAGCTTCGGTATGAATAGTTCATCAATTAGCACATTCTTTGATCGGACATCACCATGGATAATCGGAGAGTCGTGCCCGGTATGGAGATGTGAAAGGCCTCTGGCCACTCCAAGAGCTATCTTGTGGCGCCTCGGCCAATTCAATAAAGTCCTCCCTGTTGTGCTTTCTGCAAACAATTGTTACCAAAGTTTCAGATCATCTCAAAGAAGTTTTCTGATATTATCACATATCTATGTTAAACATTTAAAAGTCATTTCTGGAAATCTTCCTTTAAACAATGTGTCCTAAAGAAGCTGTGCACTATGTTTTTAACTAGAAATAAATTACAGTTGAATTCCATATTTATTGCTTTGATCAGTAACCTGTGAGAAATAATGGAAATGAAATATTAGAAAGAATATATACCATGGAGGATGTCAAATAGTGATTTATGGGGGAAATAATCATAGATGAGCAGCTTCTCTCCTCTCATCCCTTGGTAGAAAGCTCTCAAAGGCACCAAATTCTCATGCCGTGCATGTGCGAATGCTCGTACCAACGGTATGCACTCCTCCGGATCCTTACAGCTACCTTCCCTCAACAATCTCAAGGCAATGTTGCCTCCATCAGAAAGCTTAGCCTTGTACACGGTACCGTAACTGGACTTCTCCATTACTTGACCGGTTGCATTTAGCACCTCCTCTAATGTCAAATGCTCTCCCCCTTGGAATACAAGCAGCTTTCCCTCTCCATTTTGTTCTCCACCCTCAATTTCCAGCTCCTCTACTTCAATCCCTTTGTTTTTGCTCTTCTTCCTCTGAAAAAAACCAATCAAGACCGAGGCAAGCACCACCCCACCAGCCATGAGACCGATCACTATGCCTGCGATCAAACCGGGACTTAGACCGGAACCCGAACCCGAACCCGACCCGCATTTGTCCAATGGAGACCCGCATAGGCTCGCACTGTTGTCTTCAAATGAGTCGGACCCGAATTTCGAGTTTGCGAACTCAGCAGGTAACTTCCCAGTGAAATTATTAGAAGAAATATTAAGCTTTTGGAGGCTTTTCATCTCAGCTAGAGCTTCAGGCACAGAACCAGTAAATTGATTTGCTGACAAATCAAGTTCTTGCAACTCACTAAACTTGGTAATAAACAGGGGAAACCCTCCTTCGAGTTTATTTTCGCCAAAGTCTAGAATTTTCAAGGAATCACAAGTCTGGTTCATCCCAGCCGGGTTGGGCAATGAACCCGATAACCGGTTTCCATGAAACCGAACTGAAACAAGCTGATCGCACAAGTTCCAAATCGAAGGCGGGAGAGACCCGTTAAAGGAATTGGAACCGAGATCAATCTCTGACAAGGAAGGAGAGTTTCCAAGCTCAAGAGGGATCGACCCATATAAAGAATTAACCGCAAGGTAAATTGATTGGAGAGACGAGAAGTCACCGATTTCCGAAGGGATGTAACCCTGCAGCCCGGAGGCAGGGAGCTGAATGGAAGTGAGCTGGATAGAGGTGTCGGAGTTAAGAGAGAGGTTGGAGCGGGTTGATGCAGAGTCACAGGAAAGTGCAGCCCCAGTTGCGGTAGCCCATTTGAGGCCACGCCATTGGCATAAAGGAGTGGAGAGATTCCATGTTGAGAGCTGCGTGTTGGCAATGGTGGCGTTGCCTTGCAGAGCTGGTTTTATCTTTTTTAGGAGAACATCAGAGTCTGAGGAGAGAGAAAGAAGTGGTAGAGAGAGGAAGAGGAGAGAAAAGAAGAGCGATGACATGGCTCTCCCTCCGTGCTTGTGTGTGTGGGGAGGAACGAGGAACGGGGGGTTAGAGAGCTAAGAGAGATAAGGGAAAGCTTGTTTGAAGGTTGGTGTTTAAACGAAGCGGGGTTTATGGTGTGAAGAAGAAGAAGTGGAAGTGGGATGAGCAAGAAGGTGACTTTGGTGGGTCCGCTTTCTCTAGAATAGTAGAATTGGTTGGTGGGATCTCGTTCGGTACAATAATTGACTTTGGTCAACAAATACTATATATGATTTCAAAAGAACGGTGTGCAAAATTGAATGCGACTCCATAATTAATTCCAACTAGTATGAGTAGTAAACCTACCTAGGGTTATCAAAATGTAATTTCTCATGTCTCTGAGGAAAATTTCATTTGGAACTTCCATAAAACAAAACAGGTTTTATTTTCTATTCGAAATTATGTTATCTTACGACTTTTATAAAATAAAGTGATTTGTTCATTTACTTGTATAATAAAAATTTGTTCTTTTTGTAACTTTTCAATGTTTCAACCAAATAAACTTCATCATATTTTAGTTGAAGAGATTTTATAATAAGATCAATAATTCAAAATATTTTGAAACAAGTTTACCAAATTAAAAAAAAAAAACTCAATTCACATACGTTGGAGCAGACTTCTAAGATACGGACGGTCAATCGTACAAATTTTCCACAAAAAATATTTGGGTCAATTTTATAGTATTTATAGCATCTTATTCTAAATTATATAGCAAATTTATGTCTAAGTATGAAAATTTTGAAAATAAATAAAGATCAATTGATCCCATTATTTGACTGTGGATCATCCACTATCAATTAAATATTGCAGCTAAATAATAGAAGTAATTATGTACGTAATTCAAAACATCTCACTTTGTTAAGAATAATTTACGAAATTATATATGATAAAAAATTATCTTAAAAAGAATCTCAGACAACATTTAATAAACAGTAAAATAATTATGCATTACTAATAAAACTTCAAATGTTAAGATAACCTAACAAAACCCATGTAACTTAATTTATATAAATAATAATAATAATTTGACATGCTGTCACGTGCAGATAGATTATTTGACTCTGTAAGTCATGTAACTAATTTAGCCATCCTTGATTTAGAATTCAAATAAGTCAAATTTCAACTTTGTCGTTCTGCAAGTGCCTTGTTTGTTTGAGCCACCTTAAAATGGATTCTCCAAGAATTGCACCCAGAAAATTTCAGAAACTTTATTGTGTTTGGTAAGACTTTTGAGGAAGGCAGTGATGTGTTTTTTCTAAGACTGCATCAAAAGATTCAAGAAAAGTTTGCTGTGCCTGTGAAAGTGTGAATTTCTTTTTTCTTTTCCCACCCTTCCAGGAGTTTGACATAAAAGATGAAAAGAAAATTCTATTTGCCTGGGAAATATATTATTTTAAAGTTCATACGGTAACCGATAATTATCTCTACATAATAACGTAACTAGAGATCAAAATTTATACTTTACAATTTTTTTACTATTATTTTTTTATGTCATAGTCCGAAATAGTTAGAAATTCAGGTTGGATAGTTTGACCTCTGATTTTTACTAAATAAAAATTACTATTTTCGAATGATTAAAAAAAATTAGATCAAGTCAGTTATATCTATTTAAGAAATAGTAAAAAAAAATAAAAAGTGAAATCTAATCTTCAAGGCATTTTCATAGAGGTTATATTTAGCGGCTCAAATCAACTATTTAAAATTTCAAAATAGAGATATGAATAAATAGTACGGATTGATTCGTAATATGCATAATTAGTTTCCGAAACAAAAATGATAATTTGTAGTATTGAGGAGATGAAAGATTTGTCTCACTAAACTAGCACTTTATTTTATGAAAAATATCCTATCAGTGTTAGTTACAAAAGTTGCATTCTATATCCTGAGTAGAACTAGGGTGCTCTTAAGTTCATCAAGTTTTTTTGTGAACTCAACTCTAAGACTTATCAGATTGACTTCGGACGACAAATTCAAATCATTGAAATTATTCTATCTTACGAGTGATGCGTTTACATGCAAAAATTTTAAAATTTAAAATAAAATTTGTATAGAGTCAAGTGGTCAAAAAGCTTTTAAAAAATGAATACATTAAAATTAATTTATAAACCTTCTAATTTTGACCACTTGACTTTATACTAAATGAATTCGAAATTTTAAAATTTTCACATGTAGACGTATCACTCGTAAGGCATAAGGATTTCAACGCTGTAAATTTGTCATTTGAAATTAATCTAATAAATTTTAGAATTAACTTCAGAAAGAGACTTGATGAGCTTAAAAGCAACCTACTTCCACTCCTATATCTTATCTATTTCACCATAGAGGCATAGACTATTCTAACCAAGAAAAGCATTGAATTTAAACTGAGAAAATATAGGAAAATATATATTCTAGTCAAAAGAAAATGTTAGTTAAATAGGAGACTTTTTATTCAACGTGAAACAGAATAACCTTCTTGTACCGGCGCTTTCAGTCCTCTACAGCTGTAGAACATTGATTGGACAAAAATGTGCTTATCTGAGTCATTTATCTTAAATCGAACGGTTCACAACAGATTTGACAAAACATTGCATAAAAAAGATTTGCCTGAATTTTGTAACACGACTGGAAACTTTATCATAATTATCCGATCGAAAATATTAACTCGTTACAAGACTTAAAACGGGTTTTATGAATTTTCCCAGATTTTACATCTTATTCCCGGATTATAATAAACTATTACAAATTTTAATATTTTTCTTAAAGCTTCAGAATTTTGATATAGTTACATGTATTAAAAAGAAAAAAAATTATTCCTAAATTATATCGAATCATGAATTTTAAATCTTGTCAGGTTATCTCAGAATTCTAAACTTAATCACTATTATATGACAAGTATCTCAAGTTCTCAACAATACACTGTACCGCCATTTCAGTTTTCCTCAGTCAATCTAATAAAAACAATTAATCTAATATTAAGCACAAATCTTTATCCATCTTAATTTTTCTTGAAATTTTTTATAGTCAATCCGAGATTTTATAAATAAAAATAATTAATATATTTTTGGTGTTTTCGAGTATCCCATATCAAAATGCATAAATTTGGCAACCGCTTCTTAATAGGTGTATTCATATTCAAAACACTGTTTTCCGATTCTTTTGTGAAAATAATATTATTATTCTGTTTTTTTTTTTATAAAATTCCTTTATAATGAATTTTAAGGATTTTGTTTTTTGCATTTGTAATCCAGGAATTTGTTATAGTAATGTCTACTCCACCTTTATCACCTCTCAAAAAATTAGCTAGAAAGAATCTAATCCTAATACAAAATTACAAGAAACCCCTTGCAAAAAGTTTAATAACTTCTTTTGAATTCATTGAGAATAACTCTCATCTAGTTCAAAGCCAATTAAAATTAGAAGCCTTTAGGATGAAATCTTCGACATAACTTCTTCGGTTCAAAATAATGAACTCGACGAAAGTTTAAAGTCGAAGTAGAAACCCAATCGATCCCCGTGCTCCATAAACATGAGGGAAGTGAGAGGTGCTCGCACATCATCAATTCATATTTGTTTGTTCCAAAACACTAAATTTTGAAAGAAAAAGAAGATAAACTCCAGACACAAAATTTATAGTCTTTCACAATTGAACTCTTTTAGAGCGTGTTCGGCTGCTAAGCAGGAATGAGAATGTACTTGAGTTCGGATCCAATTTAAAGGGTTAAAACACTGTTCCTGTGAGGAAAAAAAATCACTCTGAGTGAATTTTTTCTTTTCCACGAAAACAGTAACAGCCAAACATGCTCAGTTGCTTCTCTTCGCTCTCCTACCTTCACAAAGAAATTGTGATTTTAAGCCAGTGACATTTTTTTATTTCAAAAACCGTAGGTATGCGCTATAATTATAAATTTATAATAGACAATCCTGTCCTTTCCGTTTCCTCAACTTTTACTTTTATAGTTCAATAAAGAAAAAACACTTTTACTTGTATAGTTGGAAGTTGGAATACATCATTTTCTTTGAGTCACGAGACTTGAGCATTGTTGCCTCTGGAGTCAGGCACTCAGGCCTCTGGCCTCTGCACAGATCCATTGCAGAAAAGGAATTTACTTTTTCTTTCTAATAAAAATGTTCTTATTCGAATTTCGAATGATGACTTGACTTTGCCAAGGAAAGGCATTTATTTTTAATTCGGATTCTCTACGCCCATTTTCCTGAGCCGAGTCACTGATATGTTGTCTCTAAATGGCTCTTTTGTTTTAGAAAAAAAAAAAATTATCTTTTGTAAAGGATACCAGACAGGTTTATTACCAGTGATTTGGGTTAAAAAAAAAGGCTACTTAAGAAAAATTATTGTATACATGCATGCCGACCGACTCGTTACGCATAGAAAACACATCTGAGGGATACAAGAAATTAACCCAACCAGGTAAAAAAAGAACAGCTGCTAAATGTTAAGTTTCGGTTTTTCAAAATGTACTCTCCATGAAAACAGTAAGCTTTTTAGTAAGAACAATCCAAATTTCTGAACATATTTCAATGCATACTCTATTTTTTTTATTTTTTTTCAGAAAACATACATTACAATCATCAATGCGGTGAGTTATTACAATTATTATTTGGTAAAATAATATGTAATTGTGATGTTTATTATATTTAGGAAAAGAAAATAAGCCGGGCCTATTTGTTAGCTCAAATAAGTATCTGTCCCATGGCAGATTTGCTGTCAAGCCAATTACTTAGCCAGTCCGTAACTTTATTTTTTTTTAATTATGTATATTGAAATTTATTTACGTTTTTTTGTATTATATGATCCAACCCCTCTATTTTGTAATTACATTTTGTGATCGTAAAACTCGGGGTCAAATTCAAACTGCCACGCATTATGCATTTTATGTTTTAACCCGCCATCTATTTTGTAGCTCAGCTCCTATCATTACAAATGTGTAAGAACTAAGAATTTGTATATCATCAAGATTATTGCAATCAAACTCCCCTCCTAAAAAAATTTAAGATTGAGAGCGCCTTAAAAAAAATTCTAAGATATGCTAACGTTATACAATATCATCAGATGATCAAGGACTAATTTGGACATGCGTGTAAATTTTTATCTATTTTTTTAATTATTAATATCATTATTTTTATTATTTTGAGAAAGTGGGCGACACTGGCTAGTGTAGTTTTCTATTCAACCAATTCTTTGATGCAAAAAGGTTTTATAAGGTACGCAATGGTCCTGCATTGGCCAATTTACTTATTGTCAGAATCTTGCAAAGATTACTGTTGTTCTATCAACTTGAGATCATTCGGAACAGGTCGAACTAAATAGCATTAAATTAAAGCATTTGACAATTGGAAGTGCGTGGCTCAATAGTCAATAACCAAATTTGTAAAAAGGCAGTTGTGTGTAAATTTTTTCTTGATGCCAATTTAGTTGGCGTGCGAAATTGATTTTTATCTGGAAAATTTGTAATGCCAATTTTTTTATTATCATCTTCCAAAAAAATAAACAGAATTGACATTAGTTCTGTAAAAATTCTATTTTTATCAAGAATATAGATAAGATAAAAATAATTGACATAATTTTCATGAAAATTCTCTTTTTGTAATTTTTTACGTGCCGTGCCGTGACGTATATAGGATCTACATATGCTGTTTTTTTCATGAAGAAATAGTCAGAAATGTCGCTGTCTTTTTAAGGAATCTTATCTGTGTTCCTGTTCTGAATGGGGGCGTATATAGATAAAATTTTTGTTCCTAATAAAAATAGAAATTTTCATGAAGTCATATCAATTGTTTATTTTCTTTGAAGATGAAAACAAAAACAAAAAAATACTGTACAGTCAATTGGAACTTTTGTTTTTGTTTTTGTTTTTGTTTTTAATGAGGAATGGGAGACAACTAAATAGCATTATTACACACATCTTCATTTTTCATGTTGTTTTTAATTTCCAATGTTGTGTTTTGTGGGACATTGTGTTCTTCAATATTTTTGTGTTGGGCTTTGTTCATATTTCTCAATTTTCGACGCAGTAGGTCATCGGCTAATGCGGGGCAAACATTTGGGTGAAATTATATTTGAATTAATTAATTAATCGTTTCAGATAATTCTGGCCGGTTCAAGTTTTCGTTTCATTGTTTTGCTTCCGGTGTTATATAAACGGATTCCCTTACCAAATTTCATGTATATCTCTAATTTATTTATGAAATTATGTATTTTTCTCTCTAAATTTCATGACATCATATTTATCCTTCTAAATTTTGAAACCTCACAAATTTACTTGATTTATTGACTTTTATATAAAATTCATTTTTAAATTTATATAGTACATATATTATCCTTTATTATAAAAATATGTGACAAGTTTAAGAGAAATATTTAATCTTTTAATTTGTCATTTTTGACAATAAATAGTTCATCTTCTTATTTGTGACACAAAATATCATATGTCTAAATATCATTATAAATGCGTCAAAAGTACATAAATGAACTATTTATTCTTGGAAACTAATGCTAGAAGGCGAAATACTTTGTTACACAGACTCTGTGTGTGTGTGTGTGTGTGTGTATATATATATATATATATATATATATATATATATATTTTAAACAATAATATAGACGCTTTATAAATTTAGAATGTGTTTTAATAGAAAAATCAATAAATTTTACAAATTTTTGAAATTTAGAGAGGTAAAATATGAAATTCCTCAGAAAAATAGTAATAGTAGTAGTATAGCCCCTCGCCTCTACAGTTGTTAGTCAAGCTCTATTACTGTTTGACGTGATGCATGCTTGTTTGTTTTGCACTGAACACTAGTAAATTTGGTACTTGCAGTTTAGTTGATGCATGTTAATTTGTTTGTTGGTAGACGATTTCACATTCTAATTAGCATGACTAACACTTACGGACAAAGTAAGGCACTAAGGCACATCCATAAATGAAAGAATTTATAAAAAAGAACTAGCAGGTTCTGGTGTCTGCACTGTTGTTATCACCGGAGGTGAATTCAAAGAAGGTAGACATAAAATCCGTATAATTTTTTTTTTTGACTAATTGGAGCAGAATAGCAGTGGACATCAAATACGTTACAGTACGACACAGTTCCGTCACGGCACATGTTTTGGTTACGTGTTTGACTCGCGTATCATGTTCTGGGACCATACACGTGATGTATGATATCGGGTTTTTTTATCTACATTTCCGACCGAATTATGTACCAAAACTTGTGTCCAAAACAGTAAAATCATGTTTATTACATTGATTATATATAGAATGTGGTACTGCTGAGCTTTTGTTCGTTTTATTGTAGGTAAGTCGAAGAAAGAGTGAAATCCGGCAATCTGGACAGGTCACACGGGCCGTGCTACATCTCACACGGACCGTGTCATACCCCACTCGACCCCTCACACGAGCGCTGCACGACCCGGACAGGAGACACAAGCACACGGTCCGTACAACATCTCACATGGACCGTGTCAGACAAATCCGGCAGTTAATCTAAGTTTTCAGATTAATGCCTAATTAAAGAAGGACGGTTATGGAGCAATAAAAGGACGACTCCTTGGGCCAGAAAGGGAGCCAATCGGACAGAAAACGAACCCTAGGAGAGTTTTACAACAACTGACTTGGAGACGAAGTAGAGAGGAGGAAATCGAGAGAATTCCGACGAATCTTTTTCGTGTTTTCGGTTTTTGTCATGAATTGTTTATCTTTCTATTATTATTCTGTTTTAAGAATGATGTTTAAGTAATTTTCTTAGTTTCTTGGGTTATGATGTAGTCGAATACTTTGTTTACTTGCTAGTTGTTTGATCATGTGTGATATCTTGTGTTTGCTTGTTTGCATATGATTTTAATTGTTTTTCTGCGTTGTTTGATCGTTATTTGGTTCTTACCATTAGACTTGGCCACGTCTAACAAGGTACTGCGTCCAATTCTGTCCTTCAACCAGACTAAGTATTTGAGGTAAATCGATGAACCGAGAGGGAAGACTAATCAGTAACCGAGAGGTGAACGTTTTAGAAATCGAGAGATTCTGAATACCTTTAGTAACCAAAAAAGTAACTTAGGTCATTCAAACCAATAAACGAGAGTTTAGGTTAGAACCATAAGAGGATTGAATTGTATTTCCATTATCGAGTTTATTAAGCCAACAAACGAGAGTTGAGGTTTAGAGACATCAGGTATGATCATTTCAACCTACACAAATCCAATTAGCACAGAAATAGACAACTGCAGTTTCACTCGAGTCCGACACAGACCGTGTAGGAGACTACACGGACCGTGTGACATGGGTCGTGTATGAGAGTACACGGGTCGTGTCAGGCGAGGATAAGAGTTGCAGATGAAATCAGAAACCCAGGAAACGCTTGCTTTAATTGATTTTTAAAGTCCGATTAAATTTGCTTTCAGTTTTATTCATTGTTAGTGAACCTTGAACAACCAACTCAACCTTTTTCAAACACTTCTAGTCTTAAAATAATCTAAGTAAAAATCTAGTTAAATACTTGAACCGTCCTGTGGATTGATACCCGATAATACCAGCGATAGGACTGTACACTTGCAGTTTGATTTAAAAGTAGAATCGAGGTTAAAAAGTACAGCTTGCTGTACTGAAACTTTGTAGTACACTTTTGTGCGAACAATGTAATTATCTTTCAAAATTTTGGCATGACATGTCACACAAAAATTAGCCACGGCACATTGTCACGTGAGTTGCGTATAATTACGATCGTTGGATCTTGATTTGAATGGTAAATCTTGAATTAACTAACTTAAAAAATGAAAGAAAAAAAAAGTTAAACGTGACCAAATGTAACAAACGTGACCGGTTATGTTTGGACACATCACGTGTAGTCACGGCGCGACTAATGTGCTGTGACCATTTACGTGCCCTGATTATGCTTCCAAATTTGGTCACAGCACGTCACGTGATCCTAGTCACAGCACGGTACACATTTAGATCTTTAGCAGTGGACATACTTTTATCCTGACAAGTTAATGATTCTTATGAGTGGAGTAGCAAATCAGACCGCATTTTTTTCTTCTTTTGTGCGAATTAGTTTGGACTAACTTTCTTTTCTGCATAATTTTCTTTTGCTAGGACGTAAATTAAATCCGGAGATAGGCACAAGTATAAAACATTACTAGATCTATTTTTTTTTTCAAATACAAAGATAGCTACTTGCCTACCTCTGACTCTCTTTGGGTCCGCCCATAGTCATCACACTCTCTTTTTCAAGAATATGTGCGTTAATGCATCGATTGAGTTAATTTCCCAACCGTTCAATCAAAATTAGGACCAATTCGACTCATGTCTATAATGCACGTAACCCTTTAATATTTGTGCGAATTTAAATCAGATGGTCCTAATATTTTTTTTTAGTAAAGGTTGGAGATCAAGTCATCCGACTAATTAATATCTACAAAGAATTGCTCCTTTCGAATTTCGAACCTAGAACCTCCCACGGAGAGAATTGTCTTTGCCACTAGACTAAAGGTTGGTTCTCATAATGGTCCTGATCTTAACTCATAATTTTCTACTTTAGAGATTCGAATTGGTGTCTATGATGGATTGCATCTAATACATACATATGTATGATTGAATGTATATACGACTTGGTTGCTAAAACTAGAGTTAAAATGTCTTATCATTTTAACATTCTAATCATATTTTGCATCTTTATCTCGGATTTTAAAGTTCAAATAGTCTATTCGAAACGGTTAACATGATAAATATACTTTGATATACCAAATTTTATATTTTTTGAATAGAAAGATTTGAATTTTAAAAATAAAAATAAAATACACATGAGACATGACTGCGACAGAAAAACGATAGAACATTTTAAATCCTATTCGATTGTAAATAAGTAATAATTGTTGTATTCTTTGTAAATATGTCCCCGCGTATTAACTGGTAAGTGGTGATTAGAAGCAAACAAATTCACGTGTATCAAAATTCCTGCAGTGGTCCGTCCCCCAACATGTAACATGTTTACTTTCACATTTCGTAGAGAAACGAAGAAAAGAAGGAATAAGAAAACAAAAGAAATGATTGGTGCACTATTTGAAAAATGTATAGCATTTGATGTTTTGCTTCGGGCTAGCAATGTCCAGGAGGATAGTTCAGTTGGGACCGTGCAATTAGGGGCGAATCCAGTGTAGATCAGAGGAACAACTCTTCTGGATTTTGAATTTTAGTGGAAATTTATCGGTTATAATTGGCTTTGTCTTTTTTTGAAATTTTTCTCTCCTCTGAATGATTAATTTGTAATTCAGATTAAATTTATAGTTAAAATTAAATTAATTTTTTTGAATTATTATTGATAATTATAATTATAAATCAGAATATCAAAAATTACAAGTCAGAGCATTATAAAGTCTAAGTTAAAACATTATTTTTTATCATATAGCCAATTAATGAGTTTAAATTCGATTCTATATTTTTTTTACCCACTGACAAAAATTCTGAATCCATCCCTAGATTTTTTATTTGTTTCCTTGTAGCAATTTCGGCTAGTTAGTTTCATTTTAACATGTAAGAGGAGTACAGTGCTGGAAACTTTGTACATAAATTTTTATATATAAATATATTTGTTGATAGTAATTCGCTACTAATCTTAAAAAAAAAAAAAAAAAATACCCGGAGACTAGCCTTAGAACTGATATGGCCATCTTTAAAAGTATTAAGTTGAAGTTTTTTCTAACATATTTGTTGACTCTCTTAGATAATTAATTTTATCAAAAGGCGGGTTGTTTCTGAAAATGACTGTTTTTTTTTTTTTTGTAATAACTGGAAGAGTTCTTTTTTAGCAAATTATTGCTCTGGTATAGTTAGTTTCTTTTAAGAGTATGGCTATGGTACTATGCATAGTGCGAATTGATCCGTACTACAGATTATTATTTTTGTTTTTAAAATTTTAATGATTGGTATGAACCGTTTAATATGATCTCTATATAAATATATACTTGTAAACTAAAACTTTACATTTTTACTATTCTTTTAGATGGGTTAAAAATCACTTGATCTGAACAATGATTTTCTACTCATCTAAAAAAATAGTAATTTTTTTTTAAAATATAAAATTTAGTTTACAAGTACATATTCATATAATGGTCATGTTAAATGGTTTGAATTAATCGTTACTCGTTAGAATTATTCAAACTGAAAATTTAAGTGCTTAGCTCCGGCCAATATGTGCTATGCATAGTAGGAGAGCCTCTTCTTTTAATATTAATCAGTTCTTTTAAACATAGTTACAGTTCTGAATACACGTCTAATCTAATGATGTTAGTAAAGTCACATAGGTTATCAGACACGCAGAATCATAATATATATTCGGTTAAAAAATATAGATATTTGATGCATTCAGGGATAAATACTAAGGCGAGTAGGCGACCACTTATCAGACGAATTGACATGCACGGGCAGCAAAGTCATAAACACCGATCCATTGTTGGCATACAACCTTCAACTGAGTCCTATACTCAGCTCCGATTTGTTAGTTTTCATATAATTCCTATTGATTTGAAATAAGGACAGATCGAGAAATAAAATAATCTAATATTATTATGCATTTCAGATAACAGTATATAATAAATTGGTAATTTGTTCATGTACATGCCGATATCCGCCGGTATGCGCGCCTGAGCAAGGATAAAATTCAAATCAAATCAGGCACACGATAGCAGGATGGGCCCGGTGTCAGTGTGTCACATCAAAGATGCCTTACAATAACCTCCATATGTTCTACAAAATTCAAATTTGCTTTGTGTTCTGGTGTTTCAATTAACGAATGGAGGGGGTAGATGAAGAGAAAACCAACTCTGGCCAAACAAGTTTACTGAGCTAAATACCAAGATAAGTCAAGTATTATTACATACAGATTGATTGAATTCGGATACTCTCCATTACCTCACCGTTTGAGTAAGAATCCGGACAAATCCGACCAAAACCTGCAATGCACGGACCCCTTTAAGATTCGTGCCAGTATATAATGAACAGACTGGATTCAAACTCAAAGAATGAGATACCTTAGATGATATGAATTCCAGAATGACCTCCTTGTGATGCAAAGGAGCTCCTCATTTATTTTTCCGAGTCTACCAGGATAGTAACAAATCAATAGTTCGGGTTCGGTTCGGCGAAATTAAAAATTCGTGATTTGGGTATAATTCAGAAATGATTCGGTAAAATAACAAAGCAAAAAAAAAAAAAACAGCAAAAAAGAAAAAACCATTGAAAAAGCGGGTGCTCCTCCCATTGGAGCGGATCCAGAAATTAAAAACAGCACCAGCGCCTTTTTTGTTTTGAAACCAGCGTACCTAGTGGGCCGGCCCAATATTTATATATTATATCAGCCGTTTTTTCGCGTTTTTATCGCGAATAATTCGTGACTCGCGTTTTATACGCATTTTATTCGCGAATAAAACGTATTATACGTTTTTTGACGTTTTATTCGGAGTTCGGTTCGGAAATGTCAAAAAAACAAATAAAACATGAATTATTCGCGAGTATTGTTACTATGTGCACCAGTAGGGCCTGTCAAAAAAGCTCGTAGCTCGTGACTCACATCTTGCTCGATTGGTAACAGCTCGTTCGATAGTGGACCGAGCTGTTACCGAGCTGGCTCGCTAACAGCTCGGGCTAAAATTAACGAGCTGAGCTAAGGCTGAGCTCGGCTAAGCATCAATTTGTGAATTTGTATGAATTTGTGTGTATTTTATACTATCAAGCTTGGTTCAGCTCAGTTCAGCTCGCAAGCTGGCTCGTCACGAGTTTGAGCTGAGATTTTAGCTCGTGAGCTGTTAACGAGCTGGCTCACTAACAGCTCGGTCCAGAATTAACGAGCTGAGCTAAGATCCAGCTCGACCCGAGCCAGCTCATTTACAGCCCTATGCACCAGCACACCCTTTGTAGAACGAAAGCAAATCCAAAGTATAAATAGCCAGATGTGAGATGTAGGTTTTCATGAACTAATATAAAGGGCAATCATATCCTCTGCAGAGTTTTTACCCTGCGGAGCTGTGCGGTTTTTAATAATCTGGTTCGTTTGTTTTGATCGGACGGACCAAATGAGATTATAGCACGAATCTCAAAGTAAAATTAATATTGTCCCCTCCATCATCTCGAGCACTCACCGGTTAAGATTAAATCTGAGCCGTTCGATCAACTCCGCACAGCTCCACAGGTAAAAAGCTTCGCAGAGGATACTGGTCCAATAAAAAGGCTACCTAAATCACAAAAAGTTTTTGATACAGGCATTTCATCGAACAGTAGAGATGCATCGTATATTCTACCCATGTTTTGGCACAAGTAATTCACAAAAGTAGTACTTATCAACAGAGACAACATAGATAGAAGCAACCACCTACTAGAACAGTGGATTGAACTGGTTGCGTGCAAAATACTTTTTGAAAGTCTGTTGACGAATCACCTCCCATACTTCATGACATTTGATTTATGACAGAAAGAAGCCGAATACTAAAGTAACCCCTGATCCGAAGAAGGAGCCAAGTCATGTATCTATAGAACTGATTTTATTTACCAGCATTACATGAAAATTCTAGAATTGCTCTTATTCTCACCTCTGTGTGAGAGAGAGAGCGCGCGCTCACCAGAATGCCTTACCTATGGGGGCATAATTGGGCTGTTATAGGCCCAATAGGCCTTCTGTCCGTTCGGTTATCCAATTAAATTAACTCATTCCTGTCGGGCTCAATCGGGCTTTTACGGGCCTTATTTGTTTCTAATTTTGAGGTTCGCGCCCAAACCTGTGGCTTGATGGGTTTCTCACCAGAGTTCTGTTGTTCATCGGCCTTTAGCCCCTCTACAAACGAATTCTACGATGAGCCCATGACACATCCGATACGAAATGATTAAGAAAAGGGCACATGTATTTTGTAGGACCGCATCTAGGGCTGTACAAAAAGCTCGTGACTCGCGAGCCGCTCGAACTCAACTCGTTAACGAACTCGCTAACAACTCGTTCATTTAAAACTCGAGTTAGTCTGACTCGAGTTGAGTAACTCATTTAACTCATGAGTTGAGTTCAAGTTGGACTCAACTCGCTCGTTACAACTCGTGGACTCGTTTCGTTTGATTAATTATAATTCCGTGAACTTGTTTCGTTTAATTTTTTTGTTAAATTGTTGTGGATTTTTTGTTAAATTTGTTAGTTTGTTAATTCAATATTTACTTCTCATATTATTACATAACAACAATCATTAGTGCAAGTGTTCAACATTTCAACACTTTAAACGAGTTGACTCACGAGTTACGAGCTAACTCGAGTTTCTCGCGAGTTGAGTTCGAGTTGGCGAGCCAGCTCGGCTCAATATTCTCAACTCGAGTCAACTCGACTCGCTACCTTTCGAGTTGATTTCGAGTTGTCCATAACTCGAGCTAACTCGGCTCGTTAGCAGCCTTAACCGCATCCTCTGCTGCACTTTTGGAAGGCTCAGATTTAATCTCAGCCGGTGAGTGCTCGAATGATGGAGGGGGCAGTATTAATTTTGCTTTAAAATTCGTGCCAAAATCTTATTTCGTCCGTCCGATAAAAAATTAACGGACCAGATTAAAAGTGCAGCAGAGGATGTCAATTCGTATTATGTATATTATAAATAAGAAATTTTAGAAAACAAATTTATCCGTTGAAAGAACGCCAATTTTTTATAGGACTTGCACATGTTTGTAGTAAAGTGTAGTTAGAAAGAAAATTTGTTCTCATCATAGGGCGTAGAACGGGGACCATGTAGGGGCGGAATCAAATATGCTGTGATCCAAAAATCTCTACGATTTTCAGCGATTCCAAATCTCTTCATTTACTTTTTGGAATACACAAATCTCAAGAGAAGTTATTTTTATGCACGAATTACAAAACATATGAAGGATGGGATTTGAAATCGCAGAGAATTACAAGAATTTTTGGATCGTAGCAGATTTAATTCCTGTAGGGGCAATCAGTTAATTATTATGTTGTTCATTATCGAAGTTCAAGGACATTTTAATTAGACGTTTTTATAATATAGGTGTATACTGTATAAGAAATCAAACGTAAACTGTCGATGTACTGTACAAATACAAATATATATAATCCATAAGAAACATAGCATTGTCATTTCATAATTTAAACTACGTGTTTTAGTATTATAAGGATTTTGCGGATGAATAATTGACCTCGAAATAATTTGTCGGTTTGGATTCGGAATCCATCTAGTCGGCTAACTAAACGGCCACCAAATTCTTCTTTTCAAACTTTAGTTTGTACTAAATTTTAAACAAGAAGATCCTGTTGAACACCAACTTGTATTAAATATTTGCAGCTTTGAATTCTGAATAAAGAACGACAAGTTAAACATTAAAGTCACATTCTGGAATTAACAAATTACAAATAAACTCAAGTATTCAATAAAATTTTATATAATCAACTCTAAAGGCAATAAATTACCGCAGTTTAGTAAGTTGCCAGATTAGAAATAAACACATATAACACTAATATCCTGATGTCTCCTTGATACAAAAATTCAAAAATAAATGAACAAAAGAAAAAAGAATCAAATAGTAATAATAATCTGGGGGGGTAGGCATGTCACCTCTAGATTGAGGTTGTTACAATAATAAAGAAGGCTAATTCCCACAAGGAGATAAAGAGAGAGAGTTTAATAGTGCGCTTGTACTAGCATTAAATAAAATCAACATCTAACAACTTGTATGATTTCTGATGGAGACCCAGGAACAACTTTTGCAAATTTTGCATGAGGATTCATCATCCATTGCATGTCGTCGTTTGGTAAAGACTGAAGATAGAATTGCACATGGGATGCAACATGCAACTGCAAACAAATGGGACCGACCACATTACCAAAAAGCCTAATTTTTTTTTTCTTGCTGATGTGAAGGTGGCACTGGATTCCCATTACTTTTACAAATCTGAGTTTATAAGTTTTTCACCTGTATCTTATGAAGTTTAATGCAATAATCGGAGATAGAAATCATAAATGAATTTGAAGGTCAGGTTTTATATTAAAAACTATATATGTACATGCGCCACATGCCGCTTTGGAAGCAATCAGAGTATTTTGCATTATCTGCACAAAGATGGTGCAACAAATATATTTTAGTATTAATGTATACTAGCACGTTGAAAATCAATTGCAGAATAGGTCAAAATTTACCAATTTTAGTTTTCAAGAAAAGTAATAACACAAGATAACAATTGCCTTCATTAAATAGAAATATTTTTTCCTTGAAGAACATGCATCTGTTACAATATATCTTCAGTGTACCAAAATTCTAAGAACAAAGAAGAAAAAGACCCAGACATCCAACAACTGAATCCTACTGCAAATTGAGAAGGAAATACCAGCACTTAAGTAAGATGCTTTATAAATGGAAAGGCAAATATACCCTCATTGCCAACAACACTGCTGCCAAGGCCTCGCATTCTGATATAACAACGAAGCATGCAGCGGTTGCGAAGCAAAGACCACAAATTGTGTTAACCCTAAGTAAAAGTAAACTAAGTATTGTCACAAACCAGACCTATACTGTACCCAATAAAACTTGTTTTGTAAAAACTAGCATGTGTTTCCCTTCTTGCAAGAGAGAGCCCCTGCTCCAGATGTAATCGTACCAACCATAGAAGCCGATTTTGCCCCTAGGCTAGAGGCACGAGAATAACTAGCTGAGGCACCGGCACCAGACGGGGTGAAATAGGCGCCGTTCAACAGGAGATCTCCTTCAGACCTCCAGTTCCAGCCTTGCCACGTGCCCTCTGCTGTGTCTACCCGCTTTGTCACCTTTCAAAAGAGTAAAAGAAACCCCCTTAAGTCAAGTTGAAGGTGACTAAAATTTGTATGGAAATTGGATGTAATATAGTAATTTCACCTCTTTAGCAAAAGGGTTCGCAGGGGCGAGATAACGGTTGCCCTGGCTGTTGATGGTGGGTTCCGCACTTCCACCAATTGCATACATCTCCCAGTGGGTGTAGTCGTTGTTCACCACGTGAAAGTAACCATGCCTACACCTATAAATGTCCAAAAGTCAGAATCAGAAGCAAAATTTTGATGTTTCAATTTGGTTAAATCACAGGTTAATGACCAGACTGAATTCAAAGAAAGATAAGTATCTGAAAACAAAAATTACCTCGGCATTCTCTGAATCAAACCTTCACCGAAATGGTTGAAAGCAATGGTGACTTGCATTGACTTGTCCTTGTCATACGAGTCACTGTGTCCCAGCAACATCACCTCATTGTGGCGAGTGAAATGGTTATTTGAAATGGTTATTGCTGTTGACCCCATCACGGCATCAACCAAGCCGTCAGCACAATTCCACATGGAATTGTGGTCCACCCAGATATGGCTCGACCCAAAAATCGAGACCCCATCACCGTCGGCCATGGTACGCCATCCGTAGTGGTTTGGTGAGCTCCTCACCATTGCATTGCCAGTTGGCTTGCAATCATGGATATGCAACCCATGTATGATGATGTTGGTCACAAACTGGGCAGTTATGCATGCACCCCCTGATTTTAACATTATATTACATGTTGTCAGTTTTGGGAAAAGGATCATCTCTTCAGTTGGATGAACTTTCTGTAGAGATAGGAAAAACAGTAACCTGAAATGTGAACATTGGCGCCACGGCCATCAATGGTCTTGAAGCTGTTCATAATGAGCTCCTCTTTGAGGGTTATGACCATGTCGCTTTTGAAAATGATCCAGAGCGGCTCATCTTGAATGACAGCGTACCGCAGGGTGCCAGCTTTGGGGTTGACAGGGTCATTGTCAGAGGAATCGGTGACCACGTAAATGCGGCCATCACGGCCACCAAGGGCATTGCGGCCAAAGCCGATGCCACAGTCAGCCAGGCGTTGGCGATTGTTGTGCCAGTCAGGGTCGCATCTCCAGCAGTCATCAATCGGGTTGCCCGTACCACAGGAGGAGAGGTAGGAGAGGGAGCGACGGGCTGTACTGTTCGCAATGGTCCTATTGGTACCAACATGAAAGGAAATTAAGTTATGTAAAAATGTCAAATAGTAAAAATAATTAATTTGTGAAATATTAAAATGGAGATATCATTCCGGTTTGTTTGAATAATTAATTGGTGAGACTGTAAATAAAGTGCAGTTGTGAAAACGACAACATGATGCTTAGAAAGTTAAGGTCAAACAGGTTTTAGACGTGAAAGTAGATTGAATGGGGCTCTCTTTTTCTAGTAAAACAAATACAGAGAAAGTAACAACTTAATTTTTTTTCTTAATTTCCTTTTACAAAGTGCTCTCCATTTCGAGTAGAGAAACAGAAAAATTGGAAGGTTGCAAGGAACAGGAAAGAAACACTTTTCATTGGCAGCAATTTTTTTTGACATACTGAACAGTTGATCCAAGGGCCCACAGGAGGGGATTTGCAAAAAGAAATCAGGTCTGTGCATGCCATGTGAGAAATTAATGCTAGCTACAGAAAAAGGTACAGGAAATTGGGTGGGAGAATCCATGCACAAAAGGTGTTGCCTAATTTAATGAAACTTCTCTGCCCCCACATTGCATAGAGCACTATAAAGGTACAACACAATTCTTTTTTTTTCTTTTGTTCTCTTTTCTCCCTCCTGTCGCCAAATCGCAATTAATAGTTCGGTGCATGCAGATGAAGTGTTCTGTGTTCACCAGCAAGTGCCATCGCTTTCGATTGTGTGACTGGGACAGTGGGACCTTGTCATGGCCGATCGGTGTCTCCCGCTTTTGATAGCATTACCTTGCCAAGTGGCAGACAGTGTAAAATACTGAACAGCTTGTTCTTCTCTCCATTCCGTACAATCAGAGAGAACAATAACTATAAAATAGAAATTGGATAATGGATATCTACGGTTGTACTTCTTTGGGAACAAGTGTCGAACGAATGGGATTTGACTAGGTATTTGGCAGTATAGTGGGAATCCTAACGAAAATAAATAAAACCAAGGTAAATTAAATATTAACAGAGAAGTTTCCCCAACCGCGCCGACACAGAGGCAACGGTCCTGTTCGCATTTAATACCGAATCCAAAGTCGCATTTTCTATTTTTCTCTACAAAAGAATTAAAATACTTACTGCGCTACAGTTGAGGCGACCGCTTCAGGATCATCTACGGCGCCAAAGACTGATCTGCACACAGCAAAGGTATCCAAGGAAAAATAATTAAAACATAAATTTACAAAATTAAACCCCGTCTTAAAATTTAAACTCATAATTTGTGCAATGTACGGAAATTAATTGCGCCGCCTCGATAGAAGAATCTCTCAACGGCCACAAATGGGATACTATCCGGAATTTAAGAGAAATTCACCCAACAATTCGGATAAAAAAAATAAAAGATTTAATAGTATTATTCAGTCTTTAAGCTTTTTTTTTTACGGGCTTGACCGTTTGACCGTGTTTTCCCTCTCTATTCTCCCTAGCTAGGAGCCTAGCACTCCAAAAGGAGGGCTGATTTGATTGCCCTTCACCTTTACGCATACGAAATCCGTACAACGACCAAAACCGGGTAGGGTTTAGGAAAATGGACGGTTCTGATATAACTAACATTGATTTCAACGGATCAAATTTATGTAAAAGTAATGTTTGTTTTGCACTGACCTGGAGGCCGGAGAAGGCGAGGAAGAAAATTCATTCGCCATGGCCTCTTTCAGTACCCTTCTAGAAGCTCCGCCATACCTACAACGTACCACCGAAATTACATTATGCATATTGAACCCCCTAAAATATTTCTTCAGCAGAGGACATTTACATTAGTAAAGTATGCAACACATCTAAATTTCAAAAACCCTGTGTCCCAATTGGAAGCACGAGCTGGTTCCTACAATTATAATGCTAACCAGTAAAGAATTAAACCCCGAAATTGGGTTTCGCGAAACAATAACAGAGTAATAAATGCGCTTCAAATAGGATATAGTGTTGCGAATTTGAGAAAATACAGAGACAAATTGGGTGCTCAGAGACGGGAGATGCCACAAAAGCATTTTATTTAATTATTTCTCAGATCTAGTGCTTGAACTCTCAGGAAAAAAAATGAAGCAAGAATTTCTAAAATAATGCATTAACAGAAACAACCCTTATGCAGAATACTTGCCCGTTACAAATGGCATTCCTTCTGAGAATCTCTTATCAGGATTCAGGAGTGAAGAATTGAGTAAGTTTTACAAAAACGAACTCAGGAAATAATTGTTCGTGAGAATATAAAGATAAATTGAAAGAGAATTTGAACCGTGAATTCAGAAGTGTTGCATCCCCTTTCCCTCCGAGCAATGCTACACCACCTCCAATCACCACAAAAAGCCCCAACACAGCCAGAGAAACCCATTTCAAAACTCCCGCCATTACTCTCTCTTTTTCGCTCTGTTTCTGTCTCCCTCCCCTTAGAGAAGAAAAAGGTAAAAACCTAGAACCGAGGGAGAGAGAAAAAGCTATAGAAACTCAAAGAAGTGAGAGACAGGCTCCGCTTTTATAATCGGTTTACGCTCTCTTCGCATCCTGTGGTTAACCGTGGGACCAAAAGGTAAAATCGATATCTGCAACTTTAACCGTGCCTGTACGGATACAGTTGGAAATTTATGGACCGTCTGATTTCAATCGCACGGACATAAGTTGCCAAATTAATCTGACCGAAATGCCCGCGACTAAAACGGATACTCGGTGAGGCCACATTTACAGCCCGATCTAAATCAGACGTCGGGTGTTTTCGTCTAATTAAATATTAATAAATGGAGAGAGCCTGAACCGATTTCCCGTTCCGTGCCCCCATAAACTAGTTAACGGTATCCGGATCCTCTTTAGTAACTCAAGTTTTAAGTTTGGATTCAGAGTGTCTGATCAGAATCCGGACCAATTTGGACGCTCCGGATCTAAAATCAAATTTGACGTACCTTGGGATATTTATTCTAGTGAACGGGCGTTATATAACTGGGCTTGGGACCTTTGGTTTATTCGCCGCCAAGGAGCTGACGTCGTTACGTTCCGTGCAATGCACGTGCTTAGGCTGCCACCGCCCCGACCTCTGCACCGCTCCACATTCTACTTATGCGGATGTTTCATATATGTCCACAGAAATTCTGCAATTTTGCTTACAAGTTTTCTGATTTGCTTTGGACCCCTCAAGTACTTGAGGGTCCTTGAATCAACAAAACCGAAAAGGGAGAAAAACAGCTTAATAATTTATCCCATCTGCATCAATTATAATCGCATCTGCGAAATATTCGACACCAATATTACTGAGGCGGGTACATTATTTGTACAATATGGAGTAGAACTAGCCTTAATTTTTATTCATGCCCACTGTTTATTGAAATTCATTAATTCTGTCCACCAAAATAAAATTTTATCAAAACTATCCAAACCGGCTATTAAATCGCCGGTTCCTTTTTTTTTTTTTTTTTTTTTTGGAAAAAGTTGTGATTTTTTTTATTAAAGTTTTAGAAATTTTTGATATGTTTCTTTGAAATTAGATAGAAAAATATATATTTTAGTTTATTAGAAGGTCTGAAACAAATAACCCGGATCAATATTTTTCAGATCGGGTTTTTCGCGTCTGTAAGAAAAATTAAAATATTTCATTGTGTGTTATTGGAAAAAAATAAAATTCTTTAAATCTGAATTATTGATCCTGGTTCAAAAGTTGCTTCCAGGTAAATACAAAAAATATTATAGTCTTTCTATTTTTGAAAAAATAAAAAAAATTCCCCACCAACGTAATCATTACAAAAAGTATGTCTGAGTCGTTGTTGTTTTAATCTGATATAATTTTCGCATCAAAAAGTGTGCATTATGCATCAAAAACCGTGCATAATATTATGCATCAAAAACCGTGCAACAAAAACCGTGCATAATATTATGCATCAAAACCCGTGCATAATATTATGCATCAAAAACCGTGTATAATGTTATGTATCAAAAACCGTGCATAATATTATGCTTCAAAAATCGTGCATAAGAAATGTTGCGCAACTTTTTTTTAAATGATTTTATATATTATGCACGATTTTTAATGCAGAATGCACACTTTTTGATGCAAGAATTATATTAGATTAAAACAATGAATGACTCAGGTTCAAATACTTTTTGTAATGATTACGAAGTTGCGGAAAATTTTTTATTTTTCAAAAATAGAAAGACTATAATATTTTCTCAGGTTCAATGGATCTTTTTCATTTTCTCATTCTTAATGCAAGCATAATTAAAAAAATAAGCAAAAAAGTTGGTTAAGTCAAGTGAGAACATAAGGTCCAAACGACGGCTGAAATTCTCATTTTCTTATATCCCCTTGGAGAGGGTTTTAGAAACATCCTGAGAGGAATATCTTTTACTATTTATGCACGCGATAAATTTTTTATGTAACAAAAAATAAATTTAATTAATTAATTAATAACCAATTCATCTGAAAAATATTGAACCCAACACCCTCATCTGCATATATCCGATTTGAATTTAATATACGCTCAATTTGAATGAGAAAAAATGATGCCCGTTATTTAAAGTAACAGCTGTAGAAACGAACAAAAAAAAATCATTTTCATTTTACTTAGATTAAAATACGGTTACTCAAGAAATATTGACAACATTGTCTCGACTCCATACAATGTCCGAATTATATTCTTTTACATTTTAATTCTATATTTATGTGTGCTGCGTAAAGTCAAAATATTCGTACTAAAACATTTTGACTATTTGACGAAATCAGATGGTAAATATGCATAATCCACTACTACATACATTTAAAACTTTTTAACCAACAATAACGATAAGGTAACCGAAGCGGGGCCCACAGGAAGGAGGTCTGCAAGGGCAGTGGTCGGTTCCAGGTGCGTGCAACTGAGGTTTCTCTGCCGCAGAATCAGAAATTATTATCTTAACAATTTATTGTCTAAACAGTTAAACATCGATATTATCTACAAAATTACTGTTACCCCGTATAGAGAGAGGTATACGACGGCCACAGAAGATCAAATTCCTCAGGGGATGATAAGGGTTTTACGATTGGGTAATTTCCACGCTAACCAATCATAACATGCAATCACGCTTGTCGAGGCTGTTCTAATTCAATCCACATTCTCCCAACCATGAAGGCTGTCCTCCACGCATCCATTCCTCTGTTATTTTTCGCAACTGTAAAATCCTGAAATGGTATATTAATTCCTTGGTTTTAAAGGGATTGCAGACAGCGGCAATTAAAATGCTCAAATCAACACTTATAAAAAAGATAATTAATTACAAAACAGCGTTCAACTGATCATCACTTTTATTCTTTCTGGTCTTATGTTTTTATCTATTTGTTTAAGTTTGTCTGGACGTAGGTAAACAGAGTGGATTGGAAGCATCATTTGAGGCCCCATATAGCAGGCGCAAGTTTGGGAAATTCTCTGCATAAGTTCCTTTTTCTGAGCAGGAAGCATGCTCATTCCAATCCTGGCGGAGTAACTTAGGGGATAAGATCATAATAATAATCCAATTCAACTGTGCCTAGCAATACCATAATGGAGTTCCGTAAAAATTAAGATAACTGGGGAGGGACTTCATTGATTTTGAAATCACGCGCCAAAATTTATCTGTCCAGGACAATTCCATCTAATATTCGGTCAGAACATTTCAATATGCGTTAAGATTCGTGTGCACTTGATATAAACAACTGTGCGAATCTTTGTATGTAGATTGAACTGAACATCATACCAAATTTGTTCGATGCCCGTTAGATCGGCTCTTATTCAACTTTTTTTATATGTTGATGTAATGATGTACTCTATATGCATATTGATCTATTTTGAGCAATGTTCTAAATAACGGCGTTATAGCATTTTTGGACCTACAACACTAAACTATGGGATAAAAATGCGTTATTTCAACTACTACCGCTATAGCGGTAATAGCGGTCCGCTATTTGCACTACATACTACGCACTATAGCGCACACTATGCTACATAGGCTTTTATTTAATGGTTCAAACTAAATTTTTTTAAGGATTATTTTTTTAAGATTCGAATTGCTTTTGATTTTAAATAGATACGTATTTTATACCATGATGCTTATTTTTTTTAATAGAAAAAAATATATTGTTTATGCCACGATACTTAGGTTATTTTGAATGGAAAACGATAGATAGTTTGTGATATTATTAGAGATATTTTGAATAGCAATTTGGACTTTGTATTGGTTCAATATGAATATTCTAATTCTTTAATCAATTTTGCATTACTTGTCGCAATATGAGACTTCAGATAATGTTGATAATTTGTACAAATATAAAACATAATTTTTCAAACAAAAAACTCTAATAGCTTTCACTATAGCTACGCTATTCGCGATAGCTTTTTATTCAACATTTCCGTGATGACGCAATAATCGCTATTTAGAACCTTAAATTTTGAGGTAATGATGAGAATTAAGCTCCTAAATTTTAATTATGTAGAAGTTTACATCATGGATCACAAACGGTGATGCGTTAATATAAAGTGAATAAATAAAATTAAAATAAATATGAGACGATGAGAGTATTAAAGTAAATTAACAAAGATAAACAACTATAGGAAATCAACAAAATGCTATGGTGTGGTGGGAACTAATTTCTTCTCTCCATTGCAATTTCTTCTACCAATTTTGACAGTGTTTTAGAGTCTCCTCTAAATTTTTTATAAATTTCTCCTGTCACATGACAAAAGTATGTTCTAATCTGTTATTGTCTCCAAAACCCGAAATTTTTATTTTTACCATTAAAAAATAAGATAAACTAAAAAGGTACGATTTGATCAAAATTTTATTTTTAATAGCAACCTTTTTTTTTCTACAACTCACACAGCAAGTAACATCAAAACCAGAAATTGGGTGTGCCCCACATTTTTTTGGCTAATCAGATTCAATCAAACCATTTGAAATGTCAAAGTTGTTGGACACAATGTGAAATGGCGGCCACCCAAGTTATGACTGTGATTTCACGTTGCGTCCGTGTTAAAGATGAATTTCTCATATTTCGTGGTTTTTTTGTTTATCAATTTTTTTCAATGGTAAAAATAACAATTTCAGCACCAAAACACTAATATCTCGGTAAAATTGGCAGAAACAAACTTTCAAATTATGAGAGTCAATTGTATAAAATTTACATATCGAGTACGATTGATGATCAATTTTACAGTATCCATAATATTTTACACTATTTATATAGCAAAATTACATCTCAGAACATTATCTAATTTTACGGTATTCACAACATTATAAATAATTTGCTCATGTCTTATTAATTATTAAAAAATTTAGGAACGCTCAATGGATCTTTTTTCATTTTCTCATTCTTAATGCAAGCATAATTAAAAAAATAAGCAAAAAGGTTGGTTAAGTCAGGTGAGAACATAAGGTCAAAACGAAGGCTGAAATTCTCATTTTCTTATATCCCCTTGGAGAGGGTTTTAGAAACACATCCTGAGAGGAATATCTTTTACCATTTATGCACGCGACAAATTTTATATGTAGCAAAAAATAAATTTAATTAATTAATAACCAATTCATCCGGAAAATATTGAACCCTGCACCCTCATCTGCATATATCCGATTTGAATTTAATATACGCTCAATTTGAATGAGAAAAAATGATGCCCGTTATTTAAAGTATACAGCTGTAGAAACTAGAAACGAACAAAAAAAAAATCATTTTCATTTTACTTAGATTAAAATACGGTTACTCAAAAAATATTGACAACATTGTCTGGACTCCATACAATGTCCGATCTATATTTATGTGTGTTGCGTAAAGTCAAAATAGTACTACTAATATAAACAAAACTGATCCTCAATTCCTCATATTAACGGTAATAAAACGCGGCAATTAATTATTTGATTAGCAACAGTCAAGTTTGACTTTCGTTGATAATCTATTATTGGATCATGTGCAACTTTTCCTATTTTTCTTCTTCTTCTTTTCTTCGGCATTTTTTTTTTCTTGATAAAATACTGCCCTTGCATCTCTCTCTAGTCTCTACTGCTTAATTCCAAGCCAAATGAATTTCATTATTTACCTAATTCTTTTTCCCCCATTTGTCCTCAACTGGTTAGTGCGTCCTGCATGATTTTTCACCGAAGATGCCTTTTAGGTTTCACCTGATCTATAGATGGCATTAAAAAATATTTCCTATGATATTTTTTTTCTTTGAGGAAGTATTTCCTTGGATTTTAGCATGAACCAACCCTTGTATTAAATAGTCAAAAGAGGTTCATATATATAGCGGATAAGGGGATTACAATACTTTTATTAACTATAACAGCAGCGCATGTTACTAATCAAGAACAGTCCATAATATAAAATTTTCGAGCAGGCATATGTGAAAGTCAAACATATTTTATTAAAAAAACATAGGGGTAAATAAGTAAAAATAATCTAATGTAGCAATAGCTGATTGATATTTCGTTACATTATTAATTAATTGTTGCAACCGTATAAACATTCATTTGAAAATTTCTGTACCTCCAATCAAGATCAAAGGATAAAGACGTCGAAAAATATTCTCCAAGGTACTTTTCGACATAGGATGCGTACGTAAACCATTGGTATCAAAATCAGAATTATTGCTGCTTAAAAGCTGTAGAGCTAGGGTGTTCTTAAGCTCACCAATCGGATTTTAAAGAGTAGAACTAGGGTGTTCTTAAGCTCACCAATCTTTTTGTGTTTAGCTAAAAAAATATTGGATTAGTTTCACGCGACTCATTTAAATTGTTGAAACCGATCTACTTCACGAGTGATTAGTTTACATTTCAAACTAGTTTAATATAAAGTCAAACAGTCAAAAAATGATAAAAAATGAACACATTAAAATTATTTTATAAACAATTTTTTTACCGCTTGACTTTATACTAAATTAGGTCGAAAAATATAAATTTAACATGCAAATGCATCACTCGTAAAATAAATCGGTTTTAATGATTTGGATACATCGTTCAAAACTAATTCAACAGATTTTTGACTTAAGCTCACAAGGGGATTTGGTGAGCTTAAGAACACTCTAGTTCTACTCAATTTTAAAATTGAAGCTGTGCATATTATATTTTCTTAAAGAAGCAATGCAACGAGTTTGTATTTCCATGTAAACTTTTTAGACAATCCAATCAAAGCCCTTTTTTAAAAAAAAAAAAAAGGAGGAAATGTTTAATTTTCAGAATATTTCTTGAACACATGATGAGATTCATCAAAGAAAAGGAAAATGAAAGTTAATTTTTTTTTTAATTCTTATAATGCAGCTCATTTTTAAGTAAATTTCCTCCTTTTTGTGTAATGTTTCCTTGACCCAGCTGGGCCAGGATCAAATTAATATACCTAAATAGCAATACGGATGAAAATGTTGTATGCCCAAATCTGGGAAAAAAATGAAAACACCGGTGAGGAGTGACTTAGTGAGGACCAATTAATCCCACAAGGCGTGGTTAAAATGTACCGCGAGGGAACAAAAAGTAGACCTTTTAGGCCATAGGTCTCAATCTCATACCCTCTAATTTAGCATGTTCTAACAGACTTTTTGTTTGAATCATTAGATTTGCTGTATTATTAACTAAAGTGAAGTGATGATGTCCTTGAATTAGAACTCTAGGGAATGTGACAAGCATTTGTTTGTTTGATGAACTATCTATTGTGTAACTAATTGTATGGCAGCCTAATAATTGGGCCTTGGGAGAGTGACTGATCTATTACTATTAGTATGAACTTTGAATTATTCAGCTGGTAGACAGAATTTCAATTCAAACCCCAGCATGTGCATGTGCCAATTTGGTAGGGATAATTTTTATTTGTGTGGTGCAGAGATATTAAATTAGGAATTTTGTTTTGTACAAATTTTAACCAAAATCTGGTCTAAAATATTTGAAATGTATTGAGATTCGTGCGAATGATTTGGAACTTGATAAATTTAAACAATTTCATAAATCTAAGCTGTCAATGAGAATTTGATACCGATCAGACGGTTTAGGCCATGTTTCAGCTAAGACTTTATCCAAAGCCTTTTAGACAAACTCCCACCCATTTAAAATGTGAACAAGTAAAATATAATATCGAATTACAGTGAGATTATGGTAATATGCATATTACACAACGATTTATGCTATGGATTCATATTTCTGTTTTTAAAGTTCAAATAGTAAATCGGAACTGTTCAACATGATGTTCATATGAAAATATACTTACATAAAGTTTTACATTTTTTTTTACTAACTATTCTAGATAGGTAGAAAATATCTTTATTTGATAATTCTGGACCATCCAAAAGAAGTGATTTCCTACCTATCTAAAAATGAATTTCATCGTCCTCATTTCTATATAATAATTGTGTGCTCAATTAATGAATTTTGATGAGTAAAAGAAGATAAAAAAAGTAGAAAGTTGGAATAAAAATTAATTTCCAGGAAGTACAAATAACAAGAAGAGGGGAAAGGCAATCCGGCCCCTTTCTCCCTCTTGGATCGGCCCGTGTGACTCGCTTCCACCTGATTGTTTAGTTTTGAGATTTCTCAATCAATCACTTGAATTAGTTGGAAGCAGTGTAGTAAAATTCAGTCTATTCGGCCGAATATTCCTATTCAGTTGCAATCCGAATAGAAAATCTATATTCGGTCCGAATATAAAGTTTAGAGCATATTACCGGTTTAGAATATATTAATAGTGATAAAATACCGGTTTAAAATATTTTAACAGTGATTTATACCACATATTACTGGTTTATAGTATATTAACAGTGATAAAAATATCGGTTTAGAGTATATTAATAGTGAGTCATACCACATATTACTGTATGCTTGTTTATATATACGAATTCTCATTTAAAATCTGCATATATAAATCTGAATAAAAATCGGCATATGCGGTGGTCTTCTGCATACCGAATGAGAACCGAATTTCAAAACACTAGTTGGAAGTGAGATGGCGCTTCTGTCATAGTCAGCTTGTTATATATCTTGTTCCTCTATTGAAATTCAAATTAGGCGCGAAGTACATGGGGGTGGGGGAGAAGTACTTGATACCTCAATTTAAAATTTAAGGGTACATTGGTCGATTCAGTTTTTAAAACAATCAAATCAATTATTAAATAATTAAAAGAGATAGAAGAAATAATGTTAAATTTTTGTGGAGGTATTATATTGTTATAGAGATATTAGTTATTTCAAAAATTTACTTGGATATATTGGAATTTTTCTCATATTCGAAATATTAGAAATACTTTCTTAACCAACTTAAAATGCGTGTTTACATCAGATCAAGAATACGCTAAACATAAATGTACTGAAGATTAGTAGTAAAAGACTTGAGAGTCTAAGACCTGCATTGATTGATATCACGCACGGAGATAAAATCCTTGAAATTTATTTGTAACAAATACAAAAGGCAAAAGAAAAAAACAACAACGGTTAATTGTGATTATTTACATCCTTAATTTTTTTATCTTCTAATCTTGCACATATTCGCTAATATTTTATATTTTTTTTACGTGGATGCATTAATTTCAAACAGAATATCATCAATAGCTCACATTTATTGTTTGAAATTTTTATTTCGAATTAATCATGTAAAAAGAAACTGTGGTCGCGTGATTATTGACTCCCTTCTCATTTAAGTATTACATTTACAAAAAAAAAAAAAAATTAGATTTTTGAGAAAATATCTCCATTCTATATTAAGCACCTTGGAGTTCCTATCCTGCAATGGCTGTGATTGATTGATCTAAATTCGGATTAATCTGAACCCTCTGATTAAATAATTTATTTATTTTGACTAAATACATCTCTTTTACATGTAGAAGTCTAAATTTAATTAAAAATGTATCCGCTACACAGACGACAACTCTTTTTTCTCTACTTGAAATCTATGAATCTTTTCCTTGCCGACTAGCGTCTTTTCGAATTGTCTTTTCCTCTTTCTATGTCGCCGCTCTTCTCCTACTCTTCTCTCTTCTTGAGATACCTCTTCTGTTCCACCCCTCATTCATTTTCTTTATCCCCAATTTGAAGATGACAAAGGCTCTGCGGCGAAATACAAAATTAAAACCGATTCATTTCTCTGTGAGAGATTGCAAGAGAGGAAGAAGGAGAGATTGCGAGAGAAAACTCTCAACTTGTTGCAAGAGAGAGAGGGGGGATATAGGACCAAGACCCTAGAGGGAGAGAAATTGATGCTTAATCTGATTTGGTTTTGAATGATAACAGTACCAGAGGATCGTGCTGTCATGGTGTAATTAGAGAGTATCATATGGTCTGGCTGTTTTCTCAAGTTGATTTCGTAATTTCTTTTTTCTTTTTTTTTTAAATATGCATGTATGAGTTAATATTGGATATATGTCTGTACTCTTCTAGGCAGTTGAAGAGGGCTTATTGCTCACTACTATTTTTTAATATCTTCAGGTTTTTAATCAAAAAAAAATATCTCCAGGTTTCTCACACCTCTGCACTCTCTTTGCATTTATTAATATATTGCAATTTAAAAAGGGCACTTTTCAATTCTGAAGTTGCAATGAAAAACCAAGTCATAAAACTAAGCTTAAGCCAAGCAAAACATAGTAAATTGCCTTAATTTGTTCTATTAAAAAAGATATAAAGAACTCATATCATCAAGAAATCATGTACATAGAGTTACAGTAACCAGTTGAACCTGTTTTCGCCAACTGATATGGTAACTAATTTAGCCCATTTCATGGTTCCCTTTCAAAACATTAATTGCGAAGTTCTTGAAATCCTTATACATACCAGTGTAATCTTGGCTCGATCAACCAATCTTTTGTCTCTCTTGTAGGTATATGAAATGACAACAAGGTGTTACATTTTCTTACATCTAATTGAATGCAGTAGTTATGCTTCAAGATTTTCGGCTATTTGTATCCTTCTGCCCTTCGCTTTTTTTTTTTTTTTTTTTTTCTAAATTTTTATTGAGTAATTGAAGGTCAACTAAAGCTGAACTTGGTACAATTAAGCTTTTTTTTTCATGCATAATTGCAAATATTGATGGTTAGCTGGGAGTAAATGGTCTAAATTTGTTTGATCTTAAGTTCTTAACAACATTGGTTAGACCTGCAGAATTCGGTTCCAAGTATATATGCTACTGGATATAATGGTGTTTTGATTTGACATCATAGTATGTGAAAACTTGACTGCTTTTACTTTTGTAGAAGGAAGAGACCTGTTGTGAAGCAGGAGTCTGATAATAGGGAGAGACCTGCTGTGAAGTAGGTTAGGCACACTTTGGTTTTTATTTTTCATTTTTGTCTATTAAAGAGTTGGGCATTATTCTGTGCTAATGGATAGGTACAAAATTCTGACTTAATGAGTTACCACTATTTTTTTTCAATAAAAATGTGGCTAGAAAGTAAAAACCTGTTGTGGAGTAGGTTAAATGTTGAGCGTTTTACTTTACTCCTTCGTTTGTATTAATAAATACAAACTTTTAATATTACTAATTACCTCGACTTTGTTTTATTTGAAAAATGTGTATCGATGAGACCTGTTATTTAGATTGCTTTGAGGAGCCTTGGGTGATATTTAGGGATAAAGATGGACAACCTGGTTGTGTGTAAAATACATGTGCGCATAGAGCATGTCCCCTTCACCTTGGATCAATTAATGAGGGTCGGATCCAATGCCCATACAATGGTAGTCTATTAGACGTGTATATACATATTAGGTGTAATGTTAACACATATTTAAAGTATTATTAGGATATTGGATTTTATTTGGTACATTTGAGATTGACCAATACAAGAACTGGATGGCAATGAGCGGTAGTTAGACTGGCACTGTAATCATTGTCATATTTAGCATAAGTAGCAGTTTTTGTGTTATTTAGTATTTTTTTATTTTCAAGAGTTTTTTTTATGCATTCTTGTGTTATTGAGTATAAGTAGCATTTTTAAATGTATTTATCTTCCTCTAAGGAGATTGAGAAGACGTGTTTCTACCACTAACATTGTTGTTGCAGAGAGTATGGCTGAAAATCCACAGATTGCTGTGCTGTATGCTTCAAAAATATACCAGTATCTACTATCAATGAAGGTTAATGCTTAATTTTAATGTTTAATCGTTAGCTAAGAGAACTATAAAATACGGAGTACAGGTTGGTTCTTTATTTAGCTTATTTTTCCAATTATAATTCATTTATGTTTAGTGTTTGGTTACTGGAATAAGGGTTTTCTCATGTTGGTGCATCCTAGCACTTTTCTGTATAGGCGATCTATTTTAGTAGTTTTCATGAAATGCAACTTCTTAATATTTTTTCATATTTCTGGTTACAGTTTAATTATAAGGTTAAAAGTCACTCATAGAAAGATGAAAAAAAAAATGGGATGGATAAGTAGCAGTTTTTGTATTGAAAACTCTTCAACTATAGTCACTGTTCTCCAATAATTGTGACCTATTTTATTGCCAGTTTTGATTTGGTGTGGTGATGCTTGAACAATTTCAACCAAATACTCAACCCTAAATTTTAATTAAATTTCTTAGTTGTTTTTCATATAGGTGGAGGCAAAGAGGAGCCAAATTGTGTACTTCATATTTGTTCTTTCAAGTTGTGATGTTACCACTGGCTCTGTAGCAGCATATGCAAACCCTACTTGGCAACAAAATCCTGGTAATCACTCTGCTCTTCTAACTTCTGAAAAATACTAATGATCTGAAGGAATATCACATGTTAAATTGACATGATATTGGAGGGCTATCATACAAACATATTAGCATACCTATACCAATGTTCCACACAAACAAAACTAAAGAAACCTATACTGGTACAGCATATGCCTAAAATAGCCCTCAAGACCAAATCAGATAGAAATACTGGTTTATAGTGAATTAAGCCAAACCATTCATTGCATAGGCATATAACAACACTCACATGAGCATCCCAAAACAAAAATTTCTATGTTTTGAATTTTCTATGATTTGTAGTGAATTTTTCAAATTTCCTTTTTTTTTATTTTCTAAGAATTTTTTTTATTACCCAGGATTTATGGCGGTGTTCCAACTTTCTGGCGGTGCTTCTTAAACATTGGGAAAGACTTTTGCCGACAAATATGTTAAATACTTGTTTATGTGTTTACATTAAACTCAAAATGATTTTCTTCATATTTTTTGGATCAAACTGTATAAGCAATTGCTCTTCATTTAATGAGGAGACCCAAAATGTTTATATCATTAATTTGACAATCTAATATTTTTCTATCCACTTGTTAACACAACTCAGAACCTGGTTATATTGGTTCACAAAAATATATCGATAAGATGTGTGTTTTATTTATCATGATAAATATTGCTTGATAGAACCAACGACATACATATGTGAAACTATATTTCACGTAAGCTAACCTTGGAAACATGTTTAATTTTATTTTTATTTTTGCTTCTCTAGCTGCCCATAGGCCGAAACATGCTATTTAGAATATTATTTCTGTCATATTTCTTCCAAAGGTAATTTACCATCATCATAACGTTTAGGAGTATGAACTTCTTTGCAAACTTTCTTGATTTAAGAAAAATATACTTTAAGATATACACACACAAGCACGCTAAGGTACAAGGCACCTCTTTCTTCTCTCTGATTTTTGATTCCACACAGGGACTGCATGCGATCACTTTGTCGAGCCGCATTATCATAGCATTTCAGTTCGATCCATCTCTACATGCGTATCTAACCTGGATCAGTCGTTCTACAATGTATTTAGATCTATTTTTTTTTAATATCCATCAATATTGTTAAATAATTTTTTTTTTCATTGATTTATCTTTTTAATGAAAATTTGACATTTTGTATGAGAATTAATTTTTGTTATCTTATAATATATCCCGTTGCAACGTGCGGGCATGATACTAGTATTATTTTATGCAATAAAATGTATGGTTGATTTGTCGGAATCTCACAAATTGCGCATCACGGTGTTTTTGTATTGTTCGTATCTGCTGTACTCCAACCATCGGCCTTGTCTGAAAATCAAATAATGGGCTTTAAACAACTAATTGGGCCCCTAAAAAGCTCCTAAATTTACTAAATTATTGGGCTGGTCATTATTTATTAGGCCTGGGCATCGTTGTTATTTATTATATTCAAATTCAATGTTTACCTTTTTGTTTGGCATTGAACGATGAATATAATAAATAACAACGATGAATTATTATTAGATATTGAATATATTTAGCAAGGAATTCTCATTTATATCTGTTTAATTTTATGATAGCGTTATTTAGATATTGCTAGAGCCCAATTCCTGGGACCAGCTTGCTGTTGCTATTTCTCAAATCCAAGTTCCTTCTTGTTTTTCTTTTTCCCTTTTGTTGTGTACTTGTGGTGACTCGGGTAAAATAATGTCATGCCACGATAAAATGTGACCAAATCCAACGCTCCAATATTTATCTTATGAACTATGGTTGATAACTTGATATACTCTGGGATTAAAGATTCAAAAATTGAGGGGTTCAAATGTAAAGGGGAATAAAAAAGGGAAGAAAGGTACTCTGCCGGACTGGAGAAAATTTTGTATCTTAACGATTTTGTTGGTAGACCTAATAGGCCGATTTAATGGAACCCACATGTCAATAAGAGAATATCGAGTGGAACGATTCTAGCTCCTTCTCATGATCTCATTATGGGGTCTTAATTTGCTCTGGTATATGCAACGGGTATCCGAAGCTAATCCCAGAGCTAGATCACTTAAGATAACAGAATATTAGATCCGAATGACCGAATCTTCGATCAGAGAAATAAATCTGCTGCGATTCAAAGAAATTGCAGGGTGCCTGTTATTTCAACTCCAATTTTTTTTTTTTTTAAAATACACAAATATCAAAATAAATGAAAGTTTGAATTTAAAACAGTGTTGTAAAAAACGGAAAAAACGCCGATTAAACGGCCGTTTAATCGGAAACGGCGGCCAAACCGTTCCAAATACGCTTAACGAATACTTGTTGGCGGGAAAAAATGATTAATCGGCCGTTTTTTCCGTTTATTCCAGTGAAATTTTTTTTTCCTATAATAGTGTGTGATAATAATGTATATAAATTATGTATTGTAGTTTTATTTATGCTTAGATATTCATCTAATATTTTTATATATGTTTTTTTTTTCTTCTTACTTACTTTGAAATTGATTAATTTTTCTATTATTTATATACCATATATATATATATATATTTACTTACTGATGTAATTTTTTCAATTAGTACGACATGTTTATTTATGAAATTATGTTATTATCATAAATTAAATTTAGTGATTTTATATTGGAATGTTTTCTTTCATTCAAATAATATGTTATTAGTATTTGAAAAAACTTAATTCTCAAATTTATTTTTCATTAAATAAATGTGTTACTTACACATGCAAAATGCTTACGTGTTACGAAAAAATAAGCATAGTGTCATGTTATAATAATAAAACTAACTTAAATTAAGTTTATTTGATAAGTTTAATGAGTTAAATAAATAATTTTTAATAAATTATGATATATATACATAAATTTAATAAAAACGTTAAATTGTCCGCATAATTCCGATTAATCGGCAGCATACCGACTAATCGCTTGGCGGTACTCCGTCCGTCGAACGTCCGCATACCGTTATTTACAACACTGATTTAAAACAATACTTCCTGTAATTTTTTTGAATCACAACAGTTTTATTTCCTGTCTTTACACTTTGAATCGAATAAGTCCGAATTCTAATCGGACTGTTAGGATCTAAACAAAAATATGGACTCGACCTAAATCCTCTAGCTAACTGAAGTAAATGTTTCCTAGTTAATAATTTATTGTCAATATATTTTAAATAAACTCCAGCTAAAACTAAAGTTTGAATCAGTGTGTGCAGAAAATAATTTCTTAGCTCGCAAAGTTAGATACAGTTTTCTGTTTTATTTTATTTTAGTTTGAATAATAGTTTTTGATCGCAAATTTTGTACTTTCTGTTGCAAATAAAGATATTTATCAATATCATTTTTAACAAACTCAACGAGGATTAGAAAATAATCAAGAATAATGATTATGCTCACATTTCACTTTTAAATAATTATTTTAAAAAATAATCATTATTTTTTATTAAGAATTGATAAGCTATTGTCATACCTATCAATATTAAGATGACACATTTATGTTAATATTATGATGATGTAGTGTTCACATGATGTATACTCTACTAATATAAAATTACACCATATTCCAACAAAAAAAAGTATTTAACTACGAATAAATAAAAACACAGTTGTTTGTCAAAATTAAATTAACCAAAACAAAATTTGATATCAACAAAGAAAATCAATCGCTTCGAAATACACTTTTGAGACAGTTAGAAATTAACTTAACCATAATAATATTTTATGATTTCCAAGAAATAAAGTTTCGTAAAAAAATGAAAATAAAACTACATCTGAATTTGAAAAATTAGAAGCTAGACCAGTAATTAGTAATTACTAATTAGCAATGTTATCAGAACCAAACCGGACACTAACCCGGTAAACCAACCGATTCAATTGTTGGTTGTATTTAAATACTCACATATACATACATACATACATACATACATACATATATATATGTATATATATATACGAGATATGAGGATTGTTATAAAATATAATTAAAATAATATAATTTAAGACCAAATTTATGAATATATTTCAAATTTAACATTAAACCCTAAACTCTAAATTCTAAACCCTAAACCCTAACCGTTTGAGCACCCCTAGCTCCGATTCCCCAAAAATTGGAAACAAATCAGTTATACAAAATTTTCCTTGGATGACACGGAGGCCCCACATATCATTCAATTGGGTCTACAGAAGCGCTCGTCCTCGCTCGCATTTCTTCATCCAGTCCCAACAAGATCTCTCTCTCTCCGGTAGTCCTTGATAAGTTGATACTTTCTTTCTTCATTCTTACCCCTCGTCTTTTGAAATTTTGTATCGTCTCTCTGAAGCCCGAACGAAAAAACGAACTAATCCAAGAAATCTCCGATCCTGGCCTCCGATGGAAGGAGGAGGCGACATTCTTCGTACAGAGAACAGAACTCAGTGTCATGGCACGGGTAAAAACCCTAAACCTAACATTCGCTCTTTTGAAATCGCTTTTACTGTGCTTTTTTGGTTCGATTTTCTCCCAATTCTTCAATTAGGGTCCGGTCTGTCTCTTTTCACTGTTCTTGCCTAGATTTTGGCGCATTGTACTAAACTTGCTAAAACCCTAACTCAAATTGGGAGCGCAACCTTGGAATAATTCAGGTTTTCTTATAAACTACTATATTTCTTTGCTTAATGCAATTAATATAACATAACAGGTGTTTCTCTGAAATTGGTAACGAGGAGGCAAACTCTGGTGGATCTCTCAAACATTGTGAGGGAAGATCGAAATTCTGTGATTTCTGAAAACAGCTATGCTGAAGTTATGAAGGTATCACCTGTGATTTTTCCATGGTTTTCCCCACTTTTTCCTCTATACTCTGGGCCTTGCTTGAACCACACCTTGCATTTTACTGAAAAGTTTGATTATGCTTTGCTTGCGGGAGGCCAAAATTGTGAGAAAATTGGAAGGGTCCTATTTCTTTCACTATGCAGTAATACAAGCCACTCTTTTATAAAGCTGGAAGGACATGAAAAAGGGCGTTTTAATCTAGGTTGGGTATATTGCGATAAAAGTATGTTGATATCACTCCAAATGTTTTTCATATACATCCTCTTCTTTCATCCTGATTTGGTGAAAACCTGATCGATCTTAAATTGATTTTGGAGAAGTACTTAGCTCCTTTCAATTCGTCCAAGAGATCTTCAATGCACTGGGATTGGATTTTAAGGGGGCTTTTCTGATATGTATTAACTTTTGAACTGAATCATTCATCTGTTCTCACTTGAGCCAACATAGAGTTGCTTTATTGAAATACCATCTCACTTAATTTTCCACCTTTTCTCTATAAGATAAAGTTGTTTGTTTTGAAAATATTTGTGCTCTACGTACATTCTTATCAGGTTCCTATTTCTGTTAACGTACCAGTACCCACCCAAGCAAAAGCTAATTGCACTTCATGACAATATCTACTCTACTAATACCCATCAATGAATTAGAATCTTGAATCCTCTTTCATGCACATCTTGTATGTCATTTGGGATCAAAATTCAATAAGAGAAAATTGTGTCACTTGGGAGTGCCATATTATGCAGTGCCATGGCTAATCAAAGCAACTATTGTAAAACTCCAAATTGTATTGTGGTACATTTTAGATTTGAAACTAATTTCTGAAAAAAAAAATATGCTTAGTGATTTTACTTAATATTTCTTAATAATTGCAGGAAAATGCCCAATTATTGAAGAATATCGCAGAGAAAAGGTACATTGAAATATATATATGTTTCTAAACTGTGTTATTGTTTTGCCATTATTGTGAATTTTACCTTTCTTTCTTCTAATGAGGTGATAATTTTTATTAATAATGAGCAGTAAACTGATAAAAGTATATGAACAAGAAGTAGAGAAGCTTAAAATTGCACTGCAGGGTGCTCGTCAGCAGAACTGGCAGCTTGCTGAGAGCAACTCCCAGATGCTAGCTGTATGTTCTTGTTATTTATTCTTTTCTTAACTTAAGACTATATTTCTGAAATTTATGGGTACGTATAATGCCTCCCGATTTCAATGTGTGTAATAAAGAATTCTAAAATTGTAAAGTACACTGTAGCACTCTAAAGAAATAGCATAATGTTCCTCCTAGCTGGTTTCAGAGAAACTTTTCTATAGGAATTGAGTACAGGGGGCTCTTTTATCTCAAGAAAAGTTGATTACTTTTGAATTCAACAATTTGTTCCATATAGTATCATCCGTGCAGTTATGCATTGTGTTTTACATTGGAATACTAGGTGGTTTGTTAACTGTATATCATTTTAAAAACTTTTTTATCTCTTTATTTGCAGGAGCTTAATTCGGGGAAGGATAGAGTAAGCCCACTTTCTAATATACTTATGTTTATAGTTTATTATCAATCTAGGATTAACTTTTTAACTTTAAAACATGTTAATTGGAGTGCAGCTTAAAAATTTTCAACATGAGTTGAAGTGTACAACTTTGGTCCTTGAACAAAAGGAATTAGAACTTCAGGTAAAATATAAACCTTATTTCTTTGCCAAAGTTGGAGTAATATTTCCATGAATTTACCTTCTTTATCTAAATATTTTAGGAAAAGCAAAGGATGAACAAACAATTACAACAGCAAATAAAAACTCAGGTATGCATCTCATCTCCATAAAAATCACCTGCTTTCATTGTGCCGGTTTTGTGACTACTCAGTCTGTAGAATTACCCTTAACTAAACAATTAAATTGGGAATTTTACTGGCAATGGTTGAATCTTTATTTGTACATTGATGAGGCCATAAAGGTATGAAAAGTCAGCTGCAATTTGTTTTTTCTTTTATCGAACCTACATAAACATTAATATTACAAATGACCCCTGAAATTTGTTTCAAAGGGAAAGCTAGTTGACTTGGCAGCAGATGCATCTATTGGTGGCAAAAGGAAAAAGACTGACAGTGAGTCAAACAATATTGACTTTTTTTCATTTCTGTTGTTTTTTCTTTTTCTCATTTCAGTTGTTTGATGTTACAAATTTCCTGTTTGTTTCTACAGTTCAGCTTACAGGACAAGTCCACCAAGAAGCACCTAGGCGAAAATTGGATGATAGGTTAGTAGTTTTTTTTTTTTTTTTCCAGAGTTGTGGTTCATTGCTGTTGCTTACATAAATTTATAACCAAAATTAATAGGAAACCGATACGGAGACAAAGTATTGCAAAAGCTCAAACGATCAGCTCATCCAATGTTCAGAGTGTCAAAGCAGCCTCTTGTTCGGGCTCAGGTGTTTCCTCACATGTAGAGGGAAGGTATGACTCGTTGATTTTTCAAATTGTCCTTTTCCAATTTACGCCGCTTATGTAAAAGAGATTGTTTTTCTTGATCAGGAGGTCTACTAGGAGAAAATCAATTGTGCCAAACAGCGGGGTCCACATGGAGGAGGCCACTGACAATTCTTCCAAGCTGGAGGAGGACAAAGGCGTCAATACTGACATCGATATGACAATTCCAATCTGTCCAATAAAAACCGAGCCTGAAACCGAGCTTGAGATCGCCGAGCCTTTGCTCACACAAGAGAAAATTACCCATGATGATTCTGCTATCTCCTGTTTAAAGTCTTCAAGCCTATCAACTGAGCAACAGGTTGCAGGTGATGCTATGGATGGGCCTCTCTGCCTATCAATAGTGCCTGTAGCCACAGAACAAGATGTACACCAAGAAGTACCAAACCAAAAGGCACAGGATGTATGCCAAGAAGCACCGAGGCAAAAGTTAGGCGATAGGTAATTACCGTGGACTTTTCGTTTCCTATTATCTTTAACTTGTTGATTAAACTAATTGGGTCTGTTCATTAAATCTTTTGTGCAGCAGCTTAAGTACAGGTGATGCTTTCGACGGGTCCCACCCATCAGAAGTGCCTGTAGCAACAGCACCACCTACTGCACAAGTTGTTCACCAAGAAGCACCGAGGCAAAAATTAGGCGATAGGTAAACCTACTATGGGCTTTTCTTTTCCTCTTTATCTTAAATAGTCGATTATTAAACTTGTCCTTCCGTTTGTTAAATTTTATGTGTATACTATGTAGGAAATCCATGAGAAGACGAAGTATTGCAACAGTGCATGCTGTCAGCTCCTCACATGTTCAGAGCGTGAAGACAGCATCTTGCTCTGGCTCAAATGTTCCCTTGCATGAAGAGGGAAGGTAAAGTACACAATAATTTTGAACTATTGCTAATGCTTATTTTGAACTTCTATTGCTAATGCTTTTTGTTCGGCTTGCTAATTTGAAAGAGCTTTTGTTCTTGGCAGGAAGTCTACAAGGAGAAGATCAATTATACCGAGCAGTGGGACCCAAATGGTGGAGGCTGCCGCTGATTCTTGCAAGATAGCAGAGCATAAGAATGCTAATACTGAAAACAATGATATATTCCCAATTTGTACAGTAAATTCTGGGCCCAATACTGAACACAGGACCAGGTGGCTGTCTATAAAGGAAGAAAACACAGATGTTGCTACTGATGCCACGAGTGGGCCCCGTCCTTCACTGGCTGCTGCTCGCAGGTCTTCTCTGAGTAGGCCACTGCCTCTGCGGCGAGCTGTGGAGAAGGTTGCGTCATACAGGGAACCACCTGTGAATGTGAAGATGCGGCGAGTAGATTAGAAATTAGGGGGGGTGTTTGTGTGATAATATTTGAAATAGGCATCTGACAAGTGTGGAAAAAAAATTTGATATTGAACACACTTGATACGTGTTTAGTTTTGCTTTTGCCGTTTTTATGGTTGGTGATCTGTGGTGTTGAGTACTCTCTGACAAGGAAAAGGGTTTCTATCGTTGGTGATCTGTGGTGTTGAGTACTCTCTGACAAGGAAAAGGGTTTCTATCGTGCTTAAGTGTATTGCTGATTATAGCTAGTCTCTCTTCTTATTTTTTTTCCCTCCTGTTTCTCTATTTGAGAGTACTTTTGGCACAGTTAGAACTCCGGTACAATTGCTGACCGCTGTCAAGGCTGGGGGGGGGGTGTGTCGGGGTGGGGTAGTTTGAAGTACAAAAATTCTCACTACCCACTTGAAAATATTGTTTATTTTCAAGCTAGTCTGTAGGAGTTTGGATTATAGTTATATGTCACTGTTAATACATAAAATGTGCTTTTACAAAATCACATTTGATAAAACATGTTTAGTTGGTCTTGCAAGCAATACGCCTGGCTAAATCTAAATCGTTTTGTTAGTAACAACAACAGTAATTCTACCAATTTACAAAGCGTCAGATTAAAAGACAATTTTTTTTTATTGAAGTGGGGGAACCCATTGTTTCCTATTGAAACCAAAGCATGTTTGGTACAGTACCAATACCAGTATTACAAAGTACCGGTATTACAGTGTTACAAAGTACCACATCAAATCACCTAACCAGCTAACTAACAATTCTACATATTACACAAAAGCCCTAAAAAAATTTGGTAATCAATGCAGCCAACATATAAGACAGCACCAAGCATTTGCACGTCCTCTTCCTCTGGTACCAAATCTAGAGCTGGAAGTGGTAAATCCTTCATTTCACATGGAATTATTAGAGTAAGCTTAAAAAAAGAATCATCTTGTTCAACCTTACACCGAAAAGATGCTAAAGGAAAAAAAAAATAGCTGCTATAGTAGTTATTGTTTTCACAGAACCTCCATTAAAACATAAAAAAAATCTTTCTAATCATACAACCCAAAAGAATGACACCTCTAAGTAATTCAAGGAATAACCTATCTTTATTCAATAGTTTCAAAATTAAATATAAATTCATTATAAGATGCAAGACCAAAACGATCTTTTTTTTTGGTTTAAAATCCGTAGGTATTTTCATTAATCAGGACAAACCAGTTTCACATAGTTTTGTACCAGTACGTAAAATATTACAGCTGAAAATAAAAATCAGAAAAAAGCACAAGATTGAGCCTACAAGATCGGTAGACAATAAAAATCAGAAAAAAGCAGGACTAAGGGTTTCTGCGCTTAGATCGGTTGATATTGAGCCTACAAGATTTTCTGTGCTCGTGCTCAAATTGGTAAGGTCGTGAGTCTGCATAATTTCTTGTTGTTAGCACAAAACATTGTTATTGTAATCAAGACACCGTAGGAGTATCCAGGTGAGCCTCCGTACTCAGATGACATTTGTGCATGAATTATTTAGAAGAAAATACAGAGGAAGGAGATAGGAAAAAGGAGGAGAAGAAGGTGACAACAGCAGTTCAACATCATCGTCGTCGTTGTCATTAACCATAAACCGCGTACCTTATTTATATACAACTATTGTACATAATAGAGAAGAGGTGAAGCAAATTCACAACACCTCCATCCGAACCCGGAGAATCGAGGAGAGCAAAGAGCAGTGACTAGACTCGTTAGATGGAAGCACATGCTCAGATAGCAATGAGCGAGAAGCGGTTGCCAGATTCTCTAAACGAAAGCACCACTCGGATAAGGAGATAGACAGAGCGACCGGGACAGAAGGAGGAAAAGGCGGAAGGGCAGAGTGAGGGAGCTAATCGACTCTCAAAACCTCTGATTTGATTCGCCTCAGATATCACCTAGGCGATATGTCTGAGGCTTGGCTTGCGGAGTTTACAAAGTCTGCTTAGATATAGATTTAGACCAAAACAATTTAATACAAGCAAACGAACTAAACATGTCCCTTATTCCTTTCTATCCATGGGTTTTGTTGAGTTGAACTAGGATGTTCTTAAGCTCACTGAGCTCCTTTGTGAGCTTAACTAAAAAATTTATAGAATTGGCTTCAAACGATGCATCTAAACCGTTGAAACCAATTTAATTTACGAGTGATGCATTTACATGTTAAATTTATAAATTTTGAAATTAATTTAATTTAAAGTCAAGCAATAAAAAAAATGGAAGAAAAATGAACACATTAAATTAATTTATAAAATATCTTTTTTTGACCGCTTGATTTTATACTAAATTAGTTAAAAAAATTCATAAATTTGACATGCAAATGCATCACTCGTGAAGCGTATCAATTTAGACGTGTCGTTTAAAACTAATCCAACATATTTTTTTAGTTAAGCTAGTGAGCTTAAGAAAATCCCAATTGTATTCAGTTCTGGTTGTTTCTTGATATTTCTCTAGACAATCTAAAATGGTGCATTTACAAGTCCTGACCCAGCTCTTTACCTGATCGAGACGGCCTGTAAGGCTGTAACAACGAATTCGTTTTCCCCCAGGTACCTGAGGTGCAATTATTAAATCTGGACCTTGGCACGAATCTCAAAACAGACTCCTTTTGTTTCTATAGACACCGTATTGAGTTTGGAGTTTCGGCCGTCCGTTTAGATAGATTGCACCTCAGGTACTTGGGGGATACGGACTCGCAAGGAATTGTAACAAGAAGGTAACAATAAGCGAAATCGGAGAACGCTACTAATTAGACTCAGCTTCAGTTCTGAAAGGAACGGAGAGGAAGAAAAAGTTAGGTTTTTAGACAAATTATATAAAAAGATAATGTGATGTAATTTGACTTATATGTTTTCGGACAAATTAGTATAAATTTGACTTAACATGTGAAAAAACCATGGCAACAGTGCTTTCTATTGCCTTTCATGGTAAACATGGTAACCATGGTAACCATGCCTTGGTTAGGTTGACCATACCTTTAATTTGTGTTATATATGGTGATTCTGTTGCCATGCATCCTTTTTCTCCTGCTATCCTGCATCTATCTTCATTTGGGTTTATGTCCACATTGCCCCTAAAGACAAGGTTTTGGATCACTATTGGCATGTTTTTTCTATTTGTCTGATATATACATGTTCACTATCGGTTTACAATTTGATATTATGTATCTTTTGGTCATTTCATTCAATCACAATTTGTAAAGCAGTAATCTGGCTTCACAACTTGGATATTTATTTGATAAGTCATAGCAAGATAATAACAGGGACATTCTCAGATAAAAAGATATGGTCAACCTTACATAAATTGGAGAGGTTTGTGCTAAATCTAAATCATTATTATTTTTTTATTAATTATCCATCTTCTTGATCTTATCCACTGAAGATCCTCAAGTGAATTTGAACCGTGGCCTTCCACAGAAAAATATCCTTTGGCACTAGATGAAAGTTTGATTCTCAAATTTTTAATGTATTATTCGTAAGATTGGACAAGATCAACAATTCGATTTATATGTTTGGATTTTTTTTTTTAATTATAATGAAAAGAAAAATATGGTCACCGTGAGACGCAAAACACAAGCATTGGGATCTCTTCTCTGTAAGGAATATAACTAATTAATAGCAAATGTAAGTACAGTAAACATACCATACAAGTTTTTTTTAGAATATACCTTTTAAAGTACTACTTTGTACCTGATAATTTTTAAAGTTTATTAAAATAAAGGCATAGCTAACATTTGTATAGTTGTGAATTTTATTTACTTTCTTCCAATCTGTTTGGCATATTTGCAGGGGAGGACCCAAGTTGAACCGGGGGGGGGAGCTGTCCCCCCTGGATTTTGCATTTTAGTGCAAGTCGGGACGTTTCGATCGACTCTGCCTCTCCCTGAAAATTTTTTTGCCTCCCGCTGGATGTTTAATTTCTTGTTCGGATTAAATTTAGAGTTAAAATTAAAAATAAAAATTTTCAATTATGATTAACAATTAGAATTATAGATTTACATATCGAAAATTATAAGTCAGAGCATTGAAAAGTATAGATTAAAACATTATTTTTATTAAGTACTTAATTAATTAATGGATTTGAACCCGATTAGCTATTTAAAACCGATTTGATATTTTTTTACATCCCGTGACGAAAATTCTGAATTCGCCCTTGCATATTTGTAGCAGTAAAGGAGTTCCGAGTTAGAACCTTGGACAAAGTATCTTGGATCCATTTACCAATAAAAGCAAGCCGCCTCAAGAATTGGAGTTGAAGGCTTGAAGCATTTCTTTTCGTGAAATTTTGGGTAAAGATTTTAACAGAGCAGTTTCGGCTTCATGCAATCAAAACAACGCTTCATATGATCTTGTATGAAGCCAAAACTGTTATGTACTTGTGTTAAAATCTTCATCCTTGTATGCAGTTTACCCAAAAAGATGAGTCTCTAAGTGCATATTTGCTTCTCGGCCTATTTGTGTAAAAAATGGTTCTGGCCCATGTAAGAGCATCATGGTTCTTTTGCAGAATGGGCCGAGTGAAGCTGACTTGGCCTGTTATGTACATGTTTCATTTTTTTTTTATTATTATAATTAAAGATGAGAGATCGGGCAATATTATTAACTCCTAAAAACTATACAGAAAAGTATCTAAACCACTTACCTAAAGGCACTAATAAAAGAATTTTAAATGTGTAATAATATTAATCCGATGAATGGACCACATCGAATGTGTTATCGGGTCGGTCATGTATCAATATGCCTGATTCTGAACCTGCCCACTGCTTGAACCCAACATGATTCCATCTGTACAAATTATTGTGATGCATGAAGTTTGATTAACATTACTTTATACAATAATCACATTTGTCATAGAAGTGAGTGGAACCTATTTGTCATAATAATCACGAATTCTCTTATCACTATCAATATTGCATTTGAACTTTAAAGGGGAATTCTTTTTTCCTAACTCAAACCTTCTAATTAATTATATTCCGACCCCAGTGCAAACTATGACAATCTCGATCGCTGTCATGACTTGTAAAACAAATTAGTGATATAATTACCATTGAGAATTGAGATCATAATAATTTAATAAAACTTCTAAGCCTCTCTCCTTGCAACTATATACAATTTTTTCTCCTATCGTGGGTGTCCATTCGTCCGTGAACTATTTTTAGAAAAAAAAAATTGATGACACAAATTTTAATGGAACATAAAATTCTATTAATTACAATATCATATCTGCACAATCTGCCAGGGAAGAGGGAACTTTCCTGTAGTAGAAGGATACAATCATATAAATTCCTCCTTACCTGCCCAGAAATCAGAATGCATTCCACTTCCACAAGAGTAATACCACTATTCATAATTTTCATACATGGGAGTTGTTAGCAAAACGACCTAATTAAGAAATTTGAAAATTTAACAAACTTCCTGTTCTTGGACTGGACTGGATGCACAATTTTCCAAAAAAGTCTAGATGCTGACGTGAGATTAAGAGAGCAATCTCGCACAAATACCAAACTCAGATCTCACTGACAGACTCTGCATGTTTGTTGGACCAATGTCCAAGCGACACACTTCTTCTTTCAACATTATTATTTCCAATAAAATATTCTACTTAATTTATTCAACCTGACAGTCGCAGACTGCCAGAAATTTCATTCCACCAGTCAGCAGTCGCCAATCTGGTGATATGAGCAGATATCAATTACCCGCAAACATGGTTGCATGTGTTTTTAGTTACATGTAAACGGAGAAGACCGTGCAAGCAAACGCTTATGGTTCTCACAAAACAGCACTGGCATGTTAATTGCTCTACCAGTAAATTCTGTAATACAATACAGAAAATGAAAGACATTTAAAATTTAATGTATTAATCACACATTCACACGCAGAGAAATCATATAATTTTTGCACTAAGAAAGGTTTCTTCATAGTGTACGTTATATGAAAACATCGCAAGGGACTGACAGGTGACCCCCACTTAGAGTGGAAAAATTAGCACGGCGGAACCGGTTCCGTCACGGAATGGAACGGAATGGTTACAGCACGTGTGACTATTCGTGTGCCGTGACCATCTTTTGAAAATTTGACACGGCACGACACGTCATGCGAAAGATCTGGTCACGGCACGACACGGCACGTGGTCACGCGAGTCACGTGTAATTAGGATCGTTAAGTCTTGATCAAATGATGAATTTTGAATAAACTAACCTAAATTATGAAAAAAATAGTTAAATATGAAAAACGTGACTAGTTATGTTTGGACACGGCACGCAAATAGTCATGGCACGGGAGTCACGGCGTGAATCGCGTGCCGTGACCATCCCTCTACATTTTAGTCACGGCACGGCACGAGACCAAAGTCACGGCACGTTTTGTCCACTCTAGGCCCCACTGAAATAACCTCCCTAGCTAGCTCGTCACTTCTATCACATCTAAACATGGTAAGTAAGAGTCTGGTCTAATTATACAATTTTCTTCACAAGGAAAAAATATTGGTATAATGGAGCTAATTTTTTTCTAAGCATGAAATGGGATGAGGATTTAAAAGTTTTCAAATTCTTTTTTAGTCAGCTATATATATATATATATATATATATATATATATATATAGAGTAGAACTAGGGTGCTCCTAAGTTCATCCAACCTCTTGTGAATTTGACTCTAAAATATATCGAATCGACTTTAAACGATGAATCCAAACAGTTGAAACCCTTCTACCTAATGAGTGATGCGTCTACATGTGAAAATTTTAAAGTTTCGAATTAATTTAATATAGAGTCAAGTGGTCAAAGGAGTCCAAAAAATGAATGCATTAAAATTAATTTATAAACCTTAAACTTTTGACCACTTGACTCTATATTAAATTAATTCGAAACTTTAAAATTTTAACATGTAGACGCATCACTCATTAGGTAGAAGGGTTTCAACGGTTTGGATCCATCTTTTAAAATCGATTCAATATATTTTAGAGTCAAGTTCACAAGAGTTTTGGTGAACTTAGGAGCACCCTATATATATATATATATATATATATATATTTATATCAGATTGATTTTCTGGTGAGATTGATGTATCAGTATCAGACCATTATGTAACAATTTCAAATAATATATTTTTATGAAGTTGGAAGAGAATATGTTGTTTTTCTTTTGAAAAAAGTATGAACATTTTTTTTACTCCTCCCCACTGTTCAAATTTTTTCATGGGCAAATCTCAATGAAGATCAAAAGTTGGATACGAAAAATCAAATGTAAGAAAAATAACATATTTCATTCTATGAAGTTTAATTCCAAAATAAAAGTATACTTATAGCTAGATTGCTCTTACAATGAAAAAGAAGAAGAAGAAGAAAAGAAAAGCACAAAAGCTTTATGTATGCATGGCCTAGTTTTACTTTGGTGGTAGATTGGAAATTTGCTTATTACCCAAAAATGATAAAAATTAACCCATGCAATTTGCACGCTCCAACAGAGAGAATTGCAAATATAATAATGCTTCATTATTGCATAATGATTGGTGATTGTGCATGATATGCTTCTGTGTTGTGTTTAGTAATTATCATAAAAGAAATATTAGAATATAACAAGTACAGTAATTACCGTGCCGGTTCTGATGATAATATTTATTTTACATGGCTTTCACGCTATGCCCATGTGACATCTGTCCTTGAATAAAAATAATATCAATACATTTGCCTCAATAGGATTTCCTGCAATAAAGTAATGTGTACTAAGCAGTTATTAGCATCTTTCTTGAATGAATTTCTCAATAACGAAATTGGTAGGTGCAAGTGGTATGGATCTTATATATTCCTACCCAAAAGAAAACAATAACAGTCCGATAATACAGTGCTTCAACTATAAAATGTGTGTAAATATGCAATATGATGTTACAGAAGAATGTATTTCCTCTAATTAATTTTTATATTGAGCCCTCCTCTACTTGCATATATAATTTTGCAATACTGAAAATTATGTTGTTACAAAATAAATTAAAATGTGCAGTCGCATAAGATTTTTTTTATTAAAACAGCAAAAAAAGCCTTACAAGGGACTATGTTCCGTTTCACTGAAAGGGAAAATAAAAAATAGAAATAATCTTCCCGGTAACGAACCAAAGAAAAAAGACAAGTGATATATGTTGATTTGATAGAAAAAATAAAGAGATAGAACACCTACGGAACCAACTCCGCTGCCCGCCAAATAAGAGAGCAGGATCCTACTTGTCTAAATCGACCCATTCATCTGTGTTGAGATTCGTGCATAAAAAACTGAACGATTAGATTTAGACAAGCAAGATCTTGCTCTTCTGTTTGGCGAACAACGGAGTCAGATCCGAACACCTACGAGGTAGCACCAGAGTTCGGTAAAAAAAGAATATAGTCGATTCTAATAAAACATTTTATAAAATTTAATTAAAATATGAAAAGATAAATAAAAATCTATTCTCACAGAATGCCACCAAACACTTGTGAAAAATATTCTTTTGAGTAGAAAAGGCTAATAGATGTTTGTAGAATAGTAACTATCCGAAAAGAGGCTAATAAACAGGTTGGTATGCCTAACTAAAGAACGAATGGAGACTTTGGTGCTCTCATGCAGAGTCAAAGGTACAGATCATAATTTAATAGAGAACTATGTAGGGTTCCTTTTCTAGTTTCCACATAGATACTACCTGTCTCTCTTCTGGATTTTCTCTCAACTTTACTTTGATTAAGATCTTTTTCTATTTAACCCCTAAACTTGTTATATTTCGTACACTTAACTTTGGAAGTTTAAAATTAAAAAAAAAAAAAAACATATGTGAAAGTTTGATTTCACAAGAATCAATTTTTGATCAGTGACAAAAACAATGCTCTCTATATGAGAGGTCGCATGTTCAAAATCCGAAAGAAGCAGTCATTTGTAGTTATTAATTAGTTGGATGACTTATAAAAAGTTTGGTTTCACTTTAATTAAATATGTCTAGTCATTGAAGACAATGCATTTTGTGTGAGATAAAATATAAGTTGGATGCATGGTAATGCACACATATTTATTTCTGATACGAAAGATCAATCTTCATCAGCTTTTCTGTTATATTATTGGTTGGAGATGAATGAAAGGTAAAATTCTGTAGACAAGTAGCATACCTCTTTTATTTATGATTTGTATTAACGAATTAATTAAGTAGATTATTGTGGTGTGGTACACAGCCTAGTTCAAAATTATTTTATTAAAAGATTCTGGAATCAAATCAGGATATGACTACTATCTCATCCGAACGACTCAGTCTTGAATCTTGATGTATATCCAGTTATAACTTGATTAATTAATTACGCAAATAATGATCTATATATCTATGAATATTTTAATCACCTTAATTTCTAAATTTAAACATAGATAAAAAAAACCGCGTTTAGTTATAACTAAATTTAAAGTTTTTAAGCATTGCATGAAATCTAACTAAATTTAAACATAAACAAATTAAAAAATATAGCGCGTTTAAATTCTAGCTACATTAATTGTTAAACAACGGCTGAGTTCACATTATGTATTACTTTTAACTACCGTTGTATATAAAATCTTTTTTTTAAGGTTACCGTTGTATATGTTAGAAATGTACTAATGTTTCATAATATTTTGAACCGAAATTAATAGTTAATTTAATGAATTAAATATGGATCAACTATAATTGGGCTGCATCAATAATGTGCTCGAATTTATGCTCTTGATCTGATATTCTGAAAATACTCAAAACAAATTGGTGCCAATGAACAATCTCAAACGAACTGCTACATAATGTTATAAATATACAACAACAGTTCAGTTTTCGGTTAGTCATTATGTTCACTTTATTTCTTAAAACGAGGGAGAAAGAGAAAAAAAAAAGGGTTGTCAGTTTTACAGTAGTCTGTCAACCTGTTCGTATGGATACTAATAGAGACGCAACTGATATCAGTACTGGTGCGTATATCTGACACGAAGAAGGAAGAGAAGAAACTGGCTGCTCATATGACTAGACGAAGATATCCACTGCGCGTCTAGTGGCAAACTCTATTTATCTTGGAATTAGTTTTATACATGAATTATGATTTTCGGGTAATGAAAATTTTAAACTGAATGAAATTGTTACACATATAACTTACTTAAATCCCCTCGAGTATATATATATAGTCGTTTAACATGCATTTTTCTTATCTTCTTTTTTTCGTTCGTTATTCTTTGTATTTTGTTACCCATTTTATCTCCTCAAGTTTTTTATTCCACTTCTTTGTTCATAAGATATATTTATACTGACAGTGAGTGTCATGATGTACATAAAATGATTTCACAAAAGCCTCGTGTAATTTATTGTTGTGAACTTGTGATGAGCACTTGGAACCCTTTTTTTTCATTCTCTAGTAATATTTTTTACCTTTCAGATTCTAAAAATCTTACGTAATTAAGACAATTGGCTCGTATATATATTGTTGCAAGCACAAGAAAAGTGACTCGATCGGTGTGTGATCAGTAGCAAGAACGTAATGATACATGTTCATATAATCATGTGTGAGTGATTGTGTCTGAGATGACACTGATACTTGTATTTCAATACAAGTAGGATAAAAATAATGCACCATATATATTGTATTATATCATGTCATCCCTACTCTTGAGTCCCATGCATCCGTGCTATATAGGATACAAAATGTTCATATATTTTCAGATGCAAATTGCAACATATAACTTCTTTTAAGCAAAAGTAAGAGAAATTAAGGAAAAGCTAGTTTTGTGGTCCAAAACCATTGACTCTTGCATGAATTAATGAAGCATTGTTCTCGCCAAGACCATTAGTTAAGCTATCAACATCCTATTTTAGAGACTTCACAATTTTTTTGGAAAGGGGTTAGTTAATAATCATTGGGGTCCCCAACTCAGCAAAATAAAAAAAATGCCAAAAGAAAAAGATTCTTGCTGGTTCATTTCTTTTAAGTTTTAATCCAAGACAGAGGAACTAGAAAACAACACGTTGGCTCTATTGAAAATTAGCTTTTACAAGAACATCATAATTTTATTTCAAGCTTTTTCAGAGCTTTATATATATCTTGAATGCTTCTAATTGACTTAAAGCCATGTTGTTGATCACTTCTTTGTCAAATTTTGAATTATCTGTTTGTCATTTTGTAAATTAGTATGACCTCCTAGCTTGCTAAGAGTATAAAATGGAACGGATATTTATTTGCTTAATTCGTCTGTAAAAAGTATTTTTCTATATGTAAATAAATTATTTGTATTTACATCCGCACCGTATCTGTAACAATGATAGGGATATAGATACAAATTTGATTTTGAATTATCATAATTGCAAATTTTCGGAGCGGTGTCAAATTGTCAAAAAAATTATAGTACATCTTTAATTTTCTATTTTGTTTAAATATCCTCATATTTTACATACTTGTTGTCTACTGTGAACATCAATTAATATATGTTTTTTTTTCTTTCTAATTTTGTTATTTTAAAATTTTATTTTATTATTCTAAATATTTTTTATAACATGTGTGTGTGTATTTTTAGAACCTGTCATTTACCTGTTTTCTATCTGTATCTATTGATTTGTATGCTCATTATCCATATTCGTTTTAATGGGGATTTAGTTTTTAATTTTAACATGCATCTAATATTTATATTTGTATTCGTGTTTTCTTAATGAAATACGAGACGCATATATAATTTTAGAAGAGTCCCGCACAATTTTTTAGTTTGTGGCTTCGTGTTAGTCAAATTTCAAACCTATCTATAAAAGTATATATGGATTCAAATGATCATGAATTTTATGTCTCGTGCCTCACATCCTTATCATTATTTTTAAAGTTCAAACAGTCACTAAAATATCACAACATGATTTCAATATTAAAATGTGTTTGGAAGCCAAATTTTATATTTTATTTGAAATTTTTTTACTTTATTTTTAGATAGTAAAATACTACTATTTTTTTACGGTATATAATTTTCTGAAAAATAATAATTTTATATCTCTTTAAAATAATAGTGATTTTTTAAAAAATATAAAATTTGACCCGCAAGTAGGGCTGCAAACGAATTGAAACAAATCAAATTTACTTCAGTTTGAATAAGATTCGAATCGAACTAGTTTGATTTCTTTCAGAATGAACTAATTTCGAATCTAATTAATTATGAACTTTTACCGAATTGAATTGAAATCAACCGTATCACGAACTACGAAATTTTTGGCAGCCATCGGTAATTTATGCATTAGTTTTCTTCATGCAGAACAAAATTCATGCGGTTTCCTTTTACCTTTTATCTTTTACGAATTCACACTGATGGATTATGGACCAGTCCAAAATTTCCTTACCTTTTACGCTGCCGGATTGATTAAAATCACGGCATGGACCTAGTCAAATGGACCTTATTAATTTGTTACACTGCTGAAATATTTTCTTACTATTATATTAACAATTTTGATCTCTTTGATATAAGTGGCTCATGCATTATTAAAAATTGATGGTTGAAGCCATTAGTTGCATTATTTGAGATTCAAACCTAAATAGTTTGCGAACTAATTTTGAAAAACTATACCTAGTTTGAGTTTGAATAAGATTCAAACCGAACTAGTTCGATTTGTTTCAGAACGAATTAATTCTGAGTCGAATTTATTACAATTTTTTTTAATCGAACTCAAATCGAATTACGAACTACGAATTTTTTGTGTAACCCTATCCGCAAGTACATTTTAATATGAAGATCACATTAAATGGTTATTTAGATTTTAAAAAACAGAAATAAGAAAGAAATATGTGAGATGTAAAAGACAGCATTTTAAGCGCGCGTCATGGTCCTTCTACGTATAATCAACAACAATTAATAACTTGGAATCTGTATCGCATGGGAAAAGATAAGCACTCATTTACCTACGGGCTTTACTTCCAAAAAAAAAAAAATCATTTCGACTTTTCATGTCAGACTTGTCTCGATCGGCCCCTGACTCCCATCATTTGTTATTAACTTATCATAAACAAAATGTTGAGAAAGTTATGGAACAAATCTTGACAATAGGCTAGGTATTCACAGAACAATGAAACTTCCGTGTGTATCTTTTGAGTGTTTGACCAAAATTTGATATCATATTTAAATACTTTTGAAAGTTTGGGATTCATTCATTAATGTATCTCTATAGTCTATAGTCTATCCTCGTAAATAAAACAAATTTTTGTATCGATCATGAGCAGTCTGTCAAAAATACTTTTTGGCAATGCATTGCTAGAATTAAGTTCGTTGGTACCTTGTAATAGTTTCTCAGAAATTGTTATTATAATTTATTTTGGCAAGGGGATTTTGGCTATTTTTATTTTTTTTTGGGCATATTGGAATTCACCTCGTATTGCTTTGTCAATTAAATAGATACATTTCCTCGAAGCAATATGAAAACTTTTGATGGAGCATTGCAGAAATTGTTTATGCAATAAAATTAGAAGTATTGATTGATTGATAAAAAATATTTTTTAATAAATTTGACAAATAAATGTTTACTAGTCAGAGTTATTAATATCAACAACAATAATAAGAACAATAGAAATATTCACGGAATATTTTTCAGATATATTATACATGAAAGATGGTACTGGTAATTTGTTATGGAAAATACATGAATTGCCGAACTGAATCATACTGTAATGCATATATATACCGTTGCTGGTCAAATGTATATTGGAAGTACATTTAATTAATTCATTCTCCAAAATGCAAATTATTTATATTAATATATGTTTTCTTGTATATACATGCATCGATCTGCTACAATCTTTTATACGAAAAATATTATATCTGCTACTAAATCAAACACTAATTCTCTATATATATTATCTATCTATATAAACTCGCTATCATCATATACATTTTTATAAAAAAAAAAAAAAATTATCTGTACAAAATTTATTAGTTGCGAATTTTCTACAATGTCGACTTATTTGAATCGTGTCCGCGATTATACGCTCGATCAAAGGATCAACTACAGTAAATTTGATTCAACAAACTCCGATTCTCTCCCAAATTATAACTCAATAATCATGATTGTTTTTCTATCTTTCAAACTAATATATATGAGGTAGGGACGTCCAGCTAGTCACCATAAGATGCTCGCATGATAAGACCATCGATCTCATCATGATTTGTCATTTGCACCAAGCAATCAATATGATTAAATTCAAGTTTATAAGCCCACAGGAAATTTGCCAAAAAAAAAAAAATTCAAGTTTATATATTTCTTTTTCAATATATAAAAGTGGTTTGATATGTCCATTATTTGGGGGCAAAACAGGGTCGATTGTATTATTTCCATATAATCGATACATGTGTATATAGCAGATTGACCAGAAATATATAGTTTGTAGTATTTATAAGAAATACAAAAATTGACTCCAAAGGCTGTCAGAGAAACAAAAGCTTCAGAATGTCACTTTCAGACTTGGATGGTGGCGACCTTTGTTTGAGTCTATTTGCCATTTTGCAAGGGTCAATGCATACATACACTAAAATTTAATTTTCTGACTATTCCAGTTGATGGTTTTTGGGTTGCCAGTTGCCACAGCACAGTTATGTTAGAAACTGTGTTGCTCTTTGTTAATCTCGTTCCGGGACAGAATCATAAAATTGAATTTGAGATAGTGGATGAATAAGTATATATCATGCAATTATATTTTATGAGAAGGGTATTGGTGATAATTTTTAAAATAACAAATTTAAAAGGATAAAATGTAAAAAAATTAATTTATAGGAAGTGCTTAGCATCATTTCTTGTATACCTTGTTCCGTCCTTGATCTCATTTGTATTAGATGTACAAGCTCTTGTTTTAATGTTTTCTGTAAGTTTGTAAGTTTGTGTATGAAAGTATACAAGCAAATTTTTTTAAGCAATTAACTCATGAATTTGGCCAAAAAATATTTTTTTACTACTGACGGCATTGTGTATTAATTTTCTTATTCTATAAGAATAAATTAGATTCCATTTTTTGCAATTAAATTGTAATTTGTAAACGTCTATAATCATTCATACTAAACTATAATATCTATTCAATTTAGAATGAGTAGTACAATTCCTTCCTTTGTAAAAATAACACAAGTAAAACTATGTATATTTCAAAAACAAATATTTTTTGGTCCATTAATTATATTCACAGGTAGACCACAACTGGAGCGCCACAGAGGATCAAAAGCTTTGACATAAGGTGAAAGCAACAGCCATATTTGGATTAGACTCTTAAGTCTTAATCCACAAGGGAGTTCAAGGGTTGCTGTCCTTGTTCCCCTTGGACTATGTATATTTCATTTTCTCCTCTTATTTTATTATTCTTTTCTCTCAAACTGGTTTAGACAATTTGGTTGCCAAGAAATATAAAAGGTTCTTTGGATGGCGTAAGCCATGAGCATGGGAAGTCATTGGCTGATATATATTATTTATTTTTCTCCACTGCTAATTGTTTGTTGCATGTGAATATGTGATCCTTCAGCTTAGTGCACCAAAGAAACTAGACTAGATCACCTCCATATGTTCTCTCAAAAAATGAAAAATACACCAAAGAAACCAGCATTTTATTTACGCAAACAGATATTTCACTGTTCATTTGACCACAAAATAATTTTATCAGCCAAAAGCCATGTTGGGGGGATCAGTCATTGGCTAAAATAGTTCCTTGTTTTTTAGTGCAAATAGTAGAATCACAGTACAGATTAATCTACCACTGTACATGAATTTTTAGCCTATATAAATACCCCAAATAAGCTACTATTTTTGGTACAAAGTCACATAAATAGTCACGGATTTTATTTCTAATTCAAAACCGGACTCCAACACACACTTTTTATTTTCATTTTCAGAGTTAATTTTCATCCGTATATGTACGAATGTATTAGAGCATAGCCAATTATTTTTAATATTTTCTTATTTGAAGAATGGTTTTCAGCCATGCCAACAGGTAATGTAGGGGACGTAGTATCTATCTATATATATATATATATATATATATATATATATATATATATTTTACTTTTCAGCCCACGACAAAATTCATGAATGATAAAAGGCTAATATATACATGCACCATCTAAATATCCTATAGTTTATATAGATTAATAATCTAGTAAAAAGAAAAACAGATAGACTCGTGGAGGTTCGGAAGATGTCCCTTCAGATTCGGGCCCCTACACCCCCTTTTCTTTTTTCTTTTTTTGAGAGAACCCTTTTCTTCTCACCTTTTTTATTTCCTCATGTAATTTTTTTTTACTTTTTTGGTCAGTTGTGAAAGGAAAAAAAGGAGAAAAGAACATAGGGAGTGGAGAAAAAGATATTAGGGATGAACTTTATTTGTTGGAACATGAATTAAATCAATCAAAATTTATTTTATCAGGGTTGAAATCTTCTGGTGTAAATCTACATATATACCCAAAAAACACAAGTCAAAATATTATATTCGAATCAATTAATGCTATTATATATGCAGATGTTGATATTCGGGTAAAAATTAGTTACTTCGTAATAAAGAGTCAAAGAGAGTTAATATATTTAAGCAACTTATTTACCAGTAACATTCAATTACAATTTTAATATAAATAGTAAATTCGTAATAGATACGTTCGATTATTGTCATGTTTAGTTCCTTGCAGTTTCTTGATAAATCATGTATTGATTGGTAAGTGTAATTAAATTCTATAACAGAGCTTGGGCTGCAATTCATAAAATGATGCTTAGGTAGTTTATCATTTAGAGACGTATTTATTAACAAAAAGGACCCAGAAAATATATACACGATGAATTTTCTCCTTTGAATTTATATTTTTTAGACCAAGTGGTCACGAATTAATCTGTTATTTAAAGTGTGTCAATTAAGTTTTGAGTTCATAATTCTTTGTAACATGTTAATTGAAGTTAAACATGCACAAATAATTAAATACTCATAATTAGGAGGAGTTCTCCAGCCTAACACACACAACCAAATAGATTTCTAAGAATTCTTTTAATAAAGAAGCTCCAATGAAAAAATAATATTTGGTAGAGAATCTAGAGATAAAATTCACCATGTGAAAGATTATATATTCAAAATTCGAACAAGAGATTGTTAGTTAATATTAAATAGTTAGATTAACCATGAAACATTCAAGTAAAAAAAGAAGTTAGTCGTTAATTTATCCGCATCATCGAAGACATTGCATGTGTAATGCATTGCGTGCATGTAGCAATTTCTGTCCCCAAGGTATAGGGATGGGGAGGTTAGATTCTGTACCCTGTAGTTCACCACTGAGATACACAGAAATAGAGAGAGAGAGAGAGAGAGAGAGAGAGGGGCCAGCCAAGCAACTGATTGGAACTAGACAAGCTATCTCCTTTGACTTCTTTTTTAACACCTCACATCGATCTTCATCTATCTTTCTTTTCAAATAGACTTGCTTCTCTCTCTCTCTTCCCTCTCCCTTCTCTCTTCTCTTTTCCTCTTTCTCCCAACACGATCACAATAAATTAAGCAACTGAGTTCCACATAGGAGAAGAGAGGATGGGAAGAGCACCGTGTTGTGACAAGGCTAACGTAAAGAAGGGACCTTGGTCGCCTGAGGAGGACAGGAAACTCAAAGAATACATTGAAAAAAATGGCACCGGTGGCAATTGGATTGCTCTACCTCAGAAAGCAGGTATACTTGTATATATGAAAATAGCTTTCATATATTTTTCTTTTCAATAATGTTTTTCATTTGAATCTTGCAACTGAGGAGGTCTTTTGATAGGAATAGACTAACTAAGTTTATTTTGGATCTAATAAAGTAGAGGAAGTTTTGTTATTTTTTATTGTATGCACTGATAATAAAAATAAATCCTTCAAAAGGAATTAAACTAAGAATTAATCTCTAGCACCCAGCTGATGAACTAAGAATTGTATGGATATATATAGGTTTGAAGAGATGTGGCAAGAGCTGCAGGCTTAGATGGTTGAATTATCTAAGGCCAAATATAAAGCATGGAGATTTCTCAGATGATGAAGATAGGATTATTTGTAGCCTCTTCGCTAGTATTGGAAGCAGGTAAACTAATAAAGCATTATGCTTTTGATGTTTGACTTTAGTCACAGCTCTTGTTTTACCTTTTCTCTCCTTTCTTTCTTCTTTAGGGTTTCTTTCTTAATTTGGCGTAGTGCCTTTCTTTTGTCGCCAACTGTTTTTTTTTTCTCCAAGAGCATATAACCTTAAGAGGGCAAGACAAGATATGTGGATCTAGGACAACTGCCCCATAAATTTTCATTAAATCAAACCAAAACTTATTCTACAACTAGTAGATTCTTCTTCTACTTCCTCATTTGTCACTTCATTTACTTTTGGAAGATATCATTGAGGTTAGGTAAAGAAAATTGCTGACTTATGTCGCATGCACTTCTTTTTATTTCTCTCTATTTTGGGTTTCTTTTCTTAATTTGGTTTTATGAACCCCATTTCATATTCTTCGTAGCAACTCTTTTTGCACCAAGCATGTATACCCTAAAAATGGAAAGACAATAAGCTCTGTTGCTTTTCACTGTGCACACAGTTCGCATTCTAAAGGCGTGTTGCTTTCTTTGCTTTCTTTAGTTTATTACTATAACCTCCACATGATGACCATATATGCTTCAAGTACCAAAGAACTATGAATTTGTCTTCTTTAATTTGTTGTCGTCTTATATATGACAAGACGTAGTACTAATTCAATAGTTCATCTATAAAAATTAGTTGAGATAAAAATTTATGCATTGCAATTAAGTGAGAAAATATACACAATAATTTAACTTAAAGAAAATTCTTCTCATTCTCTCTCTCTCTCTCTCTCTCTGTGAGAGAAATGATTTCTTCCCGTGATTATTTTCTATCAAAATATACATGGTCATAAAAGTGCTATTGAAGGTAGGCATTTAATTTTGTTAATTTTTCATGGTATACAAGCAGGTGGTCTATCATAGCAGCACAATTGCCAGGAAGAACAGACAATGACATAAAGAACTACTGGAACACAAAGCTGAAGAAGAAAATCCTCGGCCTTCCTTCCACACACAGATCATCCAAATCCATGCAATCCCACTTCTTGCAAAAACAAACTCCGCAATCTCACTTCCTTTCGTCGACCCTCGACACAACTGCCTCTCTCTCTCCTTTCTTGTCTTCCTCTCCAAGCCTTGAGGGTATTCCCATCTCCCCATTCTTATTCAACACTAGTAACAGCACCAACATTTTATCATCTAATGGATTTACTCCCAAGGAAACTGGAAGCATGCTAGTATTTGGTGGTCATGACCATAGTTGCAGTACATCAGATGTCAGTTATGGTAAAAGTGTAGAGTTTGATATGAGCAATATACCAGCTGGTGACCAATTAGGTTTTGAGAATTATCTCTTTGGTGGATTTGAAGAAACCCAAAAGCTTTTGCTCAATGATGCACCTCCCCTAATGGAATTCAGTAATAGCACTACTAGCTATGTTGACATGAAGCCTTTGGCCGTTGAAGGAACTAATGGATGCAATTTCACTTACAATGCAAGTGAAGAAACAAGCAATGCAAGCATGAGGACTCAAAGTCAAGCGAGGTTCTTGTTCTAATATTTTCTTCATCATGTGATATGCATATATTGTATTTTCATTTTGCTTTGTTTTCTGTGGGGGATTGTGTGTTAGTTTGTGAGATGAAAAGACAAATTGACAGTACATGTGCTAAAAGATAGAGGGGCTGAAGTCAAAAGAGGCAGAGTGTTATTTATTTTCTTTATTTCTTGTGTGCATTATTTTGTTATTTATATTTTATGAGATGATATATGATATGATGTCTGCTGGTTATGTTATATATGTACGGTACAAGCTTCCTTCTCTCTCTAGGCATTCAAAGCTTGTGTAAGTGTTTTGTGCTTTCAGTGTACAGAGATAAGTACATCACTTCCCTGTAATCCCTTCGCTGAAATACACAGGCCAGAATTTCATAACTGAGATTTTGGAATATCTGACTTTGGATTATATAAAATTTGTATCTATTACAAAGAAGGGCACGGATAGAAATCTCGTATGGCAGATAGCATAAAATCATAGATAAAAATTGTAGAGGAGCGCCTCATTAGCTGTACTTAGTTCTAGCATACGGTTAATTTATGTACTTGAGAGAGAGAAACTACTGTATGTGATTTTTCCAACTTCTCTGTCATGATTTGTCTCTTTTACTACATTGAATTTGAAAAAATAATGGCTCGGATTTTAAGTTGGATTTGTGTGGGGTGCATTGGAGTCTGTAAATATATATAACTCTTGTGGCTGATTGGTGTTATGTTATGAGCTAAAGCGAAAATTATTCAAAATTGAGGATACATAACTTATTACCAGTCAGCTTAATTAATCCGGATAAATTTAAATTGAAATTCCGAAACTGCTTTGCCTAGTTCTTCGGATTTGACAATTCAAGTCTGACTCGGCCGCCCATGGCAATTATGTGATGGCCTGATCTGATACAACATGACGTAGCTTACAATGATCATTGCTTACCTAATTTATTCAATTATAAAAGATATATTATATTTTAAGCATCACATTTAATATTACTAAATATAATGCATTATTCATCATGACTAGTTTAATCATACAATGCATAAAACAATAAGTACATATCATGTCTGGACGGATTAGATCGGACAAATCTAGCTATTTCAGACTAATTGTCATCTTTAACTTGACCCGCTCATGTTGAAGTGTATTTCCTGTACAACATTGATCGATATACAATGCTACGAATTCGCATCGTCTGAGATATCTCAAACTTTGCGTGACTTTTTGTAATATCTCAGTCGTTCAAATGCATCCTGCACGAATCTCAAAGCTCAAATAATTCTGGCCCCCTACGGTTCCCCGAATAGACACCGGACACGTCAGTCCCGCAAAAATTGAGATATCTCAGAGGATACGCACCCCAATGCTACAACAACTGGAAGCTGTCTAAGTTAATGCAGAATCTTACCAAAATAATTATACAATGTGTTTTGTTCAAATTTATTCTTTAATTGGCCAATAAAATGTTTTTAAAAAAAATTGGTCTTTAAAAGGAGAAAAAAACAAGAAGGGGATTAGATTTAAATGTGTTAGATGCTTAAGAATTTATATCGCTCTTAATTTAATATATATATCATCACGAATTTAATTTAAGATGCTACCACCATTTTGTCCTGGATGGCACGTTGAGTTAGAGAAGATGCAAATTCCCAGTCAAACCAACTTTGTTTCGATTATTTACTAAAACTATGGACTTACATTATCTTTTTTTTTGTTGAAAGCTTGATAAGCGGCTACTAATTAAGATTATATTATTAATTGAAAATGTATATGAAAATCGAAGAAACACAGAAAGGCAGAGAGAGTAGAAAGGAAAGGTGCAAAACAGCAAATTAAGGAGAAGGGGGCGATAATAAAGAGATCTCTCTCAACGTTACTGTTGGTTACCAGAACAGTAGTGAGGTCAACGCATGAATGGTTTAGATGCGGAGTAGACAGATGGTGTACGGCTCAGATCAAGAACTGCATGCTGTATAAAGAAGGATAAAAGACCTAAAATTAATATATACAACAATTTATGGATGCTACAACAAGTAATCTAACAAAAACAGTAAAAGAAAAATGTGCTAGATCATTTTTGTGCTAATTTTCATTTACACCTCTACATACTATTAGAGTGTGTGATGCGCTCACTAAAGAATGTAGAATTAGAGTGTGTGATGTGCTCACCAAATTATTTGGTGAACATAACTCCATAATCTATCAAGTTCACTTTAAACGAGATGAATTTAAACCGTTAAAACTGATCTACTTCACGGGTGATTCACGTACATGCAAAATTTTGAATTTTTTTATTTCATTTAGTATAAAGTCAATCAGTCAAAATTGTTTGAAAATGAATGCATTAAGATAAATTTATTTTAGAGTATTCATTTTTCATCAAGTTTAACTGTTTGACTATGTACAAAATAAATTCAAAAATTTCAAACTTTGGTATGTATATGCACTATTTGTGAAATAAATCAGTTTGAAAAATTTGAAATTTTTTTATTAGCACATCACATCAGAATTCTACTCTATTACAGTATTACAATATAGAGAAATAATTAATGCAAATAAAAAACGCCGCATATGTTGTTACGGTCAACAAAGATCAGTCATTTGGTGAAAATAAAAATATATTCATTTTACAAATAGGTTCTTATCTCCATAAAAATCTTTGTATTTATTTTATGGTTGACAGTCTGACAGAGAGCTAATTAAAACTAGGACAAGATGAGCATTTATTGAAATATGTACGACCAATAATTGAATTCATGCGAAGAGGTCTGTACTCTGTATCAAAAATCCAATGGTTAATCCGATATGCCCTAATTACCATGATATCATCTTAAGGGAAATTTTTAATTAATACCTTTCTTCTCCAAAATTAAAACAAATTATTATTGTCTTCGAAATTTTTTTTTTCATCAAAATGTCATTGTGGTTGCCAGGCATTTAATTTCCAAAATTTCTATTCATCGTAAATAGGAAAAAAAAATTAAAAATAGAAAAAGTTAGACCGTATTTTTAAAAATGAGAAGGTAGATATATGATATGGCGTCCCACCCGGACATCATACTGTACCATAGCCCTGTCCGCAAAAAATAAAAAAAAGTGGAACGCGATACTACATCAAATACCCATTAAAAAAAAGAAAAAAAAAAGGGTTGTTTATTATGATCCCAAATTGTGCTTAGATACTATAATATTTGCATTGAAATCCTATAAATTTTGCGGAGTCTATTCTCTGTTTTTCTTTTCTTTTTCTTTCTTTAGGATCTGTTCGGCTGCAACCCGGGAACATAAATGGGCACAGGAACGGTTGAATAGTAAACAGCAGGTTACTATTCACGGGAGAAAAAAAAATTCAGTTGAACTAAATTTTTTTTTTCCCGTGTGAACAGTAACACACGGGATGGCAGCCAAACAGGCTCTTAATAGTTGTTTGGGATAGTATGGCGTTCCACTTGCTTCCTTTTTCAGCCCTGTTTGGCTACTTCCCGAATTTAACTGTTCACGTGGGAAAAAAAAAATTACTTTACTCAGACTGAATTTTTTTTTCCCATATGAACAGTAAAAATCAGTTCAAAATTATTTTGTTCCCGTGCCCATTTTCTTACTCAATGTGCAGCCAAACAGGGCCTCTTTTTCTTTTTTTTTGGGCGAGGTTGTGGTACAATATTGTTTTCGAGTGGGACACCGTATCATATTTCTGTCTTCTCATTTTTAATAATATGGTCTAACATTTCTCATTTTTAATTTGTTTTTATTCTATTTACTATGAATAAAAATTTCGGATTTGATTCGTTTATTTTCCATTCCTCTCACTTCACAATCTTGTTCTTCTATAATTTCAATTTTCAAATTTCAATTTTTACAAAAAAAAAAAAATAGAATTTTAATCAATATTTTAAATTCATAAACCAATGTATTTAATTTGAGCAAAAGCACTCTATAAAGCTAATAGAAATTTTACTAAAGAACGAATGAACAAAATTGAAGCATGTGGTTGTGTTCTTCGAGTTCACATCCTAAGGAAACATAATATTTAGTTTAATTAGGATTGTCCGATCAGAATTTGAACCAGTCAGATTTGAGGTTGAATGCATGGGAATTCTGATGAGACAGTCTGGATCTAAATAAAAATATTTTGTTAACATAAACTACCACTAGAATAAAAAATAACTACTACCCATCGTAAACCCACAAAATGACCATTATCATTACTTATTCTTAATTTTCTGCTTAATTTATTTGTTACCCTAAATATGAATTCGTATTTTTCCGGGGCTAAAAATTGACTCGGACTTAATTTGAGCATGCATCTAGACACTAGTATAGAAAATTAAGAATAAATAAATTAAGCGCCAGTTAGTCGCGCGTAAGCAGAAAATTAAAAAAAAATGATTACATTAAATTATATATCCAAAGCATCCAATAATTTTGTAATCGGTGAATTGAGAGGAGAAGACCCATGTTGTGAAGAACAGTAGTCTTACGAACCGGCAATCATATAATGATTAAACAGAAAGCAAATAATTAAGTGCTGTAACACATTAATTATATGTGCGTGCGTACATACATAAAATAAATAAATGGTGTCACATGGGTGGTTATGGGGTAGGCTGCACCGCAGAAAGTGTGTCGTGTCGTGAGAGATTATATTATTTTATGGACACCTTGTTTTGAACTCAGTGAGATTCGCACTGTGCATGTCTTCCCAAATGTTCTTCCTCTTAATTTGTGAATCATTATCCTCTACAATTTTATTTGCAATTTTATAATTTAAAAATGATCAACTTGTCAGAACCACCACATTTAGCGTAATCAGTTAGTCGCTAAGATATTATCCTCCGTATGCAATTTTGTAGGTTCAAAGTTTGGTGTCTACGCTGCGATTGGTTGAAAATTTTTAATCCTTATTTTATGCTAAAAAAAGATGATTAATTTGGAAGCTGTTTATATTGCGGTAATGTTTTTAATAAGACGAGGGATCTAATTATACCATTTCATGATGACATATTGTCACATCATATGTTTATAAGTATTTTTTTTCGAATTTAATGTCCAAACAGTAAAATTGAATCGTTCAACATGATCTATATATTAAAATGTATTTGGAGACCAAATTTTACATTTTCAAGATTTTTTTAGTATTTATTACGATGTGTACAAAATTATTGTTTTTAGACTTCATCATTGAAAAACGATGATTTTCAAAAATTCTAAAAAAATAATAAACAATTTCAAGAAAATGTAAAATTTGGCATATAAGCACATTTTAATATGGAGATCATGTTGAACAGTTCAGATCGATTGTTTAAATTTTAAAATCCCAAAAATAACTTATAAACATATTGTCAAGATGTGTCACCATAAAATGGTGGAATTGGATCCCTCCTCTTTCAATAAAACAAATTTCAACATTTGTTTTGAAAAGACTAATTGAATATAAATATTAAAATAATATTGTAGTTAAGTTACAACTTGCAACAACAACATTTGCAAAAAATAAAAATATTGTAGTTAAGTTACTATTTTTAATAAAACAAAAAAAATATGAAGTTAAGTTACTATTTGCAACAACAAAAAATTTATGAATATACATTTCTCCTTGTCAAACTGATTTTCAGCCATTTGTTGTCGTATAATATTTAATAAAAAGAATAAAAAAATATTTGAAAGATTTTTCAAATAGATACATAACTTAAATATTTCTTCCAAATTAATACACAAATTAGACCATATTACTACAAAATTAACAAACATATGATATGGCTAAATTCCTCAAAATTGAAGGAATTTACGTCTTGTGAATATTCCACAAAATATAGTAAACAAATACACAACTCCAATTGTACAATTTTGCAACAAAAATAGACTTCTGAAGAGAAATAAATCTGTTGTTATTTCTTGAGAATAACATGAATCTGTTATTCTGATATCAGCCGTTCAAAAAATTTCATGCACAAATTAACAAAGTTTTTTGTACACAAATCTTGAGAAAAAAATTAACAGTTGGAATCGAATAACAGGTTTTTGTTATTCTAAAAGAATTTCCCTTCTAAAGAACTACAAATTTTAAAATTCACAACCAACTTTTCAAATTAATAAGGAGAATTTCATATATACCACTAAAAAACTGTGAAATTACGTATTTACCATTTAAATTTATGTAATTACGTATTTAGCATCTAAAAATCTAATAACTCACATATATACTCAATTAATAAAAAAATAAAATTAATTAAGTTTAATATCATATAAATATAACTAATAAGTTATTTAGTATCTTCTCCTTCTCTGCCCCTTCCTCTTCTGCGTCAGATTTCCCTCCTGCCTTTTTTTTTGGCAGAATTTTATCATTTCCGTTGAAACTCTTTCCTCATCTCGTTTCTCCCGCTGAAATTCGGAGAAAATAGGGCAACAGACTCAGATATTATGATTCCAGTTCCAACTTGATCGTCTAAAAACAAGGTAATCGCTCTATTTTTTTCCAAGAAAACAACTCGTACTGAAATTCAAGCTAATATCGCAACCTGTTATCAAAGTAGAGTGTTTAAGAATATTGTGTTTGGTTACTGGCTCAGTTAAAAATAGCGTTGGTTTTTTAGCTGATGGAAACTCTAAGGGTCTAAAGAGGGAGAACACAGGTGCTAAGTTAATATTGATTAATTATTATTTTAAGAATATTAAATATAATTAATTTCAATTTTAGATGTATTTGATATATATTAAAGTTATATTGGATAAATATGTGAGTTATTAAGTTTTTTTTTTGAGGTAGAAACAGGGGAGTCAAGGTCCCAGATTTCATTAATTTTGCACCAAGGGTACAGGTTACAATGTCTATACAAAATATATACAAAAACAAGAAGCAAAATAAGTAAGAAAAGTAAAAATAACTCAAAAAATAAAAGAAGTCAAGAGAAAAATTTAGTGCTGCGTAGTCCCTATTTTCTCAAAGTCTGTGATTCAACGGTATCATGGAACCAGAGCTTTTGTTCTTCAATTATTTCTCTTGCCAATTGAAGCTCTGGTTTTTTTTTTCCTGAAATACCCTCATACAACGTTCCTTCCAGATTGCGAATATTAATACCATTTGCATCTGTTTGGCCTCTTTATTTTCGGAGTACAGCAATGTGTGTCGGTATCTTCCTTGCGCCATCGATTGTTCCTGTGCTAGTTCAGCCTCCCTTAGTTGTATTTCACTGGTTACTCGCTGCGTACACGCACATCGTCCATATAGGTGTCTGACCGACTCAGATTGTGCCTTGCATAAGCAACACCGATTTACCAGTTTCCATCCTCTTTTTATCAAGTTATCCACTGTTAGTATGAATTATTAAGTTTTTAGATTGTAAATATGTAATTATAGAAATTTGAACGAAAAATACTTAATTTTACAGTTTTGAAGAGTATATATGAAATTGTCCCAATTAATAAAGTACTCCATATGATATAAAATATAATTGCAGAGGGTCATTTCCGGTGGTCTCTCTCGGTCTCGATCTCTGGAGGAGATATGAGATATCAAATCGAAAGAGAGATAGAGACTCGAAAATGAATGCATCTGAGGGGCAGATTAGTGAAGAAAAACCAAAGTTAGATTGTCCGCTGCGATTTTCGAGGCACGACAAAATCCCAATGCAAAGTTTATTTTTGGTCCTTGCTCGAGTTCCTCTGTAACCTTGTCCAATGCCTCACGTGAGGGGACTGGGGAGTGAGACAGAAGGCCCTATGAAAATATAGATCCCCATGAAATAGCTCCTAAGCGCTCCCCATTTCTCATTTATATTATAAGGGAATTGAATTCATATATGAATGTTTGATGAAAGTATGAAATACATACAAAACCGAATTTATGTAAGAATCATTACACCGAAAAATAATTATAAAAAAAAAAAATAAGATTTTAAATATGGCATTGGCAATTGGGCAACGATGTCGAATATATTTGTTAAAATAATCATTTCATCATTGATAAGTACTGATGAAATTTGATGATCGGTAAGTTTTTAAAATACAGAAAATTATGTACACAATCATATAAATTACAGATAACATAAAAAATATTTTATTTTTAATTTTGATATTATTTTTTTCCAAATATAATAATTGTCAAATAAGTCTATTCTAAATATAACTAATCCCTTGATTGAAAACATTGTTGTAAATATTGGTATGCGCTCCTTGGAAATATAGAATACCGCTGAGTGATTAATTGATATGCGGTTGATTAATTGAAATTTTATAAATTTTACTAAAGTTATGTACATAATACTCATAATTTATTACAAATGATTATTTAATTCATCAAAGTTATTACATCAACTTATTGTAATTTAGTTTCTCGTTAATTAATTAAAATGTTATGGAATTTTCATTTGAAAAAGATCCATATAAGACAAGACAAAGTATATTACATATAAGTAGAAAAAAATGATAAAACTGGCCAACTAATTGGCAGTATAAATGGAAAACCGACGATTAATAGGGTTGTTGAAATGTAAAACAAACGATTGATTGGACAAATTAAATCAGCCAATTAGTCGGTTTCATCCGCAAACAACCCTCCAAAAAACCTATTTGTGACAGTTTGATCATCGTCTACGACTAAATGGACGACTAATATGTTGTTTAGATAGTTTTTTACAACATAAGCTAGGGTGTAATGTGCTCACTAAGAGGGTTTGGTAAGCACAACCTCAAAAGTATATCATATTGACTTCAAAATACGAATCCAAACCATTGAAATTTATGTACTTCATGAGTGATGCATATACATGCAAAATTTTGAAAGTTTCGAATTTATTTGCTACAAAGTCAAGCGGCCAAAGAAATTATGAAAAAATGAATATATAAAACAACTTATAAAATAACTTATAAAATGTTCATTTCTTTGACCGCTTGATCTTGTAGCAAATGAATTCGAAACTTTCAAAATTTTACACGTACATGTATCACTCATAAAATACATAAATTTCAACAATTTGGATTTGTGATTTGAAGCCAATCTGATATACTTTTGAAGTTGTGCTTACCAACTCTATTGGTGAGCACATCACACCCTAGTTTTGCTCTAAAAACTTTTACACACTTTTGGTTCAATTGACAACGAAACTTATTTAATTGAGACTTCAAACTTAAAATTTATTGAAATAAAAAAATAGAAATTATAGGTTTGTTGATCATCATTTAGCCTGACCGTGTATAAAAATAGAAACTGATTTGATAATTGACGAACTAGAGATGGAGCCAAGGAAATTAAAATTTTCAATGGAAGAGATGCAATTTTGTCTAAATTCAGACTAAAGGATGAATGGATCCCACAACAGAACAGTCCATTTCATTGTTTTAATGTTTAATTCCCTAAATTCCGTACATATATTATAATTCACGCATAGATGGCATGTATCATTTATATAAGGTAAGAGTTGTTGATCGACTGCTGTATGTAGAGATATTCTTTTTGTTTTTATCATATAAATTTAGATAAAGTTGTAATCATAGAGAAAAGAACAAAAATAATAGACCACGCATGCATATATATACATGCATTATGATTTCCGATATATTAAGATAAACCCTACGTGGCATGCATGGAATAATTTTTTTTTTATCAAATAAGCATATAATTAGTTCAAGCAACAAAAACAAACTTTCCTTTTACACGGCTAAATTTATTTTTCCTCAAAACATGCATGTATTACTTTATAATTTCACTAAAATGTTTATCTTTCTAGGCCTAAACATTTCTAATGGCTTCACCTTCTACAATTAATGTTGTTCAATAAATATTAAATACATGGACCCTATCTAACAACACTTTCTTTGGGCAATAACAAAGTACTTGATCACACACACACATATGAGAAATCAAATTACAACAAAGTTACAACAATAGTTTTTTTCATTTTCAAAGTTCAAATCGTCGATCCAAACCGTTCAACATAATTATCTAAATAAAATGTGCTTTCAAATCAAATTTTACATTTTTTTTTGAATTTTTTTAACCATTTATTAAGATGGGTACAAAATTCAATGGTCTGAATTTCACTAGTTTATGTAAAATACTTAATAAATAGTAAAAAAAAATTCAAAAAAATGTAAAATTTGATCTAGAAGCACATTTATTTAAATAATCATATTGAACGGTTTGGATCAACGATTTGGACTTTGAAAATTAAAAAAATCTTTGTTGTAACTTGATCCCTCCTCTATACACACACATGTGGTTATTTTTATTGTTATTAATATTTTATATATTTTGATTGTTATTGTTGTTAATATTCTGTGTGTTGTTAAGAGCATTGCTAACCTATATACTACTCGTTCTTGTGAATTACTTTAATAGGCTTAATTTCTTACGTGTCATCTTTCAACAAAGAGAAACAACTAATTATTGTGAAAGTTTGTTAATTAACAATGATGTCAGTTAGTCGTATACAAACCATGTTAATAGATAATTAAGATGCAAATCCCACTTGAAATAATTGATGCCAATGATGAGAAATAATTGATGGATGATGCACATCGTCCAATAGAATGCAATTACAGAGACCAAGCAAGATGCTCTAGAAACCATTTTTTATTAAGCAGTACACAGGCCCACAAAAGAAAATACATAACATTAATTGTTTAAAAAATGAGAAGACATTGATGTGGATGCTAGGGTGTCAATGACACCTTTTTATATGTTTATCCTACTCGTATTGTATTTGATAAAATGAATATGGGTAAAAAAAAAAATTAGTTAACTTATTGGGTATGAGTATGGATAAGAATTTTTTTTTCGTTAGATAAACGGATATGGATACGGTTAAAGACAATTCCGTACCCGTTGAGTAATAGATAATGAGTAATTATATAAAACAAAATACATATAGATATATAAATATTATATCAAATTTTTTATTTTTCATATCACTGTATCAACGCTTATCCATTAGAAAATGTATGCCTTTTGTTGTAAGAAGTACATGATGTTAAACATATTGCTTTTTATTTGAATATTTTAATATTTAGTTAATGGATTAAATTTTGAATTTGTTAGAAGAGATATTTTTGTTTTATAAAAAACTATTAGTTAGAATTGATTACATATTTGTATTTTGATTTTTATATTAGTAATTGTGATTGTATATGTATGCCATGATGAGTTTTGATAGTCTATTTGTAAAAATAATATAATCATTATATTAGTATTATTTATTATTCAGCCTCTACCGTTTTGTTACCCACTAATTTTAATGGGTGCGGGTAGGGTAAGATAAAGCAAAAATTTTACGGATAAATGTGGGATATGAGTAAGATCAACTCTTAGTGGGAATGGATACATGGGTGGATCCAGGATTTCTATTAGGATAGAGCACTAATTGGATTCAAATAACTAATTGGGTTTTAACCCATTATCTTATCAGGTACACAATTACAACTCAATCCCTATAATGTTTATTATAAAATCGATTGACGCAACATTGAAATATTTTTAGTAAGCTAATTAAAAATTCGTTTGGCACAATTCAAAGTGGGACTGTTCTTAGTCAATTAGCAAATTGAAATTAAAGTTTAGATAAAAATTTAACCGAAATATAAGTGTCGAATAATAAAAGACATAAAAAGTTCAACCAACTCATTTCTTGTAATTGTAATAATAGATCCCACCGTCAGATCTTTCTTGTTCTTATATTATCTTTCATTCTATTTTGTAAATAGAGTATCGAAATCTGAGAAAAATGTGTGTTCTTTAAATACACATTATATATATAATATTTCAGCTCCTCATCAGTCTAAATTTTCTAATTCGGCCCTGTCAAAAAACAATCGAGCAAAATGTGTGTTCTTTAAAACCAATTAATCATTGATCGACACGTTATATAGGCTAGTAATACATAAAATATATATTTTCACTAATTTTGTTTAGAGAGGTCCCATGTTTAATTAGGTAGAAGGTTAGAAATATTTATGAGAATGCCTGGTCGAAGAGGAGAGTACAAGTCCAAGATTTGAAGTTAAATGCATTTTTTATATATATACGTACGTTTCATTATGGATAAATTATTTAATTGACAGGAATTTAAATTTATTTAGTACAGAGTACGTACAGGCCTATAATTTTTTTAATTGAAAGGTGTTGACTCCATTTATACAATTTAATAGAGATTAAATTTATCGTCTACGACAAAATCATCCAGACTTGTTCATCAATAAAGACACCAATTTATAAAATTTTCAATGAAGTTTGAACCAAAAGTTTGATCAATTGAAATGTCAATCCCAAGGTTAATTGGATTAACGGGAATTTAGAGAATTTGATGTTCGAGTATACTTTTTTTGTAACATTAATTTGTTGCATGGATCCCAATTTGATATAGTAGGAAAGAAAATGCCCTTTGTATGACAGGTTTGTAGTACATATGGAGAATTCTCTTGCGGATATAGTGGCAGAGTCAAAATTTTTAACTATGAAAATCAAATATTTATGAATTTTTTTTAAAACCTAATATTTAATAGTTTCAATCATATAAAATTTTCCTGCAGAAAATCATATTTATGAATTTCAACCATATTATAGATCAATTTTACAACTTCATGACATTTTACTCAAAATTATATAGAAAATTATATATAAATATAAACATTAAAGAAAATAGAAATCAATTGACTCCCATATCTCCTTCTAGCATCCGTCATTGGATATTAAATAGTTGGTTTATTTGACATCCAATATTTATTCAAAAAAAATAATGCATGAATTTAAGTATCTAACAAATATTTTCCTTACAAAAACATTTATTTAACAAATCTAAATTGACGAATGACGATCACACCACTCAATTGACCTAAATTTAAGCTGTCTGACATGACAAGTAAACGAGATTAGTTCCCGTTAAAATATATTTACTCGAGATAATATTTTAAACTAAAAATAGGAAAAGAGCCATAAAAAATTTAGGGTTCTCCATTTTGCAGCACAATTACGAAGCCCGTAATTTCTGACAAAAATATCCAAAGCAAAGGCTCAAATTCTTCCCTTAGTTGGGCCTTCAAAATGCTACTATAGCGAATTTGCGATGCCTTTATTATACAAATTTAACCATTCAACTTAATTGCTTTTGAAGAATCCTCCGACATTTTATAAATATCCAACATTAAATAGAAAATTCCAAATGTGTCCACCTCCCCGCCAATAATTGATCGGTTCTCAAATTTTATTTTATAAAATGTTATAATTTTTTTATTAAAATATTAGAAATATTTTTTATATATTTTTGAAATTAGATAGAATACTATATAATTTGATTTATTAGGAAGACTGCAACAAATAACACTGATCAATAGTTTTCAAGCTAGATTTTTCCGTTTTCAGGCTGGATTTTTTCCAATAACAAACAAAAAAATATTTTAATATTTTTTACTGTCATGAAAAATCCAGCTTGAAAAATATTGATCCGGATTATTTGTTGTAGTTTTTCTAATAAATCAAATTATATAGTATTATATCTAATTTCAAAGAAATATAAAAAATATTTCTCATATTTTAATACAAAAAATAAATAAATTGTAATATTTTCTAAAAATAAAAAATTTAAAAAATGTGAGAACCGGCCAATAATTAGTCAGTTTGGACATTTTTATAATTGTTGACCAGAAGTGAGCACATTTGGAATTTTCTATTTAATGTTGGATATTAATAAAAATGTCGGAAACATCTTACTTCAAGGTTCGAAGTATTTAGGAACAAAATCATAATTTCATCTAAACGTCTGACCTTAATTTGGACATCACGATACGATCTCATAAAAAAAATATTATTATTAGGAAAAAAAAGATAAAATTTATTATTATCAAAGGCTTGATTTTAATATTGAAGAAGTGGACTATTAAAACCAGGAGTCCGTGTCAGCAGCAATTATTTCGGTGCCATTAGTTTATCACAATTTTATTTGTTTTATTTATTTCTCAAAATTATTATTATTTAAGTTCATTTTATACTTAATTAAGTGGTTGAAAAAATTAACCATGATAGAAATCATGTGCTCTCTTTGTGAGATGAAATCAGAAACGGCCAGATGATATCCATTTTGTAAGAGGATATGAACTCGGAATGAAATGCATTATTGCCTGGGCTTGTCAATACCCTCCTTTGTAATTTTGTCTTTTATACTAACTGGGCTTTATCATTGCTTCTTAATTTTCTTCTTGGGCCAAACAAATTGGGCTTTTTAATAAAAATCAACACGATGAAACATAACTAGCAGAGGAAATTTGCCTCGTTGTAGTAGTTTCTAATACCGCCTATTAAATTGCATGGCATGGGTAGATGTCAAAACTCATCACCACAGGTAGCAATCTGATGGGTCTATTAATGATTATTAACTAAATATATATATATATAGGCAAATTCTTTGGTGCATACAAGGACCTATTTGTAAAATAAACATATTTTTATTTTCAAAGTTCAAACAGTCGATCCGAACCGTTCATCTTGTTCTCCATATTAATATGTGCTTGGATACCAAATTTTATATTTTTCTGAATTTTTTTACTATTTATTAAGATGGGTACAAAAAATATCAAATTCAGACCATTGAATTTTGTACCCATCTTAATAAATAGTAAAAAAATTCAGAAAAATGTAAAATTTGGTCTCTAAGCACATATTAATATGGAGAACAAGATGAACGGTTCGGATCGACTGTTTGAACTTTGAAAATAAAAATATGTTTATTTTACAAATAGGTCCTTGTATGCACCGAAGCATCACTCATATATATATATATATATATGAGAGTGTCTTCTATGGACATAAGGACCTATTTGTAAAATGAACATATTTTTATTTTCAAAGTTCAAACAGTCGATCCGAACCGTTCACCTTGTTCTCCGTATTAATATGTTCTTGGAGACCAAATTTTATATTTTTATGAATTTCTTTACTATTTATTAAGATGGGTACAAAAAATATCAAATTCAGACCATTGAATTTTGTACCCATCTTAATAAATAGTAAAAAAATTCAGAAAAATGTAAAATTTGGTCTCCAAGCACATATTAATATGGACAACAAGATGAACGGTTCGGATCGACTGTTTGAACTTTGAAAATAAAAATATGTTCATTTTACAAATAGGTCCTTATGTCCATAGAAGTCTTTGCCTATATGTATATAGAGAGTGTCTTCTATGGACATAAGGACCTATTTGTAAAATAAACATATTTTTATTTTCAAAGTTCAAACAGTCGATCTGAACCGTTCATCTTGTTTTCCATATTAATATGTGCTTGGAGACCAAATTTTACATTTTTCTGAATTTTTTTACTATTTATTAAGATGGGTACAAAAAATATCAAATTCAGACCATTGAATTTTGTACCCATCTTAATAAATAGTAAAAAAAATTCAGAAAAATATAAAATTTGGTCTCCAAGCACATATTAATATGGAGAACAAGATGAACGGTTCGGATCGACTGTTTGAACTTTGAAAATAAAAATATGTTCATTTTACAAATAAGTCCTTATGTCCATAGAAGTCGTTGCCATATATATATATATATATATATTAATTTTCAGATATGAATGATCGCTTTTTAAAATTAGTTCAAGGTTTAGTGGTTTATTTGAATATTTTTGTGTTAAGGGTATTTATGGCAAATCCTGCAATTGTTGTTACTATTTGTTATTAAACGCATCTGTAACCAGCAAGGTCAAAGAGGACAATGAATCCACAGGGGAGACTGATCACTGAGAGAGACAAAGTGACAAAGCATTTAATATTATCTTGAATTAAAAGGCTGCAAAAGAAGAGAGAAAGCAATTAAAGTGGGCCGGATATGGATTTATAAATTTGTAGAAAAAGAGAAGCATGGATGGAAGAAGAGCCTGCTCTGTCTCGTCTCCCCTGCATCCTGAGTCCCTGACAATGTCAGATGCAGTGAATGGCATGAGGCAATGATACTGACATAATGGAATGGAAGCCCCTACTATTTCAGGCCATGCATTGTTTTCACTTTTTTATCTCACCAGATTTATTAATTCATCTTTGAATCAGAATATTTTTTTTTAAGAGATCTTTGAATCAGAATTTATTATCAACAGACGATGCTGATAATTTGGATGATTACAAAAAGTAACTTGTAGTTTAACATTTTAAAATTGACAGAATAATTTTTAATTCATACAACACACATTCAATAAAATCAAAATAGTGTTGTATTATTGTATATGATTTGTGAGCTGCATGAATTAGAAATTGCTCTGTCAAAATGGATTTTTTTTTTTTAAATAGAACTCATAAAAAACAATTTAACCAAAGCAGCCAAGCTGTAAAAGAACCTACAAAAATAGCCTCCACCGGTCCTCCAAACCGGTGGAGATTTTAAGGGCCTTTCTCCACCGGTTTCCTTGGAAAACCGGTGGAGGAATTTTCTGCTATGCCACAACGGCCACACGAGTTACTACCAGGGCTGATTAATGAGCGAGCATGAGCGAGTTGGGGTATGCTCATGCTCGGCTCATTTAGTTAATGAGCGATAATGAGCGAGTTGTTAATAAGCGAGTTATTAATGAGCGAGTTGTTAATGAGCGGGTTGTTAATGAGCGAGTTATGAGCAACTGAGCGAGTCACGAATTATTAGCAAGCTAAGAAAGAAAAAAACTAATTTTTAAAAATTAATTTTCATTTATAGAATTTAACAAATTGTCATAATCCAATCTAATTAAAAATTACATAATTTAACAAAAAATTGTCCATAAATAAATTTAACAAAATCAAACAACAAATTTGTTCTAGAGCGTAAGTTTAGGTTAAGAGATTTTTTTTATTTATTCAATTTTAATTTTAATTTAAGGAATTGGGATTAAATGTGGCAGGATTAGATGTGGCAATTTCTTAATGAGCGAGTTGAGTTATGCTCATACTTGGCTCATTAAGTTAATGAGCGATAATGAGCGAGTTGTTAATGAGCAAGTTGATAATGAGCGAGTTATTAATGAGTTTTTAGTGAGCGAGTTATGAGCGAGTCACGAGTTATGAGCAATTTACTCACCCCTAGTTACTACACAAAATTTGTCTACACCGGTTTTCCAATCCGGTGAAGCTATTCTACTTCACAAAAGCCGTGCAAATTTTGTCTAATTTTCAGCTCCACCGGTTTGGGGGACCGGTGGAGGCTTGGTTTATATCTTCTGTGGCCAGGTTGTGTTCTAGTGGAAAAATGAGTCAACTGGGTAGGAAAATGTCTACACCAGTTTGGGGGACCAGTGGAGATAGCCCAATTTAAGCTACATTGGTTTGGAAAACCGGTGGAGCCTACTTTTATTGCTTCCCATCCGATGGATCTCCTTTGGTTAAATTGTTTTTTATGAGTTCTATTTTTAAAAAAATCGTCAAAATGTGTACCTCGTGTGAAAGATCATGGATTTGAAGTCTGAACAGAAACCCTTAATAAATATTAAATAAAATTTAGAATGTTATACCTTTATCTTTGAAGAAAAATAATATTCTAAAATAGACAAAAATATTTTACAAAATAGAAAGAAATTTTTTACATCTCAATGTACAAAACCCAATATTCCATTGGGAAAATTATATAACTTAGGAAGAGAATCTGGATTCTATATATATATAGAGAGAGAGAGGAGGGTTCCAATGTCTTATCTCCTTATAACTCATTCATGTCTCATATCCTATATCTTTGTTTTTAAAGTCCAAACAATCGATCTGAACCACTCAACATGATCTCAATGTTAAAATATGCTTGGAGACCAAATTTTACAATTTTTGGAAATTTTTTATTTTTTTTAGATTTATTGAAAATCACTGTTTTTTTATAGTCTAGATTTGTTTGAAAAACATCGTTTTTCAATAAATCTAAAAAATAGTAAAAAAATTTCAACAAATGTAAAATTTGGTCTCCAAGCATATTTTAGCATGGAGATCATGTTGAGCTGTTCGGATTGACTGTTTGGATTTTAAAAACGAAGATATAAGATATGAGATATGAATGAGGTATGAAGAGATGAGGCATTGGAGCCCTCCTCACACATATATACAGTGATGCTAATCATGCTTTGGGAGGTAAAGAGGGTGTTTTACTTCCCGTTTATATCTCTATTTTTAAAGTTTAAATAGTCGATCCAAAGTTCGCAACATGATCTTCATATTGCAATGTGCTTGGAAATCAATTTTTCTTTTTTGGAAAAATTTACTATTTTTTTAGAATTTTTTAAAATTAGTGTTTTTTCTGAATTTTTTATTTTTTTATTTAATGAAAAACTGTGATTTTCAAAAATTATAAAAATATAGTAAAAAAAATCTTAAAAATATAAAATTTTGTCTTCAAGCACATATCAATATGAATATCATGTTGAGAAGTTTGAATCAACTATTTGAACTTTGAAAATGGAGAGATAAGCGGGAAGTAAAACACATTTTTCACTTCCCAAAGCATGATAGCCTCTCTCTCTCTCTCTCTATATATATATATAGGAAGGATCAACTTACACCATTTTTTGGTGACAACAAATTACACTATTCATTTTTAAAGTTTTTAAAGTCCAAATTATTCAACATGATTTCCATATTAAAATGTGCTTGGAGACCCAAATTTACATTTTTTTTTTAATTTTTTTACTATTTATTAAGTATTTTACAAAATTGTTGCTTTCAGACCATTGAATTTTTGTATCCATCTTAATAAATGGTAAAAAAAATTCAACAAAATGTAAAATTTGATCTGAAAGCAAATTTTAATATATCCATCATGTTGAACGGTTTGGATCGACTATTTGAACTTTAAAAATGTAGGGTGTAATTCGGTGTCACCAAAAAATGGTTTAAGTGGATCCCTCATATATATATATATATATATATATATATATATATATATATATATATATATATATATATATATATATATATATATATATATATATATATATCTGTGTGTGTGTGTGTGTGTGTGAGAAGGGTTCAAATATATCATGTATTTTATACCGAAACATATCTCATTTTTATATCTTCATTTTGAAAGTTAAAACTATCGATATCCATGCTAAAATATGCTTGAGATGAAATTTCATAATTTTTGAAAAATTTTAAATATTTTTTAAAATAGGTACAAAATTACTGTTCGATAACAGTTGTCTTCAACCTATCTAAAAGAATAGTAAAAATTTTCAAAATCTATAAAATTTCATCTATAAAATATTAAATATATATTAGTATTGATGTCATGTTGAGCGGTTTGAATCGATAGTTTGAATTTAAAAAACGAAGATATAAAAATGAAATATGATGAAGCATGAAAAACATGATATATATATATATATAAAAACTAAGAAAACAAAAATATGCAATCAAGGAAAAAGAAGTCGTACAGAGATAGATTGGTCCCCCTGCGAGAAGAGCCCACTAAGGGCACTAACCCACGAGAAAATTTGATTAATGTTGCACAAGTAGCCCTACAATAACATGCCGAACCAACCTGTAATTGTTAAGACCATTTTGGTTGGTTATAAGTAACCATCAAGGGCCATCAGAAAGTTCTTTACAAGTTGGTTGCATCGATCCCGGTCTCTTAATCCGATCAAGCAATTTCAATTCGGAACAAGCATACTTGTTAGTTGTTACACCTGTAATTTGCAATTTTTTTTGTGGAATGTATAATGTATGACAGTTAAAACAAAATAAAATACATATACGTATTTAGTATTTTATAAAGATGATTGAAACATGTACACTTTAAAATAAATTCTAAATTTCAATATATATGATTGAAAAAACTTAAATTATGAATGTGATTGATGTTAAATTGGCAGTACGTCGTCCTTTCAAAGATGAGATAGGAGTAGGTCTGATGGGCATCGGAACTACTTTTAGGTCAATTAGCTCTAACACCGTACGAAAATTAAAACAAATATGCACTTATTTTAATTAGTTTGTACGAATCTTGATGCAGATTGAATGGTCATTACACCCATCGCACCAAAATAGATCCGATGGGCATTAGACCTACTCTGAATTCTCCAAAGATATGCAATCCGAGAATTTTTTTTTTCTTCCAATTTTTTTTTCCCCCATGGATTCATGTATAGGGTGGAAAAAATGTGTCGGAATGTGATCGAATCAATTTTCTACGTGTCATGTCGTGACATAGCTAAAATATTAAGAAGTGGTTACGGTATATAAATAGTCATACTTTGTCCAGACGTGACGTACTCATGTTTGTCAAGTTTAACTATTTTTTTTTCATAATTTGAGTTAGTTTACTCAAGATTCACTATTTAATCAAAGTCTAATAATCCTAATTACATATGACTCGTATAACCATGTGATCACGCCTTACTAAAATTTTAAAAGATCACAACACGGGACACGCGAGTCACGACACGTCACCAACACAAGTGCCGCACAATTATGTACTATATTTGTATTGTTTCGTGATGAAACCGACTCTGCCATATTATTTTTCTCACTCTATTCATCTGTATCGCTTCATTAGTTCCCGTTACTTTATTATTTATCTATATCGCTTCATTAGTTCCTATTACTTTATTATTTATCTATAATAGCGGAAATGGGACGTGCTGGACCTGCCCTTTAGGCTTTATGTCAATGACAGTGATGATATTTGTAGGCATTGATGCGAATATTGTCCTGAATGGCATGAAAAAATTTCTATGATGAGTGCTTGAGAAATATTTTCCAAATTGCCCGGAAAAGATATCTAATGAATAATAGTTCAGAAATATTTTTCGTTGCATTGAAAGTTCTCATATACAGATATACTTGTGTGAATATAGAATGTGGGGGACATAATTCTATAAATAATACTTCTGAAATATTTTCCAAATATGCTATATATAGAGAGGGGTTAATATCAAATCGATTGTTCCTGAGGTTCCGTGCAACTAAGTTATTTTTCAATTTTCAAAGTCCAAAAAGTCAATCCAAACCATTAGATGTGATCTCTATATTAAAATCTTCTTGGAGACCAAATTTATATTTTATTTTTATTTTTATTATTATTTATTAATTTACTTTGAAAATCGCTGATCCAATAGTCCAGTCTGGTTTTACTGTTTGGTTATGCCGCCATTGGATCAGCGATTTTCAAAGTGGCTTAATAAATAGTAAAAAAAATTCAAAAAACATAAAATTTAGTTTTCAAGCACATTTTAATATAGAGATCACATCTAACGGTTTGGATTGACTTTTTAGACTTTGAAAATTGAAAACCGACTTAGTTGCACGAGACCTCAGGAACAATCGATTTAATTTGATATATATTATATCAAATCGATTGTTCATGAGGTCCTGTGCAACTAAGTCGGTTTTAATAGGTTTAATATATATATAGGCTATTATGCTTTGGAAAGTAAAGAGGGCATTTTACTTACTGGTCATATCTTCATTTTCAAAGTTTAAACAGTCGATCCAAACTTCTCAACATGGAGACCAAATTTTACATTTCTTTGGAAATTTTTTACTATTTTTTTTAGAATTTTTGAAAATCACCAATTTTCATTAAATAAAAAATTCAGAAAACACTGATTTTCAAAAATTCTAAAAATACATTACAAAATTTCCAAAAAATGTAAAATTTGGTCTCCAAGCACATTTCAATATGAAGATCATATTGAGAAGTTTAAATCGCTGTTTGAAATTTAAAAATGAAGATATGAGCGGGAAGTAAAACACCATCTTTATTTCCCAAAGCGTTGTAGCATCACACACTCTCTCTCTCTCTCTCTATATATAATGATATACAAAAATTCTAAATAAAAGGTTGAAAAAAAATCTAAATATTTTGATATTCATAAGAAATAATAAGTTTCTAAAATATACGAGTATTTCAACAAAAAGTAAAGAAAAGAATAAAGATGAGAAATTGAGATGTCAATACTGATAATCGTAACCCGGAAATTGCATCCTTTTAAGGGACTATAAATTATTTTTATTTGTATATTCTTCATTTTAAAACAGATACGAAGATAAATAATGTATTTTTGTATTGCGGATTAAAATTCCATACTCTGTTAACAAAATTAATTATTTTGATAATAAATATTTTTAATAGATCAAATTAGCGTAAACCATGATTTGATGAGATTTTGGATTAAATAACTTTGAAATGAACTTTCCTATGCTTTCTTGTCACGGTGTCAACATGTACAAAACGGATCGGGTGGAACATTTTCATATCTTTACGTTAAGTTAACGAAAATAAATTTTAATCTTACCCGTATCCGATAAATAAATGAAAAAAATTACAAATTTAATATGCCAAAACATAGTTAATGAAAAAAATCAAGTCAACATCCAGAATATATAATTTAAAACTGATTCCACGGTTTTGAAGCTAAAATCACAAATCTTCTTAACAAACTTAAGTTCAGCAAAATGTACTAAATAAGGCGCCAAATTAAATCTACTGATCCAAAAAAATTGAGCCCACCTGGGTTTTACAGGTCAAAAATGAAAAATGTGTTGATTGAATCTATTAATTAGGTCTCCTTAGTTACAGCGGAGTGGTTCCCGGGTCTCTTTCCATACAAAAGAGAAGCATCCTTTTTGCCCATTATCTGTTCCTATCTCATGCACCCATAGTGTAATAATTAATAACTAAGAAGCATTTATCCCAAATCCATCACGCATGTCAGGATGTGCTGGAGAAAAAAAAGTATTTTTCAAGTACAACAAGCCCAGCGTTAGGTTAGGCCTTATAAATTTTTGCACAGGTGCGCTGCGTAAAGTCGAAATAGCTTCGTTATTATCTTTACTTGTTTTCCGAAACAATATAAGGGAAGAATTGGATATTTGTTGTGGATGGGGTTCTGTCATTGTTTTAATTGGAAAAAAAGAAGAAAGAAAGATGTTAGTTCCGTGATAACTGCTATCTTGTATCATATGATTTCATGAGCTATATATTGTACGAACCATTTTTTTAAAGATCAGTAGTTCGACTTTTTTTATTTAATTTCATATCTAATATAAAGACGTCGAGCATTTACAAGACAGATGTCAAATATTGTTGTGGTGGCGTGCAAGCAGTTAAGAGACAGGTCAATTACCGGTACAAACCGTAAAATTCAGTCAGAGGTATTAGGATAGAAAAAAAATTAATAAGCATCTAACTAGGGGACCAGTTGGGTCCGATGTCTGTCGGATTCGGACGGGTTTCATAACTGTCTGATCTGTTTTAAAATATGTGCGCACGGATATTAAAGCTACACATGGATCTTAAAGCAGATCAGACCCAAGCTGCTCCCCTAACTGGGAGGGATCAAACATTAATACAACCAGAGCTGTATACTGGGCATTGATTTGATCTTTCTGCATAAATAATTTTCTACGTGTTCAGTTTTTGGATGGTAATCTCTTTAAAATAGTAATTTTATATTTATTTAAAAAATAATAAAAAATTCTAAAAAATATAAAATGTAGTATTCAAGCATATTTTATTATAAAGATCACGTTGAACGGTCCAGATCGACTGTTCAGACTTTAAAAACAAAAATAAAAAATGTGGAGCATATTGGAGCACAAAATCATGATGCATTTGAACCATCTTCTTATTATAATTCATATTAATATAATTAATTCATATTTTCTAGAAATTCTATAACACATAATGTTTTCTGTATGGAAGAATATTATTGGAGACATAACGAAAATAGGTATTGAGAAAAGACTCTCTATGAATTATTATTATTTTCCGTTAAATTTTTTTTTTTATAGAAATTGTTATATTAGTCAGATCAAATTATATAACACTTATTTATTCAACTCTTCAATCTAAGATTTCTGATTCCCTCTTGGTTAGGGAGACCGTATTCTACGGATCAACATGATATATTTACGACATGAAATGGTCGATTTGGACCATTTGAATATTGAAAAAAATGTGAAATCTTATGAATTTTTTTTTACCATTTGAAAATATTTCGAAATAGTTTAAAATTAATTCAAATCAAACTCAAACTGGACTTAGTTCGTTCAAAATAGATTTTTTAAACTATTTTAGTTCGAATCTCAAAATAACTTGAATCGTTGATTTCCGCTGATGACTAAAAAATTAAAATATAAGACCGTCCAGCCATAAGTCATAACTCGTAAGTCGTAACCTTCGCTTTCAGTTCTGAAACCCTAGACGACTTTTATCTCTTGCTCTCGGTAACTACGATTACTCTTTCTTGTCGTAAAAAAGTTCGTATAAGATTTGAAATTGAGTTCGAAAAAATTCAATTCGAATTAATTCAAATCAAACTCAAACTGAGATATGTTCGATTCAGTTCGATTCGTTTGCAGCCCTCTCCATATATTATATTTTTTTTTTAAATGATCATTAAAAAAATTGGGTGGAATGTGAGGTGGGTAGTTCTTCACTTATTCCTCAGTCCACACGCAAAGTATGAGGTATGGGAGAAAATTTAAAAAGAGAAGTGAAAAGAAAATGCAAATGAAAGTGTGCACACAGAGATACAGAGTTACAGGCACGAGAAAGACAAAAGGCTTCCATTTGCAAATGAGTGTCACATCACATGGGACGGGAGTCTGCGGAGAACAGACTATAGACGGCTACTAAACCCTCCTTTTTTTGTTAAAAATATTTTTACTCAATACCCCCTACAAATTACCAATATATTGATTTATGTCCTTTGATTTGCAAAATAAGATATAGTGAGGCTATGGACTATGGTACATTCTGTGTAATGAATTATGTTTTTGTTTTAAAAGTTCAAATTATCGTTCTAAACTATTCAACATAATATTTATATGAAAATAAATTTGGAGGCCAAAATTATACATTTTTTAAATTCATTTTACTATTTTCCTATACAAATAGAAAATCACCTGATTTAAATCTACATATTTACAAAAATGTAAATTTAGTCGCTATGTATATTTATATAGAAATGATATTGAGCTGTTCGAATTAATTGTTTGAACTTTAAAAATAAGTTTTACAATGTTCTACGTATTGCAAAATAACATAGTCTTATTCAATAAAAAATATCCTATTACTTTCCCGAGAAATTTCCAATATTTTGCAATGTTCTATATCCAACTTAATTTAGGATTTGTTCGGCTGCTATCCCGTTTTTACTGTTCACGTGGAAAAAAAAAATTCACTCTGAGTGATTTTTTTTTTCCCATATGAACAGTAAAAATCAGTTCAATTTTTTTTTTCCGTGCCCAATCTCTTGCCCACTATGCAGCCGAAAAGGGCCTTATTGAAATTTATAGTTTTCTTTATTTTTGCATCGGCTTTCAAATATAATGTAATGAACCAAATTAACTTGGACATATTAAACGGCAATCATAATAGGTTCGAAATTTTAATTTGGATTAAACTGATAATAAACTTTCAAAATAGTTCATTTTTGTGGAATTACAAGAGATGAAAACGGAGCCAGTGTGGTCAATCTGGTAAATTTTGGATCAATATATTAATTTCCCCTTTGGTAAACTGTAAACAAATACTGTAGAATACATATCATTTATTATATAAACACTGCAACTAAGTGTTAATGGAAATTGAATTAGCATTTTCTGATCTACAAAAAAAAGGTTTAGTTAAATTTAACCTAAATAATTAAGCTCAACTATTTTGTTTGTACAGGAGATGGGATCAACGTTGCTAATTTTGAAATATAATACAAAGCAAACGGCAGCGAAAGAGTTCAGTACTAAGAAAAATAATAGAGATTTGCAATTAAGTCTGGATATGTATGTAATTGTAAGGTATAACATATTAGCAGCAGAGATAATTAAGGTATAACATATTAGCAGCAGAGATAATTAAGGTATAACATATTAGCAACAGAGATAATTAAGGTATAACATATTAGCAGAAGGGATCAACATTCAATTTAGAGCCGTTCGCTTAAGAATTTAAGGAGAACTAAGAAATTAATATTCGGTTATCTTAATTTGTGAGTGAAAGCTAAGGAAATTAAAAGAGATGCAGAGGTGTTTTAAGGTTCGGGTAGAGAATTAAGATTCAGACAAAAGAAAGCTAAAAAGAGATGATCTTAATCCACACTAAGAAACCCGTGTTCAGTAGAATTAAACAACTAAATTAAGAAACTAAAGAAAACGAATTAAGCTTTATGGAGACATAATTTGTTATTGCCGGACAGTTGAAGAAAAATCTAAAAAAAATAATGTCAAAGATTTTGGTTTTATAATACAAATTATATAGAATCAGGTGAACTGACTCTATTTTTTTATTTACTGTTCAAACATAAGAGAGTTGTTTTATAGATTAAGACCATATTTGGTTATCACATGATGAGATGTTATGATTACGGAAATCTACAAAACAATTTATGGAAATCAAAATAATTATGATGAGATATTTCGCTATAGTTTTTTCGGACCTGAAAAGCCATAACGCTATAAATGCTATTTAGAACCTTTGTTATATTTAATGTTGAATTGTATTGTAAAAATATAGTCGTGAGAAAATTTTGATTTATTTTCAAAATACGTATGTTAATTTAAATTTAATTTTGTTTACCAGCATATTAATTTCTTAGAAAATAATTGGACTTTTTTTTAAATGGAAATCATAACAAACTTCTTAACCAAATCAGTCAATTCAATGAAAAAGCTACAAAAATAGCCTCCACCGGATTGGAAAACCGGTGCAGTCCGGTCCTCTCAAGCTACACCGGTTTTGAGATCCGGTGAAGGCTATTTTTGTAGTTTTTTTATTCGATTGGCTGCTTTGGTTAATAAATTAGTTATGATTTTCATTTTAAAAAAAATCAAATAATTGCTTAGTCTGAGCGCCCCCGCGCATGGTTCATGTTGGTACTTGAAATTGATAAAAAAAAAACAACCGCAAATCTCCTCTTTACAATATGAGATTTGTATAAACTGCCAAACTAGCTTTCATGTCCGTTGTATTTTTCCACTCTGTGATCTATTATAAGACTCGCTTTGACAGCTCGGAGTATCTGACAAAAAACCTTAATTAATTATATGCAAATCTCATAATCTGAGATTGAAGGCGCATTTGTCGTTATATTTAATTTAATTGCCTTGTAACCTAAAGAGAATGGATCCAATTCCGATTCCTTTGCGTTACATAAACCCACAAAAGCAAGCTATTTTTCCAGCTCCTTCCATAAATCCTCATAGATTAAAAAAATATAAATTCATTATAGAGTCGTGAAAAACAAAATCCCCCAATTAAAAAAGAATCCTGTCCTTGACTTTTTTTTTAAAAATAAAAATTATAACAAATTTTTTTAACCAAAACAGCCAATCTAATGAAAAAGTTACAAAAATAGCCTACACCGGATCCCCAATCCGGTGTAGCTTGAGAGGGCCGGACTACACCGGATTGGGAAACCGGTGGAGCTTTTTTTGCTCTGCAGACGAGGGAAAAATGGGCCAGCCGGGTGGAAAAATGGCTACACCGGATTGGGAAACCGGTGTAGTCCGAAAGGACATTTCGGTCCGATGTTATTTCACAGTTTTTTATACTAGCGGCTATAAAAAATCACACTGAGCCAAAATGTCATTTTGGTCCCGGAAAAACAAATAGCGGACTGAAATAGCAGTTCAGTTCTAATGGTTTTTGTAAAAAAAAATCATGTTAATTTCATAAAATTATTATTTTTAATTATGGTTCTAAAAAATGTTTTAGTGTGCATTGTAAATGTGTTCGGTATCTAAATATTTTTAGTAGATATACTTGAGTAGAACCATATTGTTCTTAGGTTCACTAAGCTTTTTAGTGAATTCAAGTTGAAAATATATTGGATTGGCTTGAAACGACGAATCTAAACTGTTGAAATTCATCCGCCTTATGAATGATGTGTCTACATGCAAAAAAAATTAAACTTTTGAATTAATTCAGTATAAATTCAAGCGATCAAAATTAGAAGGTTTATAAATTAATTTTAATGCATTCATTTTTTTAATATTTCTTGACCACTTGACTCACTACCAATTTACTTTGAAAATTTAATCTTTTCACAATTAGACACATTACTCATAAGATATATGGATTTCAACGGTTTGGATTCGTCGTTTGAAGCTAATCCAATAAATTTTAGAGTTGAGTTCACAGTGTGATTTGGTGAACTCAGGAACACCCTAGTTCTACCTAACGAGTAGAACTAGGGTGCTCGTCAGTTCACCAAGTCTCTTTATGAACTCAACTCTAAAATCTATCGAATTAATTTCAAACAATGAATCTAAACTGTTGAAATTATTCTACCTTATTAGTGATGCGTCTACGTGTGAAAATATTAAAGTTTTGAATTAATTTAGTATAAAGTCAAGTGGACAAAATTAGAAGGTTTATAAATTAATTTTAATGCATTCATTTTTTAGACATCTTTTGACCACTTGACTGTATAGAAATTTAATTTAAAATTTTAAAATTTTTGCTTGTCAACACATCATTCGTAAGGTACAAAAATTTCAATTGTTTGAATTTGTTGTTTAAAATCAAATCGATAGATTTTAGAGTTGAATTCAAAAAAGGGTTGATAAACTTAAGAGCAACCTAGTTATACTCCTACCTGATATATCTTACATGCAGACGCTTCTCTAGTTGAAACATAAATTAATATTTCAAACGTGTAATGCGCACCAAAAAGTTTAGTTGAAACATAAATTAACATTTCATTCAGTTGCTAATATAATAATATGAGATTGAAGGCTCTGTGGTTATATTTAATTGTCTTGTAACCTAAAGAGAATGGATCCAATTCCGATTCCTTTGGGTTACATAAACCGGTACACAAAAGCAAGCTTCTTTTTCAGGACGGATTTATTTCGGGTTTGTTTGGCGGACCATTGGAAATGAGTATGAGCATGGAAATTGAACTAAAAATTACTATTCACGTGAGAAAAAAAATTCAGCTGAGCAGAAATTGAACTAAAAATTACTATTTATGAGAATTGAATTGAATTTTTTTTTTTCTACAGAAACAGTAAATCGGCCGAACACGTCCTTCATAAATCATAACAAAAAGGAAACAAATATTTGTTTATTTTTAATCTACTGTAGTCTATAGAGCCGTGAAAAAACAAAAAATCCCCCAAGTACATATAAAAAATTTCCTGTCTTTTTCACATTATAAACCCTCACATTTGTCCCGGTTTATGCATAAAATTAATTGGGCCGCTAACCTTGACAAAGCATGTAATTGACTTACGCAATTGATTGATTGATTGATTGATGAAACATCAGTCACAAACAATATTAAAATAAGGAAATATTATGTTCAGTTCATTATTTAAGGGTTTTAGTGATCATAATAAATGGATTCCGTATCTAATCTTTTTAATTGATATATCTTACATGCGGACACCTACCTAATTGTTTTTAACAGCAAGTTAGTTACTTTAAACATGTAACGATAAAAAATAATGCTCAATTGTGTGTTTTTAACAATAGACAAATTAATTTTAGGGTAATTATAATATCCCACTTAATAGTTTCCATCTTGTCTTCTATCAAACTAGATCAATTATCTAGCTATAATTATTAGTTTTAACTAATCTGTGGTCCCTATAAACTAATTTATTTATTTATTGTAGTCCTCGTGTCTTCAACCAAATTCAATTTATTTTTCAAAAAAAAAAAAAAAATCTAGGATCTAACTCATTAAAAAATTAATAAATATGCTAGAGAAAAAAAAAATGAAGACGCATGATCTGCTAGATGATGAATACTTGTGCAAAAAAATGAATATTTGCATGACGAGGATGAATACTTGTGCAACCGACAACTCGAATGTATGTTATCATAAATCTCATTTTGAAAGATAAAATTATGTAGAAGACGTTTGTAGTTTTAGATTTGCAAAATTCCTTACAGATCGTCAGAAATATTAGTTATATTGAACGGAGAAAAAACAAACCACCTCTAAAAATGTGTAAAAGATGGGTGAGTGATATGTCCAGTTTTTTTTTTTAAAATACTTGATATCTTAGGATAAATACTTGATGTATTATAGATTAATATTTGCGGTCAACAGCTGTAAAATCTTTTAAATATTAGATAGTTCCCAAATATTAAGTGGTCCCCCTAGTTAGTTAGTAGTTACTCAGGTAGTTATTGACTGGAAAATAAAATGAGAAACGGTTAGAGAAGTACAGCTAGGTGCTCCCTTAATTTTAACAAATCAATTGCTGCTGGACTACAAGTCTAGAATGTATGTGTAGTAAAATAAATAAATAAGAATAATAAATTCATAAATCCTACGTTGTATTTTTGTGTGGTGATCGGCTATTTCCGACTCTTTTTATATATTAATGTGTCCTTAATACTTTAATATAATAATTCGTGTAAAACTTGTTTATTCTTATGTTTTTCTATCTATCGTTATATTTTTTTGTTTTTGTTTTATTCTCTCTAGGTATGGTGTGTTCATATTTGTAAATTTGCATTATTAAAAGTTTATTTGATTTTATGCTAATAATTATGATTTTTCACCGTGATTAAGTGCAGTTGCATTTTTAAAAGTTCTGCAGTTCTATAAATATCTCTTTCCTGTTGATATATCATGATACACGTAATGTACTATTAAAAATTAAGCATACATTTAATTTATATATTACAATATAAGAAACTGGAACAGTTATGCATTTTTTTACTTTTTCCTTCACTCATTTAAACTTATGACTATATATGTTTCTATGGTAGCTTCTGTGAAGGATTTAAAAAAAAAATAGAGAGAGAGAGAGAGAGAGAGAGAGACTATGTTTCTATGGTACGTAGTAGTGGGGAGAGATTAGAAATGCTAATTCTGTTTATATATTAAATGCATGAAATTAATTTTGATATGTTATATTACACTCTTCAAAAATTGTCGCTTTGTGATCTCAACACTAGTACAAAAAACCTTTTCACTGACCCTTAGTCACTGACTATTTTATTGTGTAACAGTCGGTGTAGAGACTACGTGATAAAATCATAAATATGAATAACTTCAACACTGACTGTTCATTTTTAAAAACAGTCGGTAAACCAACACTGACTGTTTTTTTAAGTGAAGCGTCAGTGTTGTTCGACCTTTCACCGACTGTTTTTTTGAAAAACAGTCAGTGTTGACATAAAACTTTCACCGACTGTTTTTTTAATTTAACAGTCAGTGTTGAGAAGTAACTTTCACCGACTGTTTTTTAAAGAAAAGGGTCAGTGTTGTTCTATCTTTCACCGACTGTTTTTGTAATAAAACAGTCAGTGTTGAACAATCACCAACACCGACTGTTTTTTCAACTTAACAGTCACTGTAGCTAACCGCAGAAATTCATGAAAACCTAGATTTCTGTCGGTTTTGATAGAACCGTCAGTGTTGATCTTTTCACTGACGGTTTTCTATTTTTAACAGTCAGTGTTGGGTTATTATTGTTGTATATAAGTCTTTCTCCCAACTCTAGCCGCCATTAATCTGTTTTTTTTGCGTTTTTCGTATTTCAGCTCCCAAATAGCGTTTTTTTTTTGCAAATATATTAAGAAAATATTCTAGAGCCATCAGTTTTTAGTGCCACTTTATATCATAATCTTAATTTTTCATTTAAATTTCAAAATCTTAAAGATTATATTGAATCCAAAATTTTATTTTATAAATGTTCATTTTCTTGACAACTTAATCTTCTGTAAAATGAACTAAAAAAATTATAAAATTTATGTGCATTCCTTGTAATAGTGAACTAGATCAATGTTTTAGCTCTGACGTTATGTGGCATAAAAAAGCTTGTGGTAAATATTTTTCTTTTATGATTCATTTAGCGAGTGTGTACTTGAAATTTAGTATTAATAAAGTTTATGAGTTTCCGTTTCAAATCAACATCAAAACATTTTTTAAGTGCGAATAGAGAGGAGGTGTTTTGCATGACCTATCGTGTATATGTGTTACTTATATGCTGCTTATAAGTATGCACAATAATAACGCCAACTATAATAATTTGTATAGAGTAAAGAAATACAAAAATGCTAGCAATTTAATTAAAAAAAGTTGCCTCTAATAATTATTTATATATATTGTAATCTTATAATGAGGTATCAGAGAAAATTAACGAGTTTGTATTATGAAGCTGACAAGAGTAGCAGAGAATATGTTTTGTTATCATTCCTATTACAATTATTTATTATTTTTATTAATTTGACAATTTGTTATAATCTTTAATCTCCATTTTACAGGATAAGTACAGGAATTCAAGGCAACAAATTAACAAGCGTAAGAGAATTTCATGTGATTTTTTTTAAACATAAGATTTTGCTTTGTTTGAGAAAAATCATAAATCATATCTGGTATAAATATAATTGTTTTTTAAATAAGAGTTAATAATGAATTGTGCAAGATTTATATTTTTCTTTTTTCAAAGCTTAACATAAACATATGGAAAAAATGACAAAGTACAAGTAAAGAAAAAAATATTGTAATCTGTATATGTTAAAATAAATTAGAAAATATTAAAAACGAATCTAGCTACTTGGTTATGAGTAGGGGTGCAAACAGATCGAATAATATCCGACCGTATCCGGATCCATATCCGAAAATTTAATACGGATATCCGATATTCAAATATCCGTGCGGATACGGATACGGATATGGTTTTGAATTTTAATTATCTGTATCCGAACAGTAGATATATATCATATAGTTTCATATGTATTATGAAAATATTTATGTATATATTTACGGATATCCGATCCGTATCTGCACGTATCCGTCTAATATCCTATCCGTATCCGTATCCGAAAAATAAAAGCGAATACGGATATGATTTTAACTATTACTGATGTAAATTTAATTTTGACGCAGAGGCCACGCCAGCTTTGTTGTTAGAATGCTCCACATTCATGATTAACAAAGAAAACATCATTGTGTGAGGTACTCATTTGTTCCAATTTTTTTATTTATACCATTTAAAATAAATAAAAATAAGAAGTAGCCTCCATTTCTCAAAATCTCGAAACATATAAGAAACACAAACTCTTATTTTTGTTTTTACTTATTTTTTAAATTGAAAAATAACGTATTATTTGTTGTTGTAATTGAAAATATTATGGATTAATATTTGTCATTGTTACTCGTTCAAATTAGTATACAGTGTTATTTAAAAACAGAGTATCAAGGATAAGAAATATCTGCTACTTAGGCTGTATTTATGCTAAGTTATGAGATTAATGAATGCTAGTTTTTTTTAGTTTTATTATTTTAAAATGCTACGGACAAAAAAATTGATCTTTTGCTGCGCCGCATTTGAAACGCCACAGAAGATCCGCCTGCTAAATTAACTAACTCCCACCAAATGACCAATATCACAATTTCCCGGAAATCAATAATTAAAACTCAATATAATAAAGAGTTGAACTCGGGTGTTCTTGAACTCACCAGTAGCATCTCCGTTCCAACAAACACTTAGCAATTAAAATTAGTCACGTCACTAAATTTAGTAATTAAAGAGACTCATAATTTCTATCATTCCATCATAGCAATTGCAATTAAAGAGACTCATAAAAAATCTGAGCCAATTAATTCGCCACACTGACAATAAGCAAAGGTTTGTTTTTAAAGAAAATTTGCTAATTTACAACAGTGTTGTAAATAACAGTATGCGGTCGTTGGACGGACGGGGTACCACCAAGCGATTAATCGGTATGCGGCCGATTAATCGGAATTATGCGGACAATTTAACGTTTTTATTAAATTTATGTGTATATATCATAATTTATTAAAAATTATTTATTTAACTCATTAAACTTATCAAGTAAACTTAATTTAAGTTAGTTTTATTATTATAACATGACACTATGTTTATTTCTTCGTCACACGTAAGCATTTTGCATGTGTAAGTAACACATTTATTTAATGAAAAATAAATTTGAGAATTAAGTTTTTTCAAATACTAATAACATATTATTTGAATGAAAGAAAACATTCCAACATAAAATCACTAAATTTAATTTATGATAATAACATAATTTCATAAATAAACATATCGTACTAATTGAAAAAATTACATCAGTAAGTAAAAAAAAATATATATGGTATATAAATAATAGAAAATTAATCAATTTCAAAGTAAGTAAGAAGAAAAAAAAACATATATAAAAAATATTAGATGAATATCAAAGCATAAATAAAACTACAATACATGATTTATAAACCTTATTATCACACACTATTATAGGGAAAAAAAAACAATTTGAAAAAAAAAAATTCACCGGAATAAACGGAAAAAACGGGAATAAATGGGAATAAACGGCCGATTAATCGTTTTTTCCTGCCAACATGCATCTGTTAAGCGTATTCGGAACGGTTTGGCCACCGTTTCTGATTAAACGGCCGTTTAATAGGCCGTTTTTCCCGTTTTTTACAACACTGATTTACAAACTATCTCACAATCCAGAAAATCAGAAAACAATAGCCACATCATATTGCAAACCAAAAAATAATAAGGATTGGAGATGCTCTAAGATTTTTTTTCGTGAACTGAATTTCCAAACTTATTTAATTGACTTCACACGATAAACAAAAATCGTTGAAACTAATTTACTTTACGAGTAATACATTTGAATACAAATTTATAAATTTTTGAATAAATTTAATATAAAGTCTATATTAAATATATATTATCTCGATTGAATTATTAAAGATTATAGCTACCATATGAAGCGATCCTTGTGATTATCTAACTTAACAAATTAAGCCGGATTTTTTTATTAATAACCAAATAAATAAATAAAATAATATTAATAACCAGACTCTCAAAAAAATTTCATCCATAACCAAACCGCCCCCCCCGGCCCGGGGGGCGGTCTACCTTCAGACCAAACTGCCCCCCCGAGGGGCGGTCTACTTTTTTTTTTTGGAATCTGAATCTAAAAATTCATAAATTTTAGGATCAACGGAACCGGTAAACTATATTATAATTACAGGAAATTAAATTCATAAATTTGGTTTGCTAGAGCATGTACCTTCCAGTCCTTGAAATCGAATCGGAAAACAAAATACTTGTATGACACTTCTCCTGTAGCAATTGCACTTGCTATTGGTGCATTTCTCAGTGCGAAAAGTATTTTTTAACATAAAAAAATTCAATTAAGACACTAAAAATCTTAAACTTAATTTTTGAGGCACTAAACGACGTTTTTTGGCGATTCTAATTTTTCCGGATACCCAGGGTAAATTCCTCCTCCCCTTTCCGAATTGGGGTCATACGCGCCAATCCGACTTTCTTAGCAAAAGTTATGGCCGTTTAAAGTTTAAAAAAAAAAAATGATGTTTCCACCCCATTTTTTGTCACCACTGGGGCTTGAACCCAAGTCCCTTGGGTGAGAGTCACACACTCTAACCAACATACTACAAAGTCTTTCATGTTACAATATTGAATCTATATATAATATATACATACATTAAAACAGTAGTATTATAACTTTCAATTCAAATTATTTTAATGCAATTTTTTTAAGTAATTAATGATATATATTTTTTTAAATAATGTTATTAAGTAAGTAAGATTGAAAAAAATATATATATTTTAAGATCTTGAAAAACAATCTGAGGACATAAGTAAGTAAGATTGAATATTTTTGTTTGCTATTGTAATGTTTTGTATGTGCATAAAGAAAATAATAAAGGAATGTGCCAATGAACACTGAAGTGAAGTACATAAAGGTTGTGAATCAAAAGTGACGATCTAGTCGACCAAATGAAAGCACTTGCCATGAGGAGGTACTAGTAGATTACTGATCATAGATGTTACTTCTCCTTTCTTTTAATTTCATATCTATAATTTCAAACAAATACATTCATTATTTAGATTGAAAATTCAAATCCTAAAAAAAAAAAAAAGTAGACCTCCCCCCAGAGGGGCGGTTTAGTACGGAGGTAGACCGTCTCCCGGGGGGCGGTTTGGTCTGAAGGTAGACCGCCCCCCAGGGGGACGGTTTGGTTATGGATGAAATTTTTTTGGGAATCTGGTTATTAATATTATTTTATTTATTTTTTTGGTTAATAATAAAAATGACGGCAAATTAAGCCTTCCATGCAAATATAACAAGCTCCTGAGCCTATAACCATGCGGAAATGTGTTTAGTGTGTGATAGAAGATTCGGTTTTAAACTTTCTGATGGGAGATATAATCATATTAAACCTTGTTTCTGTTTCCTTCGGGGCATCTAAAATCCCAAAACCAAAATTAAAAAAAAATATTTGAAAAATTCGGGAATGAGAGAGTCTTATCTACACAGTTACAAATAATACGGAGAAATTGATGGATTCTCAGAAAATTTTGATTTCGTAAAAAGAACAAAGCATTGATACGGTGAACGGTATATCGAAATACAACAGTCACCCATCAATTTTCCTATATCATTTTAATTAATATCTACAGATAATAAATGCTGAGAGTCCTGAATGCTCAATCAGAATATGAATACATAATCCCTATATTCATATGAGATACAGTGTGGGGATTCAAATCCAATTATGCCATTTTTCTCGGAAAAGGAGACAAATTATGGCGTGTCCAGTTTGAATTACTGGACTGGAGTCTGGAGGTATTTTATCAGACTTGTCAGACAACTTGCGGCCTTGCGGGCCAAGTAAGACTTCCGTTCGGGTCGGGTCGGTGACGGTGGGAATATGATTCCGGTTTCTCTGTCCCGTAATTATGAAGACTTCTATATAGCGGGTCACTCATTACACTTATTCTCTATAAAAATCCTCTTAAAACTGCGCCCCTACACAATTTAATATCGAGAGATAGCCACGAGAGAAATTAAGATTAAAATAAGTAGAATGGCAAAGCTGTTGACTAAACAAAAGGAAGTTACCCTTCTTCTACAAGGCTCAGACAATGGGGTCGCATTTATTGGGGGAAGAGAAGGGATCTTGACTTGAGGGAGCAGGCCAGCACTCCTAATTTTACATTAACCTTGTAAAGTCTTTCTCTTTGCATTTACATTGACTTTGTATAATTGTGAAGGGACAAAATTTAAAGAAAAGAAAATGTGGTTTTCTTGTGAGAATAATAATAAAATTCTGACAAGTGTCCGGGCCCTCATTTTTTTATTAATTATATTAAATTAAATGCTCGTGATTTGTCGAAGATTCAAATTATATTATCATCATCGTCATTAATATATTTATCAAATCGAAAATTCAAAATTTCAAAAATATTATAAAATTCCTTGACAATTCAAACAAAACTCACCGAACAGAAGAAAATAAGTATAAAATTAGAGTGTTATAGTGATGAATTGAACCTGTTAAAATTGATTACCAATTTACTTCACAATTGATACATTTACATACAAAATTTATAATTTTTCAAATTAATACAATTCAAGTTGAACGGTCTTCATTTTAAATTAATTTTAATACATTCATTTTTCAAAATTTCTTTACCACTTGACTTTATATTAATTTTTTGTTTGTTTGAAAAAGTGGAGAAAACCCACCAATTTCATTAACATAACTGTTCTATTGATAAATACTACAAACAACTGGAGTAGTGCCAACTATAAAAGACCACTAAAAGATCAGTAACAACAAAAGAAAGTACATATGCATCACAACCAATAACACAGAAGAAGAAAATAACAGACAATCACACAGCTAACTTTAAAAATACTATCAAGACAACGAAAAACCAACTATATTAACAAAAGCAGTCAGATCTTCATCCCAGTGAATCATCCACCATAACCTCCGTATCCACCATAAGGGGCTATGTACCAAGCATAGGGGTCAAACTTCTTGGTACCAGAGGCAAAGAATGGCATGCCTCTTTCTCTACCCCATGCCCTACTCCTGCCTCTTCCACTAAGCCATCTGGTTCCCAAAAAGAATTACATCCTGACAAGGCGTGTAATTCACATCCAGATAGAAAATTAATGACAGGCTACGCAACATATCATTGGTTAATGTTTGGCACCAACAAGTAGTAATAGAAATGATTTTAGATCAAACAGATTGGAGAAAAGGGATAAAAGTATTTGGCAATATAAAAATATAACATTTTATTCAAACATTTTTTAGAATCCTTTATGATATCAGAGCTCCATAAATAATGCTGAAATAATGACACTTATTCCAGAAATTACACTTCTAATACTATCTTATTCTAGCATACAAAAACAATCCTTTATTAAAAAAAAATTCTCTATTCTAGTCTAATCCGAAACTAGACTTTACTTCTCCCTATTCTCCTATCTATTCATTTTATTCTGAAAGACTTTATATTAAATTAATTCAAAATTTAAATATTTTTGCATATAAATGTATCTCCTTTCAAATAGATCAATTTTAATAAAAAAATTTCGTCATTTGAAATCAATGTGATAGTTTTTGAAGTTAAACTTATCAAGACTTAGTGAGCTTACGAACGCCTAGTTATGTTCAAGAAGAAATAATAGATTTGTTTTGTTTGATTCTAACAAGAAAAATGTATTAAACTTGATGCAATTTTTGAAATACTGTACAGTACTAAATTTTTGTTTGATGATTTCACAATTGTTATTTGTCATCATAATAATAATAAGTCTAAGGACTTTGACGAAAACTGAATAAGAAATTTATTAATAATATAAAAATGAAACGGTCCAATGTCTATTAAAATATCTTTGACCACAATGACCATAATGACATTCTTTAGTAAACTAAAATTTATTTTTACTCTTGAGAATTGACCACACATGCGGTCACTTTTTTCTCCGTCACAGCAATATCACCGACTACGCGGTTTAATCCACATGGAGCTGCAGGCGTCTAATTCTCTCGTACAAAACAGGCGGCTTCAAATTAATGAATAGACACAGTTAAGATTCAGAGAAACAGTAGAGCAGTGAACGGTACAAACTGTACATTTTTTTCTAGTTCGGTATGTTTGCTTCCGGTCAAAGCTCCAAAATGCGTTTCTCAGCTGTCAGCTCGCCACAGTTTTCACACGTCCCGTTGTCGGGCAGACCGTTTTTAGTTTTAAATGAATCCACTTACTATGCACCTCTTTCTCCCCAGACCGATTGCTCCTTTGTTATGCATTGCTTCGCACAGTGGAATCTATTGATCTCCCACTCAAATTTATAAAAGAATATATATGGTCTATATACTTAACAATCCGGGCATGAATTTTTTTTGGCGCCACTGAAAGAATCTTCTGCTACTTGTAAACTAATAAGCAATAATTGATATGCTAAGTTTTTAAATATATTATTTTATTTATAAACCGGACCACATTTACGGGGAAATATTATGTACGCGTAGCAAGTAGAATAGTTAGGGGATTTAATATTTATCATTTATATAGCGCAAATATAATTAGTCACCTCAGTTAGTTTATAATTTACACGAACGAAGCGTCGTTAAAAAGGCACCAAGCGTTAACACCGGAGAAAGAAAAGAAAAAAGGAAACCAAAGAAAGAGCCTAGTGTCACTCTAGCCAGACAACTAACTCCCATTAGAATAGGAAAGGATTAGAAAGAGAAAGAGAGTGTGTGTGAAGTGCGACTGCGAGAGCAGAGAAAGGAAGAAACTTTCTTCTCTCCAATCGATACCTCTTCATGTCATCCGTCCCAAGTCCAATCGATACCTCTACAAAAAGCACTGACGAAGAATGGAACCAGCCAGAGCTCCAGTCATTCCACATCGATTCTTCTGTCACCATCCCCTCCATTCAGACACCCTCCAGTAATCCCGCTCCTTCTGAAATGGCCACCTCCAGCTCCAAGCCCACCGCAGAGGACGAGAAGCCCGCGCCTCCCGCTCCGGTTGTCGGCCTACTCCAACTCTTCCGGTTCGCCGATGGTTTAGATTATGTGTTAATGGCCATTGGATCTGTCGGAGCTTTAGTTCACGGCTGCTCTTTGCCTGTATTCCTCAGATTCTTTGCGGATCTTGTAAATTCCTTCGGGTCTAATGCGGATGACCCGGATACCATGGTTCGCGAAGTTGTAAAGGTAGTCATACTCATTCTCATGCCTTGTCTGTTTCTCTTGGATTGCATTTCAATTTCATACGCTGTTGCATCCTTAATTTGAATTTGATCTGTTGTTGGTTTTGATTCAGTATGCTTTTTATTTCCTCGTGGTTGGAGCTGCCATTTGGGCTTCATCGTGGGCAGGTGTGATTTTCACTCAAATTGAGATCTTAATTTTGAAATATTCGATTCCTGGTTTCTTCAATTGTTGTGTACTTGTTATGTAAAAAACAGAGATATCGTGTTGGATGTGGACTGGAGAGAGGCAAACAACGAAAATGAGGATTCGTTATCTAGAGGCTGCTCTAAATCAAGATGTTTGCTACTTTGACACCGATGTACGCACCTCTGATGTTATCTATGCCATCAACGCCGATGCGGTCATAGTCCAGGATGCTATCAGTGAGAAGGTGTGTAGCGATTCACTTAAACTTTGGTCCCAGTCACATATCACAGTTGCAGTTCATCTTACTTTTTATTCAACTTTTATTTGTAGTTGGGGAACCTGATACATTACATGGCGACTTTCGTGTCCGGCTTCATAGTTGGGTTCACGGCCGCATGGCAGTTGGCACTTGTCACGCTTGCCGTGGTCCCGTTGATCGCTGTTATCGGTGGTCTCAGTGCCGCGGCACTTGCCAAGTTCTCATCCAAGAGCCAAGATGAACTTTCTAAAGCAAGCAATATTGCTGACCAGGTAATCTATTTTTTTAATACATTTTTTTTGTTTGTTTGTTTCTTCATTGGGACTACTGTTCAAATATTTGTTATTTTACTTATCAACATTTGTTTCAGGCATTGGGTCAAATTAGGATTGTGCAAGCGTTTGTAGGAGAGTCGAGAGTTCTCCAAGCATACTGTGCGGCATTGACTGTGGCACAGAAAATCGGGTACCGAAGTGGGTTGGCAAAGGGGCTCGGGCTGGGTGGGACCTACTTCACGGTTTTCTGCTGTTATGCACTGTTGTTATGGTATGGCGGTGTTCTTGTTCGCCGGCACCATACCAATGGTGGTCTTGCAATTGCCACCATGTTTGCTGTCATGATTGGTGGATTGTAAGTGAATTCTACAATCTCTGTTTAATTGTAACAGTATTTAATAAAAATGCTTAAAGGGGTTAAATTGAAAAAATTGTAATGCAGGGCTTTGGGACAATCAGCTCCTAGCATGGCAGCTTTTGCAAAGGCAAGGGTGGCAGCCGCTAAGATATATAAAACAATTGATCATAAACCAAGCATTGATCGAAACAGTGAGTCTGGGCTTGAGCTGGGTTCTGTAACTGGCCTTCTCGAGCTAAAGCATGTCAACTTTGCGTATGCATCTCGGCCCGATGTTCTAATATTAAAGGATCTTTCTCTGACTGTTGCTGCTGGAAAGACACTGGCCTTGGTTGGAAGCAGTGGGTCTGGCAAGAGCACAGTTGTTTCGCTTATAGAGAGGTTTTATGATCCAACTGCTGGTAAATAGGCGATTTACGCATTGTTGTTAAAAGAAAAATAATTGTATTAATTTTTTGAGTTCAATCAATTTTGAATTTTTATTATGGATTTGTTTAGGTGAAATACTGCTAGATGGCAATGACTTGAAAAAATTGAAACTGAGGTGGCTGAGGCAACAGATTGGGTTAGTGAGTCAGGAGCCAGCACTATTTGCCACAACAATCAAAGAAAATCTCCTTTTAGGAAGAGAAGATGCCACACAAGTAGAGATTGAAGAGGCAGCCAGAGTTGCTAATGCCCATTCTTTCATTATTAAGCTGCCTGACGGATATGATACCCAGGTCAGAATCAATCATTCATTTCTTTTCTTGCCTTCCCTTTCCTTCTTTCTTTCTTTTTTTCTTTACTGCTGCTTTTTTACTGTCTCTATCTTTAGTTTTATTTTTGACTAGGCAATATCTCCTCCCCAGTTGGTCCCTTTCTTGCGTTTCTTTCTTGTTTCTGTGAGACAAAAATGGCCACTTCTATTGGGTCCCCACCAAAAGATGAGATTATGTGTGGACTGTGGAGTTTGATTCTTCACAATGCACTTCAGTGCTGTCATCCATATTACGAGTCATTTATATGAATAATGAATTCCATATTTAAATGAGGAGCTTGAGCAACTACAACATAGATTAACACACTGGGACCAAACATAATATTATTGATCAATGTCCTTAATATGCCCACTTATCTCTTTCTTCGGCAGTTAAAAATGTTTTGTGGTCTCTCTCTGTGTTTTACGAGCGGTTTCTTTCCCCCCTTATTTTCACTAGAAATTCTTTCTTACAAATAATAACACTAGGTTAGTGGCCAAGCTTACTTTTTTAGGGGCTACGACACCCTATTTCCAAGAAAACATGAATACCAGGGAGACCTCAACTCAGTACAACACAAATGGCTACAGAGAATTGAGGCATCGTCTAATAGTTTACAATTCCACTTTGTCCCAACTACGAGTAACATGACAAGATTCTTTTCTTAAAGAGTCCATTTTAACATCCATGAGCTGAGTTCAGCTACTATCCTATGTTTTAATGGAGTTAGGTTTCAAATCCCTAGTTTGTTTCCCACTTGTATCCATCTGCTAACTAAAAGTATACAATTATGTTTCCTACTTGTTCCCATCTGCCCACTTATTTAAAAAATATAAAGCCAAATGTCATTAGTGAGGAATGTCAAATTTTCAAATTAATCCGGAGAATCACCTTGTCCTTCGTTATTAAATTAATGATCCCTTGAAAAATGCTTTTGTCTACTTCTATAGCATCTTAGAGTTTCTAGGCAGGAAAATATTTTTCAATAGAGCTTGTCACATGGCCAATGGTGGAAATCTCTGTACATATGTTAACTAAAGTCTGGTCAATCCTAACGTGGTAATTAAAGTCCACGCTTCAGTCAAACTGACCTTACTTAAATTAATGGTACCTATACATTTATCTATCTTATTATTATTAAATCCAAATATCTTTAGTCCCTCATTTAGTAGTCAAAGTCACCTTACCTTGACTACAATTATCGAAGCTTAACTCATCTTAATACGTTTCCTAATTAGTAAAAGGCCCTCAACTCTACATGCTCTGTTTCTTGAAACTTTAACGAGTTGGAACTTTTACAAGGACATCAGAAGTTAGAACAGCATTTGTTTCTCCAACTTATGGGTCTTGCTGTCAGAACTAAAATATTTCAAGTACTCTCGGACAGTTAAAACTAGTCAGTATTTTCAGCTTTACTTGATACTGGTTGAAGTTTCAATTCTTCATAGGCCAGCGATCATATAATTAAATTTTACTGTGTTGTAGGTAGGAGAAAGGGGGCTGCAACTGTCAGGAGGGCAGAAGCAGCGGATAGCTATTGCACGTGCCATGTTAAAGAACCCAGCAATTCTCCTGTTGGACGAGGCAACGAGTGCGCTGGACTCAGAGTCAGAGAAGCTGGTGCAGGAGGCACTTGATCGTTTCATGATTGGTCGCACCACCCTTGTCATTGCACACCGTCTCTCCACCATCCGCAAGGCTGACACTGTTGCAGTTCTACAACAGGGAAGCGTGTCAGAAATTGGAACACATGATGATCTCATGTCCAAAGGGGACATTGGCCTTTATGCCAAGTTAATTCGCATGCAAGAGCAGGCGCATGAGGCTGCTCTTATCAATGCCCGCAAAAGCAGCGCCAGGTGTGCAATTTTACAAAAAAAAAAAAAAAAAAATGGTTTTGTTTGAAAGGGTTTAAGAAGGTCCTTTTAGATTTTGTTGCTAAAAGTATGCAATTTTACAATTTTGATTACAGACCCTCAAGTGCACGGAATTCGGTAAGCTCACCGATCATGATGAGGAACTCATCGTACGGCCGGTCGCCTTATCGACGCCTCTCTGATTTCTCTACCTCAGACTTCAGCTTGTCATTTGACCCTCACCACCGCATGGAGAAACTAGCCTTCCGCGCACAAGCAAGCTCTTTTGTTCGCCTTGCCAAGATGAACTCGCCTGAGTGGAAATATGCCCTTGTGGGCTCCATCGCCTCCATGGTTTGTGGTTCCTTCAGTGCGATTTTCGCTTACATTCTCAGTGCTGTTCTGAGCATCTACTATGCACCGGACCCAAAGTACATGAACCGTGAAATTGGAAAATACTGTTATTTACTTATTGGTATGTCATCAGCTGCGCTCTTGTTCAACACAGTGCAGCATCTCTTCTGGGATACAGTTGGGGAGAACTTGACAAAGCGTGTGAGAGAGAAGATGTTCACTTCTGTGCTGCGTAATGAAATTGCTTGGTTTGATCGGGAAGAGAATGCTAGTGCGAGAATCGCTGCTAGACTGTCATTGGACGCACATAACGTGCGGTCGGCAATAGGAGATCGGATTTCAGTTATTGTTCAGAACTCCGCTCTCCTGCTTGTTGCATGCACAGCTGGGTTCATTTTACAGTGGCGGCTTGCACTTGTACTCATTGCCGTGTTCCCTCTTGTTGTAGGTGCTACCGTCTTACAGGTAAGGAGTTGCATTTTCATGTACTTGCTTAATTTTCTTTTACATCTTTAATGTTTGTTCTTTTATTCTTCTCAGTTGTTAAAAGAAAATAAGATTTTTGTTTTTCGTGCAGAAAATGTTCATGCAGGGTTTCTCTGGGGACCTTGAAGGGGCTCATGCAAAAGCGACTCAAATTGCTGGGGAGGCTGTGGCAAATGTGCGCACTGTGGCTGCGTTCAATTCAGAGGCAAAAATCACACGATTATTTGAATCCAATCTTAGAGGGCCCCTTCGGCGGTGCTTTTGGAAGGGTCAGATTGCTGGGAGTGGATTTGGTGTGGCCCAGTTCCTTCTCTACGCATCATATGCACTTGGTCTATGGTACGCGTCTTGGTTGGTGAAGCATGGTATATCCGACTTCTCCAACACCATTCGCGTGTTCATGGTTCTGATGGTCTCAGCTAATGGAGCAGCAGAGACCTTGACAATTGCACCTGATTTCATAAAAGGCGGCCAGGCCATGCACTCTGTTTTTGAAACAATTGATAGGAAGACTGAGATTGAGCCAGACGAACCGGAGTCAATACCTGTACCAGACCGGCTACGTGGCGAAGTTGAACTCAAACATGTTGATTTCTCATATCCATCCCGGCCCGACATGTCCATATTCCGCGACCTCACCCTCAAGGCACGGGCTGGTAAAACCTTAGCCCTAGTTGGCCCAAGCGGATGCGGCAAGAGTTCGGTGCTTTCTTTAATTTTGCGGTACTATGAACCAAACTCAGGTCGAGTTCTTATAGATGGGAAGGACATAAGGAAATATAACCTCAAGTCACTGAGGCAAGCAATAGCAATTGTGCCACAAGAGCCCTTCCTCTTTGCTGCCTCTATTTTTGACAACATAGCTTATGGTAAAGAAGGTGTGACTGAGGCAGAGGTGGTGGAAGCAGCGACACAGGCTAATGCGCACAAATTTATATCGGGGTTGCCTGATGGATATAGAACGTTAGTAGGTGAGCGAGGGGCCCAGCTGTCAGGTGGTCAGAGGCAGAGAATAGCAATAGCCAGAGCGCTGGTGAAGAAGGCACAGATCATGCTCCTAGATGAGGCAACAAGTGCATTGGATGCAGAGTCTGAGAGGTGGGTCCAGGAGGCATTGGATAAGTCTGGATCGGGCCGGACCACAATATTGGTGGCCCACCGGTTAGCCACGATTAGAAACGCTCATTCGATCGCAGTTATTGATGAGGGGAAGGTGGTTGAGCAGGGGTCACACTCGCACCTGCTGAACCACTACCCGGACGGGGTGTATGCGAAAATGCTACAGCTGCAGCGGTTCACCCTTCACCATGCGGGACCCAGTGCACCAGGTCCATCGTCGATTGCCAGTTCATTAGGGTGAAGTGTTTTATCACCACACCAGTATTGGCACTACATATATTTTTTTGGGTTTTCGCCTTTTTTTTTCTTCTTTTCCTTTTAACCTTTTTGTGTAATTTTCAGAGTTTTAGGTAATTTTGGATGGGGGCAAAAGGGTCTGATTTGTCTTGTAATTAATTAGATTATTATGGAATGAGAATATGTATTTAGCCATTTTTTGATCTGTTTTACAAGAGGGAAATGATTAACACATGGGAATCGCAATTCTTTATCTTGGACCTGAATATAAAATTACGACCGGTCATGAAAAGTGTACAATGGAAGAAATGTATGTACTCATTCCACTTGAGCAATATAATGGTAAATGTTCTAATGAAAAGTTTTATGTTTGGTTCAACTTGGGCATGCGAACGCATAATGGCAGTTTTTTTTATCGAGTAGCCCTGCAAAATCTCAAAATATTACGGGCACCCCTGTAAGCCTTGAGACTAGGGGTGTCAACTAGCTGGCTTTGTCTGAGTTAGGTCTTGGCTCAGTTCATTAATTCTGGATCGAGCTACAGCCGAGTAAGCTGGATCTAGAGCTTCTAAGCTAAAATTTTAGCTCAAAATTGTGACAAGCTAGCTCGCGAGCTGACGAGCTGGATCTTGTTTTAAGAAGAAAATAAATTATACAAACTTTTTGGACCGAGTCGGACCGAACTGGACCGAACTTGATAGTATAAAATGCATACAAATTCACAAATTGATGCCTAGCCGAGCTGGCGAGCAAGCTAGGCTCCAGCTTGAACTCATTAATTCTGAACCGAGTTAGTCGCAAGCTAGTTCGTTAATAACTCAGTCCAGTAACAAGCGATTGAGCCAGATACGAATCACGATCGAGCCATAAGCTACGAACTTTATTACCACCCTTGAGGCATATCAAGAAAACTACTTTGAAATTATAACTAGCAAAACTTCTCAAAATATGACGGGTACCCCTTTTACCAAAATGTTCATCTAACATGAATTTTGAAGGTATATTATGAATTTTTTTTTCTGATTTTAGTTGTAGGGACACTAGAAAATTCGGGTTTTGTTATATATGTGTGTTTTTGAAAGCGATAATGGAAGGAATAACTTTCCTTACAAAGTCCAAACATGCGACATCTCTAGTGGGCATCCATGCGGACCATAGCTCTGTTTATCTTATCACATATTCACATCTCATCTCATGATATCATCGTGTCATGAAATAATACATATACATAAAACAACCAAAAAAGTGTTTTCTGAGTGCTCCCTGATTAGCAATCGCTGATTGTTAACCCAACATTAAATGACTAATTTAATATCATCAATGGCCTATATATATATTTTAGTACACCAAATTGAAGTGCTCGGTGTTGTAACACTAATTTAAAGGGAAACTAGCGTCTCTGCATTTTTTCATTTTTTTTAAGAAATAGTAGCTTGAAAGCAAATTGGGTCTTAATTAGAAAGCGATTGAGAGTTCATAGTGATAGCAATAGTAGATTGGATTGGGAAAAGAACTAGTCTTTTTAATAAAAAGCATGAGAGTGACATAAAATAGGGGGGAAGCATCTGTCGACAAATGCGAGTTGTTTTTTGGGGACAGCTTGATTGATGTCATTATTGTTCTCAACGAAGATCTAACATGCGGTTCATTTTTTTTTACCAGAAATGTGCAGTTCTAAGTTTCAAAATTTATTGATAGTGATATGGTGTTCCTCGGTCCGGTTTAATTGGTTGAGTGTTCCCATTAAACAGTTCGGTTTTTTCGATTTAATAAATAACTTTTGTTTATTTTTAAAATTTATTTAATTGTTTGGTTCAATTTAATTTAGAAACGAACCGACTGAAAAATAAATATAATTTTGTTGAGACCGTAAAAAATTAATTATAAATGTTTTCTTCCTCTTTAAGTATGAAAATCACTAAATCCGAATTCAATTATGTATTTTGAAATAAATAATTCTTTTGAGCTTATAATAAAAATTCAAAAATTTAATAAAACTGTTTATTTTTTATTATTATTCTTATTTCAGTTCCACCGAACAAATTCAAACTCAGTTTGGTTTATTTAGTTTGATTTTAATTAAGTTGATATAAATTTAATTCAGTCAGTCCGGTTGTATTTTCAAAATCAAATAAAATTATAGTTTGTTTGTTTTATTTCGATTTTAACTTATCTGAACCGATGAACATGCATGAAATGTAATGTTCAAAATTTTTGTCCTAATAAAATAGTCTATGGCGAACAAACAAATCATTATGAAACATGCACGAAATGTAATGTGCATAACAATATATAATAGTTTTCTAAACGAAAGCAATCTGGGGGTTTATGATATTTCTTTATCCGATAATTAATTAATATGTCGATGTCCATACTGCACGACAAAAGAAAAGAGTATCAATAAGTGTTTTAATCTTTTCTCTTAGAATGTGTATTTGCAAAAGTTTTAAATAACAAATGGTGTATTTATAGCGATCAACATTGATCATAACAAAAAGTTTAAATAGTGTTTATTGCGTCATAGCAGAATGACTTAAAAACAACGTTATATCCAAATAGCGCCGCTATAGTGTGAAATAGCACACTATAGCACCAATAGCGTCATAGCTTTTATAGCCCCAAAACACTATAGCGGCACTAGTTAGAACCGATTCATAACAAATAGCAATATGGAACATTTAGCGAATATGGAAGTTAATAGACTAGATTTTCATATTTCTATTTCAAGAAAAAAAAAGAGAGAGTTCAAACTAGAGATGAATTAGAAAATTCAGCTAAATTATTAGTTAAAAGTCTATTTTTTTTTCTTTTTTGGCAAAAATAATAACCACTATTTATCTGTTATTTCCACTAAAATATCATGTATGACAACTACCGGTAAAATCAAGGTTTAAATAGTGTTTATCGCGTTATAGCGGAGCAGCTAAAAAAACGACGCTATTGCCATATAGCGCGCAATAGCGTCAATAACATCATAGCTTTTATGGTGTAAAACCGCTATAGCGCGCTATTTAGAAACTTGAATAAAATACTAAATTATGTAATTTAAGAAAACATCATAATGTCTATCAAATAGCACCGGTAAAGTGGCTGTTATAGTCGCTATTTAAATCAATGTACTTATGTACACATGGTTATTATACAATTAATGATCGGCTATTGCACAATGCACATTTACATTTGGTGTTCCAGATTGCACTGCTATTTTAAACTTCCTTACCCATTTGGACCACCTTAAAATGTGCTTCACTATTATTGCATAATGTAACACTGATGATTATCTAATGCATTGTTTATTCGTTTTTTTTTTTTTAAATTTGGCAAAGAACTTTAAGGAAATTTTCATAGAGTGAATATATGGGAGTATGTATATTATTTTGGTTTCTTACAGATAAAGAAAATAAAGGTAGGTAAAATAACTAGAAATTTAGAAAAGATGAGGGATCACTTGATAATGATTATTTTGATAATTTTTAAAAAAAAATTAACTAACAACGAAAATACAAAAATAATTGTATAAGTATGTTATTTGACACGTAGGTATTCTAATAATCAAATTACATGTTATTTAAGTATATTTGATGACTGTTAATTTCTGATCACTAAATTTCAAATTATTTGATGTATGGTGATGTATATATTAATTCTCATTATTTGGTATGGAAGTGATGTGTTGATAATATAAACATGATGTTATAATTTCAATTTTAAACGTTATTTTTAAATATTGTCAAAATAAAAAACCAGATATCTCTCTCTTTGAAAAATATCTAACTTCTTAGAAGCGGAAAAAAAAAATTTAATATACAAAAAATAATAAATTTCATAATTTATCCAAGAATGGCAAAGAATTCGAGATTTATCAATACCGATGACATTGTCATTAGTTTCAGAAAATAAAACTGATAACAAAATTATTGGTTCCAACATATTCAGAACTGATAACAAAACAATCAGCACCAGAACCGACAACTTTGTCATCCGTTCCACCCTCATCAGCTCCAGATAATAGTTGTGATGGGACATCTTCCCGGTACTGTAAAAGGGTATCTTTTTGAAATGGATCCGGACCGTTCTTTTGACTTTACACAAATTTTAAATTCCAAATAATAAGTTCCCTGTGCTATCCCTAATCGCAAAGCGGCATATAATTACTCAAACTGTAAAGTGAAGGGAATCTTTTACACATATTGGAGGGTCTCGATGGCTTTGTCATCGGTTTCAGAGAGTGAAACCGATGGTAAAATAGTCATCGGTTTTGGTATTAATTGTTTTGTTATCGGTTCTGGGTAGGCTGGAACTGATTACTTTGCTATCAGTTCTACTTTCTGAAACCGATGACAATATCATTTGTATGGATAAATCTCGAATTTTTTGTCATTCTTGAATAGATTGTTAAATTTATTATTATTTTTTGTATATTAATAAAAATTTCGGGCTAAGATCGATATAATATATCTCAAAGTCTTGTGCCATAAAAAACCATGATGAATCTTAAAACTAGTAAGCAAACAAACAAAATATTATCAGGACAGCAATGTAAAAATAGAGAGAAAGATAGAAAAGAAGCGGAGAAAGGAGAATTGATAGGGACTCAAGGAGATGTAGCAAGATATAATGGCATTGATAACCCGGTCCCCGTTAGGTATACACCAATCAACAACAAAAACAACTTTAGTTTCACAAAGTCTGGTTGCATTTGATTGCTCTAAGTAGCCTATGCACGAGCTTTGTCACATGTCAACCATATCACATGCCCTCTCTTGCTAAATGTGCAAGAGTTTCAATTTTATTTATTTCACTTTTTTTTTTTTATTTGAAAAAAAGAACACTATCCAATGGAATTAGCTTCTATCCATTTGCCAAATGAATTAATTCCAAAATGTATGTTTTTGTCTTTTAGATTGTGTGGTATAATATGGAAATAAATTTGTTGTTATTCGGATCTCAATCATTTTTTTTTATTTTTATTTTTTGAAAAATTCATTAAATAAATAACAATTTCAATCCTTGCGGTCTAAAAGAAAAAGGAAAATAAATACAAACAAACAACTAATGAAGATATGTGAAAACCAACAAGCAGCCTACAATCAAAATTAAACAAGTAATGTTTCAGCCATAATTGCATCTCATGAGTACATATGTAGGCTATTGCTTTAGCTCTGATTCACTCATCTCAGAAAATAATTGCGTTGCGTTGCTTCCTTAATTGCCAAGCCACGCACGGGAAATGCACATCCCATTCATTTTTTTGGCATTCTCCCTACTGCCTTGACGCATTCCACACTTGTTCAACTGAGCCCCCTTGTAATATGAGTTTAGCACCCAGTATAGACTGCACATGAAACCATACATATTGACTGCATAATATTGATATATTATCATTGAAACTTTTGCATGCGAAATTTTTCATCTGCGAATTTCAAGGAAGATCAACAGTTGGAATCAAAATAATAGATTTATGTTATTCTAAAGAAATAACAGCAGATTTATTTCCGTATAAAATTGATCTAGACGCACATACTCAATTCTTAATTAGTTTCCTTGTTTTTTATAATTGAGGGGTAATTATTAGTTGCCAAGGCGAGGCACTTTACATATTATACCACTTTATTTTTCTAGCTTAAGCTGAGTATATCGGATAATATATCAAACTGAACTATTTTCCCTTGCATATTGAGAAGGAAATTTATCACGGCGTGACTAGTCACGTCACGGAATGTGACGTCACGTGTGTCGATTACGTGATGTGACTCGCGTGTCGCATGAAGTGATCATTCGCGTGACGTGACTGCATTCGAGCGAAAATTACACATCACATCACGTCACGTTATGTCACGGTATGAAACATAGAGTATCCAACTTTTTTAGTATGTATAGAGTATTCAGATTTTTCTTTTAGTATAGATTCAGTGATATTGGTACTCATGTACTGATTTTTATTTTCCCTAGTTTAGTCTAATAAATGTTTGTAATTTGAATTTTAACGTAATGTTAGATGTCTAACAGTTTTGCTTAAAAAAAATATAATTTTTGCAACATTATTTACTTATTTCAAATTTTTTTTTTCAGATTTTTCACATTTTTTTTTCTAAATTTTCAATAATTTAAATTAAAATATAAAAAAAATTAATGTGACTAATTTACGTCATGACACGTCACGTATGGTCATGGCGTGACCATCTGGCACTATTTTAGTCACGTCACGTGAAATAAAAAGTTGATCACATCACGTGACCAAATCACGGCGTGTCACGTATTTCTTTTCCTACTTGCATACATGGTCATGTGATGCGTTTATAATTTTATATTAATTAATAGTCTGTCATGCAACATATTTTTTTTGTAAGAGTCTAAATTTACTATGTACCGTATACTTTGTACATAAACCACGAATTAGGGATATGGATCAAATGAATTTAAATATACTTAAAGTTAATTGGTGTAAAGAGAGCGAATTCGGAGTCGACAATGCTTATACCAAATTTTTATCAGTTTTTCAATGAGCAGATACGAATATAATTATCTATTAAAATCAAATTCATCTTAAACGGATATGAAACAAATAATTATATGATAATTGAGTCTTATGAACTTTAAGATACAAATATTAATTAAAAAAACTGTTTTAATTAGTAAAGTAATATCAGCTCCTTAAAAACTGCTTTATAGAATATAACTACGACACTATATCCTATGAAATTTGGAGTGTGACAACGTTGGAGGTAGCACAGTTGGTTAGGAAAAAGTGCTGGGACTGTTGTACCAAAAAGTCGAGAGTTCGATTTCTCCTCATAACTTCACAGCTTCTGCGAAGATTCTAAAAAAAAAAAAAAAACAATGCGGGAGGTTTTGGGACAATTTGAAGACGTGACTCTCGTAATTAAAGTCAGCTCCTTTTTTTACACTTATAAATCATAAAAATTAATTCATTGATCATCATTATTTTTCAACAAGTTGATGGGGTCCTTGAATTAGTAAAGTAATTTGCAGAGTGTTTCATTGCTCATATGAATTTGAAACATCAATTTTTGTGTTAGGTGTAGCCCAACAGCAAAGAAAAACTTAGTAACTTAGCAGATTATATAGTTCACTGGGCCTACTTAAGGTCCCTCATAAACTAATCAGCTTAATGGGTTTAGGATCCATTACAATCAACTGGTATAAATATAATCCTATATAAATTCTCTTTTTATAGGAGTTTCGTATAGAAAATTAGGAGATCGCTGTAATTTGCATGAGTTAATTCAAGCTGACCTTTTTTTAAGTTGGACATTCAATTTTAGTGTTTTTTTAGGGTAAAGATTTAACAAAGTAGTTTTGGCTCTATGCAGCGCACAGGCTATAGAATTAAAACATCACTGCATATAGTTTGTGCGTTGTATGAACCCAAAACTGCTCTGTTAAAATAATTTTTCGTTTTTTAGGGTCAAATATGTAACCTCTTCTTAGAATTAATTCTACCCACCACTTCTCTACTTGGTCATTTGATTAATCTGATGATAAAAATTATTCAAACCAGTTCATTGCCAAAATGGAATCACAAAGAATAAAAGATGGTCCAAACGATATAATTACCAGAAAGGAAAAATTCATGTTACATCATGTGGTGTGTCGTCAAGGAAGGTATAATGGAAAAAGAAAAATGCAGCAGCAGTACTGTACCAACGCTTAACAAGCAAAATAATTTGGATACATCATTACATTACATGATCTTTCCAGAACCTGAGATACCGCTAGTTTACCTAACTGTACCGTTTGAACTTTGAACCAAAAAATGGTGACCCATGAAAGCGCAACCTGTCCATGTGCAACACCAGCAGTTTGTCATGCTTTTCCTGTCGCGCCCACTCATTGGCATGCCAATAATTAATGCAATTGTTTGTTTTCTTTTTAAGATGAAGCGGACAGTGGCGGAACCAGGAATGAAAACTAGAGAAGTCATAAATAATTTAGGACCCATAAGTAAAAAAATTTTAAAGGGTGTCAAAGATCCATAAATAATTTAAAGAGTGCCAAGAACTCATAAGCAAAAAAAATTATGTATATTTTCTTAAAATTTATGTATATTTTCTAAAAATTTCTGTATATTTTCTGGGTCAAGGGGGGCCGGGGCCTAGGCTAGCCCCTGCCTTGGTTCCGCCCCTGGAAGCGGAGATGTCTCCAAATTGTCGTCTACATTTCAACGCCTCACGATATTGACAGGGCCGCTATGACTTTACGCAGCGTATTAGTCTTATACTTTTTCCAATTGTCTCTATTGATCATGCACTGCGTGAAGTCGAAGTAGCTTTGTCAATAAATTTTTACTCAAATAATTGCTTTCCGCATATGCAGTTTATCTAATTTCGTCAGATATATTTGCTAGTTGGAAGAAAGCTTTTGGAAATAGTTGAGATCAAAACTACAAGTTGGAAGATTAGATTTCATCATTGAAATGTTTCAATTTGGGCCTTTACAATTCCTTCCATAATCTGACAAACTAGGCTTGTTATTTATCTAATGTGTGAAACCGGCCTACATTGAGATATTTACGCAATAACTTGAGCACCTTATAATTAAACCATGGGCCATAAGCACGTTTGAAGCCTTTTTGCTGATTTGATCTCATCATCTCTTTTCTGATACCTTATTCACAACCCAAAGTAATTTTTTTTTTCGTGTTTTTGCGTTCCTTTTTTTAATCTCGCCTTGCTATGCAAATGAGGAAAGCTTACAAATTATTTGCTCTGATCAACTTCGGTGTACAATTCTGGGTTAGCCTTTAAAGACAAATTGTGGGATAAACAGATATTTGCCAAACAATTATTGGTACTGTGCCCGAGCAAAATAACATAATTGTGAGAGATAGAACCTGACTACAATTCTATTAAAACTAATGCAAAATAACATCACGAGTTAAAACTACTTATATACGTTTTTATTAAAATTCAAGTTCTGGTCCTTATAACATCTCCCAAAATCAAATTTATTAGCCACTAATGCAATTTTAAAATTTTCTTCACATCAATTTCAGAATATTTCCATTTGTATCAAGTTTCATCATATATAATTTTCAGAAAAACAGCCTGAACTGTATATCTCCATCCTACATCTGACAAAACAATTATTTACCATTCTCTTGAAAATAAGTAATCAATATTGAAAAATACTAATATGGTAAATGATACAAAAGGGCTCTGACTCAAAATTGCTTGTAAACATAAACAATTAGAAGAAAAAAGGTCACATAGACATCAATTTTGGCCCATTGTCAGGCCTTCCCATTCCAGCTGCCATGTCAGCATCCACCTGTGTATGTGGGGCCGAACCCTTCATTTTCTTCACCCTGCACCCAAAAAACAGTTTTTCTTTTAGACACAGCTTTCATAATAATCGGGAAAGCAATGTCATACAAAATATATGGTACAGAGCTTGTGGTACTGATAACAAAGAAAAAATGCAATAGACAAATGATATGCAATAGTAAGACTAGAATAATAAGTAATCAACTCTCAATTAGAAGAAAAGAATATAAATGAAACAAATACATTACTTTTTCTTGTGCAGTTTTGATTTGTAGTGCTCCTCTCTCACATCGTCGCTATAAAAATGTCGACTGAAAAATAGAAGAAATCAAATTAAAAATTCATTACTCTATTGCCTAATGCCTACAGATCAATGAAACAAATCCCGTCTCTACTCAATTCTCATTTTTAGTTGATCCAAATTTTCCCACATAGATATAATATATCAAATTAGAAGCTTTACATCTGAAACCTAACTTATTCCAATTACCTACATACCCAAAAGATCAAGCATAGACACAATTAGCCTAGGTTCAGCAGATAGAACCGAAATTCTATCTCAAAACCACCAATTATCCATATTCAAAGCATCAATTGCCCCTAATACAGTACCTGAACCGCCTAAACTTGTAAATTTTAAGCAAATATAAAGCCAAAATTAATCTAATGTGAAAAAAAAAAAAAACTAACTCGCAGTGAAGACAGTAAAATTGTCCCATGCCAGGCAGATCCGGGTCTACCGGTAACGGGTTTGCTTCAGCCATCTCAGATTTCTTCAATAACTCGGCTTGTTTCAAAAGCTCTTGGTAAACCATATCATCACGTATAATCTCGATTAAAGAAAAACTCAATAAAATGAAAAATAATATTAAAATTTTATATATACATTCAATACAGATGAAAAAGGATATCTTTGACGAGAAACTTGGAGCGCCGATTTTGCTTGTGGGCTAACCTTCTCGTCTTCACCTTCCTATGCGGACACTTGCCTCCCATCTCTTCTCTCCCTCTCTCTCTCTCTCTCTCTCTTCTTCGTTTCCGAAAGGATGCAACTAGGGTTTGCAAACTCCAGCAGCACTCGGCGCCTATTGGTACAAAAACCCTAAGCTCAACACGAGTTCGCGAAAAAGGTGGGGTTATTTTGGGCTTCTCGTGCGAATTTAATGGGCCTTTTTTATTCGGGGAGAGAAAAAGAAAAAAAAATCTAAGTGGGCTAAATGGATGTTTCCCTAATAACCCAAATAAATTTAGCGCACGACCGAAAATTTGCTTTATGGCCCTCTTTTAATGGTTTGGAATATGAACTTCTGAAATTGATAGATTTTTTTTTTAATCCTCGTATGTCCATGTCGTGCGACCTCCTAAAAAAACTATGAAATAGATTTTAAACAGTGTTTTAAATTCGGTCTATTCATCCGAATATTCGGCCGAATATTTCTATTTGGTTGCAATCCGAATAGAAAATCTATATTCGGTCCGAATATGAATTTTAGAGCATATTACCGGTTTAGAGTATATTAATAGTGATAAAATACCGATTTAAAGTATATTAAAAGTGATTTGTACCACATATTACCGGTTTAGAATATATTAAAAGTGATAAAAATATCCAGTTTATGTATTCATACATACTTTAAGAACCGAATTATCATACTTTGTAATCATATTTATCAATGTAAAAATCACTATACATATAGTTAAAAGTATAATTATGCGGTGGCTTTTCGCATACCAAATAAGAACCGAATTTCAAAACATTGATTTTAAATAAGGAATACAAACTATTGAATCCGATCTACTTCACAAATAATATATTTACACGAGAAGGGTTCAAATGCCTTCATTTTTTGTGCTTTCATCATGCCTCAATTTTTAAGGACTTTAATAACTCAAAAGTCAAAATAAAACTGTTGGATATGATCTACTTATCTATGCACATATAAAAAATTGTGACATTTCAACTTTGTTTTGACTGTAATCAAGAGTTTATAAAAACGTACTAATGTGGATAATTTCTAGACGTTGATTTTTCAAATGATTGATTCACATAAAAATAAAAATGAAAATGTGATATTTTTTATGCACACATAGAAAAAATAATATAGATCATATCTAACAGTTTTATTTTGATGTTTATGATTTAAATTTTGATTTATTAATGTTTTTAAAAATAAAGGCATGGTGGAGGCACAAAAAATGGAGGTATTTGAACCCTCCTCTATTTACATATGAAATTTATAAATTTTTATATTTATTTAGTATAAGTCAAGCGGTCAAAAAATAATATTTGCTTGACTTTATACCAAATGAATTCAAAAAATTATAATCTTTATATGTAAATACTTCACTTATGAAGTAGATCGGTTTTAACATATTAGATTCGCAGTTAAAATATATCCAATAATTTTTTGAAAAAGTAACACAATATATCTCTTAGATACATGTAGCACGCTAGTCTTATTCATCGTAAATAGTAATTTGGATCTTTCTTTAATAGGATATAAAACTTGTAAATTTCTTTTAGCTAATTGGCAAGAACGGATGATAAGAGGACCGAGGATAAATGCAGACTCCGTAAATTCTTAGCTAAAGTGTCATGCGTTGATCAAAATTGAAGTACTGGTTACATCAAGGCCAATCTTTATGAAATTTGTTATTAATCTTCGGTTCATGAGGTCAAGCTTCACGACTTTTAACACTGTTTCTAAAAGAAAACAAACAAGTCCTAACCAATTTATAAAATTAGCAGTGGAACAATTATAATCTGTTCTCACCAAAATGTTGTCACGGACAATACATAACAAATGTGCTCTTGCTAAATTTAACAAACTTGTTTTATTGGACTGATCTAGCAATTTAATTTATCACATCAACATTTACAAATGATTTTCAAAACGTATAACATGGACGCAAAGGTAAAAAAAATATATTAAAATATTAAAAGGGTTTCAAAAATAAAAAACTAGGAATTATTAAGGAAAATTTAGACAATTTCATATTATATGAATAATAATTGTTAAAATAACTAATGAGGTAAACGAGGCATCATTTGCATCTACAAAAAGGCACATGCTCATAACAGAAATTTGGCTTACTAGGATTAAAACAACAACAAATAGCTGCAATTTTTAATTAGTTTGATTGAACACAGACAATGACACCCACATATCATTTTTTTTAATGAATAAACACATTCAACCTATTAAACGACTGAACTGAACTGAACTGAAAAACAAAACATGAAAATAGTAAAATACAAAACCCAATTTGAATCAACTGTTGTTCACATCAAGCACACTTCGTTCAGGACAAAAGCAATAAATGGAGTAAGAATCTGGCAGGGCCATGCATGAATGCAGAGAAGTCATGTGCCTCCTGCTGCTAATAGACAATAATGGCAATGTGTTTTGTTGCGGAGGCGTCGAGGCGAGCACTACATCAAGAGACTGTGATCGATGACGCACGCTAAAAAGGAGCGGAGTAATTTTTGTATATATCAAATGAAAAATTAATTTGATGCTCTTTAGTCTTTTTGTGATTCTGCATTAGTTCAGAGTCTGATTTGCTATCTTTGTATGTCTTGTGATGCTCTTTGTGATGTGTGTGGTTCTGGTATAAGTACATTTCTAGGGCCATGTACCAGTTGTTTGGTACTTTTTATCTGCTGAATTGTTCATTTTAATGAAATTGGTGAATCATTCCCACTTCAGTTAAAAAAAAAATTATTCATAAAGGGATTGATTGTTTTTGTTTTTTGAAAAATAGATGGAACTCAACGACTGGTTCAGTGGTTCAGGTTCATATGAATATTTTATAATATCAAATTAATAGTCCGGTCTCAATAATTTACGGAATTGGCAATGTGACTCGGTTACACAAAATTAAAAAAACTACCGATGTTGAATTATTGATCCGGTCTCATTAGTTTCCGGAACATTTTTCATTTCTTATTGATTTATTAAATTAAATACTGAAGTTGTGCATGTTTGGTATTTAGTGGGACCGAATCAATAGTTTGGTCATAGTAGTTTTCGAATTTGTGACTGTTGTTGTGATAATTTCATGAGTTAATAAAACTTGTAGTTTGATCACAGTAGTTTTCGGATTTATGACTGTTGGTGTGATCGTAGTAATTTTCGGATTTGTAATATTTTAAAAGTACGAAGTTTTAGGTTTTTTAGTTTATCACTCGGTTTGTTATTTCTTGGATTATGTAACTTGTTGTAAGACTCTATTTTTAATTAATATAATATATACTTACGGGTTTCAATCAAAAAAAGAGAAACTACCTCCTTTAAATTAAACGAATAGTTTGATTCCATCTATATTCCGAAGAAAAAGAACAATCAATTTCTTTCACGATAATTTGATTTCTTTTATTTTATTAAAGAAAAAGAATTGGGAATAGTGTGGCAAATTCGTCCAAAATGTAGCTATCAGTACAGACACTGCAATATTCCCCTGATGAAATTCTCTGGCTAGATGGGCTGTGTCACTGTTGTCTCCTTTTAGACCCCGCTATTTATGAATCCAGATCCAGTATTGTAACTCAATTTTTGAATTTTAAATTAGGACCGTCCGATTCGAGATGAGCACGCGAGATGGAACGCCGGATTCGAGATGAAGCACACATTCCGAGATAGATCATGCGAGATGAAACGTCGGATTCTAATCGGACGGTCTCGATTCAAAATTCAAAAATTGAGTTACATTAAGGATCCGGACCCGCCATTTATTCCCCTCTGGCTCTGGCCACATGTGACTGTCACTGAACAATTCATTCCACCCATAGCCACCGCATCAATACGGTTTTTTTGGGCCTCTTCAGTCTTCTTTGGTTTTTACAATTTAAATTTGATGTTCACACTTATATCTTAACTCAGTTAAACCGAACAGATTGAATTATATTGGTTTAAGCATGATTTATATTTTGTTTGGTCAATTATTACTTCCTTTCTTTCATTTTAGTTTAAATATTTTAGAGCATCTACATATTTTGTATGGAATTGAACAACTTGTGTATGCATATGTGTAATTTTCGTTAATAATGGCACCAATAGCTTTACTTCAGTTTGAACCAAAAAAACCAAAATTTACTTCAGTTTGTTCGGTTTGGTTCGTAATCGGTTTATAAGTTTAATCGGTTCGGTTCTATTTTTAAAAACCGAAGAAAATTTTGGTTTGATTATTTTAGTTCGGTTTCGACTGAATCAATCTTTTGAACACACCTAGTTACGTGTGTTTAAAATAGCACATTCAAATCATTTATAAAGTCCAAATACCTAACACATTCAAATCATTTATAAAGTCCAAATACCTAATTTAAACTGTTTAACATGATATTTACATGAAAATATACATGCAAATCAAATTTAATATGTTTTAGAATTTTTTTAGTCATCTTTATTATTTATTTCTCTCTCTTTTCTTCAACTAATTTCTCTGTGGCTCTCAGTTTGGCGATCTGTAAAAGGGAACAATACAATAAGGCAAGATCCAATGCATATCATTTTTTTTCACATAGTTAGACAAACCAGACAGAGCCGAAATTTTTATTTATACAATAATCTCAAAATAAAAAAAACCTAGAAAATCACAAATTATGGAGAATTCCAAAAATACCAGGACGGCCAATTCTATATACAGTTCTATTAATGGGGGTCCGCAAATTGAATTGGCGGACCCCAAAAGACCATTAATTGCACTGCAATATACTAAAATTGGGGTTTTGGGGAGTTTGCCAATTCAATATGCGGACACCCATTAGGCTGCAGATTGAATTGGCAGCCCTGATATTTTTGGAATTCTCCAATCTTAGTGGTGATTTGGTTTATTTTTTTTAAATGGTATTAATAAAAAAAAATCGGCAGAAAGAGTGAGGCTACGGTAATACGCATATCACAAATCGACTTATATCTCTATTTTAAAGTACAAACAGTCCATTTGAACTAATAAACATGATTTTCGTATGAAAATGTTTTTGAATAGCAAATTTTGTAATTTTTTTAGTTTTTTTTACTGCTTTTGAATAGTGTAAAATTTCAAATAGATCAAATGATTTTATGTCTATCTAAAAAATTCTAAAAATAAATAAATTTAGTTTGCAAGTACATTTTCATATGAAGATTATGTTAAACGGTTTAAATAAGTTATTTGGGCTTTATAAATAAAATATAAGTTCATAGTACTTATTACCATAGCCTCACTCGACCAAAAATGCATGGATGTATTATATTACATAAATTTTACACGGTGTCTTTTTTCCTCAAAACATAGAACAAAACACTTTTTTCTCAAAATTCTTAATAAAATATCTCCGTGGTCCCACTTTTTTCTTCTTACCCTCCCTCCCACTCCTCCCTTTTTACTCTCTTAGGTCCTGTTTGGCTGCGAACTCACGCTGTGGGAAAAAAAAAATTCAGTCTGACTGAATTTCTTTTCTTCCACCTAAACAGTAAAAATCAGTTCACTTTTTTCTTTTTCTTGTGCCCAATCCAGTTCCCTTCTTACCACCGAGTAGGCCCTTGTAAAGAATTTAATTAAAATCATACATATATTAGTTCCCATAGTAGAACTTCAGCAGATCAGGGTGTTGCAACTAAGTCAAACTCATCCACTGCATATGGTAATCATCTGAAACAAAACTATACAGTATATATGATATGAGTAGAACTAGGGTGCTCCTAAGTCTACCAAGCTCCTTTGTGAACTCAACTCTAAAATCTATTAGATTGACTTCAAACGATGAATCTAAACCGTTGAAATCCTTCTACCTTACGAGTAATGCGTTTACATGTGAAAATTTTAAAATTTGAAATTAAATTTTTATAGATTCAAGTGGTCAAAAGGCTTCCAAAAATGAATGCATTAAGATTAATTTATAAACCTTCTAATTTTGACCACTTGACTTTATACTAAATTAATTCAAAACTTCAAAATTTTCACATGTAGACGCAATACTCGTAAGGTAGAAGAATTTCAACAGTTTGAATTAGTCGTTTGAAATTAATCCGATAAGTTTTAGAATTGAGTTCACAAAAAGGCTTGTGAACTTAGGAGCACCCTAGTTCTACTCATATGATATTTGCTATTCTTTTTCTAATATTATTTATTTGAGGAAATCTTTTTTTTTTCTAATATTATGTTTATATAATCTATTATTTTGCGTCGAGTTCATATATATATTTCTGCATGATGTGCAGTTGTGCACCTTGATCTTGCATGTTGGTGACCAATGAGATTGATTGAAATGTAAGATGAACTCACTAACAACCAATATGCTCTTGAAGACATGAGCACGCGCACACACACTTGTATTCACAACCCGCAAAGCATGACATATTTGGGTCCCATACACCTACCTCGTTCAGGTTGGAGAGAAAAATAATTCAATATGAAAATATGTACCAGTAAATTATTATCTAAAAGAACCCTAAAAAAATTATTATCTAATAAATTTGGTGCTAATATATTGGAGAAAAAACATTATTTTGCATCCTTAAACACAGAATAAAGATGAGGGAGGGAAAGAGAGGGGAAAAAGTGAGATCCACATGAGCATTTTGTTAAGAGCCTGTTCGGCACCATCACTATTCACGTGAGGAAAAAAAATTTCTCACGAGAACAGTAAAATTCAGTTCAATTTTTATGTCCATGCTCATTTTCACTGTGCATCTGAACATGTCCTAAGAATAAGAATAAATTGTTTTGTATTTAAAAAAAGAACTACAAATTGATATCACCTAGGTAGGTGCAGAATGTGTGAGGTTCTCCATTTAAAAAAAGAACTACAAATTGATATCACCTAGGTAGGTGCAGAATGTGTGAGGTTCTCCATTTAAAGAGATTTATGGCCGTTTCAGATGGTCCTATTAGAATGGTTCATATGCTGAGATTCCACTTTAATTTGCTGATAGCCGAAAGTTGATTAGTTTTGTGCAATATTTTAAACTAAATACGGAAAGCATTGCTTCTTTTTTTCAATTGATGATTCCTTGCCTCAGAAAGTATTTCTCTTCCAATTGACGGATTTTTTTTTCTTTTACCACCCTCTTAAATCGTTTTAAATTAAAAACCACTCCAGCTCATTTTCTTACAAAAACACCACTCCGCACAAGGGTTGTGTGCACTCAAAAAAACAGGTCCGCACAAGCGTTTCGCGCACCTGCCGGGTCCGCACAATGGTATTGCGCACCCCCCTATTCACTGGTCTATGGAAGAATTCGTGCACTGGGTCCGTGCAGTAATTTCGCGTACCGATCGGATCCACACAAGGGTTGTGCGCACCCGCCCCTGGGCGCTATAAGGTCGTTGCGCACCCGATTTTACGCCATCCCGGGTGCGGATCCAAATCGGGTGCGCAATACCATTGTGCGGATCCAAGTCAGGTGCACATAACCACTGTGCGGATCCAAGTTGGATGCGCATAACCACTGTGCGGATCCAAGTCGGATGCGCGAATTCCTTGTGCGGACTTGTTTTTTCGGATGCGCACAAGGGTTGTGCGGGGTAGTGTTTTTATAAGAAAATGAGTGGGAGTGATTTTTAATTTAAAATGATTTAAGAGGGTGGTAAAAAAAAAAATCCGTCCAATTGATGCCCTTGAAGGAATATACAAATATGGTCAAATTCATCCGCATTGATTGCATGGGCAACTTTAATTCCGAATAAAATATATATTCCCCGCCTCCAAAAGAGAGCATCTTATTATATATTATGTATAAATTACACTTCCATGAGAAGTTATGTTTGCATCTCATGCCAAACATTAATTTCTTATATGCTATTCATTTTTTAAATAATTTGCAAGTTGTTATATGTAGTATATAATTTGTTCACCACCTTTTTTTTCAGAACGATTATGAGAATGTTCAAAAAAACTTTTTCAAATAACTAAAAGTACAATTTCAGATTTTTATTTCAAGTAATGTAAGATATAAACAGTTTCACAGTCAAATATAGATTTCTTTTTGAAAAAAAAAATATATATAAACATATATGGAGTGTTATTAGGAAGACCGTAAAATATAAATATCACTCCTTCACTTGAAATTTATAGATTGTCATGTAATTAATAAAATAAAAAATAAAAGTCAATTACAATTTACAATAAAACTACAATCGAATGTTTAAGTACTATAACATCCAAAGAAATATTATAAAGTTTGGATAGAATGGATATTTTTATACTCGTAATTAAAGGAATTTGTTGCTTAAATTATATAATTCGATGTTTGTACCGGTAATTTGCACTAGGATGAGACAATTATTTAATGTTGTATATTATAATTGCTTGATAATAATTCCACATTTAATTTATGTTTTTTTTTGTACTTCTATGTTTTTGTTGTTGTTGTGCTCATTATTTCAAATATGGTAGTATTGTTAACGAATTCACATCCTCTACATTATAGTACCGCTAGAGTTTATTTTCGGACCATACGATTAGAATCTAGACCAATTCGGTCCACACCTGTAATGCACCAGGCCCTTTACTATCAGTGCAGATTTAAAGAGGATACAAATTCATTGTTAGCAATTTGCAATTATTATTAGATATAATTCTTGAGCATTTATTATATAAAGGGACATATATCATGCTAAATAATACAAAAAAATGAAATAATTTCAGCTTGCAAATAGTATTTTTATTTTTTAATTGTACACAAAATGTAACTTTATTCTATAATCTGATCACAATTGTCTTTGAAAGAACTTTAACAGAAATGATTCAGGGTAAATATTTTAACAGAACAGTTTTGTCTTCATTTAGCGCACTGACTATAGAATCAAAACGGCGCAGAATATTATTTGTGCGCTGCATGAAGCCAAATATACTCTGTAAAATCTTTTCCCATGAATTCGTCAACTCATAAATTATATAACTAGGAGAAGAGAAAATGTGGGGTACTCGAAGCGAAGATGATGTTTTTATGTATGAGATCATGTTATAAAATGATGATGCAATGGTCAGGTGGTCAAAGGAGCCAATATCGAACCCACTAGCGTCCAAAATTGTCAGTACTGCGTGCCCCAGTCATATTCCCAAGTTGACCCAGTCAACCTGGCCCCACACAACCAACTACCTTACCTTAGTCTATTTCAATTTCCAAGTAACACTACAACCAATGCCTCTCTCCCTGCAGTAAAAATGCCTCAGTAATTCGTAAATGCCATTCAGTTGACCGCGCGCTGTTCACCCCGTTCCCCGAAAAAACCATCGTTTGACATACAGGTACTGTCCATAAGATCAGCGGCGTGGGTTTTTCTATCGGACGGATAGGATTTGATCGTAAGGAAAGAGAGGCTTCGGGGAGTACGCAGCAAAGAACAAGAATGGAGGACGAATGAGTGGGTCCGAGACTGACATCCGTCAGATGGAGGGAAGCAGACGGCTGAGATTCTTCCCGTGATATAAACAAACAGCTGCACGTTATTCGCTTGGCGGGTTCTCCAACGTTACTCCCCCTCTAGGATCTCTACGTGGACTTGGTCTATATCTTACTGGGTGTGGCTGACTCATATATTTTTTTTTAACCATTAACTAATTTCGTATTTCTTGGCAGAAAATATAAATAAAAACCTCATATTTTTTTAACAATTCAACGTAAATTTTACTTTATTTTTAGAATTCACTAACTTTTCATTTTTCTAATCATATTAGTGAAATGTTTGTAGTCAAAAATATAATGAAGCGATGGTGTTATTGTCAATACTTACATAGTAAAAATTATGTACAAAAAATATAATATAAATTCATTATAAAATGTATCAATACACACCCATTAACTTTTTGAGAAAACAATAGCATTTTGGCTTAATTAGAACAAATCAAAAGATCGTTAACTTTTAGACATGAAACCAATTTGGAAAAATATAAATTAAAAGTTAGCGATTCATTATTCTTTTTTGTTCTCCTCTTATAATGAGTATGTCATTTTATTTCTTTCAAACTTATTGTTCAAATATTTCTAAATGGCTAACAGAGTTAAATTATAAATATCAATTGTGATTCAAGTAATTTAATTACAATTCACAATTAAATTGTTTTTTTTTAATTGAAATAGGAAGCCATATGATATATATAGGTTGCCATGTGACCGAAAGAACTGGTTCAGCCAAAATATTTTCATTCATGACCCTTTTAAAGAAGCCTCTGCTAATATATATAGTAACGTACTCACGTACTTCGCATCTAGGCATCTAGCCATGAGTATTTTTTATTTGCATATTTCAGTTTTTCAAATATTCAATGTCGATCGGTATTCTTTCAGAAAGCTGCGTGCTTTTCATCTGGAAATGTTTTTTTGTCTATTCAGTTTCTTTTTTAAAATATTAAATATCGAATATTCTTGTTCTTAAATATTCGATATTAATTTATGCACATTTTCTTAACGCGCACGTTTACAATTTAAAACGTAATGATCATATGTTCAGGCATCTATAAATTATTGTAAATCAATTTTTTCAAGAGACTGAAATTAGTGATCCTGTGCATTTAGATTAAGATGGGAACCATATTTTCACAAATCAATCGGAGTGCATACATTAAAAATAAATAATATCAATATTAAACAATCGCAAGCAACTGCATTGGAAAAAAAAAATGTGCATCTCGTAAAGTCATGAAAGGGACGGTCAAGATCTTGCACCGTCACGAAGCTAACGTCACATAATTAAAAAATCCAACTATCACTGCTTTCCACTATACTATTAGAATTATCGGAAAATGTTGGAATTGAGAGAGGTTGATAGCAGGGATGTAAACGGATACAGATTATCCGCGGATAATCCGCTCCAAATCCGCTTATTATCCGTATTCGGATTAAACGGATACGGATACGGATAATTCCGTGAGGATATAAACGGAGCGGATATCCGTATATATCCGGATTTGAAATTTAATTTTTTAACAGCTTTCAATTCATTTCACTCTTGCGAAATTTTCAAAAAACATACATGTTCGTTTAAGTCCAAGAATCTTGGTAGAAAAATCATATAATCTATTAGGATAATGGATTGGTTTTCTGAACCAATAAGCAATTAGTCATGCAAAATCATCACTGTGCAAACTTAAAAAGTCTATTAAATTTTTGTCAATTTAGGTAATCAAATTAGTAATTTAAAATTATAAAATTTAGTAGAATTACTCAATATCCGATAATTATCCGCTCCGTATTCGTATTCGAATCCGTATCCGTGGATTATCCGTTCCGTATCCGTATCCGTATCCGTTTAAGACGGATATAGTTTTCAATTTTGATATCCGTTTACTATCCGTATCCATATCCGTATCTGCTTGTTGAAAAACAGATACAGATATGGTATTAGCATTATCCGATCCGAATCCGCTCTGTTTACACCCCTAGTTGATAGGCGTTGGATCAAATTTAGTTCAATGTACAATAAAAGTTGTTCAATCCGCATAAAAGTTTAATATTGTAGTCATCATATCAACTATAAGGAAATGAACCGTCTTTAGTTATATAATATTAATTGTTGTGTATACAAATATTGTTAATAAACAACTTTTTTTTTTTCAGTTTGTCTAATGACAAAATTTATTTAATTAATATAATTATAGTATTACAAGATATGCTCTGAATTAAACACAATTATACAGCATTTGCCAATCTTAACCGAGAAGGAGGGAGGGCAATTCGATCGACGAACATCAGATCAAGTTTAGTCTGATTCAATCAGAATTGTTCGACCTGCATCAAGATACATGCACAATTAATCCGTATAAATCATAAAGTTTTCATCGTTAATCTTGATATGAATCGAAATGTCTTGATCTAACATCAAATCAAATTTGATGACCATCAAAACTCCTCCGATTCCAACAGAAATAAGTAGATAGTCCTGATATAAGCATAGTAACAAGATTCGCGAACAATTCGTTTTACAAAATAAATTGAATTAAATGAAATGGTCAAGCTGGGCTAAAAAGTGAACTCTTATTTGCTTCTTAGTAAAAAAAAAATCGTATTACACAAATTTCTCAATTACAATTGTTGAAAAACAAATGAGCATGATTTAAATAATTGTATAAGAACTATATATTTTACCGGGAACTGTAGGTACTAATTAAGCGATTTTAAATTTCTTCAGTTTTTTAACCACTTTATACTTTTGCAAATTTTATATTTTTATTATTATTTATTTAACTATTTTGAAAATTGCTGATTCAACAGTGGCTTCTAATTTTACTGTTTGATTAAGCCACCGTTGGATCAGTAATTTTCAAGGTGATTTAATAAATAATAAAAAAATTCTAAAAAATATAAAATTTGATCTCCAAGCTCATTTTAACAACGTAAGGAACCGTTGTTCTGAGCATGTACCAATTTCTCTATTTTTCTGTGTATATATGTTTCTACCGTACAACAACTATCATGTAACTTAACTTTGGATCCGAATCTACTGCGATTCTTCGCTCATGAACAGTGACCTATGATCTCTGCTTTTCCAAATTCAACTGTTGAATTGTTTTGAGATTCGTGCAAAAAAAATCAGCTACTTTGAGATATGTGTACGAAATTATGGGATGGTCAGATTTAAAAAAGCAGGAATTTTAAGATTACTGTTCACCCTTTTAGAATCGCAGGAGATGTGAATCCCTTAACTTTGAACTTAGTGATATCCACGGACTTCTTTTTTTTTTTTTATAAAAAAAAGAAATAGAGTAATATTTGCCTTATCACTCTAGCCACTTTCTCTCACCACACATGCGAAACTTTTCTAAATATTTGTTTTTATTGAGGACTTATTCAATATCTCTTTATATTAAATTCGAAATGCACATATGTTAGATCATACCCAAAAAAACCACATGCTTCAAACCATCGAGAAGTAAGAAAAATAAAAACTTCCGACAATAATGGAAAATTTGTAAATCAAATTTGTAAAAGTGATAATTATCTAACATCAATTATTTACTCAAATATATAATATTCATCCATATCAATAGTATACACATTTTTTTATTACAAGATTCCAGTACACTCTAATATCTTTTAAATATTATTTTTGAAAATTAAACTTGCGTAGAAGAAAAACGAGAATTCGTACTACTACACTAAGTCTGTGATTCTCAATAGTATATACACAAAGACGACGTTTCAATATCTCCCCGCTACATATAAGATATAATTAAAACCTAGAACTTTTTGCTTATAATTAAAAAATCTGTGAAATAAATTTCTTATAAATATTAATAATATATTATTTATAAGAAATAAAACATTCAAACATAAAAATACTAAAATTTGTTTTACAATAAAAAACTTAATTTAATATATAAACATATCGTCATAGTTATTGAAAAAGAGGAGGGATCCACTTACAATATTTTGGACATTACAACATGTTACAACATCCGATTTTACAATTTTCAAAGTCCAAACAGTCGATCCAAACCGTTCAACACGATCTCTACATTAAAATGTACTTTGAGATCAAATTTTATATTTTTTTGAATTTTTTTTACTATTTATTATGTATTTTACAAAACTGTTGTTTTCAGTAGTCCAGAATTATCTAAAAACACCAATTTTGTAAAATACTTAATAAATAGCAAAAAAAAAATTTAGAAAAATGTAAAATTTGATCTCAAAACACATTTTAATATAGAGATCATGTTGAACGGCTTGGATTGACTGTTTGGATTTTAAAAATCGCAAAACCGAATGTTATAACATGTTGTAACTTTCAAATTTGTAAGTGGATCCCTAAAAAATACATCAACAACTAAGAATGATATTATGATAAATAAATAATAATAACATAATTAATTTACTTCAAAGTAAGTAGGAAGAAAATATGTATATAAAAAGATTGTAAAAAAGTTTTAAAACATACAAATTTAATACACCAGTATATTTTCTATTTATCTAAAAAGACTATAAAAAGTTTTTAAAAAATATACAAATTTAATGCGCAAGTATATTTGCATATAAAAATCATGTTGAATGATTATAATCAATTGTTTGAAGTTTGAACTCATCCAACAATCGTTGTGCATAGCAGTGGCAGATTGAAGAAGGGAGAATGGAGTCAACAAACCCCCATTTTCAATTATTTTTTTTGTATTTTTGTATGATTTTTTTATAAAATGTATAGTAAAATGTCTTAATACGGTAAAATTGATCCCCATTCTTTATAAGAAAATTTAATATGATTGATTTCAATATATATTTGATCTCATGGTTTGAAAATCTGGCTTCGCCACTAGTGCATAGTACCCATCCTCATCCTAATATTGATACAGTAGCCGTGATTAGTGATCTATCGTTTTCAACTAATCCATCTAATATAATTAGTTAGGCTTTCAAACCAGTGTTATTAAAACAAGACGGTTCAGCCGGAAAAAAAACGGAACCGGATGCCTGTCCGGTTTGGTTCTTTAAAGGAAAGTTCAAATTGACAGCTAATAACATTAATTCAATGGACATTAACATAATCAGAATGTTTCGGATCGTTTTAAGTAAATGAACCTGTCCAAATTTGATTTTAAATCGCTTTTTTTTTTTCAAAACCAAACCGTTTAGAAAGAGAAAAACCGGTTTTAAACGAATAATATTTGGTTCTTGTTTCCTTCCTCTTCTCCGATCTCCTATCTGAACTGCTATATTTGATGGCTCGTGCTTCACTAGACAGTGCAATCCTTCTATCACACTAGGCAAAATCTTGATTTCGTGCTCGAGATTTAACTGCTTAGTGGATTTTAAATCGTGTCTCAAAGAGATAACGTATTTGAGGTAACGTTCCAGCGAGCAAATACATTGAGAGCTAGCTAAGCACGAATTGAAAGGAAAGGGATGGGGGAGAGGTGGTTTGGCTTAGTATGAAACTACGAATGGAAGAACTCAAATAAGGAGGAGAGGCTGCTCATTTAGAGAACGAATCTTTTCTGTTTTCTCTTCTCTTAGTTACACATTGGATATTTTATGTAACCTTCCATGTTTCTATATATAAAAATGTACTTGAATTTTTTTTGTAACATCCTCCAAATTTGTTATTAAATAAAAACCACCCGGCACAGGTTATCTCAAAAACTGTCACTCTCGCAAATTCAATTTGCGCACCAACCAATCTGGATTTGCAAGGTGGATTGGTGCACCTATTGGTGCGTGGATTGAATTGGCGAATCCCCTGGTCCGCAGAACCATTTGGCGCACCCATTCGGACCTACTCCCACGTATGGTGATAAAGACTGTAATATACTTACTATATTGTTTCAAATGGGTGCGCCAAATGGTTCTGCGAACTATGGAGTTCGCCAATTCAATCCGCGCACCCGGTGCGCTACATCAATTCGCACACCCACTGGTGCGCCAATCCACTTTGCGGATTCATATTTGTTGGTGAGCGAATTCAATTCGTAGGAGTGGCAATTTTTAAAAAATCCAGCACAGGGAGTCATTTATTTAATAATGGATTTTAAAGATATTACAAAAAAAAAATCGGCAAAATATACTGGCATCCTCTCTACTGAAAATAATTTTAAATTGAAGTACACAGTATGTAACAATATAATTATTTTCACGAAAAATATGTAAAATTATGGTCATTTATACATATAGTCTGAAACATAATATGTATATAATTATTTAAAAAATCAGCAGTTGAACTAATAGATCTGTCGGTCCATCAGTCCGAAAATTTACCGAAATTTACCGAGTTAGATGGTCGGTCCGGTTCTCATGAAGTTGTTTCAAAAACTTCCCTTTAAATACACGACGCAACTGAAACATTTTTTTTTATGAGCAGTGACCAGTGAGCAGCAGGAGCCTATTTATTATCAGTCGGATCCCACGAGAGAGAGAGAGAGAGAGAGAGCGACCCATCCATCTTTCTCCATCTCCTTTGATTAACGAAACATTCACAGATCCTTCCTTCCCGCTGTCTCCGATTATCAACCAATCACATTTCACATCCCTCTTTGCGGCTTTCCCTTTTCAAGAATCGACTCCGTAAATCAAATCAAATCAAATCTGAAAGCATCAGTCACTCCCAAACTAACACCCACACTCAAACTCAAGCTCCAATCAGTGGCCATAAGGTGAGTCTCTTCCGATTCAAGCTTCTTCTTACAAAATCGACCAATAATCGGATCGTGGCTGCCATTGTAAGGTACTTCAGGAACAATGCAAAAGGGGGAGGAGGGGGGAGGTATTCCTTACTTCTTTGTCCCAAACAAGAGATGGAATTCCCGTTTTTCTAATTCTCTTGATCGGGACATTAAATTAAATGATACGAGAAATGAGTTTGTTTGACAAAATTTGGTGGGAGATTTCCCCTTCTGTGAAATTCCATGAAAATTGAAGGTATTCGGTGGGATTTTGAGTTTCTGATTCCAATAATCCATAATGAAATTATATTTCTTGAACTTAAGTGTTGAATAAATAACTTAAGATAATTCTATGTAATTTTTTTATTGTTTTATTAAAAATGTTCACTTATTTTCTACCCAAAAATAGACATAAGAAGCTATGATGAAAATTCACTGCCTTCACTGATTTTCTTGTTAATTTTCCTTGCGGTGCCAAAAAAAAAAGATAATAATAATAATGCATTTCAGCGAGGGATCCTTCAGCGAGCAACTTTTGCTTGCTCGCATTTTTTCTTCTTCTGTTTTTGTTTCTTTCGTCCATAGCGATTCTTTCACCTATTAAGAAGAATTTTTTTTCTTTGAGAAACTTAGTAGTGACTACTAAGTGATCTATTAGAAGAATTAGTACCCTACAAAGGTGGTTACCTACTTGACTTGTGAAACTGTTGGACCTTTTACCAAATGGAACATAATTATCCACACCAACCAAAAAAAATATTAAAAAAGAAGGATTGAATAACGGGTTTCAGTGTTTTCTCTAGATAAACATTGGTGGAAAATATGTTTGGTGGGAACATACAAGTATTTTAACAGAGATATTCAATAGTTCCCATCAAATGCATGAGAACCTCGGTATCTGTGTCGGACCTGAAAAGAAATGGAAATTTTTTCCATAATTAAGCAAACGGAAAATAAAGTCTACCCAAGTTCTGATTGCATATTTGCTGTCCCAATTTGTTGCGGTACCCTGTTTTGAAACTGCAGCCATACCCGTTGTTGACCAATTAATTGCTCTGAAAGCTTAAAGCTGATAGATTTGGCTGGTATTTAGTATTTTATAAGCTCAATATTCCTCATATATGACCAATTAATTCACACACCTATTATGTGCCAGATTACTAATGGAAGGCAGGTAGTTTATAATTGAGGGCTAGCGGGATACAATTTCAGAATTTCTGGCTGCGACAAATTAGCAAACTGGGTTCAAAGGACTGAGCTGATAGAGTTGGTAATTTTCTAGTATTTTATATTCTCAATACTTTGTAGCACATTCTGCTAGTTGTATCCTAATATGCTATTCAAAGATTAAGTTTGGTTTACCTCTAACGGGGTTAGCTTTAAAGCTAGAGTCACACTTGATGATTATATACGGGCAAGAAGATGATGTTCTCCATTGGAGTATCAATCCGTTCAATGATCCATTTCAAAACGCTGGCTATTGTGGAGGCCACATCCAAAGTGATGCGACATATTGTAATGGATATTATCATGGAGAAGGTAAATTTTCATGAACGTCCAAATAAGGATATTGCATCAGTTGGATTGAGTTTGATGGCTATCAGCTCTGGGCTGTCACATTAGATTTTTGGATTAGTTCCCTGTAGAACCAAAAATATCTTGAAGCAAATTTGTGGTAACTTTAACTACTAAACCCAATTCATATTAATAGCATAACGGCACAAAGGGTTGTCAAAGATATTACAATTTAAATGAGGCATAATAAATGCAGATGAAAAGGTTGACTATAAAAAAATAGTAAATTATATGTTGAAATGCTAATCTGGTTCAAGACGATGTTACAACATATAAAATGGGATTGGGTCATCCAACTAAGTATATATAGAAAAAGAAATTCTTGGTTAGTTTTGTATTTGTGTGGAGTTATTAGGCGGTTTGAGTCATTTCTTTATTTGTAAACTATTTGAATGCAGAAGTACCCGGACCTCCACAACTGGCAGAGGAACAACTTGGCATGTCAAATGTGGAGCATGATTGGCTTGGCCTATCTATAAGAAACTACAATCACAGTAAAAATTAGAATATTGGAAGATACTTTTATTCATCTTGAAAATTTCTTCTTTGTTGTAATTGTCCTCATCTTATTTTAAATTGTGCAGGTTATGATGGGTGTGAAGAAGAAACAGAGGAGGCAGACGAAATGGAGCCATCCAGTTCATCTTCAAGCCCTAGAGAGACGTTGTGTGAAGAAGAGTGGCCATTGGAGCTGCTAGATGATTGCTCTGAGATAGATGGTGAGGTTGGGAAGAGGTTAAATCAGATGGTCCCCATACCTGTAAGCAATCTTATTAAACTATGAATTGTTGAATTTCAAGTAGGCAAATTTGCAAAGAAAACACTGCATTTTCAAGAATCACAAAAAATCCCTACATAATGAGATTTGAAAGAACTGCTGCTCATGGTTGAAGAAAAATGTAAAATACCACACATTTAGTTAATATTGTACATTAGATATTTACTACTCAGAGCTGTTGATAATTTTTGTTCTTATTAAAGTTGTTGAGCTTCTATATAGAACTTTTTGCTGCAATATTTTGGAGTACAATAAATGATAAACTGAAATTCTTTATTCTAAGAAATTATATGAAATCACAGATCAAATCTGAATGTCCTTTAATTGATGAAGGACTTTTTTCACAGCTTAGTCATGTTCAGACCATATTTCTTCATTTCAGTTTATCCAACAATGAATCCTTTAATTTCTTTATTTTACGTATAAGGCATGATTTTTTTGCAAATTTCTCTTTAAAAAGACTTGAGAACAGGTCCAGTATTTGTCATATATCTTCTTCAACTATAATTTTGCTGCAGCATGTGCCAAAAATTAATGGTGAAATTCCTTCGATTGATGAAGCCATTTCAGACCATCAAAGGCTCATTGATCGGTATACTAAACCTCAATCCTGCATCACTTCTTTTTCTTTCCAATTAATAGAAACAAGTTGTGCACATTTTAATTATATCTGGTACAATTTAAATCATTTTGTAGATTGAGGCTGTATGATCTGGTTGAACTGAAGGTCGAGGGAGATGGAAACTGTCAGGTTAGTCTAAATTTGTAGATTTATATAATGTTCTTCAATCATTCATTTATTTTTATTTCTTATGTTTAGGGATTATTTGAATCTCTTTCAGTTTAGAGCATTGTCTGATCAATTCTACCGTAGCCCAGAGCATCACAAATTTGTAAGGCAACAGGTCATTAACCAGGTCAGGTTTTGTTCATGCTTTACAATTTATCCATCTATTTTTTTACTTGTAATTATGTTCTGATTTACTCATTTTTTGTTATTTCTTAGCTTGAGTCTAATCGTGATATATACGAGGGGTACGTTCCAATGGAATATGGCGATTATCTGAAAAAGCTCTCAAAGTATGCACCTATTTTATCCAGTGATTATCTCTTAACTTTCCATTTTCCATTTTCCATTGTATATTTTATCTTTGTTTGCATTTTTGAAGGACTGGAGAATGGGGTGACCATGTAACATTGCAAGCTGCAGCAGACTCGGTACTAATTTTAAAGCAATTACTTCTGTAATTTTTTTCTATCAATGCAGCAACTACTGGTGCATATACTTTTTTTGTTCATAAATTTTGAATCGTCCTTTTGTCATTGAGTTTTGGTTCTTGTACACCTCCATTTAAAACCTGAAGGTACTCTACAAAAATATCAAGAACTACACTACCTGTATGGTGCTTTATATGTAGAAATATTTCATATACTTTTGAACAAGTGTGACTAGACTGAAAAGAAAGGAAGGATAGTTTGATTGTTTTATGAAAAAGAAAGGGGCCAGACAGGGTTGCAGTGTACATCTTTCTTTTTCATAAAACAACCAAACTATCTGTCCTTTAGTTTCAGTCTAGTCACACTTTATTCACATGCATATGAAATCTTTCTACCTGTAGCAACATACATATATAATGAATAGTTGTGATAGATTTACATGTGAATAGCTAATCAATTTTCACCCCATACATTTAGCTGATAAGGATTTTATTTCTCTTCTTGCAGTATGGGGTGAAAATATTTGTGATAACTTCGTTCAAGGATACATGTTACATCGAGATTCTGCCAAATGTTCAAAAATCTAAAAGAGGTTTGTTGCTTGTAGAGCAAATTCAAGATAATATAGAAAAAATAAACTTGGATTTGTCACTGCAACAAGTACTGTTACATGTAGGGAGGACTCCACATCCGCTACCATGAAATTAATAGCTGCTTACTGCCAGTATTGCATATGAGCCTTTCTATCAAAATCAGACCATTAAGATCTGATTAAAGATTAAAACCCAAAAAAAAAATGATTAGGTAAAATCTGGGCCTTTTATTTTTGCTGGGCAACTGTGATCCAAATTATAGCAGATGGGACTCCTACATGGTGAGTGTCTGTGGTATCAATACATTAATACTGGTTATGTCAGGTGCCGAGTATTGTGGCAATCACTGGCCAATGGTACATGCTTAGCATGTAAAGTTGAATAAATGCTCATTAAACCTTGATTTTTAATTTATTATATTCATGGACCTAATTAGAAAACATATTTTGTCAGTTATTTTCTTGAGCTTCTGGGCAGAGGTGCATTACAACTCTATATACCCTGAAGAAGGTTAGCATTTTAAGACTTCAGTTATTCTCTGAAGCCATTACTTGATTTTTTTTTTTTTTTTGGATAAAAGTGGGTTACACACTTATACTCACCGATTTCATTAAAGAAATCAAAGTATTCTAGTACCAAACAGCTGGTACTCTATTACAAAAGATTTGCAACAAAGTTTCTATGCAAAAGATATCATTTATAGAAAAGCCATACACTTCTGCCAAGCTTGAGCTATCCAAATCTGGTCCACACCCATGCACTGGTACCATTGCCATCTCCTCGAAACTTGTCTGTACCTGAATTGGTAATTCTTTCACATCAAGAAGTAAAATAAGGGAAAGTTTAAAAAAGAATCATCCCCTCTGCTTTTGCACCAAAAAGATGCTTTGTGGTGTATTTATAAATCCAACATTATTTCTTTCGAACCATAATACCTACAGTACAGCACCTCTGATTAATTCTAAAAGCAGCTTATCTTTAAGAGGCACTTGGGCATCTAAACGCCACAGATCATGCACTGAAGAACAATTAAAATTAAACCCATTATATAATGCAATGCAGTTCCATAAAGTCCAAGCAGTAGAACAACTACTAAAAAGATGATCAACTTATTCAAATTGGGATCATAAAAGACAACTAGAACCTCATACCCATCCTCTTTAGAAGATTATCTTTAGACAATATTCTAGTCCTTACTAACTATAAAAATCTTAATGTTTAGCGGAATTCTAGACTTCCAGATACTATCAAGTTTTTTATTTGGAATACCTCCAAATTCCAACTATTAATAGAAGGATTTAACTGTAAAATAACCTGATGCTGTCCATATCCAAGAAATCAAATCATCACTAGTTGATGAAATACCAAAAAATTAAAACTGAACAACTAAACTATTCCATTCTTCTAAATAGATATCTACTAATTGCCTAACTAAGTCTATATTCATTTTATTATTGTAAAATACTTGAGCATTTGAAATATCAGGATAAGAGGTAATCAGAAACAAGTTCGGATAACTCATTTTAAAGCACAATGTCCTGCCCATCTATCATGCCAAAACAATGTTTGTTTTACACAATGAATAATTTTATTTAATTCTAAATTAATAACATCTCTATCCTTCATTATATCATTCCAAAAAGGAGAAAGTCTCCCGGTAGTTCTAGTAGCACCATATTTAGATGGAAGGAATACTTTTCCAAGTACCTTGCACGTTTACATCATTAAACTCTGAAGCCACTACTATTATAAGAAAATTGGATAATAACTGAGTATTAGATATTTTTAATACAAGAGTTCTATATATGTGGGAAAAGTTCCAATCTCTGGGGTCTAACAAAAGCTGTAGGATGTTTCATTTGATACATGAGTCGAGTAGAAAACATTGTGCTCAATATTTTGGTCAAATATATATAATATTTATGTGACATAAAGTATATAGGTTATCATCTTCTTCTATTGCAATGCTTACAAAAATTAGCCAATACAACGTTTTATATTGCTTTGCAATGTTTGCAGATCTACCAGCATCAGAAACAAAGAAAAAGAAAAGATGGTGGCGCTTTGGAAATAAGCATTGAATTTTTATTGCAGCCTTATTTTATATGTTAAAACAGAAAAGAAAATAAGAAAGGTATCAATTGGAGGTGGCTCCATAACAGACCCGGCTTGGTGTCTTTCGGTTTCCCTTGTGTGAAAGCCTCTGGAGTTTTCAATTGATCCTTTTTTTAATAAATTTTTCTTATGTATTTAGCATTGCGAGACATGGGCATGTTATGTTATGAACATTATCAAGCAGCAGGAATCAATGAAAGGAATTAATAAACTCAATAGGGAATGTTTCCCCTTTGTTGTTCATTCAATAAGTAATTTTTTTCTTCTGAGGATGTATTTGTGTCCACTTAGTAGATTAAAATTGGTAAATTGTCAATTATTCCTGTTGCGTATTAAATTTAATTAGTCAAATGGTCAAAGTATATTGGTGAATGTATTTAAGTTTTTCTAGATGGGTTATATTTAGTTTCACTATGATCCTCTTGGGTTATGCAAATTGAGGAGGGATCCACTTATAGCACTTTTTGGTGACACTGAATTTTTATTTTTATTTTTATTTTTTGGATGACACCGAATTATATTTTATATTTTTAAAGTTCAAACAGTCAATCCAAATTGTTCAATATGTTGGATATATTAAAATGTGCATGCAGATCAAATTTTATATATATTTTTTGAATTTTTTACTATTTATTAAGATGGGTACAAAAATTTAATGATATGAAAACAACGATTTTGTAAAATACTTAATAAATAGTAAAAAAAATTCAACAAAATGTAAAATTTGGTCTCTAAGCACATTTTAATATGGAAATTATATTGAGCGGTTTGGATCGACTGTTTAGACTTTGAAAACTTCAAAAATAGATGGTGTAATTTGATGTCACCAAAAAATAGTGCAAGTGGATCTCTCCTCATGCAAATTATGCATTTGATAATTGTGCGATTCAAGTGCATTTAAGTTTATGAAACATCACGGTAGGAAAACCACACAATGAGGATTGTGTCATTTGTATCGTGAAATAAAAGAAAGTGTATCCTCTGGTTAAATACGAGATGGGTTAGAAAAGAATATAAAAATTCACGCTCCCTGAGTCCCTGACTCGTTTTTTTCTTTTTTCCCCTTCGTCTCTTATAAAATTCTATCACCGCCTCCATTTGAATCTCTACAGGAAACAAATCAAAGCAATTCAACTCCTTTCTTATGCTCAACGAAGATCTAATCAACGCGCCATTTTCACTGCCTCTGCCTTCTGTCCGATTTCAAGGTTTTTTCTCAAAATTTCGTCTTTTCTTTACTCTCTTTCTTTCTTTTTGTAATTTTTGAGTGATTTGTGCAATGCATGAGAAGAACAGAAAACATGGGAGGATTTGAAGGCTGTGTCTTTCAATTTTTTTTGTCTAGTTTTTGTCTAAGGTTTGAATTTCTTGACTTAGTCTATTAAATTTTGGTTCAACCGAACAAATAGAAATTTACTTCGATTTGTTCGGTTTAGTTGTAATTTGGTTGGGAAGTTTAATTCGGTCAATTCAGTTCTATTTTTCAAAACCGAATAAAATTTTAGTTTGTAAATATTAGTTCGGTTTCCACTGAACCGACCGTTTGAACACCTTGAAATATAATTGTATCTAGATCCTATCTGATTCGATAGTACTTCTATTCGACCCAATAAAAAAACACAAAGAATGAGAACTAGCCTTTGGTCTAGTGGCTAAGGTATGTGGTCTCTATATGAGAAGTCATGAGTTCGAAACTCAGCTGGAAAAAATTCTTTGTTGTAATAACAAAGGTATAAATAGTTGGGTGGCTTTTAAAAAAAAAAAACACAAAGAATGTTGTGCTATGGACCGTCTATTAATGTGATGTAGTGGATTCATCTAACATTGTTGTTACAACTATAGTGACAAATCAATAGTTCGGGTTCAGTTTGACGGAGTAAAAAATTCATAATTCCGGTATAATTTGGAAATGATTCGGTACAACAAAGAAGCAAAAAAAAATTGTGTTTTTTTTTACGAATAATTCGTGATTCGCGTTTTATTCGCGAATTATTCAGTAAAAATTCGGTCAAACATTTTATCCGTGGTTCGGTTCGGATATCTCTAAAAAACATTTTATGCATTTGAAACGCGAGTATTATTACTGTGGTTACGACCCGTGTAAAAACTAAAAGAAAATTTTGGTACATTTGCATCTGTTTCCCATCACAGGCTCGAAAGCCTAATTATTACTTATTAATTAGGCCCTTTGCGCGAATATTAATTGAAAAATAGCAATTTAATAACTGCCAGGTTGAAAAATTAAAGCAGGAATCTGGGTCAGTATGAATTGATCGAACCACGTCAAGATTTGCGCGTATGCTTAAATGGAAAAATTAGTTATTTGTCACTCCAAAACTTTCAAATCTGAAAAATGCCATCACAAAACTATAAATATGAAAAATGCCACTTTAAACTTAGTTAGTTCTTAAATTTACCACAAATACATGATTTTTATACTTTTTTTTATTAAAAATTAACTGAAAAATACAGTTTTGAGATACGTAATTCTATATTTTTCTATATACCTCTCAGACCGCTCATTATACGTCTCTCAAAACTGTATTTTTCAGTTAATATTAAATAAAAAAGTATACAAATTGTGCATTTGTGGCAAATTCAAGAATTTACTAAGTTTAGAGTGATATTTTTCATATTTATAATTTTGTGATGGTATTTTTTCAAATTTGAAAGTTTTGGAATGACAAATAACCAATTTTCCCTTAAATTTTATGAGACGATTTATAATTTTAATTTTCAGCACGAATTTGATGTGGATCGAATGGGTCTTGATATGACATCAAATCGAATTTGGTCCGATATCCTGAACCCATTTTCAAACCAAAAATAAAAATAAAACCATTGATTGATTTAATAGAGAGCAAAATAATTTAAATAAGCATTTAATTCAGAAAACAATTTTTCTAAATTACTGCTATTAACATTATTGTTAAAATTACAAAATAAGGAAATTATAAATAAACTCTTTAATTCCACAATAGTAAATATCATACTAAATTTCTAATTATAATTATGTAGAAACGCCGTTGATTTTTACCCTCGTATAGACAAAATTCTCAATTATAATATTTGTATCATTATCTTTGAGATTCTCATTTCCTTTGTTTTACCTTCATGAATTAAATGAGACTGAAATTAGATTAGAAATAATTGAAATTAATTTAAAGTTAATTTCAGAAGAACTGCACTCAAGTAACTAATTTTAATTGTTTTTAACATTTAAATTTGAAAGTGATCCCATACATTCAAAATTTAATTTCTATAATGAATGAACAAATAAGAATTAATATTTTTGTTAACATGACGTTTTGAAAACAATTTTATTAAAACAAAAATCTTTCTATATATGAAATGAGTCAGGATGGTAGTATGCATAGCGTATATTAGTCCACACTACAGATCAATATTTTCATTTTTAAAAGGCAAAATAGTCAATGTGAAGTAATCAACGTGATTTCCATAAATGGTTCGGACTGATTGTACAGACTTTGAAATAGAGATATTAACAGTTATTGCGAAGCTATTTTAAAAAGTAAATAGTAAAAATATTGATCTATAATACAGACTAATATACACTATGTATATCACCTAATATATCGGTTGTATAAGTTATCATACATTCTGCAAATAAAATTGTCATCTGAAATTTAAAATTGAAATAAAATTAATAAATTATCAATACATTAGCCGACCTCCTTTCTTTTAACACTACTCGTTCAAAGTCCTTTTCAGGATACCAATATAAATTATTAAAAGGAACCTAACAAAAAGGCAAATCGAGCATAAAAATCAGGCCTGTAACAAGGAAAAAAGTGTATGAAAAGTAAAAACGACAAAGAAGACAGAATAACTTTAATTCCTCTTTCAATAAAATCAATTTTACTTCTAATTCGGGGCTCGTATGATTCGAATTCAGGCCTAACTCAATAATTTGAATTTGACTTGCTCGAGTCTGAGATTGAGCCGAAATTTTTATTCATATCCTAAAAAGAAAATCCAACTACACCCACATTTTGAACAAGGACGCATGTTACTAATTGTTAAATTTCATTGGTAGAAATAGATAATTACAAAAACAAACTTAGAAATATAAAATTAAGAATATAGAAATAATACCCTTGGCTGCATCAGCCAAGTTTTAAAAAAAAAAGAGAGAGAGAAGAATATAGAAATAAAAGTATGATTCCCTAGAAATTTAGACTGTATAAATATCATAAAAATATTGATTGAATTATAGACATTAATACTTTATGTCGTTGGCCATGCGAACACATCATTGAGAAAAGTTATATTCTGTAAATTTTAATACGGCTCCGATGCCAAATCCAAAAAAAAAAAAAAAAAAAATGCAATTCACTGCCTTTAAGAAATAAACTTCCTTTCCTAAAAAAATAAAAAAAATAAACTTCTCATACGTAGATGCTGCTGCATACTGACTGTGATAACTCATTTTATTTTTAGAAATTAAAAAGTGGATTTTTTTCTTTCTCATTCAATCATTATGAAATCGGATCAATGATTCGGTCTCATTGGAACATTTGCTAAATTCGATCAATGACTCAATCTCAACAGTTTTTGCAAGTTTTACCATATTTTCGTCAAAAAAATTCTAAAACTGCAGGAACCAAACTATTGAAATATCTTAAAAAAAAAAAAAAAAGATTGAAATTGTAAACAAGATGTTAGATTAAATGTAATAAATTCTAATAAATTTCATATCAGAGAGCAATGTAAACAAAAAAAATATATTATATTAAATTAAAATAGAATTTCATCATTCCTCTCATATAAACAAACATTACGACATTGTTAATACAATACACTAAACTATTTGTTGGTGGTAATAACAAATAACATACAACAAGCAACAAAAACATTAATAAAAAGAATTAACTCTTTGATCCAGTGACTAAAGACAATATTTTTTTTGACAAGATAACGCATATTTGAAATACTGATACGAGTCCTTTGCAGACATTTAAACATGAAAAAATTGCCTCTCGTCGTTATCTCAAGGACCTGATCTCTCAACTTTTTTTAAAAGGAAAAAAAAAACATCAATACAGTGCTACACATCAACGGTCAACCTATCTAGAGACAACTTGAATATATATGTGTTGAGTTCCAACCAATCACTTATTCTCAATAGGAGCATCATTTGATAGTTACATTACATCTATGACCCGCATCACATCACTACCATGACGACATGCCACATCAACCTTCGCTTCAAAATATTTAGGAGATCTATTTTAAACGCATAAATTCTAATTTCAGCTTTAACATCATTTTTTTTACCTTTATATCAAACTTATTCTCAGTAAATTTGTCCTATTTTTTTTTTTTTTTGTATTGAAATCATGGATTGAGGTCAAGCCACTTAACACACTTTCAAATTCTTATATATATTATATAATATTTTATCACTTTGTGGGTTTTGAGCTCATGACATGAGAACCGTGTGTCTTTGTCACTAGACCAAAGACAAGTTTATATTTTTTTTTTTTGCTTGTTATTGTCCTATTTTATTCAGTGCAGATCTATTATCAACAACAACAACAATCAAAATTTTAGTCTTAAATAAATTGGGATAGGCTAGAAATAAAACCCAATAGAAGTCACAAAACCATTTAATGCAATGGTATAAAATGGACAGATCTTTTAATTTTGTAGAAACCAAAATTAAGAAATGAGATTTTTGTGTGGAATTTGACAATATTTAGTGTGATTGTATTAATATTTATATTACATCACATATAGCTTTGACAAATTTACATATTTATTTCTAAGATATATAGACTCTGTGATTGTGAGTTTTCATTAATATAAGCACAGATTGAATTATTGTGCACAATCATATTAATTAATTATCCAAATATTTTAGAGAGTTTTTGTTGAAAAAAAACATTTTAAGTGTTGAAATATATTCCTCTTGATAATGAAATGTAGTTCAAAACATGTTAGAGAAAATTTCTTACTTATTGGATTTTTGTGCAGTGTCTATATTTTCTAATGCAATAATGTATTTCATTAAATTGGTCAATAAATCGTTATTCAAACATTACATATTCATTTGTTTAAAAAAATATTAGTAAAATGACATAAAGATGGTCAAATTTTTGCAAGTTCCAGTATGTACAACATACTTGCTAGTTGCTACTTTTTAGCTAATTAAAATTATTATTTTTGCAAGTTCCACTATGTATCTATGTATTTCTCTGTATACTCTTCAGACCTCTCATTATACGTATCTCAAAACTATATTATTTTTCAGTTAATTTTTAATAAAAAAAGTATAAAGTTTTTGTATTTGTGGCAAATTTAAGAATTAACTAAGTTTAGAGTAGCATTTTTCAGATTTGCAGTTTTGTGATGGTATTTTTTCGATTTGAAAATTTTGGAGTGGTAAATAACTAATTTTTTTTTCTATTGTATACTATTTTTTTATTTCATAAATTACTATTTAAGGAATTAAATCCCAAAACACTTTACAATAATGACGTCCTCGCACAAATTCCAATGTGATGTAACAATGCCTCCAATTTTCTCTAAGAAAGTCAAAATGTCATTCATGATTATTTATTATTACTGATTAAAATTTCTTCTAGTAGGAAAACTGTAAAAGTAACTTATATGGATCAAAATAGTTTTAGATTATTTTTTTGTCGGCATTTAAAAAAAAATCGGTCGACTTGAATTTTTTTTTTCTAATTCGGCAATAACTGGGTTGACTTTTAATTTCTATGAAGTTTGTCGATTTAGCTGTTCCATGTTGTCAAATAAAATGATGGAATTAAATATGGAAAATTAAATTATTAAAAATTAAGTTTGATATTCAATATTACATTACTCATTTAACAATTTAAACTTAAAATTGTAATCTCTTGACAATTCCACCAAAGAAGTATTAGATCCATTAATGTTTTTATATCTAAATTTATAGAAAATATCGACAGTTATACCTCTCTATCAAAAGAGAAAATTATGAAAATTGAGTATCCTCAATTATTGCAGGAGGCTAATTGAAGAAATCAACGTCAAGCTTTGTCAAAAATCTTGTTGTTATTTAAGACTTAAGTTATTGCAGATTTGCAGCGTGAGAATGATTTTTGTTGTTGTTGCTGCTCTTTCGTTCTTCATATTTAGACTTCTTGTTATCGTTCTTATTATTAGAAATATACTTTTAAGTTATGTTTATTTCTCATAGAATTAGATATGTTTAGATTGTAGGTAGATTCGTCCTAATTAAATTAAAATTAATTTTAACATGATAAGACTCAGTGATCTTTATTTTTATATATTCATCATGTCTTTATATTTAAATTTTTTAATAACAATTTTTTTAAAACTTATATGTCAAACTAATGGTATTGTGATCTATATTTTTTTTACGTGTATATAATAAATTATCTCTTTAATTTTTTAGATGAAACAATAAGTTTAAAATCAGCATCCATAAATTATTCATATCAGTATATTTTTACAAACTCTTAATAACAATCAAAATAAAATTAAAATAAAATACTGTAATCTTTTATGTGCATAAGGAAAAATGATATAAATCATAACAATTTTATTTTGACATTCATACTAAGTTTTAAGGAGCCTGGCTAGTATGGTTTTAGTGTTATTTCAGTCCATATACTGCCAACTCCAAACATATTGAACATCAATCGACAAATTCAATCCGTTCAAATTGATCTACTTTATTAGATGTGAGTTTACATGTAAGATTTATAATTTTTCAAATTTATGTAGTATCAAGTCAAGCGGGCAAATGTGAAAGTTATAAAATTAATATTAATGCATTCATTTTTGAACATTTTTTTGACAGTCTGACTTGGTACTAAAATAACTAAAAAAAAAAAATTAAAATTTTACATGTAAACACATTACTCATAAGTAAATCGATTTGAACGGTATGAATTCTTTATTTGAAATTTATCCAATAAGTTTTAAAAATTTAAAAATATGCACAAAAATAAAGTCATAAAAAATGAAAGAGAAACGAGTAGGTCAGATGCCCATCAGACCTACTTTTGGGTCCGATAGGCTCTAGAACTGTCCAATCCACTTTATGATATATGCATCCAAAAATTCACGTGAGCGCGCACAAATATTAAATAAGAGTGCACATATATTGAAGCAGATCGGACGATCCTGAAGCCCATCTCACTCAAAGTAGATCCTATGGACATCGGACCTTCAAAATGAAATCATTTGAATCCCTTGTCCTTCAACATATATAACAAAATTTATTTTACATAATTTATGTGTGTAAATTGTAACTTAATAAGGATGGGTTGAAATCACTGCATTTTCTTGAATTATAAAAGTACATGCATGGTTGCTAAATGGCAGCTAAGATCCCAAATAATTTAGTTGGTCAAAAGCTCCCAAATAAAGTTGCGTACTTGAACCGAAATATATTGATTGTGTATGCGATGACTAAAAATTAAGGCACGCAAAATTGGGAATATTTAAATTTTATATGAGAGAGGAATGCTTAAAAGGTTAGTTAAGAATCTACAAATTTCTAACCACAGCATCAAGACTATGACTAATTCAAGACAGAGAACCGTTTCTTTGGTCTTTTGTGCACTGCACATATGTCCTTTGCTTTTAATATTTTTATATGTAATTCTATATTTCAGAAGAAATGGCTTTTTTCGAAATGTTAATTAGCACATTTATGGACATATTTCATTGTAGAAGGGTCTATTATTTTCTTAATATATTTGTAATTTTTGTTGAATTAATTATTAAATTTCAATTGGTTATAGTTTGGAAATTTGGTGCATTGAATTATGTATTAAGTAAATTAACTTATTTAATCATGTTTAAAACTTGAACTAGGAAAGGATACTAGGGCAACTAGGCTACTCATTATTTTGTACCGGAGTTTTTTTTTTTCTGTGAGACGACGCTAGCTAGAGAACAGAGGTTTTGAATTTTTTTTTATATTTAAATTTTTTTAGTTCTTTGAAGTTGACTTCGGAGTTAAAAAAAGAAAATGGGTTGTTCAGGAGTACCCTTTTTTTTATATATAAAAATGACTCCAGCATTTAAAATAAATATTTGTGGATTAAGTATTTTTTAGTACAAAAATTTACTCTTAACTGAAGTTTTTAAATGCAGCCACACAGATCACATATATTTAAACCAGTTTGTAATGTACCCATTAATATTTGTTATTATATTGACTAAATTATCAGACAACTATTTGTTTAGATTATTCTCAATTAAAATATGTATATATGGTCATATGCAACGCAGTATGCAGTGGTCTTCCGCATGTAACAATAGAATAAAACCGCATTTAAAACAAGTCTCAACTCTAAGAAGGTGTTCAAATATAAAATCAAATTCTACTATCAATCTCTCTCAATAAAAAAAGAAGAAGATAAAATCAAATTGTTAAATTCAGTACAGATGGAAATCGCTCAATATTACACCGATTTATTAATCTAGTCTGCATTCTGCAATTAAAATAACAAGTTTCATTTTACTTTTCTTTTCTTTTTTCACTATCTATTTTCTTTCGCTTTATGTAAAACTGTCACCACCACTAGTGTCTTTTATAAATAAAATTTGGAGCCATAACTTCGTCTATATAAAGCAAAATTACAGTGTTCAACAATATTATTTTAGTTGGGGCAATAATATAATGAAGGTGAGCAAACTACAAATAAATTACAAATGCTTAAGCATAAAATAGACTTGTACATAATTAGATTACATTACGTTTATCACTCTTCTCATAATCTTTTTTTTTATTTTTTTATTTTTTTATATAGGGAAATATTATAATTTAGAGATTGCGTGCAAATGATGCTCACTTTCAGGGAGTGTTTGGTTCGCGCTATAAACTATTTCAGAGAATGTAATACCAAGAAAGATTATTTTAGAGAATGTGTCATTATTATGTTTGTTTTGCATATAGCTATTGCTTTCAGCATTTCAGAAAATAGAATTACATTGTTTGGTCAGTCTAGATTGTAATAGCTATCGAAACATGCATTAACTATAATATTGTAATTACAAGGGAATCATACATTACCATTAGGGGTGTTCAAATGGTCGGTTCGGTTGAAACCGAAATAAAATAGTTAAACCAAACTATTTTTCGGTTTTCAAAAATAAAACCGAACCGAACCAATTAAATTTTCAACCGATTAAGAACCGAACCGAACTAACCGAACTTAATTTCGATTTGTTCGGTTAAACCGAAATAAGGTATAACAAGAAAAAAAAACACCTAAATTCTTTGAGAATTAAAAAAAATCAAGTGTAAAATATTTAGAACAACTGCTAGTTGATAAATCCCTATTTATCTTCTTGATTTCTTCTTCTTTGATCAATCAAACTTGGAACCCGTCAAATTCAGAAAAAGAAGAGATAAAAAAGGGAGTTAGTGATTAGAAAACAAGATCGTACAAAAATTCAATAAAAATAAAAATCCCACAAGAATTGGAAGAGAAGAGAGAGCCTTTGCCAGGTGTAAATTTTGTTAATCAAACGGATTGTTCTTACATCGCTACTTTGAAAAAATTGAAATACAAGATGGGAGAGAGAGAGAAAGTGGGCAGGTAGCGTTGGTTTTAAAAAAAAATAACGAGGCAGGGTGGTTAGGTGGGAAGAAGATAGAGTGGAGAACAAGTGGGGAACAGCTGGAATGGGTTCGGTTTTCAAAATAAAGTTGGGTTCTGTTGAGAGAGAGTGAGATTGTCACTGTGAGAAACCGCGTTGAGAATTTTATTATAAGCATGGTTCGGTCGGTTCGGTTTATTCAATTTTGAAAAGTTCTAAACCGAATCAATTAAAAAAATCTGAAACAAATGAAAATTTAAACCGAACCGAATCGAACCATGTAAACCGAAATTTTTCGGTTCGGTTAAAAACCAAATAAACCAAACCGTTTGAACACCTCTAATTACCATATTCATTTCTTACTATTTTTATCAAATACAATAATGGAATTGTAATTACAGAGAATTGCCTTCTAAAAGAACAAATCAAACGCACCCTATGAATGTTAATTTACTACAACAAGCATAGTTTGTGCAAAATCAACATCATTTACTCATGCTTAGGGGTGTTAATGACACCTTTTTACCTGCTTATCTGATTTGTACCATTTTCGATAAGAAATATATGGGCAAATTTTTTTATTCGTTTCACTTATCGGGTACGAGCAGGGGCGGATGCATGATTCTGATCAAGGTAGGGTGAGAAATTATTGAATCAGATTTAAATAGATAATCGGATCTAAACTCATTAGATAATCGGTTACTAGATAAAAAATGATAACAAAAATAACAAAATAGTATTCTAACACAATTTACTTCATGACATTTAGATAATAAACTATTCAGGGTAGGGCAAAAATTCAAAACTCCGTCTTTATAAATTAGTTTTAAATTTTCAGAATATGACAGTTGTCCTATTCTGTGCTACAGTAGATTCACCCCTAGGTACGAGTACGAGTAAAAAAAAATTCATTAACATTAGAAATATGGATAAAAACTATTCCTTATTCATTATCCTATACGGTAATAATTAAAAATAACAATTATAAAATAATATGATATAGATATATATATATTTATATAAAGATAATGAATGATACGATGTAATTTTATTTATGACTCGTATATATCTATTCCGTCTGTTTATTCAATCCGTAATATATTCGATAATAGACATGTACGAATAATATTTATTATTCGTTTAACGTATCAGATACAGCTAGGGGTATAAAAGTATTTCCACACGATTCATTTCGTATTCGTTGACACCCCCTACTTGTTCAACTCAATTTGATACTGATTTACCGCGTGCAATCAACTTGTTATCTATTATTAGTTTTTGTCATCATTTAAAAGTCTTTGTCAACGCCTTACAAAAAAAAGTCTTGCCAAGATTTCTCTACGTACACATTATGCGATAACATGCACTGACGGGTTTATCAAATATACTAAAGAAAAAAAAAACATTTGAGAGGACTGACGTTCCGATTTTTTTGATACCATCTTATAAAATGAATATACAATACACGTTAATATGGTTTTTAAATAAATTTAAAATATATTAGGTTTGCAATTTTAATCTGCGCTGCTATTTAAAGAAATATGAATTTAATCTGCATGTGCTTCACTCAGAGTGAGAGTGCAGATTAAATCTGCTTCCCTGATTATTTCAATTTTTTTCTTTATCAAAAAACGCCCGTCAATTAGTATATTAACCTTGCTAACTAAATTATTTATACAGAACATTGTATTTTTCCATAATGGTTCAAATTTCTCTATTTTTGTCTTTGTTATATCTCCACTTCTTAATTTCTTAATTTTCTATTGATTTTTATTGTAAAAATGTATATGTTAAAATAAACCGTTCAATGTGATTTATATTATTTTTTCAACATGCACATAAAAAAAAATAATACCTTTAAATTTTGATTTTATATGGATTAATAAGTTGAAAAATCAACATCCATAATTTATGTACATTTTTGGAAACTCTTGGTACTCATCAATATAAAATCAAATTATGATAATATTTTATGTGTGCATAGATAAAATAATATAGATCATATCTAATAGTTTATTTTAACATTTAAGTTTTAAATTTTAAGTTATTATAGTTCTAAAATTGAAGGCATAATGAAGACATAAAAAATAGAGACATTTGAATCCTTCTCATTTTTTTAAGATTAAAAGATTACCCATCAGCAATTATATTTAAATAAATAGATGATATTAAAATAATATATACACAAAGACTGATATAAATTATGACCACACAAGTAAATAAATATTCCAAAATAATTGATTAATTTATCTATTAATTATCTACTATTTTTCAACTTATCACCATGGGCAGATACATAATTTCTGTTAATTAGAAGTAGAAATTAGGTTCAAATAGCTTATCGGTTCAAATAACCTCATAAATGAGGGCGTGTGTAAATTCCTCTATTATCCAATTACTACACAAACTCGTAAAAAAACTTCAGCAGATGATCTGATATAGTTTGCATTTTTCTTATCTGACTAAAAAAAACAAATAAGGACTCTTTGACTCCTATTTTATTTATTTAGAACAAAAAAAAATATGAAGATGTTCAAAAAGTAACCTTAAACTACGTTAGAAATTGATATTCTAAAGAATTATATAGCTAAAATTTTAGAAGCAAACTAAAAAGACTAAAGATATTGTAGAACGACATCAAATCTAAGATTTAATTCTTTTGCCTCATGTTTGGTTGTGGGACTAAAAGAAAGGTGGAATAAAGGCATAATTGAATTAATCAGTGTAGTTACTTCTCAAGGCAAACCAGAGAAATTTATGTACCCAAAGTTTAGAACAAGTACCGTAGAAAACACCTTTTTTTTCAATGCTTTGTAGTGGGAACGCATCACGCATGTTGTTTCTTCCCGTGTCAAACTACGATTACTTTTGAAAACTGTAAAGGGAGCATAGCATGAATAATTTTAAATTAACCTATTTATTTGGAATACTCACATACAATTAATGGTCAGACCAATGGCTTAATTGTGTTTGCTTACAAAATAATTCATCTTTTTAGAGTGGAAGAATTAAAAATTAGAAAAAGATAGATTCTTATTCTTCGCTAGCTGTTTAATTTTTATTCGGCTTATAATAAAATAATAGATTGTGGAAATGTGGAATGTAACCTATGTACAAGGATCTGAATCTGCTGCGATTCTTTACTGTGAACAGTGTTCCTAAAATATATGTTTTTCTAAATCCAACTGTTAAATTGTTTGGAGATTCGTGCACAGAAAAATAAGCTGTTTCGAGATACGTGCACAGAAAATATTGGACGGCTAAATTGAAAAAACAGAAATTTTAGAAACACTGTTCACAAATCTGAATTGCAGCAGATGTGAATCCATGTACAAGACACTTTTCACTAATTTAACCAGCTTATAAAAAGTAAGTGTTAAAATGCAAGTTTCTTTCCAATTCTAGCAATTCAATTTACCTCAATAATATTAATTTCATCCCCATTATCATAATTCGACACTTTCACTACCTTTTCTCTTTCGAATAAGGATTATAAGAAAAACCACGTATCTAAATTAAGTCTATTCACGTGTGACTTAGCTATTCCTGTAAATTAAAAATTAATACTTTTATCGTTTATATTTTATAAGCACTTATACGTTTAACCTCTTTATAAAATAAGTTTACATTATATTAACTTATTCATGCGCTCCCAATTTTAATTGTCTAATTTTGCTTCTTATTCTTAACATTTTGTGCTCATCTACTAGACTACCAATAACAAATTCAATTTAAAATACCTTGAAGTTTTTTCTGTTTTATCCATTTTTGCGATTTTTTTTATAAACACAATTAAAAAATATAAAAATATAACAAGAGATTGATTGAATGTTTTTATTTTTAATAAATCATCACTACCGAATGAGAGATTCGGTAATGGTACATCTCTTTTTACCTCTCTCTAGCAGGCAGTCCACATAAAATCTGAAAAAGGAAGTTATCAAACTCTTAGGCTGTGTTTAAGAAACCGTACGCGAAGAGGAAGGGGAAGGAACAGTGAGGAAAGTAATGAGCGATTGTTCACCTCTAAACAGTATTTCGTACACTCCAAATCGAAAGTAACAAAACTCAGCAAATTACACACTGTTGTTACCTCCAAACAATAGCAATTTCTTTCTGCTCCTCTCCGCTCCCTCTGTGCTTCCCTGCTTCTCGAGTAGGTGATGAAGTCCGGACATCTCACTGACTGGTCGTTCTTCACCTTTTCTCTCTTTCCTTCTTTTTAATGAAGAGATCTTTTTTTCTCTTTTGAAGCACAGCCTTAATCCGGCACACCTGTTTTTTTTAATAACCGAATCATAGAGACGATATCTGTGGGGTGGGTATCCTCTGAGATATCGCAATTTTTGCGTGACCTACGTGTCCGGTGCATATTCGGGGAACAGTAAGGGGCCAGGGGCCAGTATTATTTGAGATTTGAGATTCGTGCATAATGTATTTGAACAATTAGGATATTCCAAAAAGTCACGCAAAGTTTGAGATATCTCAGAGGATGCGAATTCATATCTGTGGAGGTGACCGAATCCATGTTGTGGTACATCTACCCCATTTTTAACAAAATTGAGTGTGATCTTGTGTGCAGCTTATAATAACTGAAGGTAAGATTCGGTATTCCGGATAATTTTTGTAACTTTCAATACAATCCTTTTTTTTTTTGTTAATATTTTTATTTCTAATTACGATTTATAAAAGAATTCCATTTTCGGAGGAGATCTATCTAAATCCAATAAAGCGACGCTACTATTGTCACGAGTTGTAGATTTATATATATATAGTATTAGTAGGTTATGCTTCGGGGAAGCTCGCAAGATCGCAAGATCTTCACCGACTAGTTTGACCAAGTCATATCCTAAATTATGATTACAAACCAAACACCAACGTGGCAAACCCAAAAGCTGATTCTGTGTATACTTGTTGATATCTCCTTAGATATTTCTGCTGTTTGTAATTATACCAACACAGCGAATCAGACGAATCCAATTTCCTATGTTGTTTTATTCCTTTTTCCGAGAAATAAATAGGCTCCTGTTCCTGTTTATTAATTCCAGATGGCGAATGGCGCGCTTGTAATGTAAGCAGTTAAACACCTTCCTTCCATGGCGGTTTTAGCAATTAATATCTCCTCTTTATAGCAACAAAACCCTAGGTCCATAACCGAGACAAATCTCGAATAAGGTTTGATTCAATTGATTTCATCTGGTTTCGATCGTAACTGAGGCTATTGCGAACAGTGAATCTTTGGTGGTTTCAGAGAAAGTGAAATTGGGAAATGGGAGAGGTACAGAAACTATTGTACATTGTGGTGGTAGATGAAGGAGAGACGAGAGAAGAAGGCGATCATGCGGAGGAAAAGGAAATCAAGAGTTCTTCGTTTCGATACACGCGGTCTGTTCTCCAGAATACGCTGCAACTCATGGGCTGCAAGCCGCGCCATGCCTTCAAGGTTAATCGATTGATCTTTCTTTTCTTTTGATCGGATGTTTAATTTCACGAATCACTTCAGAAAAATCGTAGGGTATTCATCTATATGCCTCAAGAGCGTTTCTTGAATGCCCAATGAATCACTTGAGAAACTTATACATTGCGCAATTAAGCAGCATATGCCTTAAGAAAGGTCCCACTTCATTGCCAGATGAACATTTTAATTGTTGTTCTATGTAATAACAAATAACCTTCAACCTCATTTTTTTTATTATTATACTGATACATGCATGTTTTAGGATGTCTGTGTAATTTTTAGATTTTGATTGAAGATGTGTAGCATTTTATTATTTCCAAAAGGAAATAATCAAAATTTCAACTTTTTTTCTTGCTTTCTCAGATTAGCCGAAGGGTATTTGAGGCGATGAGAAATGAGCACTCAGATGCAATGCCCTTTTCATCTCTGAATGAAAATGCCAATTTTGGTGAGGCATTGAAGAATTTAGGTCAGGAGAATATGTTATTTGAGCTTTACAAGAGAAAAACGACTGTTATTGTCTCAAGGGAAAGATTTCTTAGTGTGGTATGTGGTGCTCTCTCTGATTACAAATACGTGGGCCCCAATCAAAGAGCTGATTTGCTTCTTGCTTGCAGGTACATGAGAGCGTTCTCTTTATTGCATTAGTTCTGATTCTTTTTCATTCTTGAAGTGTAAAAGAAACACCGAGTATAATCTGGCCTCATATTTGCCCTTTTTTCCTTCTATTGAATATTTACAGATTTTTGGTTGCATGAATGAATACTGGAATTAGTTTCTTCTTGCTTATTAAAGTATAATAGAAAAAAAAGATTGTTAGTCCTAGCTAGCTGTTTTAATGATATTACCAGTGCTATATCGTAGATCCAGAGCAGTATGTTATTATACTATTAAATCCTATTTTCAGTTTGATTTCAAAATTTTTTTTGGAAAAGAGAAATTCATTGATTTTGTTATCTTTATAGAACACGTGAAAGGAAGGAGTCAGTTACTATTCTCTTGTGTGGTACAAGTGGGTGCGGCAAGTCTACTCTCTCTGCTTTGCTGGTTAGATTATTCTCTCTGACATTTTTAATTTGACTCCAGAGAGTAAAGTGGTAGGCATTTTTGCCTACCAATAAATTTCATTAAACAAAAAAATAATATCTTTTTTAATCTACAGTGACTGATATCTTCTAAGATTTGGCCATTGTAATCTACATAGTTATTTGTAGATGGCTATCCTCATTTGGTCATAGAGTTTCCCTTGTAACATGATCCCCAGGAAGATTTTGACCTTTACCAGTGCTCACATTTTCACCATAGAAAAAATGAAAAATTGATAAAATCAATTATCGACTTAGTAAGGAAATTGCTACTGGCATATCTTCCAATTGATTGTTGTTTTGATTACTTTAAAAGTTCATGTTCAACTCATTATCACTGTTATTAACTTTCACTTTTGTGCAATTATTTCAGGGAAGCAGATTGGGCATCACATCCGTAGTTTCAACTGATTCAATTAGGCACATGATGCGAAGTTTTGCAGATGAGAATCAAAACCCGCTCCTTTGGGCCTCAACCTACCATGCAGGTGAGTGCCTCGATGCGGTGGAAGTAGCCAAGGCAAAAGCTAAAAAAAGAGCCAAGAAACTTGCCAGAGATGGAGTTCCTGATGAGAAATGTGATGTCAGGTCATCTGACCAGGCGCTTGGGTCAGAGATGATTAGCAAAAAGCAGATGGCGGTGGAGGGTTATAAGGCACAAAGCGAGATGGTTATTGATAGCCTTGACCGGTTGATTACAGCCTGGGAAGCTCGGAGAGAGTCTGTTATTATTGAGGGTGTTCACCTCAGCCTCAATTTTGTGGTGAGGTTTACGTATTTTTTTTTTTCTATATGCTGAACTCTTGGCTTAATCTCCTTATTTTGATTCTTCTTTTTTCCTCATTTAAACCTAATCTAAGGATAAAAATTCTTTAAATGCCAGATATACTCTTATAGAACTGGTATTGAGTACGGATTCTTTTGCAGTAATACTGTTATCCTGCAGGAACCCTTACAAGAAAAGGGAAAAATGAATAGCCAAGATAAGCTTTGGTACAGAGCTGGTATTGAGTATGGATTCTGCATCCAGTGATGTTGTTATCCTGCTTACCAATACAAGGCAAACCATACCAGTGCCAAAGCTGACTGGTTTCAGAAGAATTTAGGCCGAAACTTAGAAGAATTTGTTCAATCAGTGTTAAATTTATGATTGACCCTTATGTAGTTTTCCTTTTTTTATGTAGATGGGATTAATGAAGAAGCACCCATCAATAATCCCATTTATGGTATACATCTCCAGTGAGGACAAGCACATGGAACGATTTGCGGTCCGTGCAAAATACATGACCCTTGATCCTGAAAAAAACAAATACATCAGGTACATACGCAACATTCGCTCCATTCAAGAATACCTCTGCAAGCGTGCTGACAAGCACCTTGTGCCCAAGATTAACAACACCAATGTCGACCGCAGTGTGGCTGCTATACATGCCACTGTGTTCAGCTGCCTACGCAGGAAGTTCATGGGTGACCCTTTATATGACCCATTAACAAATACTGTACCCATAATTGATGAAGCTTTCAGAAATCAGTGTGCACATAACTCACTTAGTTCAAAGGGCATGTTTCAATTGATACAAAGGAAGGGTTCGTCTCGGCACTTGATGGCTCTTGTAAACAATGATGGGTCGGTTGCAAAGGCATGGCCCGTTAGGTCAAAATCAGGGCTTAATAGAGGTGAGAGGTGTGTGGGCGATCCATTGTATGGACCTGTTAATGTTGGCACATCAGAACCTATTAACCTGCAGTTTGGGCATCTCGGGATTAGTGCATGGCCAAGTGATACAGGTGGGGCCAGTCAAACGGGAACCTATGATAATTTGAGGGTTGATATTACAGAAGCTGCTACTGGTTCTGGGAGCAGATATGTCTCATCAGCTTGTAGTTCTCCCAAGATATCAGATGGGCCTGCAAAGGAGGTACTTTTTGTGATGAAATTTCATTTAACTAAATAGAAGTTGTTTTAGTTAAATTTTTTTTTTTGGTCTGAAACCAAATTTTCGATCAAGCATGAGTGATTGGTATTCAAATATTTTTGTCAGAAAAATAGTCCTCTATTAAGATATATCAGGACAATTTTTGCAATTGGTGATGTAAAAATAGTCATCTATTAAGATATGACTTTGCAACTACCATCAGCCTATCAACATGTTTGGGACTAAAGGCTTGCTTGTTATTGTTGTTGTTGTTGTCGATGTAAAAATTTTCTAAAATGTTAACGTATTGCACTTTTAGATAATGGAGGATGTGTCAGTAACAAGTAGTGAAGAAGAATCCAATATAAGACCTGATGAAGAGAGTGATGAGGAAAGTGATGCTGATAACAACGATAATCCTGACGATGTAAGTTTTCATCGAGTGCCGTTTGCATATATGTACTTGGATCTTTTTCTCTTGTAAATGCTGTTACATTTTTTTATCAATTTTTTTATAAGCAATTCCTGTTTATTATCAGATGGAGGGGTCAGTAGACGAGAACTCAACAAAGTCTGATGAGGAATATGAAGATCTTGCCTTGAGGGACCACAATGGCAATGGTTACTGGACAGACGAGGACATGGACCCCACAAGTAGTGATAAAAACCTAGAAAAGAAGATTGTAGAAAACGGGAAGTCCAACCACAGCTTAGATCTCTTAATTAAAAAGAGTGAACAAGAGAAACAGGAGAGGCAGAGGAAACATGCCATGAGAAAAAAACAGCGTTCATTTAGTGACTCAGCTCGGTTGCTAGGCCGAACGAAAAATGCGCGAGGTTTATCCAAGTCCTTATCTCTGTATAGGGGCTCAGATCTTGCGATAACTCACGAGAATTAGTTTGTGCCTACTTAATCAAGTTTCTTGACTTAGAAATGTTAACGAGGATTCCTGAGGCAATTTTCTTTTTTATTTGACTTTGATTTGTGGTGTATAGGGTAAAGGCCAAAGGGGAAGCTGAAAAAGAATTTTACTTGCTCTTTTTTTTGTTTGTTTGGATAAACCATCTAAACTTTTTTCATTCAAGAGAAGGAAAGGAAATAGCTAATTGCAGTTCGGAAATTTGCTTTGGTAACACACTGTGAGCATTGCTATTTGCAAAAATTGAAGGCTCCAATTCTTTGCAGTCTGAAGTTATATATGTAAAGAATGCCACTTGAGGATCAGGTGGCTAACATCGATCATCCATGACACGGTGAAACTAATAGTAAAACACTTAATGGCTAAGGCCTTGAAGAATCAGAAATTATAACTTATGCTATCATTTAATTTTTGAATGATAATTGATTGTTCAACCCCTCAATTTCATTCTTTTTTCTTCTCGTTTCTCATGACTGAATTTTTTTGTAGATTACGTTAAAGAGCCTGCATAATCGTTATTTTCAAATGCTAATTAAAGGAGAAAAATATTCGTTGAATGCTTCATTATAGATTAATCAAAACAACAACAGCTGCAATGTATAAGCTAACTTTTTTATATTTTGAAAAATAATTGCCTGGTTATTAGTATAGTATACTGGAGTTACCGTAACCGTCCTCAATACGGAGTCATGATGTCTCGGATCACTATGAAGAATTTCCATGAGCAAGAGTCAGTAATTACGGATTAATTAAACATGTCAACCACCAGCAACCAATGAAGATTCTGAAAAATGTGAGATGGTATAGAACTATGTACTCCTTGAATTCATTTTAAAAAACAATACATGGACATTCACCTCATCAACACATGAAACTCACAGTGAACAACAACTTGGTTGAAATATTTAGTGCCTTGGCGAAAACATCACTTTGAAATTTGATCCTGTATATGCTTGGTAGCCACTACCAAGTTTTAAAAAAAGAAAAAGAAATTTGAGCCTGTATATGCACTAGAATACCATATCAGAACGCCTATCACAGTATCTCTAATTGAATTCCACGCGGACCAACAATAAATGGACGTTCCCGAATGATGGGACCATAGGCCACAAGGCCCAATAATAGTGTACAAGTATAAAGGGCTATAACCCAATTGCACAAGCAGGACTCCCCCAATACGGAGAATTCGGAATAAATTTTCGCATCATGAAAGAGAATAATTAACTATTTGAGAGTAGATGATCTATTTTGAGAATATATTATTTTCGCATCATAAATAGATCATCTGTAATATAATATACAGAGTAGAGTGTTAATTAATTCGACAAACTTTTACCAAAGGATCGGAATAAATTTTCGCATCATAAAAGAGATCGAATAACTCGTTTCAAAATTGCCTTCTTCTTTCAAATTCAATGCATTTTGTAATTAAAAATTGAGCATTAAATAGTGCCTCTCACTGACTGCATAGTTCTCGGCTCGAGTACAGTAATTGTCAAAATTAAAATTAAAAGTTTGTATCAATCTATCATAATTGAAGGTCTTCATCTTCATGACATTATCCAAAAAAAAAAAAAAAATCAGAAATAACACATAACATATGTCGGCAATATGGTAATGTCATGTTATAGATGCGACAGTGCAACCCGAGGTCACGTGCCAGTATCCAACAAGAATTAAGTTCACATGCATGCTATTGCTACCGCCGTCCAAAAAGCAATGCTTTTACCTGCGAGCCAATCAAACGTTTCCAACAGACATATACAAATAATATGTTACTAAACAATTCTGTAACATAATTATTATATAATATATCTTCTTGTTAATTATGAACGATGTTGCGTTGCTTTATGTGTCAAATGGGTAATTATGGGCTACAAAAATAGAATGCATACAGATAATGTTATAACTCAAATAATTTCTGATTCGTTTCGCTAATCAAACTGGATCTACACCTTTTTTAACCAAAAATGTACAGAGAATGTCATAATTAGATCACAATCGATAATATTTTTCCAAATGGAGCTAAAAATAATTATAAATTAGAAAATATTTTTGTATTTTACTCATAAATAGCTTAAATCCAAATTATATAAGTTGAGAATAATTTTGTAGATAATTTGTCAACAATGATGAACAACATGGTGAAAATTCTTTATTTTCTTGTTTATAGAATTCTCAAATTAAAGATAAGTTCCTCACGAACTTCTAAGAATACATATATATCAAATAACCCCTAATATATTAGTTTTAAGTTTTTTTTTTAGAGCAAAATAATTTTGTATAGGAGTAGAGTTGCAGTTTAATAACCTGAATCGCATAGGTCTTGTGTATGATAATAATGTTGAACATAAAACAACTTAGTGAATGGTTAAGTTATTAATTAAGAAATTACTTAATCATCATTTAATTAGCTAGAGCTTTCGAATTCCAATCTATTCATGTATATATATATATATACACACGTGAGACCGTTAGATCTGCTTCAAGATTCGTGCAGATCAACAGATGGATTAACTTGAAAATTTCGCTAGGTATGAATGACTGGATATCTCCAGTTATTGAACAGACGCTCTCCTCACGTTAGCCCAGCCCCTCTTCTTTCTCTCTTCACGCGGCTCACGCGGCGGTAGCGTCTGCGTCTCTCTTCACGCGACAATAGCGCTTCTCACTCGAACATCTAAACCCATCCTCTCTCACGTGATCTGGCGAAACCCTAGACCCATTTCCTCGGCGCAACGGCTGCAGCGCCTAAACCCTAGACTCATCTCTCATGCGGCAGCGACGCCCATCTCGGGTAATCTTTCTCCACAACCCTTTTAATTTTGGTGTTTGATGAATGTGTGCTTGTTTGTGTATTTTTGTGATGATTGGGGTGTTTAGGGTTCACTGGTACCAGCTGAAATTGGCTCTCTTCAATTGATTTTGTTCTCTTTGTTAGACGCAGATACAATTTACCACTGGAAAACCCCATTCTCATGTAAATAATGTTAGACCTAAATTATTTCATCATTATTTTCCTTAGTACATTAAAGATAAATGTTTTATTTTGTGATGCCTTGAACCATTGCTTACAATTGGTAGCAATATCATTTGGTAAATCTACCACGGTGGAGATTTTCTGAAATCAAGTTTGAAATCAAGATGACTATTCTGCTCCTATTTTCAACATCAGTTATAAAAATTGAAAAGGACCAATTATGTTTACTTGTTTGCTAACTGTTAGACATCAGTGGCAAACAGTGGCTTGTAACATGTACTGTATATTTCATGTTATTGTACTATGTTAATTTAGTGGCAAGTGGCAGCTTCTGTGTGTGGTCAGTACGGTACTCTTCTTACTATGTGATGCATTAGATTTGAATTTTAACTCAATACATGAAAATCAAGTTATTGTGTTGTTTTTTTTATTTACTGGTACATGGACTGATTGGGAGATATCAATATTTTATTCCTCCATAGTACATATTGCTCGTTTTGTTTTCTTTTCTGACAATGTTGAAATGTCTCTCCAGAATTAAAATAATTGTTAAATCTCCTTAGCTATGTAAACTATTACTTCTCAATATATCACTTTTTCTGTTCGCTAATAATACAAGTTTAATTATTTTTTTGTATACAATTTTCCAGTCCTGGACCTTATGGAAAGATGGTAAGGCATTAGAACTACTAGACTGCTCCATTTTTGGATGCTCGAACGAGAATTTACAGATTATCAGATGCATCCAAGTGGGCCTTCTATGTGTTCAAGATAGACCAGAGGATAGGCCCCACATGTCAGAGGATCGGATGCAAATATACCGCAACTGAAACAACTAGGTTATTTTAGTGACAGAGTTGTTAGACATATGGAATCATCGTCGAGTTGCACAATTTTCAATACAATGGTTACTATTGTAGAACCAAGATAGCTTGTGTTTTGTGTATTTTCTTCTTCTTTGATTTTGTATAGAAATTTTGTCTTTACAGATATGAAGTTCTCTTATGAGTTAGAAAATGTAGCAAACAAATGATCTGGTATGATCTGTATAGACAATTTTGTCTCTACAGTTTTGTTTTGTTTTTTGTTAAGTATATCATTTCAATGTCATTTTCTCAAATAACATTATCATGATGGAAATGCAAATGATCTGGTAATTAGAAATTATAGAATACTGAAGGTATAATAGTGTAAATGTGCTAAATATTTTAGGGTTATTAAAAAAATAATCTCTCTTTTGCTGCTTCCCATTTTCATTTGTGGTGTACCACAGATACCTGCGTTAATCCCAACTGAGCGATTTTAGTTCTGGTATGATCTGTATAAATAATTTCTTACAATTTTTTTTTCTTTTTTTAAGTATATCATTTCACTGTCATTTTCTCAAATTACATTAACAAGATGGAAATGCGAATGATTTGGTAATTAGGAATTATTGAATTCCAAAGGTATAATAGTGTAAATGTGCTAAATCATTTTAGTGACATTAAATAAAATATTTCACAGCCTTTGATCTATTAACTAATTAAAAAAATGCACTCAATTACATTGTTCTCGAAAAGAAATACACTCAATTACACAATAATTATAAGAGTTCTTCTCATTATAAGGATACATAATCCTATTATGTTACATTAAAAAGAAATGCACATCGGTGACCCAAGTCAGTGAAGTTCTGAAGCAACTGAGCCTTGTTCGGGAGTATCTCTTACTAGTACTAAAGTGGGATGATCTTACCACGCACTGGTTTCTAGGAAGAACTTCCCGATGTAACCTGTAGCTTGTGCATATAAGACAATTGGATTCAACAAAAGAGCATATAAGAAAAATGATAATGATTATACTTGAAACTAGTACACTTCACCTATAAACACCATTCAAGATTATGGAAGAACTAGAAATTATTAAATTGCTACACAAAGAATTCATAATTTATAAATTCATCATAATACATAGCTTTGTTCATACAATACCTACTTTATAAATTAGTTATACTAAATTTCTACACAAAGTTGAAATAGATATTATTAAAGAACTTATAGTACAGAGCTTTGCTTAGAATTTAAAGAAAGACACGAGCATAATGGTTATAGAGTACCAATAAAAGTGGGTGGTGCACCTCTGGCTCAAGCAGCTAAAACTTGTTTTCTATGAAATTAATGGCTTGTTATGATCTACAAAGAATCGACAAAAACATAAGTACATAATCCAGCAATGATCTATCCTGCTTGCTCTAACCAATCCTTCTAAAGAAATAATTGATCCAGTCACAAAATTAATTTGATCCAATCCATTTAGATTAAAGAAATAATTTAAAATAGATTTAATACTTTGCCTTCCTACTCCAAACTCTAGCAAAATATTTCACGAAGTAAAACAGTGAACCCTAAACATCCTGACTAATCAAATCCAATCGGTGCCAGCAGAATCATAGTCAAAGAGAGGAATCTCAGTTGGTACCAGTAACGGTACCAGTGAACCCTAAACACTCCATCTCAGCTGGTACCAAGGTCAAGCCGGGAAATTTACGAATACCTCCTAACTGATCAAATTTCCAAGTCATTAGAAAAATACACAAGCAAGCATACATTCATCAAACACAAAAATTGAAAGGGTATGAAGACAGATTACCCGAGATAGACGTAAAATCGCAATTTCAGAGATGGTGGAGCCGAAATTTGAGGAGCCGCAAAGATCTAGGATTTCACGCCGAGGTGTCGTGCGAGAGAGAGGGTTGCTCTAAGGTGTCGTGTGAGAGAGAGGATTGCGCCGAGGTCAAGGGTTTCGCCAGATCGGGGCTAGGTCAGAGACACAGACGTTGCCGCCGCGTGAGACGGAGAGAGGGAGCGGGAGCCGCGTGAAGAGAGAAAGAAGAGGGGCTAGGCTAGCGTCATGAGAGCGTCTGTTCAATAACTGGAGATGTCCAGTCATTCATGCCTAGCGAAATTTTCAAGTTAATCTATCTGTTGATCTGCACGAATCTTGAAGCAGATCTAACGGTCTCAAATGCGAATTAAAACAGGCCTTTTAATTTGCAATGTACTGTAGCCTTACTATATATATATATATAGATAGATAGGCTATTGTGCTTTGGGAAGCAAACAGCCTATTGTGCTTCCCATTTTGATCCCTTGGATCTGCTTCAAGATTCGTGCAGCTAAGATTAGATGAACTCTTAGATTTTCGTTGGTTCAGTTTAAAAATTAACTCTTACTTCTAATCACTGGACAGCTCCAGTTTGGTTCAAGCGGCCCCTTCTTCTTCTGTTCTCGCGTCTCTCTCCCTCTCTCACGTGAAAACAGCGGAGGCGACACCCTAGGCGTCGCTGGAAACGGATCTCTCACCGTCGCTAGAAACGATCTTCTCCTCTCGGTGACCCTGACGCAGCCGTGACCGCACTTACTCTTGGACCAGACGATCTTCTCCTCTTTACGGCTTCTCACAGTAGACTCATTAGGGTTTGGGATGTTTCTTCTCTTCAGTGCATCCATTCATGGAAGCTAAATCATTTGATTTGCATCGTTCGGGGTTTGATTTTTCTAAAGCTGGTTAGCAATTCAAGTCGAACGCGGTTAACAGGTTATTTAGGGACATTGTGGGATGAAAGAGTCATAATATTAACAGGAGTGTCCTTGTTAGTTTAATGTTCTCCTGCAATTAGAATGTTCTCTTTTTATTGGTTCAATTTCATTTGATCCATCAATACCCTTTCTTTCACCACATCACTGTGAAATTTGTATTTCACTATTAGTTCAACACTGAGTATTGTATTTCTTTCACCCATAGCATGTCTGTTTTCAACAAGTTACCTTTTGATTCATCTCTTTTTGTTTTTATATTCTATTTTTTAATTGCTAGCCATGATACTTTTTAATTTTTGTTTGTGTAGGCAAAATAAGTAGCTAAAATAGTTGTTCTTTATCGGCGAACCCTTCTTGCAAGAGATGCCATGCAACAATGGTTGAGAAGAAGATGAACTTGAAGATGACAGTGCTGAGGACAGTGAATGAGAAGATTGACCAAGTGTTTGTGCCAAAATTTTAAGAATGTTGTTTAATATTGTTGTTATTGTTTTAAGCATGATACTCAATTCATACGTGTTCTTATACTATTTTCATTTCCATATCGTTTTTATTTTCAATAATACACTTCTTTGCTATTGTTCTTTGCATAATATATATGGTGATTTGAGTATGACGAAGTACCATTTATTATTAAGTAAAGGTTTATTTGAGTATGATTAATTGGTACCATCTTATTTGAGGAATTCCATTGCTAAAGATATACGTGTACATATCAATCAAATATATCAAACTACTATATCATTGATCAAATATTCTAATTAAACGCTTCTTCTCCATAGTGTGACATCAAATACATTTCTTAAAACATTGAGATTCTTAAATATAAAAAAAAATCTCAACAGCACAGTAGAATGAGAAAACATCAATGGGGAGGTAAGCATTTCAACTTTCAAGAACTAAAGTTAAATGCACACATACAAAACTAAAGTGATGAACTTTTGGAATGTAAAATTTACTAAAATTTTGGATCAATTAATTTCAGTATTTTGAACTCTTCATTAAGCTCCTAACGCTATAGAAGATACACACAATTAGAATAATAGAAAAGAAAAAAAAAACAACACCTTACATCAAATTGTCAGTGCACAAAAACCAGGATCTTGCATGCTATATCAGGTTACCATATTAAAGAACGAAATTACAACACTACTCAAGATTATTTAGTTACTTTAACAACACTACTCAAGATTCTTCATCAATAACTTCTTGAGCAGCTTTCCACCAATGAATCCTAAAGAAACCACAATTTATTAAAGAAACAAAAAAAGCACTAAAATAACAACGCTCCCTGCCCTGAAAATTAGTTGGAGTGCTTTATTAATTCCTCTGTACTGGCAAGCACATTTACCCTGAAATTGAACAAACATGTATATTATAAATAATGAAATAGTCTTCAGTGAGTTATAATTTGGCAAGATGAGAATAGAAAGGGGAGGCGTGGTAAACCTACTGTGTATATTGTCAATGATGCAGCAAGCAGCCTCACATTTGCCCCTTTTCTCATCAGAGCTCTAGTTGCTCCTTTTCTAGATCAAATTGGCCCCTTTCTGGTCTTTCATGTATCAAGGACTAAAAAGTTATAATATTAAAAATTCACATGCCTGGTTTTTAAGATTTAGAAAGAAAGAACTGCAAATAATTGCTAGTCTTTTTTGCTTAGGGGAAACCGCAAGATAGGATGGCTGGCGGTAAGGAAGAATACAATGCATTTTTCTATTACCTTGTATCGACTGACACAGGTGTATATGATTTACTTAGTAAAAGAAGGATTGTATATGATTGTATATGATTGTCAGACAACTAACTTTTGCAAAAATTGGGATAACAATAGAAGCAATTCTAACCTGAAATATTACTAATTCTAAGCATCACTTAGATGATAGATTGAACTAAAATGACACTTGTGCCCTTGACTGATTTCTCCCTTATTAACAAAAGACTGACCTGTAAGCCACTAGTTCATCTTCTCTTGTTGTGATGAAAAAAAGGTTGAGGGAAAAAAATGAATGTAGGTTGAGGAAGAAAAGGTACCCAGGTTTGCATTTCGTACCAATTTGTAAATAATTAGCAAAAACCATTTTCTTACCATCAAGGAAAAGGGGCTGGTTCTAGCAAAATTATTTTTCGTACCAGCGTACCAAAAGAAAAATTCAGTGGTGCTATGAGAACGAAATCAGGTGTTGCTAGTGATCTGTGTTATAAAAACTAAAAAAGAAGAGGTGTGCCGAGAAGGAGAGGAGCGCTTACCAAAACCCTGGGTCTGGACGTCGTTGCTGAGAAGGAGAGGTGCACCGAGAGGAGAAGAGAGCCGAGAGGAGAAGAGAGCCGAGAGGAGAGGAGCGCCGAGGGGATCTGGTCTCCAGCGATGGCGAGTACGTAGTGGTGGTGCGCCGTTTCTGCGTAAGAGAGAGAGACGCGAGAGAGAGGTGAAAATGTTGCTACTTGAGTCACTGGAGAGTCCAGTAGTCGGAAATTCATTCAAATCAGCAAAAATAGAAATGTGTGATCTGATATCCAATGGATATAAATGGGAAGCACAATAGGCTCTTTGCTTCCCAAAGCACAATAGCCTAACTCTATATATATATATATAGAGTATGGCTAATATGCTTTCAGTTGTATTTCGACCGAAATACAACCAATGCATTTTTCAATTTCCGAAGTCAAAAATGTCAATCCAAACTGTTAGATGTGTTCTCCACATTGAAATGTACTTGGAGACCAAATTTTACATTTTTTGGAATTTGTTTACTATTTATTAAGCCACTTTGAAAATCGCTGATCCAACGGTTTCACTGTTTGGTTAAGCTACCGTTGGATCAGCGATTTTCAAACCATCTTAATAAATAGTAAAAAAATTCCAAAAAATGTAAAATTTGGTCTCAAAGTACATTTTAATATAGATTAAACATCTGTCAGTTTGGATCGACCGTTTGGACTTTGAAAATTGGAGAACCGAATCGTTTGTTCCTGAAACTAGAAATAAATGTTTTGAGCTTAGCCAACCTCTATATATAGAGTTATATATAAATATATGTTGTCATCAATAAACAATTTTGCATGTGTTGGATATTTAAATAAAGCTCGTCGTCATGTAAATAAAGTGTTTTTTTTTTTTGAAAACTTGGTAGTGACTACCAAGGCTATATTAGTAGATTTGTTTACAACATCAAGTCCTATAAAAAATTATTATAGTTTTTATGTTGTCTCACTATTTGTACCCCCAACAGCCCCTGCATTGAACTTCCTGTTACCACAATATCTCAGCTACAGTTTTGCATCTTCAACTGCACGATTAGCAACTAATCGAGGAAAAGGTCAAATGACCATAAGCTTAAGCTTCCAGAGCAAAAGTAAAATAACAAGTAGACTTTAAAAAAAATGGACGGGTTAATTAGGTTGTATTTGGTGAAGATAAAATCACATAATTAATTTTATATGATCATATTTGAATTTCGATAGATATTGTACTTGATTTCTGATCGATTATTGTTGGGTTAATTTGATGCCCTTTCAATTTTGATTAACTATATAAGTTGGATAACACGGGTTTGAATTTTATCAGATTTCGGACTGATCTGGTACGAGTTCATCTGAATGTTGGATTGTAAAAATTGAGCTGGTTGGGTTGGTTAAGTTGTATTTGTAGTTGATCCTAGATAAGATAACCACATAATTAAAATTTATCGATAAATAAAGACCAAGCACAAGAATAAATTCGTATCATAGAACCAATTGTACGTAATTGAACAACTAATTAATGTGTTAATATTACATTAATTACATCTTATATTTGTTTTAGGTTCTTCACAGTTCGGATGAACTATGATTCAGATAATTATCGATTCGAGTACATACAATTTTGAATTACTTTAAACTCAGATTTAATTTTCTTTTTCTAATTACGAGTCATTGGAGTCACGTACGTACGATATGTATATATCCCTATACTTACATTTGCAAATTTATTTTGATTTTGTATTTTTTTTTTTGGTGCAAGTTATACCTTTACACATTATGACGCATAACGCTACACCACAAATAACCACGACATTGCTATTTGCCTGACGAGAGCAGTTTGGGTCGGATGGGTTCTATAACCGTCCGATCTGCTTTAAGAGCCGTGTAAACGATTATGAAAGCCATGTGCACATATCTTAAAGCATATTGGACGGTTACAGAACCCATCGAACTCAGTTTGAGTCCGATGGGCATCGGACCCAATTGCTCTCTTGGCTGACACCGTTAGATCGGCATTGTCCCTCGGAGTCGGACGAATGACAAAGTTCCTTCATTTATCATACATCTCCAGTCCAAGAATAACCGCAGAGACCAAGTACACACGAAAAGCCCAATGGAAGTATGGTCTTCATTAGAGGTGCTATCGGGTCGGGTCGGGTCCGGATACTATTATATTTGGACCCGTACTCTAAAAGTGTTCGGGTCCAAATTTCAATCCATACACTTATTTGTTTCAAATCGGGTCGGGCCTGGATCCGGATACCTATCTACCCGTAGATATTTCGGGTCCAGTCTTTCGGTTCCGGGTAGATAGATACCCATAACTTGTTTGTAAATTATCGGGTCCGGTCCCGGATCCGAGCTGCTTCCGGATCCGGAGCGGTATATGTCACAACTCATAAGTATTTGAGAAATCATTTACACTTAAATATAATTATAATTTTTTATACATCTCAGTATCTCACATAATAAATCATTATAATATAAATTAAAAGGTTGTTGTAAAATAAAAATTATAGTATTGTTCTTTTTCATAAATAATATAAAAATTATACTATTGTTTTTGAAATTAAAATATTGAAGAAGAGATATAATTTTTAGAAAGTAAAATATTGGTTGACAAAATATCAAGAAGGATATATAGCAGATTTTTTATTTTGATGAGATTTATTACAAATGACATATCAAGCAATAAATTTCCATAATTATGGGGAGGATAGGCAAATGATATATGCAATAAATTTCCAACGCAATAAATGTTATAGAAAAAATTAATATGCAAATGATATATGTTTTATCGGGTATTATACGGGTATCGGGTCGGATTCGGTTATGGGTCGGATAATAAAATCAAACCCATATCCTACCCATTACAACATCAGTTCCGGTTCGGATCCGGATCGGATATTAAATTATTAAATTTGTAACCGTACCCATAATTTAATCGGTTATATTTTTTAAACCATACCCTACCCAAATGAACCGGTTCCGGGTCGGTTCCGGTTCGGATCTGGTTCGGATCCGGATCGGTTCCGGATAATCGGGTAAAAGTAGCACCTCTAGTCTTCATATCTCAGAATGGAGATTTTGATTCTGTGAAATGGGGCCCACCACGTTCAGTGGCTAGACAAGTGTGGGTGCAACGCGCCGATGTCGGTCGTGCGTCTCTTTCTTTCTTTTTTAGCACAACAGATGGTGGTTAAGTTTAGTAAAATATGAAAACAATTTAAAAAAGAGTAAGTCTATGGTATTAGATCAATATTTTCATTTTTAAAATTTAATAGTCAATCTGAACCGTTCAACATGATCTCCATATGAATATCTAGCTACTTGTAAACTGAATTTTATATTTTTTAAAATATTTTTACTATTTTTTAAGATAGATAGAAAATCACTTAATCTGAAAATTATGGACCATCTAAAAACAGAAAGAGTGATTTTCTACCTATCTTAAAAATAGTAAAAAAATTCTAAAAAATATAAAATTTGGTCTGCAAGTACAAATTTATATAAAAATTATTTAGAACAGTTTGAATCGACCATTCAAATTTTAAAAATAAAAATATTGATCCGTATTACGGATTAAATCGTGATATGCATAGTAACATAGACTCACTCTTTAGAAAATATCCATCCAAAAACAAAGATCCAAGGAGATGATATATGATCCAGAGAATGACATGGCAGTCTGACAGATATGTTTTCTTTTATCTTACAATGAAATAAAAAGTAGGCTTGAGATAGTTATATTATACATGCCGATTAATTAGTACATAATTAATAAACTAGGAAATTATACCTTATTCATAAAGAATTTGACCATCCATGGCTTTAAAATGAATATAATGTGCTCTGCATGCGCTGGTCACTTAAGTTACAATTATGAACAATGAGCAAGCTAAGTAGTGTTCAATTAGCTATTTCAATTAATTAATATATATTAATACACAAATTAGCATTCTTTGATGATAATACTCTTGATCATCTAGTTGTTATATAGCTCCAAAAGAAATGAGAAAAAGACCATCTAAAAGATATCCATTGCAACAATATCTCGATGTGATATATAATGTAATTGCAATATATGGGGCACTATTCGTGAGGGATTCTGTCAGTATACCTTCGCAGATACTACTGTCGCTAATAGAAAAAACACCTTTTTGTCGGTCTACCCTCGCGGATACTCTCCCATGAACGTGCCACGCGACAACATGAACGTGCTATACGACGTAACTTAGCCGGAAGATCCACAATTTTTAATTAGATCACCGGAAGATCTAATAGCTATAGTCGAATAAATGTAACTTAGCCGCGCGACAACATGAACGTGCTATACGACGTATCCGTCTCATTGCTACTATGAGATCCACAATTTTTGTTGGTATATCTTTATGTTTCTTTTAAGATTCACAATTTTTAATTAGATCACCGAAAGATCTAATAGCTATAGTCGAATAAATGTAACTTAGCCGCGCGACAACATGAACGTGCTATACGACGTATCCGTCTCATTGCCACTATGAGATCCACAATTTTTGTTGGTATACCTTTATGTTTCTTTTAAGATCCACAATTTTTATTTAGATCACCGAAAGATCTAATAGCTATAGTCGAATAAATGTAACTTAGCCGCGCGACAACATGAACGTGCTATACATGAACATGCTATACGACGTCTCCGTCTCATTGCTACTATGAGATCCACGATTTTTGTTGGTATACCTTTATGTTTCTTTTAAGATCCACAATTTTTAATTAGATCACCGAAAGATCTAATAACTATAGTCGAATAAATGTAACTTAGCCGCATGACGACATGAATGTGCTAAACGACGTATCCATCTCATTGCCACTAGGAGATCCACAATTTTTGTCGGTATACCTTTTTGTTTCTTTTAAGATCCATAATTTTTAATTAGATCACCGAAAGATCTAATAGCTATAATTGAATAAATGTAACTTAGTCGCGCGACAACATGAACGTGCTATATGACGACGTATCGGTCTCATTGCCACTAGGAGATCCGTGGAAATGCCGGCACAAATTAAGCTTGATTGAGTGACAATCACATGGAGATCACACACTTTGAAGCTTCACAATTAAGGTAGATGGAATATATTTTAGCGGATGGATCGAAACACAATGCTAAAATATAATAAAACCAATAGTGCTAGATTGTGCATAGATAACCTCAAATCAGAATTAAGCTTTTGAAGTTGGCTAGATTGCTTTGGTGTTACAACAAGGGAAAAATCACAAAGAATTGAGGGAAGGAATTAATTAATTAAAACAGTTGGACCACAAAAACCGAAGTTAATTTCTAAATCAGAAAAATAAAATAAAAAATATATATTAGAAATAATACACTAGAGGCTTATATGTAACAAGTCTAAGGAAATATAGTACTACATATAGATCAAAATTTTGTATTATCATTTGATATTTCGATGAAAGTTTCTTTTAAAATAAGTTATTCACACAAAGCATCGATAACTTAATTTTTTATTTATTTAAGAAGACCTTAATTATTTAAATTGGTCATTGAAACATTTTCCATCAATAAAATTATTTATTACATCTTATCCCCACAAAATGAACATGCTCCATACCAACCCTATTGCCAACTAAGAGACCTATACAAATTTTTCAAAAGGAAAAAAAAACGAAAAAAAAAAAAACTAACTGATTGTACGACGAGTCACATGGGTGCGCACTTTAAAAAGCTAATAAACAAGAGTTACAGATGGAATATATTTTAGCGGATGGATCGAAAATAATCAAACCGCTAAAAAAAGTATGATAAAGCAATGTCAGGTAGTGCTTAGATAACCTCAAACATGATACTTTTGAAGTTGCCTAGGTTTCCTTGATTTGATGGGAAAACCAGACAGATTTTTTTTATTTTTTTAAAGAATAGTAAAAATAATATTGGGAAATGAATTGAGTGTTTTGATTTTTTTATTTTATTTTATAGAAAGAACTGAATAATTGATTCTCAAAATTATTAGAAAAGCAGCAACTGCCACTATTACTATCTCTTTTTATTAAAATGCCTCAGATATTTTATAAAGTAATTCAATTATTGATTTGGTTACATGTAGGGCAGTGATGTGAATAACGGTATGCGCTCGTCAAATAGATGGATTATTGCCAAGAGGTTAATCATAATTTTGAGGCCGATTAATTGGTACTGCATATCGGTCAATTTGACGTTCGAGATAAAAAAAAATTCTCTCGAGAGTTTTTGAAATGACTGACTTCACAAAATAAATGATTGTTTAAACAAAAAATGGACGATTAATCGGACAAATCGGCCGATTTGACGTTCTCATTTGCAAACAACCTTCCACACCCTCTTATCGTAACGATTTGGTCACCACCACCGACTAAATGGTTGATTAGTTGGGCGACTTGACCGTTTTTTACAACATTGATGTAGGGGGTGTACCTTTGCATTTCATATTTTTTGTGGCTGAAGTACATTTTTGTAAGAAGCTGAATTATTGATTTGGTTCCTTAAAATATGTCTAAAGGCAGGAGCAGATCCATGATTCTTGTTAGGGGCTAATAAAATAGCGAATTGGATATAAATATCTAATTGGAGTTCAAATCTATTAATTAGCTAATTGGATACTAGATAAAATTAATACTCTGACATCTAATTTTCAATGCTCTAATTTGTAATTCTAATTACTAATCAGAATTCAACAAATTTATTATAATTTTAACCCTAATTATAAATTCAAATTTTAAGTCAAATTTTAAGGGAATTAGGAGTGACAAAGTTGATTCAGACTTATAAATATCCTTAAAAATTCAAAATTCAAGAGGCAACTGCTCCCTGGTTCTTACTGAGTCTGCTTCTGTCTAAAAGAACCGAATCAATCATTTACCAAATTGAATAGTTAAAACCATCCATCTATTTTCCTATATTATTAAAAAGTGTGAAAAGAGTTTTGAAATGAGGAAGAGCGGCTAGGCCACAAAAAGTAAAAAGTATGGGAGAATCAAAAGGACTATGAGAGCTGTACATCAACAGTTTTGAATGGGAGAGACATGTCACCGAGAGTAATTAATGGTACTAGGTTGTTTGCCACAATAAAGACATCAGTGCTAACAAGGACCCACATTTGAGACAATTCATTCAATTTCCAAGTTGCTAGCTCTGAATTCTGATCTGTGGCAAAGGCAGCTGGCTTGTTAATTAATTAGCTCATGAATTATTTTTTAAATTATATAAGTTGGTGGTTTTAATTTCCTTTGGATATTTATTGGTATATATTTGGTGTGAAACGGACCTTATAACTACCCTAATTAAACACTTCAATTAGCTTTTCATGTATTTTAAAAATTAATTAAACTAGGTTGCTTAATTAATTTTTCATTACAAGATATATAATAATGATTATGCACATTTTAACCAAGTCAATACATGTTTTAACGGTCGTGTTATATAGCTATCATAAAAAATATTCGAATATTCAAACTCCTAAAATGCATACGTGACTATTTCATAACACACTTTATTATTTGCTAATGTAGTTCATGACTATTTTTTATAATGTACACTTGTAGTTTTGAACTTCTATTTTCATTATCTAGACCATTTTAAAATTCACACTAAATCATTGCATAATGAACGCTTGACTACTAAATTACAGGGATGGTACCAATACCACAAATTATTTGTGCCACAAGATGTTACTAATTTATTTTTCAATTTATATTCCAAAATTTAAATTTAAACCATTAATCTTGTTCATTTTCGTGAGAGATGCGTCTACGTACAATTTTATAATTTTCTTAGAGGATAAGTATAATATTTGTGGATGAAAAACTCGTTAATTAGTCAACATCTGCAAGATGGAGATGCATTTTTTTAATATATTGTTCTGGTATAAATGTATAATTCTTTCTGATCATGAAGGTACGTATTGGAGGTTGAAATATCTTCTATTATTATATTTTTGGCTTAGATATTAGCTTTTGAGATGTATTATTGTGTGGTCATTCATTCAAGGATAACTTGTCTGAACTAAAGTTGGCAGTCGTAAATTGCACACATCTGTGATATTCAGATGCTTTTGTGGGAAGTAAATCTTTCACAGAATATATATCTTTATGTAATATCTTGAATAAGAAAACATTATTGTTGACATGCAAAACCAAAGTATATAGGTGCTAGAAGCCTAGAACCATATATGTTTTCCCTAAACAAAATTACATTAATTACTAAAGAAGTGCTATAGAATATTCTCTTCATATTTTGATCTTTATTACCGTAAAATTAATACAACTATTAGTGCCGGTTGTAGTGTTTAAACTAATATAATGGCATGTTGTAGTCGTTGAGAAAATCATGCCACAAGTTCACTGTAATCAAATATTAATGTATAAAGAAAAAAAACTAACCATTAATCTAGTGGCAAAGACAATATTGATTGCAATTTTGAAACTCAAATAGAGTCCTTGTGGATATTAAACCAGTTGGATAGTTTCATCTCCAACTTTACTAAAAAAAATGTACAAAGAATCGAAGTATATATTTATTGTGCACCTTTTACATATATCTAGATGTGTTTATGATTTTCGCAAAAATATTTATATTTGATGACAAAAGTATTTATAACTTAATGTATTATTATCAGTGTTCTAAATAGCTAGCTATAGTTGCGCTATAGCTTTTTCGGACCATAAAAGCTACACTATGAGATAAAAGTGCGTTATTTCAGCTACGACCACTATTACCGCTAAGCGCTAAACGTTATTGCTACCGCTATGGTACATGGGGCATTTTTGCGATTTACATGGGCTTCTTCTATTCCTATTTCTGATGCTGCATGGTATGCTATAATAAGTATGCCAAACCAAACTATGTGTTTTTATTTCTATTTGTAATTTAGTCTCTAATTTTATATCAAAAAATATTCAAATATTAATTCTTTCTTTTGTTTGCTCTTCGTCTAGTATTCACCTATGAAATTATCATTGTTCGTTTCAATGAAAATTGATTTTGATTTATAATATGTAAAATATGCAAATAGGTATACTAACTTCATTTCACTTGTAAAATTAAGTGCTCATCATCTATTATAATATGTAATACTAATACTATAAAATATGAACTATTAAATAATTTTACCTTGTATATCTTTTTTTCCTTCTTATTTGCATGATTGAAAAAAATATAGCCTTAGATTAGTTGTCATTTAGTTGTTACTCCAATTTTTCAATACTGATTATGTTGATAATTAGTAGAAATATAGAATATAAATTTTGAAAAGAAAAAAAAAAAAAAACACTATGTATGATAGCTTCCGCTATAGCTATGCTATTTATAATATATATTTTTTTTACTCCCCGCTATGCCACTATAATCGCTATTTAAAACCTTAATTATAATTAAAAACTTCAAAAATTGTTTTAACTTAGAATTTTCTTATATCATTTGGAACGAAAAATGATAAAAAAAAAATTATACTTTAGATATAAATAACTTTTATTATAAGTATATACTTTAATTCAAAGTATAAAGACAAAAACGTAAAATATGGAGTGCAAGAATAATTTCACTAATATCACTAGTACAGAAAACACAGAAAACGCGATTATACATGACATGTCATACATAGTCGAAGAGAAAAAAATTACACAATAGCAATGTTTAGTTGACATTCGTACCATGACATGCTAACATACTGTTTATTCTCTTTTTTTTTTTTTTTTTTGAGAAAACTGTTTATCCATTTCAAGCTAGCTTCTCCTGCATCGATATGATGCATGTCAAGGGAGTTTGCACCTACGTACTGTCGTACTTCACCATAATTATAGTCTACAAATATAGAATGCATCGATAGAAACAGTGAAAAATAAAATTGTTTTGGTGCGTTGTCGGGTGGCGAGTACGTACTTTGCCGGGGTCTATTTAGTTCTGTCTTGACTCTTGACTACTCTTGACCCACACCGGTTGCATTATAGGTAAAAATATTTTTTTTTATCATCCGAATTGATAGCTCTATAATATTATACAGAGCAGGATCAAGTTACAATAATCTTGAGTTACAACAAAATTACAATAACGATTTTTTTCATTTTCAAAGTCCAAATCGTCGATTCAAACCGTTTAACATAATTATCTAAATAAAATGTGCTTCCAGATCAAATTTTACATTTTTTTTTTACTATTTATTAAGTATTTTACAAAAACTAGTCAAATTCAGACCATTGAATTTTATACCCATCCTAATAAATAGTAAAAAAATTTAAAAAAATGTAAAATTTGATCTGGAAGCATATTTTATTTAGATAATAATGTTGAACGGTTTGGATCGATGATTTGAACTTTGAAAATGAAAAAAATCATTGTTGTAACTTGATCCCTCCTCTATTATAGCTAATCCAACGGTGGCTTAACCAAATAGTGAAACCGTTGGATCAGCGATTTTCAAAGTGGCTTAGTAAATAGTAAAAAAATTTCAAAAAATGTAAAATTTGGTCTCCAAGCACATTTCAATATGAAGAACACATCTAATGATTTGGATCGACTTTTTGGATTTTGGAAATTAAAAATGAATTGGTTGTATTTTAGCTGAAATACAACCGAAAGCATATTAGCCATACTATATATATATAGGGATGGGCTACTTCACGCTCGTATTCCAATTTGAAAATTCAAACAACCGATCCAAACCGCTCAATATTTTTTCCGTATTGAAATATGTTTGGAGACCAAAATTTTCATTTTTTGGAATTTTTTTTACTATTTATTAAGCCACTTTGAAAATCGTAGACTCGGGTAAACAGAAAAAACAGTAAAATTTTCACAACTTTTCATTAAATAAAAAAATTCAGCAAAGTTGTGATTTTCAAAAATTCTGAAAAAATAATAAATTTTTTCCAAAAAATGTAAAATTTGGTCTCCAAGCACATTTCAATATAAAGAACATGTTAGAAGTTTCGAATCAACTATTTAAACTTTGAAAATAGAGAAATGAGCAGAAAGTAAAACACCATTTTTACTTTTCAAAGCAATTTAGTCCATCTCTCTCCCTATATATATACACATTAAATTACAACTCTATAAGTGTTGAGAGAAGCTATTAAATGTTATCTAAATACTAGAAGGATAAGTGTTTTTTTTTAAACGTAGATAAGTTAATGATAAAAATACACAATCACATGATTAATTTTTGGGTAACTATATATATGTTGAAAGTACGAAATTAGTATTAATGATAACTAGCTAAATATTTAGAGGAGTATTTCAAATGCACTATGGTTTTGTGCTCCAATTATGCTTCACATCTTTATCTCCATTTTTAAAATCCGAACAGTCTATCTGAACTGCTCAAAATAATTATTACAATAAAATATGTTTGAAAACTAAATTTTATATTTTTTAGAATTTGTTTACTATTTTTTTGGTAGGTACAAAATCTCAGTTTTCAAGAGATCATAGACCATCCAAAAAAGCGATATTGTACCTATACAAAAATAGTAAACAAATTTAAAAAATATAAAATTTGGTCTCCAAGCATATTTTATTGTAATAATTATTTTGAGCAGTTTGGATCGATTGTTCGGCTTTTAAAATCGGAGATAAAAATGTGGAGCATATTTGGAGCACAAAACCATGGTGCATTTGAACCGTCCTCAAATATTTATATCTAATATATATATTTAGAAAAGAAACTAGATATAGAACATATTTAAATGTAAAAATAAATAAAGATAACTCTAACATACATCAAATTTTTATGGCACAACCAACTCTCTTATGGTACATTTAAAAAAAATTATTTAAATAATATTGTAATGTGTTTTTAGTTATTTAAATAGTGCATGTATTAAAGTTAAGTCAATTGAAATTGATTTGTTAATTCATCATAAAACTATTAAAACTCCACTGTTATTTAAATTATACGATTGAAGGCTAAATAATTTTATATCAATCCAAATTTATTACATGCTCTAAATAAATAATAAACAACACAACTATAATTTTTATTTTTAATTTAAATAACATTTTTCAAATATACACGCTATAATAGGAGTCTGACTAATGTCATAACGTTATTTTCAACTTAAGTTATAACGAGTGAGTTTTTGCGATTTCAAAGTCTAAATAGTCAATCTGAACTGCTCAACATGATCTCTATATAGACTATAATAGGCTTGGAAACCAAATTTTACATTTTCTTGAAATTTTTTTACTATATTTTTAGATAGGTATAAAATCACCATTTTGGATGGTCCATAATTATCTGAAAATAATGATTTTGTACGTATCTAAAAATATAGTTAAAAAAATTCCAAAAAATGTAAAATTTGGTTTCAAAGCCCATTTTAGCATGGAGATCATGTTGAGCGGTTTGGATCGACTGTTCAGACTTTAAAATTGCAAAAACTCACTTATTATAACTTAAAATAAAATTATAATATTATGACATTAACTGGACTATACGTATCATAAAAACTATTTATAACGTAAATATTTAATCAAAAAAAAAAACAGAGAGAAAAGGTCGAAGTTGTCACACCCAAGAGGCCAAGCCACCCTAGCGAAAGGACTTTCACGATCGTTGGTTACTTTATAAAAAATTTCAGCTAAAACGGCTATGATTCGACCAATCAAATTTAAAAGACTCACAAGGACCACATATACTAGCTGCTAGACAACTATTATTGTCTGTAGATCCTTTGTTTCCTGAATTGTATGCCAATTATGTCAATAAACTCCGATTTTTTCATATGTATAGCGTGGACATTATTTTTTTTTTATCAATGTTGTAAAAAAATGTCAAGTCGTCCAGCTAATTGGTCGTTAATTCAGTGACGATGACCAAATTAATCGTCACAAACAGAAAATATGAAATATTGTTTGCCGATGAGAACGTCAAATCAATTAATCTATTCTATTAATCACCGCTACTTAGATCCGCCTTAGCACGTAAAGTTGTTCTTAACTTTCTTATTCTAATTTTTTTCATTCTTCTACAATTTCATTGACAAAATCACAAACTTCTACGATCACCCAAGTATTCATTATCTAAGATTAACAAATAATGCAAAGAAGGGTGCTATTCTAAGCACAATAATTAAGTTTTTGAGAACTGAAAGAAACCATTTTCCATTAAATCCAATTTATTCTTAAATTAACAATACTTTTTTGTAATATTGCTCACAAAATAGCACCTCCCCTGTAATATTGCTAATGATAATTAACTTTATGTGACCAATAAATCTAAATCTGAATGTATTTTGAAATAGTAACCAATAATAATATATAACTAGTAAATTGAATCAAGGAATCTAATTAATCATAGTCTATTAAAGTAGTTTCATGATCACTTCCATTATAGTATTTATTAGTTAATTTGATGGGCGTACGTAGGCGTAGTTAGACTATCTTTTACATCAATTAACCTTTTTTATAGGTTCGAAATGGCCAAGCTTATTATATAGTTAGCATGATAGCTCAAAACCATATGTTAGGTATGAATAATTAAGCGAATCTAATTAATATATCAACTTTTTGGCATCCAAAACCGTTGTTGATTTCATTAATTCACGAGTGCAAAACATGAGTCCGAGTACGAAAACACATGATAATATATAGTTATATTTTAAAGAAATTTTAAAATTAAAATTCTCAAATGGAATACAATTTTTCTTTTGAAAAAGTGAATGAAATCAACCAATGTCATTAGAAACCGAATTGTTTAGATGTTTCCTGCTCCAAACTACTGGAGCAAAAAACATGTACAAGAACTAGTACATACCAGTAACAGAAACAAACAGTAAAAAGTAATTTTGAGATAAGTTTGAATTTTAACAATCTGAGTTGACAAGTACTCTAAAAATTTAATTGTGTTTTCAACGTGCCGAGGCGAATTTAAGTAGCACCAATATAAGTCAATTGATCTCTATTTTTTTATTTTTTTATTTATGTATAATGTTCTATAAAAATTTCAGCTGCTGTCAATCTTAATTTGGAAAAACAAGAAGAAAAATTATTCATATAATCTAAATTAAAATATTATGGTACTGTAAAATTAATCTACATTCAATGCATAAATATGCATTTTTTATATGATTGATCTATATATATATATATAACCTTTATAGTTTGAAAATATTACTATGTGCACTGTGAAACTCTTCAAAGTTTGCTCCTTCATTTTCTCAACAATTATAGGTCGTGACCAGAATGCATTCATTTTGAAAAAAAAAAAAGGATTATCTACACCAAATTCTTTGTTTGCTCGGAAAGAGATTTTGTTGTGATTTCAAGTAATAGGAGAGTATATATGCCCAATGAGAATTTTATGATCTTATCTAAATTAACCTAATAGCCTCTGTCAGGATTTAAAAAAAGAAGAAGAGAATTTTATAATCTCGTCATATCCCTTTATTACGATTAAAGGTAAATTTTTATTCGATTTCGTGTCAAATTGGATTATTTCGTGTCTTCTAAATTTTAATTAGTTTTATTTGAACTTTTAATTCACGTTTTATTTTACACGGAAAGCACTTATCGTCCGACTTTATGAACTATAAAAATTTAATTTGAGTACCACTTATTTGAACACCTCAAAAGCGAGAATTGCATTAGCCGTCTTTAAATAATTTGCACTAATTTTGAACAACTCTTGATGTTATTTGTCCAAATAATTAGCACTTCTTTGAAGAACAAAAGTTCCTACCCAGACTAATATATATGAGGAAGGTCGGATTATTCTTGACACATTATTAGTTAAATTTGGATTGTCTCGGGTCCGAATCAAATCGGGTTTTGGCTTGAATTGAAATTTGGGTTGTCTATCTTCGAGCCCTCTTACATTTGGGATCATTCGGATTCAAATCATTCAATTTTTTTATCGTCTTGGGTCGGATTTAAATTAATTTGACTTTAAAAAAATTCTTGGCTAAGTCGGATTTGAATTAAGCAAGTCAAGTACAAGACTTTAATCAATCTCAAATTCGTGTATTTTTGCAAGCTCTTGATACTAATGAGAAAAAAAAATCAAAATACCATAATTTTTTATGTGAGCATAGAAAAAAATAATATAGATCATATCTAACATTTTTATTTTGACATTTAAATTTAAAATTTTAAGTTTTTATATTTAAAAATGGAGGTATTATGGAGACATATGAGCCCTCATCTTTTATAAATATTATACATTTGAATATTTTCTGAATTATATATTAAATGAAAGATATACATTTATTATTTATCTTTATTTGATCGGATGTACAAAATGAAATGCTATTTTTTTTTCATAAAACATACCGTTTTGCAGAGTATAACTCGTAATAATTTTGGGATGAGGTTTAGTCCAAATGGCTTTGGACCGGACACCGTCCAAAACTTCTAAAAATCATATAAATAAAATCCGAACAGTTGATCCGAACTACTCAACATGATTTTCATATTAAAATGTGCTCAGAGACCAAATTATATATTTTTTAACTATTTTTTTAGATACGTACAAAATCACTATTTTTTACTGTTCAGAAACAATGATGTTGTACATATCTAAAAAAATAGTAAACAATTTCCAAAAAATATAAAATTTGATCTCTAAGCACATTTTAATATGAAAATCATGTTGAGCGGTTCGGATCCACTGTTCGGACTTTAATCGTACGATTTTTAGAGGCCTTGGACGGTGTCCGGTCCAAAGCCATTTGGACCAAATCTTATTCCAATAATTTTGGAATAGTTTGGAACTTATACATAGAAAAAACACTTTCTTTGATAAAAGGTTTACAAAAAAAAAAAAATCAAGGAAAGGTACATGCAAGTTGTTCCTTGGATGAAGGAGATGCCACAAGAAAAAAACCGTCACCTGGTGGAGTTGAAAACTTGTTATGAAGACTAGTGACTCCTTTCTCTCGCTTTGAGGGAAGAAAATATTGAAATGTCAATTTGCAATAGAGGCCTTTAATAAAATATTGGTATTGCTCACGAGCACCAAGTTTTGCCCCCACCACTGTAATAGTCAGTTGATAATTAAGTGAGAATCTTACCATTTTTCAAAAATCAATCAATAGTGGTGGGGATTTTTGGTGGGGACAAAATCAAGAATAAATTTTGAAGTATAGTAACCATAAAATAATTAAAAATATATTTATTATCAAAACTAAACAAAATATTTCTAAGAAATATATCTAAAAGATTCTCATACTTCTTAAGATTGATAAATAACATATTTTTTCGAAGTCACTTTTAACTAAGTTATTTTAATTTATTTGAATATTATTTTTATTTAAAAATATAAAAAATAATAATAAAAATCACTAAATAACAAAAGTGGGCGGCATACTTTGCGTGACAGACTAATCACGCACTTATATATTAAAGTTGTCAATATGTTATTATGTCGACATGTCGTTATTGAACAATGAAAATATGCCATATTTTAAGCCAAAATAATGTGATTCATGGTGTTTGGGGGGGGTGCGTTAATGGATTATATTTTTAAAAAGTTAAATTTAAAAAGTTGATAATTAAGTGAGAATCGTACCATTCTTCAAAAATCTATCAATAGCTAGCGGTGGGGACAAAATGGAGAATAAATTTTGAAGTATTGTAACAATAAAATAATTAAAAACTATTATCATTATCAAAACCAAATAAAATATTTATAAGAAATACTGAATGATTCTCATATTTCTTTAGATTGATATAAATTGATAAATAACATATTATTTGTGAAGTCACTTTAACTTAATAAGTTACTTTAATTATTCGACAATTAGTTTTATTTTATTTTTAAAATAGAACAATGAATATAAAAATTAACGAGAAAAAAATCACTGTGAGAATCGTACTATTCTCCAAAAATCTATGAATAGTGGGAGGGACAAAATAAAGAATAAATATTGGAGTATTGTAACAATAAAATAATTAAAAACTATCATCATTATCAAAACCGAACAAAATATTTATAAGAAATACTTAAAGATTTTCATATTTCTTTAGATTGATATAAATTGATAAATAACATATTTTTTGCAAAGTCACTTTAACTAATAAGTTACTTTAGTTATTCGACTATTAGTTTAATTATTTTTTAAAAATAGAACAATGAATATAAAAATTAACGATAAAAAAATCACTAAAGAACAAAAGTGGGCGGCGCACTTTGTCTAACAGACTAATCATACACCAAAATAATAAAGTCGTTAATATGTTATCATGTCAGTATTCAACATAATGTCTTATATATTTAAACTAAATTACTGTGGCAGTATGAATTTTGATTTGGAACATGAATTTTGATGCTGAGTAAGTGGAATTTTAGTTTTTAAAATAGACAAATTTAAAAAAGGTTGTAATAGTACATTACCCACGACATAAGACAGCTAAGCATCATCCAATTGGAGACCCTTTCTCGTGTTTCCGTATCTTATTATCAACAAACGGCTTTGGGAGACAGGTCGCCTAAACTGCTGATATTTGCACCCCAAATCTAATCCCCCGCGCCTAAATCTAACTAAAATTGTTTGTATAATAAATTAATAATAAATGTCCTTTTGTGGTAATTTAGAAACGGCCAATCACTTGTTTATACAGTGCACTTATGTCAATTAGATCTGAACCTTGATTGCTTCTCATAATACTTTTTTTTTTTATTGTCAAACTTCAGATGATCTATTAATGCTTCTATACCCCTCAAAGATGAATAAATTGTAGAATAGATTAGAGGTACTGTCCTTTAGATACTATAGTTGGAACGTAACAAGTTGTGTCTTTAGAATGTCTCTAAACCAACTGTTCAAGTAATTGGTACCAAAATTATAGCTATGGCTTTTTTTTGGTGCCAAACTTTAAGTAATCAATCTTTTTTAAAATTATCTCTGATTTTAACTCTAAATGTAATAACTTTACATACTCAGGACTTGATGATTCCTTCCGAGAAGGAAAATCTAATAGAGGAAGAGGTCGAGGTTGGGTACCTTTTGTCCAGCAACCCCTGATAATAGATCATTCTGTTAACAACCATTTTGTTTGGAAAAAGCCCCCTCCATGATCTCTAGGCCGTGCAGCTACTTGTCTTTTGCTTCTTTTTTTTGTAGCTTGACTTGTGTACTGTATTTTTGCATGTGATGTCTTTCCTTTTGTTGTATAAGGTGCTTCAAAGTAAAAGTAAAGGGGGGCTTGGTGTATTAGATCTTAATCGTACGAATATCTCTCTTCTTTCCAAATGGTTTTATAGATTTTATGATACGAATGAGACAGGGTACATGAAAATCTATTATTATAGATAAATATTCCCCTACATGTGAAAGGAGGGTTCAATCCTCCTTCTGGACTGCTATTATACAATTGAAAGACACGATACATGAGTGTCTACAGTGGCAGGTTGGAAATGGTAATACGGTTCGGTTTTGGCTGGATCAATGGTGTGGAACCTCTTTACTTAGTATTAGTTTTCCAAATCTATATGCTATTGCATATGACAAAGATATTAAGATTGCTGATGTGTTTAGATAGTTTTACTATTCCCTTAGCTAGACAATTAACAGGTTTGTATCGTGTAGAATGAACATCATTGACCACTAAACTTAAGTCTGTATATCTTACTAATGATATAGATCAAGTAGGTTGGAACTTGACAGCTCATGGTAATTTCACGGTGAATTCCCTATATAATTATTTGGAGCCCGACGTTTTAGTTGTTAATACTTATAATAGTATATGGCAGGTTACAATCCCTCTAAAGGTTAAAATATTTTTATGGTTAGTCAAACAAAAAATAGTTCTTACTAGGGATCGATTACGAAAGAGAGGATGGACAGGTGACTTACGATGTGTCTATTGTTCCCAAGAGGAATCGATTGATCATCTGTTTGTGACGTGTAGGTACATTCAATCGATATGGCAGTGGATTGCTCATTTCAATAATTTTCAGTCTGATTCTGACAATATAGGGGCTTTATGGGAACTAGATTATTGTATATCCTTAAAAGAGCCAAAAATTGTTGAAATCATAAGGGGGGGCAGTTTTATGGACTTTATGGAATGGTAGAAATAGGATAATTTTTCATGATGGACAAGTACAAGATATAAAGATTTTAGGTTCTAAGATTATGTTGGTTGCGAGATTTTGGGCGTTACATCAAAAACAGGACTTAACTTCTCAATTGAATCTCATTTTTCATTTTGATCTAAAGGGCCTGACAGGAACTACACTAGTCAATTTCGAGGAGGCTTCACGGGTTTCGATCCATACGCTTGGCATCGCGACTAGGTCGAGTGGAGGACAGAAAACTAGTGAAGATGGAGATGACTTGGCTGACTTCGGATCAACAGAAACCAGGAGATATAGTTTTGTTACTGTTTTGTTTTGGTTGTGTGTTTGTTTAGTCTAATCTAGGTTTATTTCTTTGATATAATCTGGTTGTGTTTGATGCAGCTGTGACTATTATATGTCTCTTTTAGTCAGCTTGGGAGTTTTTATGTTTTCATGCTAATTTAGATATGGCAGGTGTTAATGGTGTTTTGGAGGCAACGGTATTACTCAATACCAAACTGATATTTTGTATGGTTTTCTTATTAATGAAAAATCGGTGGTTTATACCACTAATTTAAAAAAAAAAAATGTATTTCCTTTTGTTTAGGTTCATATGGCGTAGGTTTTGTGAATGTTAGATGCTACTACATTGCTTTCTTGGCTATTCTGGTCTGTAATATGCTGAAAATTGATTCCAGTTGTTTGAAATTGTGTTTTCAAGAACATCTCTATATGGTTTCGTAATGAAATCGGTGGATTTTAATCCATTTTTATAAAAAAGAATAATAAATTAATAATATATTCTAATGTTTGCACGAGTAAATTTGATTTACAAGCTGCGCTTTGATGCTATAAACTTGTATATTTCATTTTTTTTATATATAAATATGAGTAGATTGTTCAATTCATTTTATGTGATCTAAACTTTCAGAATTCACAAAGCGCACATGATGAGATTTGTAAAATTATTAAATTAACATTTTATTCTGTCTAAATATATAGTTTGTTTCTTTTCATGTTGCCATGATGGTGTTGGTGACTCAATCTGATTGAGCATGTATAGCGAAATAATTAAGTTAACATATCCTGTATATACTGAAAACTTATTTTTTTTAGTAAAATGTTCAATTATTGGTGAGGTTGCATGCCTCTTAGAACTGTGTTACAAAGAATTATCACTAATCACTAATATAGTTACTAGTAACTTAGTTACTAGTATTGCGCCGGTGCATTGCAACGGGTAAGTATTACAAGCAAACAAAAAAATTGTTGCTAACTTATAACGTAAAGTCCTAAAAATAAATTTAAAAGTAGAAAATCATCTAACTACTTGCCCATTCAAATTATACGAAAGTTTTATATATTCTTCATTTTCTTTTCAGATAAAAAAAATATAATTGTCTCCATTAGCACAAAATATGATTTTCATCTACGCGCCTGTGCATTGCAATTATAAGCCTAATAAAGATTATTTCTCCTCTTGAAACAATCAATATATATAGCATATCAGAAAAAATAATTTTCTCTATATATTCGGAAAGATTGAATAATTTCTATTTTTTATTGTCAAAAATATAGAGGAAAATGAGAAATGAAATAGAAGAAACAAAGAAATAAGAAAATAATTTAATTGCAGGAATCAAAGATAGTTTTAAGGAGAAATAAGGAAACAGATTGTTAGGAATTCATTCAATTTAAATTATGACAAACTATAAAATATATGTATTTAATCAAAAGAAGACAAATTATGTGATTGGAGGGATGATATTAATTAAATCCGAAAATTTATTTTTCAATCTCATTCGTTGACGGATGAGGACAACTACGTGCATAATATAAGAATGGAGATAATATGTACAAATTGAGATATATGATAAATAAATCTGTATCAAATATGGACACATTTGTGATTTGTGTACATAAGTAAATTGGTATGTATTTAGAAATAAATTCTCTAAAGGATAAATTTAAATGTGGTAAGTAATTAGTTGTAATTGCATCCACATAATTTATTACAAGTACTAGCCTTGAATTTTTTGTTCTATATATGTGTATTTCTTTTAATAATAATCTTAACAAAATGTGAGAACTTAAGTTGGTCATGAAGAGTATTTTTTAGGGTTCTAAATAGCGTGCTATATATAGAGTTTTCGGACCATAAAAACTATGGTGCTATCGGTATTATAGCAGTGCAATATCACGTTATAGTGCGCTATAGTGGCACAATAGTGATATAGCGATTGTTTTTTTTATCTATTTTGTTATGACGCGATAAACACTATTTAAATCTTTGGTATTTTGTCACTGTTATGTGCTCATTTTTTGCATTTATTGAACAAACTCTCAAATATATATTTTTTTAATAAAAAGAAAAATGTGCAAAAGCAATGTTTGCAATCTTCATAATAAGACCTCATTATTTAGTTAATATAACGAGTACGTATATATCCAGCTGAGTAAAAAATGAGTAACTTTTTTTTTTTAACCTGCAGAAGTAGCATTAGCAAAAATGTTATAGAAGTTACCTCTCATCACATATATTGATTTTACCTCACCGATCCAGCAGAAGAATTTTTTTCAAAATAGCACAATACTTTTATATATTGGAGTAAGGTATTAATCAACCTTTGTTTCAGGCTATGCTGGGGGGGCGCGGGGGGCGGGTAAGATTCAGAAAGAAGAGGTGTGAAATTATCTATGGGCCCCATCAGTTTTGGCCAGGCTATGGTTATAAAATCCCCGTTCACAAAAACCGAGTTTCCCCTCGAAAGACCCCAAAGTCTCAAACCATCCTCTCTCTCCCTCCTGTATTACTTTCTTCAGGTGTTCCTCAGTCCTCCCTCTTTCTTTCTTCTTTATCTCTCTGTACCTGAGACTGAGATCACAACATCCATCCTTTCCTTTCTATAAACACCCGTATCTTTTCTACAGTAGACAGACCCTCTCTCTCTCTCTCTCTCTCTGTATCCCTATCTCGATCTCATGAATTTCTTAAAAATAACTACTTACGGGGGGCTAACTTAAACACCTGAAACTGAATCAATCGTTTGGGAATAGGTGCCTGGCAAAAGGGATCTTTTCAGGCGCAACTTGCATCATGCGCCAATTAAAATTTCCCTTGCTTTTGATGAATTTGTTCCCTTCTATTTCAAATCTACATACGAATCTTTATTTATTTTTCCTTTCCTTGCCACTCCAAAGAATAAAGATGGGGTTTTTATTAATTATTCGACATCAAGAACAAAAAGTACGGAATCTTGGTCCTTTGAAAAGAAAGAGTTGTTGTTAGCTGATGTGGTATCATCAAGATTCACATCGATTGGATGGCACAAACATTCATCAGCTAGATGAGAATCTTGATGATGCTGCATCGGCAAACAAATGACTAACTATATCAAATTGAAAATTAAGGCAACTCAACCGCAAATTTGGTCGCTCGATCGATCTCGATGTTCTTCACAAGGTTAGTTTAATTTCTTATTTCATAGATTTTTGATGCTATTATTGGATTAATTGTGTCAATTTATTAAATTAACCCCTTTGTTTGTGCTTCTGGAAGATGTAAATTGTAATATTTTTCTACTCAAAATTCATGAAGTTGGTTTATTTTAGCAAAGTTATTGGGTATTTCTTAATTCTATCTTAACATTTAAATGTAATTCAATTTCCTCTAATATAAACCCCTTAATAGTTAATATCATCATATTCTTATTTTGCTGTTTCAATTAAGAAATCTGTTCTTATGACATCCCTTGTGAGTTTGTGACTAGGTTAATATTTTTGGTTCTCTACTGAAGCTTCTGCTAATTAAGGTTATTGATACCTTCAACAGAACTAGCTAGGATGAATTGTTCTTCCCCTTGAGACATGAATTTCAGTTTCAATTACTTTTGATAAGCTTGCATATGTTCTTAATTATTAGTTACCTCAGCAATTATATTTTTTTAAAAAGCAAGTTAGTGACAGTGGATCTGCATGGCTATCTTCTTGCCCATAGCCCAGTTTATGTGATTATAATCTTCATGATGCTAGCTTCTCACATCATTCAGAATAGTAATATATAATTACATAAATTGAATTGATTTATCGACAGGATCTATATATCTTTCATCTCCATGTAATATCTGGTTTTTCTCGTATAGGAAGTTTTGAAGTAATGAGGTGATAAAAAATGTTTCGGTAGCTTCTGGTGCATCTTATGCCTAGATTATCTTCATGCCACTTAATTTCTAATTGCATAGTTCTACAACATTCTGTTATTACATTTGATTATTAAATATTTGTGAAGTTCAATTATTATTATAATATATATATTAATGCCTTTCTTTCTCCTTTTTTTTATGGTTAGCGGTTAAGGTTAAGTACCGCCAACAATGATTTTCATTAATAAAAAAAAGGTTAATTACAAAACCTAACTTACAACTAGGAAAAAGTAAATCAATATACAGGTGGAGTATTTACTATTTACAGTGACACTTTGTCATCTCCCTATATCTAATTAGGCAAATCTAATCCATAACGAAACATCCATCGCAGCCTCATCAATGAGGCGATGCACCTGCCTTCGCTTGTCAGAAAAGAATCTTGGATTTCTAATTTCTTTCCCTCCATATTGCTCAAACTCCAGCTGCCCGAGTTGCACTCCACTGACGTTCTTGCCGCGGTGACAAGCCTGCCTGTCCTCACAGCCAGGGCTCCTCCATGTTGGCTCCTGTTATAATTGTAATGTCGAAATGAGCAGATAGGCCCGCCCAAAAGGCACATGCATACCTACATTCCTAAATTAAATGCTAACTTGTTTCAAATAGTATTGCCTTTATTAATGCCTTTATTTAGAATTTTAATTATCTCAAGAAGATATTGCTGGCTAATCAACATAATTTTGCATCCAGATTTTAATGTGAATATTGGGTTGAGTTACTTTTACCTCTTTTCTTTCACATCAAATATACATCCGAGTCCATTTGTCACAATGCCCTTGTGATATGAAAATCTGTTGTTTCAACTAATACCTTATTAATAAAAACTTCACTTTGGTCTAGTATTTAAAAACAACGCCCTTTGTACATGTGGGAGGTCGTGGGTTCAAAATTATCTAGATGGGGTCCCTGCGGAGCTAAACCTCCATCTTTCTCTCAAAAATGAAAATAATACCTTATTATTTCTTGTGAAATATTATGTTTAAGTTTGTGTGTCACAATATGTACACTTTTTTAGGAGAGTGTCTATTTTCTAAAAATGCTCCTTTTTTTTTGAAGAAGAAGAACTAACTACTGCTTGAATTCTTATTGATTAATCAAGCTAATTACCAACAACCATTGCATCACAGTAAAATGCTTCGAAATTTGTAGAAATTAATTAAACTAAACTATCGAGAAATATCACAAAAAATGTTAATCCTTCATTTTCAGACTTGAGTACAAACTCATTTTATTCAACAGGCAGAAAGGTCTTAATATACTCAACTTTATGTGTGTAGTTTTACCTTATCCTAGCTTTTAAATCATTAATTTCATGCAATTCCATGGAATCTTGATGAGACCATAGAGAGAATGATATAAGTACAAGAGCATCAACTAGAAAGCATAATCTAGAATGAACATTTAAGTTTCAATAACTTAGTTACTGAAACTAGAAAGCATAATCTGAACATTTAAGTTTCATATAACTTGTTATTTATTGTAAGAGAATGAATATAGAGTAATTGTTTTAATCAATGGTTCACAATTTCTTTTTCAGATAGTTCATAGTTTAGAATTACTAGCTAGCGACCTGACATTCAAATGCTTTGAATTTCAAATGGACTCAAAAGGTTTCAAAATAGGCTGATCATATATGTATCAAATACACAGTGGTAAATTAATTAAGTGCACAGAACTTGACATCGTATCTTCTTTGCGATGACACTTTTCTATCTTTTGTGTAAGAAATACCAAATTATCTGTAAGGCAGGACTTCAGAAAATGAACGAAGTTAATTATCAGTTAAGACTAGCTATATATTGACTAATTAATCAAGAGTCATCTTTGATTTGAAAAAAGAAAAAAATGTATTTGTACCAGTCAAGACTAGCTGTCGGCACTTAGCATGCAGTACTTTTCCTTTTTTATGAGCTACTATTTACTACCTCCCCACATTAACATTAGTTATTATATGGATCATGGATATTTTGTCATTTAGCAAGGAACTTAAAAATTATCAGTTAGTCTCTTGTCTTATACATAATCCAAATATATATGAGGAAGTTCTAGATGCTCAGAACTAAACCAGGCCTCCTTTGATTCTTATTCAGAATTTCAGACACCAAATTGAAGGCCATTTTTTTTTTTCCTTTTTGAATGGTAACTCAAATTCCCTTTTTTTTCCCATGCAAAAATAGAAACATAAAGCAATGAAACAACCCAAGTCCTGGTCTACCTTTTAGGTCTCACTACCATATATTCTGCTGCTATAATGTTAGTGTGGATTGGATCTCACCAGCCAAGTCTAAATCAGCAGATAACCTCACCGTAACCTGAACATAATAAATATCAAGACTGCATTTTCATATAACCAATTATTGCATGCCATATTGCCATGCCCTGGAGAACAAAACAAATTTTACACAAGTCAAATCATGAAGCAACAGCCACGGCTTGTTTACCATTACTTTGAGCAACCTCTTGGACATATGTAACTTCAAAAATGGCAGGTACAAGTTTGATTTTGATTTTTGAGACAGCGTCGTTATTCAATTTTATTTTGTGAAAGTATCCACCAACAGTGCATCTAAATTAAAGCACAAGTAGCTAGGCATTCTTGTCATTTTAGGGGCCTCCAACTCCTGGCAATGTTGTAAGCATTGAACTGATCTTCTATGAACTTCATGTACTCCAGTAAAACCTCGGCTTATCAATTTTTCTTCTCCGGGTAACCTCAAAAGATATATCATTTGTATCCTACGAGATGAAAAACCAAGCCTCATAATTAACCTACATCAATGTTCACTCAAAGAAAAGCTACAGCAAAGGAAACACATATGCATGCAAAGCAAGCATAAAGAATAATGTCCAGCATTATTTCTTCAATTCTTTCTTATAAGCAAGAAAGAAAAGAACACGTTCAATTCTTCCAAAGAAAAATATATTGAAATGTCGAAGTGCTAAGCTTGACACTGCATTTTGATATGTATATGTAAAGCATACTGTACTTTTTAACAATAATATTAATTCTAGAAAACCTAATTTTGAACATATGCATATATGGCTTCCATGGATAGAAATTAAGAAAACTAATTTCATTGCAGCTTAATTTAGTTTCTCTTCCTACTGAGATGCAAACATGACTCGTTTTTTATGAGATTTTTTTTTTATGAGAAACTTTAAACATGACTCGTTATTGATTAAGTTTTCAATACTGAGCGAGGAATGATAAAAGATTATGGTGGATATTACACTTTGAGATAAGAGAAGAGATGGATAAAACAAGCTATCTTTCTTACATAAAACTCTTGTATCTTTCTTACATATCAAACAACAGATTACAACTCTATTTATAGGCTAAGACAACAGAAGTATCTAGAAAATTCGTATTAAAAATAGAATACTAAACAGCAGCTGTTTCAGCTGACCCCTGTCCACTAAAACAGCCATTACTCTCTGTAGGGAACTCCAAACGCTTTTAAATTTGAACCATCAGAAACTAGACTTCCAGAGCTTTCCATCCATAGGTCATACAGCCAAAACGGACGTCGTTTGATCTTTCATATCCCCTCATCAATCAGCCCATTAATTCTGCAACTGCTGAAACAAAGGAGTTCCACTACTTATTCTATTAACTTTACTTTATTACAAAATTAAGTTTAATATTTCAACAAGGAACCTTGAGCGGTTCACACATAACTTAATTTGACTGCTTAGATAATTAGATTGATACTGAGTTCCTCGCTAAGACGCTAACTCTCCATTCTGTACATCTGTGCATTTAGAGGTACACAAAAAAAAACACACACACACAGAAGGCCAAAAAGACTTGAGTTTTCAGCTCAGCTCAGCGTATTTGGGAAAACAAGAAACAAGCACTTTTCGGTAATAAAAGTATCCTTGGTTAGGTACAGTAGTACAGGCAATGAAAATCTTGTGCACGTAAGTCATGAACAGAATGTAAACAAATGGACAAAATTAATATCTCGATATATAGACATATAGTTATCACTTTTTTTTTTTACTTAACCACTTGAGTAACAGTATATTTTATCTGCTGTGCACTGATAGCTCAGGTTCAATATAATGTCTTCAATCTCTCACAAAAAAAAAAAAATCTTTAATTAATCTATGCATGGAGCTCTGTAAACTTTTATGAAAATCTGATTAATGGATATTGATATTTGTTTTTTTTAACAATCTGATATATATGGGTATTTATACTCTCTTGAGGCTATTTTACCGTTAGTGATAACGGTAACATCCTATGCATCTATTACTATTTTATTTACAATTTTACCCTACTTCTAAGTTTACATTTTTACCCTCTCACTATCTAATTATTCTCAACACTCTCTTTCAAGTTAGAATTATAGATATCAATTAATCCTAATTTACTTGTTATTTCTTCAAATGCCTTTGGAATGAGGCCCTTCGTGAAGATATCGGCTAACAACTGGTCTTGACTCTTCACATAAGGATTTTCGATTTTCTTCGCTTAAACTTTTTCTCTTATGAAGTGACAATCAACTTCAATATGATTCGTTCTTTTATGAAACACTGCATTCGAAGCGATATGCCTTGCAGCATTGTTGTCGCAAAATATATTCATTGGTTTATCAATTTTGAAGTTCAATTATTCGAGTAATTGTTTGATCCACGTGAGCTCACTTGTGATGGATGCCATGGCAAGATATTTTGCTTCCGCATTTGTTCGCGCCACGATATTTTATTTCTTACTTTTTCATGTGACTAAGTTTCTGTCTACAAATGTGCAATAGCCAGTTGTTGATTTTTTATTGAAACTCCCGGCCCAATCTGCATCGGAATAGCAACACCATTAGTTTTATTATTTTTCATCCATATACCCTTTTCGGGTGATTTTTTTAAATATCTCAAAATTCTATCAATGACATATAAATGTGTTTTTCTTGGTGATGCATAAATTTGCTAATTTGGCTTACCTCAAATGATATATCCGGCCTAGTTACCATTAGGTAAATTAACTTACCTTCAAGCTGTTGAAATTAGTTTGTATCTTCTCACGGTTCTCCATCTTCAGAATTTAATTTACAATTACTATCAATTATTGTTGAGGCCGGTTTTGATCCGAATTTTTTTGTTTCTTTTAGAAGATCAAGCATATATTTTCTTTGTGAAATAAATAATCCTTTGATAGAGTGAGCTATTTCAATTCCTAAAAAATATTTAAGTCTACAAAGTCCTTTATTTCAAATTTTTCTTTTAAATGTTTTTTAATATTGTTATTTTTTTCATGATTGTTTACGGTTATAATTATGTCATCAACATAAACAAGGGCAACGGTAATATCATTATTTTCATATTTTGAGAATAGAGATGTATCGGATTGGCTTACTTTAAAACAGCAAAAAATTAAATATTGAGAGAGTTTTTCATACCATGCCCTTGGAGATTGTTTAAGTTCATAGATTGATTTTTTTTAACCTACAAATGAGGTTAGTATTTTTTTTTTTCTTGTACATGACCTGGTCGTAGGGCCATATACACCTATTTCTCAAGTGTTTCTTGAATGAATATATATTTTTTTACATCCATTTGATATAAATTCCAATCATTATTTACCGTTACGGAAAGTAAAATTCTTATGGTATTCATCTTTCCTACAGAAGCAAATGTCTCTTGGTAATCAATACCATATGTTTGGTATATCCTTTGGCAACCAATCGGGCCTTATACCTTTCTATAGAGTCATCGCTTTGGTATTTTATTTTATAAACCTATTTTCATCCTACGGGTTTTTTATTTTTTGGTAACGGTACAATGGTCCATGTGTTATTTTTTCTAAGGTTTGAAGTTCTTCTTTTATAGCCTTGCACCACACTTATAGCTTCCTCAAAGTTTCTTGGTTCTTTCAATTTGGAAATTGAACTAAGAAATGTGTGATGATTTTTTGAAATATTTTTATATGAAATAAAATTTTCAATAGGATATTGAACCTTATAAGTTACGAAATCTCATAACCTTGCTGACGGTTGAGTAGGACGGGTTAACATTCTTACTGGAATTTCTTCTTCAAAATCTTCATTTTCTTCAATATTTTTATTTTTTTCAATATTCTCATTTTCTTCTTCTACAGCTCTATTTTGAGAGGTGTGGTCGTCTTCGTCTTCATTTCCTACAACTCTTGGCTCCACAATTTGATCAGTGGTCATAGGAAATATAAAATCATTTGGAGTAATACAATTGTCAATCTCATTTTTGTTTGTTTTAAAATATTGCTCATTTTCAAGAAATGTTACATCTATAGAAATATATAGTTTATGATTTAGGATCATAGCTTTTGTAACTCTTTTTTTGAGATGAATATCCTAAAAAAATAATTTTAATAGAAGTATGATCTAATTTATCTCGTTTATTTTGGTGTACATAACATGTACATCCAAATACTCATAAATGATTAAAAAATATTTTTTTCTTTGATAAATAAATTCCAGTGGACTTTTTTTATTTAAAACAATACTTGGCAATTTATTTATCAAATAAGTTGCGGTGAGAACGACATCCGACCAACAAATTTTTGGAACATTATTTTGAAACATAAGTGCTCTTGTCACTTCAAGTAAGTGACAATTTGCCTTTCGGAAACTCCGTTTTGTTGTGGAGTATAAACACAAATAGTTTGATGTATAATTCATTTTTGTTTCAAAAAACTTGAGAAATTTTAATTAACAAATTCTGTTCCATTATTGATCCTAAGAATATTAATTTTCGTGTTGTATTGATTTTCAACTAAATTTGAGAAATCTTGAAAGTGAGAAAAAAATTACTTTTATTTTTAAAACATATAAACATATTAATCATGAAAATTCATCTATGATTATAACAAAATATTTAAAACCATTGTAAGAGTCTACCAGAGCAGATCCTCAAACATCGGAATGAACAATTCAAATATTTTGCTACTTTTAGAATTTGAGGTAACAAAAGGAGGTCTCGTGTGCTTTGCAAATTTACATACTTCACAATTACTACAATCTAAGTTTGAAAAAAATATATATTTTTTAAAATTTTATGGGAGGAATGTCCAATTCTTTTATGCCATAAATTTCTCATGTCTTGTATTTGTGTGTTAAAATTAAATTTTTTGCTATTAAAAAAATAGAGTCTATTTTAAAAGAGACCTTCGCTAATAATTATCTTAGATGTTATATCTTGAAAAAATACATTTTTAGATGAAAATATAATCTCACAATTTATTTCTTTTGAAAGTTTTTCTATAGATAATAAATTAGCCGGTGAAATTTATGATATTTAGGAAACGCTAAATTGGGTTGTTAGATTTTCTTTTGAACATATGAACTGTAGGTTTCGGCAGTTCGTAGATGACTTCAACAACAGATCATATTAAAAAATTATTTGGATTATATCATGGATTGGGTCATTTTATTGATGTGAAATGAGGTAATTAGGTTGATTGCCGCCATTAACATAGTTATGACTTATGAATCTTTTCATAATTCACCAGAAAGAATGAATAATTATAAATTAAATCACAGTTTGCAAAATACTTTCAAATATTTACAACCATGTACCCGAACTAAAAACTACGCACAACGCGACCACGTTAGACAGTATTCAATTTGTTTATACATTATCTTAACCTAGAAATTCTTGTTGTATGCCTTGACACTCAATTTTCCATTGTGTGCGAGAATGCTATCCAAATGTTGTGCAAACTAGAAAGTTTAATTCAAGGTCCAATGGGCTTCTATCGAGAAATAAAGGTAGATCCTGGGGTACTGCCTGAGATGGGCCAGTTCCTAATTCACATTGTCTGATTAGGTAACTAGACTTGGGAAGTTGGGTATTGAATTTGAGAGGAATTGCTCAGAAAATACAGCTTCACCTCGAAAAAAAATATCAATTTAACCGCTTAAATGTTATTCTTGTTTAATTTGGAAATTAATAAAGTAGTGTTGCACTCCTTTGAACCGTCGAATCATATCGCAAACTACGATATTGCTTCCTAGCTTTATCCGTTGATAAGGATTTGGAAATCATCAATTACATGTAACAAACTAAGAGCTTCGTACCCCAATAGTGTTGGCTAGAACGCCAATACACGGGCACGGCATATTAATGAAATAATCAATTTAGTTTTCAAACTTCCATTTACATCTAGCGAATAAACTTTTGAAAAATTACAAAAAATGGAACATAAAACTTCCGGAAAGAGAGAGAACCAAATTGGTCCTAGAATTTTAGTTAGAAAACCTACAACTAGTCAAAATGACCAACACAGCAACAAATTTAATTATTTAGAAAAAAGTTGAAAGACTTGACCTTCAGAAATTGTATGCAAAAATATTGTCAAAGACTCACTTGATTTTCAAACGGGTTAAAAGACATAAATACCAAGAGAGAAATTGCAAAAGATAATGAAGGGCTTGTTTGAAAACAGCTTCGTCTCATATACCATTAAGGTTACATAATTTCAAACATACTCCAATGGTATTGCATTTAATCCTAAACAGCACATGTATGCCTTAAACTACAGCTAAAGTTTTAAACATAATAGAAAAGGTTTAAATATTGTGTAACAAGTTAATTCTACACGTTCGATTAATTGTATAAATCATCATCATCAACGGCAGCGCCAGCTGCAGCAAAAGGATCAGCAGCGCCAGTGCCTGCAGCAGCCTCAGAACGCTCTGCAAAGCGGAATTCGGTGCCAAAGCCCCTTGACTGTTGTAGTGTCTGGGCAAAGGCTTGGTACTTGCGGATATCCGCATCACTCACACTACGCCTAGCAAACTTCATACTTTCTTCAAAATGAACTGCTTTGATTTCTGACACCTCATCAACTTCGTTGTCCTCCTCCATCGCCTCTGGATTCTCTGCCTTCTTCTTCTCCCTCTCTATGTCCTTTAAAAGTAAATTAAAGAGCATCAACCATATTAGTTTTGTTCTGTTCAATCAACCGAATCAAAACATATACCATACCAACTGAAAGAAAGAATCTGCATAATTGAAAAGATACCTTTTCGATGTTCTCTCTAATTGCGTACTTGCAAGCACGCTGGCAAATTTCAGTGATATCAGCACCACTGAAACCCTGGGTGTACTTGGCAAGGGCCTGGAGGTCAACATCTTTTGCAACAGGAGACTTCCTTAGGTTGGCCTTGAAAATTGAGTAGCGAGAAGCCTCATCAGGCAGAGGGATGTAGATAAGCTGGTCGAGACGACCAGGCCTGAGTAATGCTGAGTCAATGATGTCCGGCCTGTTGGTGGCTCCAATGATGAACACAGTTTTCTTGGCATTCATGCCATCCATTTCAGTCAGCAATTGATTGAGAACCCGGTCTGCTGCACCACCTGCATCACCAACACTGCCACCCCTCTGCAATTTTTATACATACAACATAATTAGGAAAAATAAACTGTGCATATATCAACTTCCAATTGCTTATGTAGGCCAAAAATCCTAGGTAATGTCAAGCACTAAAAAAAGTTTTTTAAATGGAACCTGAGTGGCAATGGAATCCAGCTCATCAAAGAACAGCACACAGGGAGCAGATTGGCGAGCTTTATCAAAGATTTCCCGAACATTGGCTTCACTTTCACCAAACCACATTGTTAGCAACTCGGGACCTTTAACACTGATGAAGTTAGCTTGGCATTCATTTGCAATTGCCTTTGCCAAGAGAGTTTTACCACACCCAGGTGGGCCATAGAATAAGACTCCTTTAGATGGTGACATCCCGAACTTCTCAAACTTCTCAGGATGCTCGACAGGGTATTGGACAGTCTAAAAGATAACAAAGGGAAAAGCAGTACATGTTATCAAACGTATGATAGATTGTTAAATTCACTATAGAAATTGACTTAGATAAAATGTTGCAAGTATCATACCTCCTGTAATTCTCTCTTGACATTCTCAAGACCACCGATATCATCCCAGCTGACATTTGGTACTTCGACAACCTAAACAGCAAGAAGTCGAACATAATCAGTTATTAAGATATCTAGGATAGCTGGCATAATAACTAACTCACAAAACAAGGACAAAAAAAATGAGGTGATGCAGAAAAACTTACCGTCTCACGCAGTGCAGAAGGATTACTAGTTCCAAGAGCAGTCTTGAAGTGCTCATTGGTGACTGCCATGGAATTTAGTATCTCAGCATCAATCGACTCATCTTCCAAGTCAATGATATCCATCTTTTCACGGATACACTGTAAAGCCGCTTCAGTACATAGGGCAGCCAAGTCTGCACCAACATAACCATGTGTATCCTTGGAGATTCTTTCCAGATCAACCTACACAGACAAGACATTAGATTTTCAAACTCCACTAGGAAATAAAATGTTAAAAAAAAGGAGACCAAATGAAGAAGGTAAGGTCATAGCATTTACATCATCAGACAATTTCATGTTCTTGGTATGAATGCGAAGGACCTCCAGGCGGCCAATCTCATCAGGCACACCAATATCAATCTCTCTATCAAATCTCCCAAACCTCCTAAGAGCAGGGTCAATGCTGTTGGGACGGTTTGTAGCACCCATAACAATTACGTGTGCACGTGACTTCAGCCCATCCATCAGAGTAAGAAGTTGAGACACAATTCTGCGCTCCACCTCTCCGTTTGTCTTCTCACGCTTAGGAGCGATTGAATCGATCTCATCAATGAAGATTATAGAAGGAGCGTTCTTTTCAGCCTCCTCAAAAGCCTTCCTCAAATTGCTCTCACTCTCTCCGGCCAATTTTGACATAATTTCAGGTCCATTGATGCAGAAGAAGAATGCCCCGGTCTCATTAGCAACAGCTCTGGCAATGAGAGTTTTACCACTGCCAGGTGGGCCATACAGGAGAATACCCTTAGGGGGCTTCACACCAATTGATTTGAACAGTTGCGGGTGGCGAAGGGGGAGCTCGACGAGCTCACGGATTTGGGCCATTTGCTTACGGACCCCACCAACATCATCATAACCCACTTCATCAAGGCGCTCCTCATCCTCACGCTTCACGGGCTCTCCATCACAGAATATCTCAGTGTCAGGGGCCACCACACAATACTCAGCAGGGTCTGTTTCTATCACCTTGAACTCTACACTGCGCATGCCTCCACGTACCAGGAAGAGGTCATTCTTTCGAACTGGACGGTATGCCTCCAAGAAATATGCTGTAATGTTTAGTAAAGAAGGTCAATGTTTGTCATGATTAAGTATCACATTTCAATGCAAATTCAAAGAACACTAATATTATGAAAAATATAAGCTTATTGTATTGGAAGCATGGAAAAAATGATAAGCAAAGACCATGGTACTAACAATAGCATTGACCAGAAGTTTTCCAGTAGCTAACATCTAAGTAATTCATAGCGGTTTATTGTTATATTGCATATAAGAAAGATACCAAAAGAGACTAATTACTAACTAAAATATTCAAAACGGCTAACCCTAATAATACTGCTAAAAAAAGAATGGTCATGCAATTTATTTGGTAGTTCAAAAATAAACAAAAATTGTAATAATGCAAGAAGTGTACACAAGAGAAGGAACCAAAGCATAACAGTAATTAAGGATGAGAACAGTATAAACTTACGTTTCAAATAGGTTTCAAAGATATTCCCTGAAAGCCCCTCAATGGTATCATCAATTGGCAGAATGTGGACCCTCTTACCATACTTCACATCCTGGCATTGATGCACAGATACTACATCACCGAGCCTGACCCTCAAGTTTGACCTGACAACCTTATTCATCCTTATCTTGGGCTCCTCACATGTTTCATCAGCAAGAGCAATACAGACTGTATCTCTCCTTTTCTTGCCCTGAAATGCATTTGCCAATGCCAGATACTTCTTAGTTTTGTCCATATACAAGTAGCAGTAGTGGCAGAAAAAGGCCAGAAACATTGTTTATGTGTCATCAACTTCGCATTGCCAATTTCAACCAAAACTGCCTCAAAAGGGTGCCATTGATTTAGGATTACATATATGCCGAAAATAAATTGAAAAGCTCCTTAAAAGACATAGATGATGCAATATAGTTCATTATTAAAAAAAACTTCTTTTATTGAAGTTAAAATTGTTCACTAAATTTAGAAAGAAATAACAATGCCTACCACTCAATCTACAAATTATTAATTCCACTGCTAAATCTTAAATTTGTCAGCAAGGGTTTGTTACTTAAATTGTTGATTAAAGAACTATCAAGGAGATTATTTTGTATTTAATTCATGAGGAGGGATCCATTGCCAATGGTTTTGGTGTCAAATCAATGCCAAAGAAATTGAATTTTAGATAACTATTTTTAAACTTCAAAATAACAAAACTAGGTTATTGGATACAATAAACAGATTAAAAAAAATTACATCATTTTTTTATCTGTGCAATCATCAAAAGCTAACAAAAATCAATGGATTAAAGTTTCTCGATTTAATCCCCTCTTGATGGCCATCGAAATGAAGTAAAATCCAAAAAAAAATTATATACATGTAACCAAGATGTTGTCGAATACATCTAACAATTTGAATTATTTAAATTTATGACAAATAAAAAGGTTGGCAATGTTTGGCACCAATTACCATTGGCAAACCCTTCTCTTAATTCATTAACACTGCCTCCAAACAAATTATAAAAAAATCCATCAGGAAGGGTTTGTTACTCAATTTGTTAATTAAGTAACACTGTCAATGAGATCAATATGTAAACTTTTTCTGTTGGTAATAAAGGGCTAAAATTACAAATTAAGCCAATCTATAAGGCAATGCATCCAACCTGATCCTGAATTTACAGCGGGAACTGAACCAAAAATATCCCCTGAGAATCACAGCTTTCAACTCTTATTGCAGATCTTTAAAAGGCCAACAATTCTATTTGATAACCTAAATTCTTTCAGATCTAATTAATCAGGTAATTTAGCAAAATTATGTAACAAAAAACAGGCTACACCAACTTCAAAATCAACAAATGTTGAATAAAAACAATCTCATATAAAGGATAAGGATCCTGACCTTCAAAAGGATCGTGTCACCTCTAAAGAGCTGAAGCTTCTCCATCGTCTCAGGATGGAGGCCAACCACAGAATTGTCATCGTTTGTTGCCTCGTCAACAATCAACCGATTCGGTGACTTCTTTCTTTCCAAAATGGCCGTGCTCAGGTCCCTCTTCCCTTTCCTGGAAAAAAAAAAGACAGAAATAAATATATCGATTTTTCTTTACAATCAAGCACCAATTCCAAAATCCAAGAGCTAAAAGGATTAAAACTTTGAAAAGGAGAGAGCGATCTTACGGATCTGCTGATGAGGAAGACTCGCCTTGATTCGCCATTAAAATATTTAGAGAGAATTGAAGAATGTAAAGGTAGCAGGAAGCGAGAGATGAGATAGGAGTAAAAGAGACGCTTACGATCTGGAGAGAGGAGAGGGGAGGCGTTTATATAAGGAGATATGGGTTAAGTTTGCTTGGGGTCCTGGTTAAGGAATAACCATTCTTGTTCCCAAAGAAAGGATTCTATTTCTGACAACCATCCGATTTAGATCGGACGGTAAATAGAGACGGAGATCGTGGGGGTCTCACAAACGCCTGATTCGGGATAGTCGGCTTAGGTTCGTTTGTGCCCGGATTAGACCGAGTCTTGGCAATTAATCCGATGGCGGAGAGACCAAAATATTAGGCGGTTATTCGTCTCCAGTTCCTTTTCATTAACCGAATACTGGAAATGTCCGTTGAACATTGTAAATATATAGAAAATTGACAAAATTGGAGTTATCTATTCTAGGAGATGTTTAAATTTAACAGATCCCTTATTAGTATTTAAAACCGGAAATACAATATAGAATTATAGATAATAACAAATTAACAATGCTAATATCAAATTGCAGTTTAAGAAACCTTTTAATTATATTTTCATAAGAATAAATCAAACTTAAATAATCAACTTATTATTGTAAAATCACTAGCATAATTTGTACTGAAGTTATATTAAATGTCAAATACGTCATTTCTCTTTTCTTATATTATTTATTTAATTTAAATTAATTTAATTGTTGGATTTTACATTTTCGGTATATTTATATTCTAGTACGGATAATTATACAACTGTTACTTGTGCTCTTACAAACAGAAGGCTCTTTTTTTGCTTTTATATAAATATATAAGGGGATAACTATTTTGAGCGCTACTAATTTTGATACTCCCTAGATTTTTTTGCCATATTTGTGCATTAACTAATTAGTAACCTTATTTGGATCATAAAATAAGCACGATATATTCATTAGTAATCTTATTTGATTTTTTTTTCTCAAGCACAAATAAATAGTCTCTAAAAAGTACAACAAATTAAGTATGTAATTTTGTTTCCTAAGAATTCTTAGAAAAAAAATAATCATATAAAATTATATTACAGTTATTTTTAATTTAGCTACAAATTTGAAATTTAATAAGAAAAAACATCTAAACTTATCTTATTAATAATAATTAGACAACATAACTTAGGAACCCTTCTATTCTCAATTAAACAACGTGTGCGCTCTATATCTCACACACACGTATATGCATGCATGCATATATGTCGAATATATATAGAGAGAGTAAAACTATGGTGTTTTTAAGTTCATCAAGTTTCTTTGTAAACTTAACTCTAAAATTTATCGGATTGATTTCAAATGACGAACTCAAACCATTGAAACCCTTATATCTCGTTATGCGTTTACATTAAAAAAAATTTAAAATTTTGAATTAATTATGTATAAAGTCAAGTGGTCAAAAATTATTCAAAAAATAAATGCATTAAAATTAATTTATAAACATTCTACTTTTGACCACTTGACTTAATACTAAATTAATTTGAAAGTTTAAATTTGTTGCATGTAGAAGCATCACTCATAAGATTGAAGAGCTTCAACTGTTCGGATTTGTCATTTGAAGTCAATCCGATAGATTTTAGAGTTAAGTTCACAAATGAGCTTGGTGAACTTAAGAGCACCCTAGTTCTACTCTATAACCCTAGTTTTACTATATATATATATATTGAGTTGGGCTACCGTACTTCGCGAAGTAAAGCGAGTGTTTTATTTCACGTCTATATTTTCAATTTCAAAGTTTAAACCGTTTATCTAATTGTTCAAGTTGATCTTCATATTAAATTGTGCTTGAAGACCAAATTTTACAATTTTTAGAAATTATTTATTTTTTAAAGAATTTTTAAAAAATTCAGCAAAGTTGTGATTTTAAAAAATTCTGAAAAAAATAGTAAAAAATTTCAAAAAAAATGTAAAATTTGGTCTCCAAGCACATATCAATATGAAAATTATGTTGAGCAGTTCGAATCGACTATTTAAGTTTTGAAAATGAAAATATGAGTAAGAAGTAAAACACCATTTTTACTTCACAAACTAAGTTAGCTTATCTCTCTCTATGTATGTATGTAAACGTATAAGTGTGTGTGGGCGCGCGCGCAAAAGGGAGACCTTTTTGTTAGAGTAATCATCTACGTCTTTCTGGTTATTATTATAATCATAGCTATATAATGGCATTGATTTAGCATTAACGATTTATGCATGAAAATGTTAAACGATGTCAAATAGAAATAAATTGAAGTCAATTTAGATCATGTTTAGTTTGGAGTAAGAGATAAAACAATTTTCTTAGTAAGTTGTCGAACGAGATATAAAACGACCTGAAATAACTTTTTTTTTTAATTTAGACATAGTTTTACTTTTTTTGAATTTCTCTCTCCTCTAGCCAAACAAATTTTCTTCGTCTGAAGCTTTCAAACAAAGTATAAAACAAGAGGAGAGATGAAATAACAACTTAATCTTCCTTCAATTTAAGTAACAACCAAACATGACATAAATGATTGAAAAGGCTGCAAAAATCAATGCCCACAGAAAACAACCCGCTAATAATTCATATAATTTATGATTTAAAACAAATAAAGTTTGAATTTAAGTTATATAAAAATTTGAACTTTTATAAACAAATTTCTAACAACATAGTTTCTGAAAAGAAAATTGATTATCAATAATTTAACAAGTATCACACATTCACACCTATGATTATATGATTAGAGTCACAATTTCTAAAATTAATTGGGCTAACTAACTGTGTTTAGGTGTTTTCAAAATTAAGAACACGGCACTGCCAATAGAAGCTTCCTCGTAAATCCGAAATCTTTATTAATATCAATCCAAAAAAAATAAACTAGATGATCACTGAAACTGGAAAATTTCATATTTACTAGGACCGCAACGACAAATGGAGACCGTCATTTGTTATTGCGACCCTGTTAAATATTGATTTTAGTTTTTTTTTTTTTTGGAATGATATTAATAAAAATTTTGGTTCGTAAATCGATAATAACATTTGTGGAATAATATCTCTCCAGAACATTTGTTTTGCTTTATTTGATTTTATTACTTAATTGAAATATTTTGGTACGTTGTTGACTAATTAATTGTTTCAGAGTCACAACTTTAATTTTCCACGAAATAAATGAATGAGAATATATTTATTTTTTAATTTTCATATCCTTATATTTTTCTATCCGCAGCTTCCCTTCTCATGCACCTGTATTCTTTAGCCGAGACTTGAAAGTTGAAAGGCACTCTTGTGATTCTTCATATATTAATTCCCCCTTTAATAATTTTTAATTAATTGCTCTACAAAAATCACACCTAACGACGCCCCATCTTTTTCTAAGCAGAGAAAGTCGCCCATCTTACCACCAACAACGAGTTCTTCATTTGTTTAAGCCTGGTTTAAATAAAAATGCATAAGAGATTTTTTTTTATAAACAACCAAATGTATGTATGCATAAAATCTTAATTAGATTTTTGGAGAGGAAGTTCAAATCTTTTTTGCTAAGTTGTGGCTAATCATAAAACTTAAAATAGTTAAATTAGAAAAGTAAGCCACGAGAGTAGATATTTGACCCAATTAAGCACTTCGTTAATTAAGTCACTGGAGTGAGAGCAGTTTGGTCCGATGTCCATCGGACTCAAATTGAATTTGATGGGTTTCATAACAGTCTGATCTGCTTTCAAATCCATGCACACAGATATTAAAGCAAACACGCACAGATATTAAAGCAAAGTGCACAGATATTAAAGAAGATCGGACGGTTATGGAGCCCATCAGACTCAGTTTGAGTCTGATGGGCATCGAACCCAAATTGCTCTCCACCAGAGTGGATGATGTTATATTAAGAGTGTATTAATTTAGATTGTTTTTATGTATTGGGGTAAATTGAAAATCCTAAAAGCTCATTTTGAATCACTTTACTTCTTTGTAATTGTGTTAGAATTAATTTGATTAGGTTAATTGCAGAATTATATGAATTTTAATTAGTCTAGATAATTGAAGCAATTTATAATTAGTAATCAAATTTGTTCCTGAGGATGACATCCAAAGATATTATAATGATAAATTGTGCGCCTCTATAGTACCTAATGCCCATCAATTAGCTACAGGAAATGAATCTGACCTAAACCTTATTGACATGCTCACAAACTTTAATACAATGCTGCTTTACATTATTAGTATCAGCAGAATAAATAATTCAAACGAAAGAAAAAGGATACACATAATCTTTTAATTTTATTATCCTTGGTGCATGCGAATGCTTTTACAGTAAGGATGCCTCCTTTGGTAATTTGACTTCAAATTCATATAAAGTTTCTCAATTAAGCATCGAGGATTGGTATGTTGGATCTTAATCCAATATTGAGCAATATGTAATATAATTATAAATTGTATATTGTTATATATGGCTGTCACAATTAAGTGATCCAATATGGTATTAAGATATTAGACAACTTATGTATTCAATAAGATGTGGTCTATAAATATGTTGAATAATTTAAACAAATATCAAATTATTGATAGACTGATTTTGAAATTTACAATTCAGAAAACTATCTATTCAGAAGATTTGTGCGGCCATAGGTGCGATCCTATGAGTCTGCACAAAACCAGAGTAGATGTGTAGAGATGCATATCAAGTTTTAATGGAAATAAAGAGCCTGTGCGGCCATAGGTGAGGCCCAGCAGGGTAGCACAAATTATGTGCGGCCAGGCATGGCAGCATAAATTTTGTGCGGCCAGGCATGGTAGCATAAATTTTGTTCGGCCAAGCATGGTAGCACAAATTGGCAGAGGCCAGTTTTGGACTTGGAAACTTGGACTGAAAGAAAAACGGTGATATGGACGTTTGTGAGGCCGCACATACGGTGCCAGATGTGTTACATTATATAAGGATGGGTTCCCAAGATACAAAACAAAGCACATAAATTGAATAGATATTTTTCTCTTTAGAAAAATATAGATCTATGTGCCTTCTTCTTTCTTCCACCATCAAAGAACTGAGAAGAGAAATTCGTTAAGAAATTTGGTGAGGATTTCTCAAGGACTATATCTTGCTGTCTTGGAAGATCCAGTCCACGACTATACGAAGCAAAGGCGAGAAGGGTTTTTTGTTGTAGAAGACTTGTCTCGTACTCATGAAGAGGATTCTTCGCACTTGAGGATTTCATGGCCAATGTTATGAAATCAGGTATTGTATTCCGCACTTATGATTATGTTTTCCATAAGTCGGTTTTGGTATAGGGTGGTCCTTTAAGTTAAAGTGAGGATTATTTTTTTGAAAAGTGTGAGTGTTTGATAATTATTTGATTTCTAGATAAAACGTAATTGTTTGACCTTTATGATTCTCCAACAAGTACGATTTAAATATTTATTGGCAAAACATTGGCATTTGTTAAGGGGGTATATTTTTTTTCTTTGTAATCTGTTGTAAACATTTGTTTCAGTCAATAAAACAGACATTTTTGCCATTTTTTTCAAAAAAAAAGAAAAAGTAACGAAGTCGTTTCAAACTAAATTGACTGGCACGAAACTTTCACAAACAACAGAGCATATACATATGAGGATTTATCCTTGACGGTGGCAAATATGAAGAAAAATTAATTCAACAGTCTCCAGTTAGCTACCAATTAGTACTCTAAAAAGAAGTCATGAATCCAGACAAATATTCACCACTATGAAATTAGAGTTTGAACAATATTAATTTCATAAAAAAAAGTATAAGAAATAAGTATTTTTTTAATTTAATTAATAAGTAATTGATTTGTCAAATTATATTTAGAAATATTAAAAACATTTCCACACAATAAATTTAATAATAGTGTGCATCATTCACTATGATTAATATATTCATGTGTTGAATAGTAAATGTTTGACATTGTGTTGTCCGGGGCATCTATTCGATCTCCCAACTAATCAAAGCTCAATTCAGTAGTAAACTGTCAAACTTATGGCAGATTCTAGATGGTCAACAAATCTTACCTCATGGCTCATGGGCATGCAATCCTTCTCTTTTCTCAAAAAAAAAAAAAAAAAACAGAGGTGATTTTAAGATTTTTGCACCAGAAAATTGAATTCCCAACTGGAAACTATATTCCATTTCTGCCCTTGCCTCACCATCTACCCTGCTACAGATCGATCCATATAAGACCGTTGAACCTCCATCCCACAAAATTTTCTAAAGATGGAGACACCCTTCTAATGAATATCCAATATTAAGGGGCAACATTGCAAATTAGGCAAAATCCAGGGCTTGTTTGCATAGTTCTCTACAAAAATCACTATAATTGGTGCCGAATCTAGCGAAATGTTCACATAATTGGTACTACAATTTTTTTTTTTTTTAAATGTTTGGTACTAGAATTACTATAAGAAAAACTAAATAGTATTGCTGTATTGGTTTATATGATTGATATAAATTTGAGGTCAGAAAAAGGGAGAAAAGTTCCTGACTCTAATACGATGTCGAAGTATGTGATAACTTAATATTTTTGGGCTCAATGCTTGTCGCGAAACAATGAAGGCAGGAGAAATTTGGGTTGAATTGGCCCTAATTTATTTGCATGGATCAAATGGGCCGAATGTCTCCTCATACTAAAACAAAAGGACCCAAGCTCTCTTGCAGATGTTTAAACTATTGGAAGATAAATATATGTAATATGATTAAAGCCTTTTATTATTCAAAGCCGATAATGATGTTAACATAGACTTCTCTTCTAGAACATCATAAAAATATGTAATATGATGTTAACATAGACTTCTCTTCTAGTACATCATAAAAAATAAAAATAAACCAATAATGATGAATAAGAATCAGAAAACCCAATCCATTCTCCATGCATGTCTTATTCTTTTGGTTTAAACTTATGATGAACACAAAGCATGCCTAATACCACTATCAAAGTTCAGCTATACGCATGAGGATTCGCAAGAAGATATGCCTCGGCGGCTTTAATAATGCCCACAAACGACTGCTTTGCCGCTTCTGACTCGTCTTTCAACTCAACTTCAGGCAACAGCTTGTATATATGTGACAACCACCTGGCACACACAACCACCGTTGTCTTTCTGCTCGAACTTTATTTGAGAAGAAGCTGACTCGAACTTGATCCCGATCCCACCACCTTCAAGTAGAGTTGTCTTGCATTCGAGTTTTTCATGGTCGACAAAGTCGAACTTCTCCTTTACATAGCTAAATGGCATTGCTACGTTATAATTTCATAGATAATATTACAAAGGATAGCTTGGCAATTACAAATAATTAACAAGGTTTCGGTTTTAATTAGTTCGAGGTTTGGAACATACCAAGTGTGAAGTTGAACTGTCTAATACTTTCATCGCCATCTACAGATGAGGCGTTTACGACAACTTATGGCACAATTTTTGGTGCCAAGTTGTGCCAATCCAAAATGCTGGCCTTGAAGAGACGAGCAGCATCGGCCACTGACTCGATCTCACAAGTCCAGCTGTTTGAGCTCATACTTTTTTTTCTTTGAATTGGATGCGGTACTATATTAATTTGTTTTTTGACTGGTTTTGCTACTTCACCGTGGATTCACGTATGGGTAGGGGCAAGGAAGCAGCTTTTATGTGATAGGGTACAAGGATGTAGGTACAACTAATTTTACTTTCTTTGTATTTAACAATGATTTTTCTGAGTAAGAAGTCACAAAAATTGGAATAGCGTCATTGGATGTAGGAGTGGTCCGGTGTTGCAACATTTGTGGTTTTATTTGAAGCGAGTCAATTACAAGCTCAGTCGCATAAATGTTGGCTTGCTATGAAACATCATGCCATGTGATTCGTTATACAAACAGCAGCATGACATTGTATGTATTTGATTTTCTTGAGACCCATCTCCAGCTTGTCATAACAAATGGAGAGCTTTCGGTCATATTCCATAGTGTTTCTTTTGCATGATCCAAGACAATCTAACCACTTAAAATGCATGGTCTGGATTTCCTGAAAAAGTAATTAACCACACGGAAAGATTTATAATTTTTAATATTATAGTGGCATATGAGAGTGTTGTACGTATCAGTTCAGCATTGTCCCAGTAAATCACTTGCAAACTTACTGTTACAATAGATTTGAGAATTTGACCAATAGCCCAAATGACCTTGCACAAAAACGCCTAATCTGGTACATCAAAAGTTCCGAATACAATACAACTTCGATAGATCAAACATAAACATTTATGTTATATGCAGATCCCAAAGAGAAAGCAATTAGAAACAACGAAAATTGAAGTTCCTCCGCATGGAATCTCATCCGCTGCGATCCAAATTTCTTGCACTCTCTCTCCTCCTCTTTGATAGACATAGAGAGAGAGAGAAAAGGATAGCAGGGTGCTGTTATTCTGCTGAGAATAACAGATTCTGATCCCCTCCGCATAGGTTGACACAATGACACCCACAATATGTAGTGCAGTAGTGGCATGGTATAATACGGAAATAAATAATCCTGACTGCATGTAATATCCTCTTGTTGAAATTCTGTAGCCTATTGTGTGCCCAGATCCTGACAATACACGAGATACGGAAATAATAATCTTGGGCTTGGCAGTATAGATGCCTAGAAGGAAATCTAGGAATATAAACAAAAATCATGCTGGTGCACGATCGCTATAGTATAATTCATGGCATCTCTCCGCCTGACGACCTCAAAAGAATTAAAAAAGATTCACTGATATTAAAAGTGGTCCCCCAATAGCCAATAAAAAAGAGTATCTTATAAGTGCTACATCGCCAAAAATATAAATTTGCTCATCTCAGATAAGTCGTATACTAGGTTTTTATCCGCATGTCCGAAACACCAAAAGTAATGGATCCATCTCATTCTACCATACATAACAGAAACAGAGCACACATATATCTCTCCTCAGATACAACTTCAAAATAGAATGAAGATATAATAAATTTAAAGCCTAGAGACCAGCCTTCTTCCTAAGGTGCTGCTTGAAACCCATGATATCCCCCTCCCACCGCGTCACCGCCTGGTTCTCACAAACCCAAATCTCGTGTGCCACCTGATTAATCAGCCTGAAGTCGTGACTCACCAACACCAGACCACCATCCCACTCACTCAGTGCCTCAGCCAATGAGTCAATTGTCTCAATATCTAGATGGTTAGTCGGCTCATCAAGTAGCAACATCTGTGGCTGCCTGTATGCGAGCCAAGCGAATATAACCCGACTGCGCTGTCCGTCAGACAGGTTTTTCATAGGCATCACCTGAGCCTTCCCTGATAACCCAAATCTCCCAACAGCCGCCCGCATGTGCTCCTCCCCAGTACCCGGGTACTCTCTCATCATGTATTCCAAAGCTGACAAGTCCATGTCAAGCTTCTCAGCCAAGTGCTGGTGATATTGAGCAATTTTCAGATGATTATGACGCCTCACCATTCCATCCAATGGTGTCAACTCACCTGTCATCAGCTTAAGGAGTGTACTCTTCCCAGCTCCATTAGGGCCCACCAAGGCAATGCGCGAATCTAAATCAACCCCGAAATCAATGTTCTTATAAATGAGGTTATCAGGTGTGTAACCAAAAGTGACCTCCGCAAATTGTAAAACGGGAGGCGGCAACTTGCCGACATCGGTGAAGCGAAATACCAAGACCTTGTCATTCGCAACTTTCTCAGTGAGGCCGCCACGCTCCATCTTGGCAAGGGTTTTCTCCTTGGACTGGGCCTGGCGGGCCAGCTTGGCAGATCCATGTCCAAAGCGAGCAATGTACTCCTTCATGTTAGCGATCTGCTCTTGCTCCCACTTGTACTGTTTCATCTGGTTCTCCTCTAGCTCAGAACGGGTCTGCACATACTGGTCATAGTTGCCAGTGTAGATTTTCAGCTTCTTGTTCTGCATGTGGATGATATTGGTGCATACACCATTTAGGAAATCCTGCGAATGGGACACAACCACCAAGATCCTGTCAAACTTCTTCAGCATTTCCTCCAGCCACACACAAGCTTCCAGATCTGCAAATAAAATATAAGCACACAGGTACATGATTAATACAAAGGACCTAACTGATATCATCCATGAAGTAGAAGACAACTTTGTAAAGAGCACTGTTTGGAGACCAAACTTTCAACATGATCTCAATTTTAAATGAGCTTGGAGACCAAACTTTATATTTTTTTTGGAACTTTTTACTATTTTTTAGATAGGTACAATATTGCTGTTTCAGGATGGTCCTTTGGTCCTTCAGATCAATTGTTTCGACTTTGAAAACATAGATGAAGGATGTCGATGAGGCATGAAAGGCACGAGGCATTTGAACCCTCCTCTTCTTTCATATTTACACTTTTGGCACCTTTGTTGGACAGCTCAGCAGATGGAACAAATGAAGAAAATGACGTACCAAGATGGTTAGTAGGCTCATCGAGCAAAAGAATGGTGGGGTTCATGAACAAGGCCCTGGCAAGAGCAATCCTCATACGCCAACCACCTGAGAAGTCCTTGGTTTTCTTTGCTTGCATTTTTTTGTCAAACCCCAGTCCAAACAAAATCTCAGCTGCACGTTTCTCAGCAGTTGCAGCATCAAGTGCATCCAACCGCTCATATATACGGTCCAGCTGTTCCCCTCCACCATCGTCCTGAAATCAATAAAACACATACACGTCAGAAAAAATAGTACATGTCAGTAAAATAAGAACGCTTTGATTAAATGAAAAGGTCCCTTATTAACACAAGCAACTGCCCCCAATCCCCACATATATTGCACTGTACTTCAGTAAACTACAAATGACTTTCATCACTCAATATCAGCACATAATTTCTTATAGCAAGTTCCATCGTGTTAATTACTGGCTAGTCCAATCAAACACCTTACCCACGGTCCTTGTTTGCAAACTAAACTAAGCAAAAACATTGCAGAGAGGAATATCCAACCCAAAAAAAATACCATATTAATAAGGGTTTACATTTAGGCTCAAGTATTGAGATATGTTTACAAAAAAATACCATATTGCTGAAGTATTGAGATATGTTTCCAAAATATCGAAGTTTTTTTATGACAATAGAGAGCAGAATTGGAAAAGAAAATCTAATTAGTAAAATCTATCTTCAATTACTCGTATACAGATCAGAAGATTTTAAATCATGTTAAAGAATTAAGAACAAAAAAACCTGAAGTTTGTTCATAGGTCCTTTATACCCAAAAAAACAGCATTGACATACTAACATATGCAACTATTTTTTTTTCAACCTAGATACATGTTATGAATGATTATGAAGAGAACTGTTAAATTTGTCAAAAAAATTGAAAACAGATAAGCAAACATAGCATGACCCCAAAGTTAATAGATCGATGAAGTACATTATTGATCAAGAACAGCAATAACAGTTTAGGGTCAAAGTTCATTTATTGAAGTTTCTTTGTTGCTGGGAGCGAAACAACTTTTATACATACAGCTGCCAGATCAGCCTATTTATCACCAGTAAAAATTACAAAATACTGGAACAGGCCTATCTTAATTGTTATCATCATAACAAAATCAAATACAGAAATCAGTTTTACTTGAACTTCTACCAAAAACATGGTTTCATAATTGCTTCCTCTCCAAAAAAAAAAACTCAGTGATACACAAAACTTTGCAAATATCCAAATAATACTATTAGTCCTGTTGACAGCAGCAGAGAGTGGTTGATAATCTTTAGTTTGTAAATTAATTACAGAACACAAAGGCCCATAAAATCCTACCTTTCCTCAGTGCAATTAGTATCTAATGACACCTTTGCATATCATTTCCAAGATTCCTGTAAAAATACCATAGAAGTTTCCAAAAAATAGGAAAAACAAACCTGTGCGGCAAGTTCCTCAGCTTCTTTCTCAAGTTTTACCCTCTCTTCATCACAATTGATTACTGCCTCAAGAGACGACATGTCAGAGGCCTCAATTTCACGCGTAAGATGGTAGATATCCATGTGCTCTGGTATGGGCAGCTCTCGGCATCCCAGTGCTGTAAGTAAGGTTGACTTGCCACAACCATTCAAACCCAGCAAACCATACCGTCTAAAATTTAATAATATTAACATTTAATAACAGATTAGCATCAACAGCCTGCTTTCATATAATCATAAAAAATGCAAATATAAGCTACTCTTACTCATTGCCTGTACAAAAACAGGAGAGAGTAGTTTCCATGAATATTAGGTAGGAGGCATTGCGATTTCTAGATGAATAACACACTCATTCAACTTATATACCATACAGTCTGAAGAAGATCAGCACATTTAATTTAAGATCCATTTTAATAAAAGACAATTTATTTGCATTTACTTACATACAAGCACATTTCAAATTCTCAATGCTCTTTGGTAAAACTCCATTTAATTAAAATGTAAGAAGCACAAAGTTCAAATTATGGGTTTACCTCCCATAGTTGAGCTCCAGATCAGAGTCTACGATAAGGTCGTGCCCATGAAAAGTTAAGGATAGGGACTCTATCTGCAATTTGCACAATAGTTACACGGAAATACTAGTTAGAAGGTTAAAAGAGATCGACAGAACCTCAAGAATATATATACTGAAAATATTGACATCTTAAACATTATAAAAAGTTTGTTAGTACGACATATATATTACATGTAGGTCCAAATAAAATGAATTAATAGATAAATAAACAAAACAAAACAATGTGTGAGTGTCACAATCTCTCATGATACCTTTTCATATCAACTATTGATTTTTACAGTGGAATCAACAATACCCTCATGCTTTAAAGATGTTAATGAAATGGGACAATCATTTCAAGGATTTAACAATGATGACAAAACTGAAGATGTTCTCTTCTTGAGAACACACTTTTGACCAATGTAGACTATGAAAAATTAAACAAAATTGAGAAATCTAAGGGGGCATGAAGCATACATGAATATCCCGAGATTGTGGATGCGAAGTCAGAACCGCAGTACAGGTACGATCCGATAATTTCAGAGCATCCATTCCGTCAGAAACCTTGTTTACTCCATTAGAAGATGAAGACGTGGCAGATGCAGCTTTGCCACCCCTCTTTGCTGCGGCAGCGGCCTTCTTCTGAGCAGCCTTCTTCTTGCTCGCGTCAGACACCATTTTCCTATGGAAAATCTACCGATTTAATTTCTTTTTTCAATAAGGAGGAAATCCAAAATTTGCACGAGAGATTCTAGATCAAGAAAAAAAAACAAGAAGAAACTTACGAATTCTCAAAGTAGACGGTATCGAGCGGTGGGATTTGCGCTCTAATTAACGATCCTGAGGACAAAAAGAGCAATTTTGTCAGAAGAAACGAGGCTAAATAAGTATAAAACCTAGATCGATATATAGAAGAGGAGAACTTACGAACTAAATAAAGTGGAGGATCGGGGCGGCCCTGTAGTTGATAAATAATCTAGGGTTTTCGGACTACGGAAAGATAAATGATCTACCGATTAACGAATTTTTTTTTTTTGTGTTTTTCAGATATTTTGGTAAATTCTCTTTCCAGGAAAGAAGGAAAGAGCGGTACCCAAATCAAGGGTTCGAGGGTTTGGCAGAGAAGAGCTGGTATATTTATACGAGGTATATTCGTTTCTTCTTTCCTTTATTAGGGTTTTGCTAATTAACCCTCCAAAACCTGCAGAATTTCAAAGATAACAAGAAAATAACAAAGTACTCGACTCTCAAATTGAAATCAGGTAAAATTTATTGAGCAACAGATGTTACAGATCCCTTGCCGCCGGCGATACAAATTGGTGGCTTTTTAAGGGCTTTTATGCAAACTGCAACGGCAGCCCCTGATTTTGTGACCTACACGTGCCCTATAAAACTTGTGACCAGGAGAACTCCTTCATACAACACTCGACAGGTTGGTGGACCTGGCAACGTGGACGGTGGAGATTTCGCGAAACCTAAACAAAAGCACCAAGCTACAAAGAAAAGAGTCGGGTCCAAACTCTAAACCTAAGTCGGTGAGCCTTTTCGGGTCAAGGTCTGCTTTTGACTTGTCAGCTGCCACTTCTCTTACTACAATTGAAGGAAGAGAAGTAAATTGGGCCGTCATTATAATAGATGATTGGACCTGCGATCCAATGGGCTCGTTTTTACTTGATTGGGCTTATTGGTGCATCCTCATTACTGTTTATTATGTAATACTTTATTTAATTTATTTAACATTAACTGAATTTAATATTAAATCTAGTTTTCGTAATTACCAACAGCCTATTATTGTTTCAGTTTTTATGTAATTAAACAAATAATAAGTTTATAAAAAATGGCAATTTCAAATTTAAACATTTTTCCATAAAAATTTGCACATAACGTTAGGGAAAAATTTCCAGTGTGCCCATACAAACTTTTGAAATAACTAATTTCTCCATTAAAACATCGTAATATCCAATATCCCATCAAAACATAAAATTATTTCCTCCATCTTCTTTTATTTATTTAATCTTTTATTTAGTTATTAAAATATTTGAATTGAAAAAATACCCTTTATCCTGATTTGTAATGGAAGAAGCTGGGCATAGACGAACCAGAGAAAATAAGAAATCGAATTACAAAGATAACTATTTTCAAAAACAAATCCTCGTGGTAAAACTATATCTGTATCCGTTTTTATTTTTCGGAAACGGCTACGGATGGGATATTAGACAGATACAGATACAGATCAGATGTTAAACAAATACAGAGACGGATATCTGCTTTTTATAGTAGTGAATTATATAAAAAAATTATCAGGAAATAAATCTGCTGTTATTCCAAAAGGACCGCATGACTCTATTATTCCTACCACAATCGTTCAAAGTTTTTCTTGCACGCATCTCGAGAAAAAAAGTTTTTCATGCTCGAATCTCGATAAAATTCAACGGCTGGGATCAGAACAATAGAGTCCTGTGATCCCGGAATAAAAACAGAATTATTTCCACAATGTCAACCAATCGACGCACCATTTATGCACCAATAATTGGTGTTCTATCAAGAACTTATCTAGAAATCGAATCTAGATGACATATTAAAGATAAAAAAATATGAGATGAAAGAATTCAAATATTCAATTTTGACTCCTCCCCCTCATACCATCTTCGTGGCACTGTCGATTAATCTATGTATATTCTCTCATCTCTTTTACACACAAGAACATCGAAACCAACGATTGCAGTTGCGGCAAACACACCTAAAGCAACTCTCGCTTTCTTAGGACCGTCAACATACGATGGTGATAGCGTCGGAACTGAAAACGGTACTGGAGAGGATAATGGAGTGGGGGCTGGAGCTTCTAGCAAGTCACTACTGGAGGGCGATGGGGCAAGAGGAGAGGCGAATGAGAGGAAGGAGGGACCAAAACAGAAAGATCTAATGTGAAGGTAATAAGAGGGTTTGAATTGGAGAAGGAAGAAGTGGTTTTGTGGATGAGAAAGAAGGGGGAAACGAGACCTGAGAGTGAAACAGAGAAAAATAAGACAATGTTAAGAGAAGAGAAACAAAGAAGAAGAGATGGAGAGATCATTTGGAAATTTCTTCTTTTCTCAGAAATCCGTACTTCGAGATTTCTTCGTTTTTCAGTTTCGTCTCTGCTCAGCTTCTTCCGTTACAAATCAGGTTATAAGATAAAGGGTAATTTTTGTCCATTGAAATATTTGAATAACTAAATAAAAGAGATAAAAGAAATAATGTTATATTTTGATAGGATATTGGATGTTATGGAGTTTTAATGGAGAAATTGGTTATTTTAGAAGTTTTATAGGCACACTGTCGAAAAAATTCTAATGTACTTTTTTTAGCAGTTATAAAATTTTATTCCAAACAATTATGTGACGATCAATAGTCCCTGCTTCACTGTCGTTTTGTCTTTTCTCTTCTTAGGTGCGTTTGGATGAGGCAGGGAATAGTGCTAATTCGGATTAGCTACTATTTCGAATCAGTGTTATAAAAAAAACAGTTTTAACGGCCAATTAAATGCTTGTTTAATCGTTAACGACAGCTAAACCGTTATGAATACACTAATAGGAGGTCTGTTAACGGATTTTTTCCTACCGGCCAATTATTTCCAATTATTTCCATTTATTCTCGTTTATTTCCGTTTATTCCAATGAATAATTATTTAACATATTTTTTTCTATGATTGTGTGTGATAATAAGTCTCATAAATCTTGTAATGTAGTTTTTTTTGTGCTTGGATGTACATTCAATATTTTTTATGTATGTTTTTTCTTCTTATTTTGAAATTAATTAATTCTTCTATTATTTATATAGCATATATTTTTCTTACTTAATGCAAATTTTTCAATTAGTACGACATGTTCATATATGAAATTTAGTTATCATAAACCAAATTTAGTAATTTTATGTTGGAATATTTGATTTCTTTCAAATAATATGTTATTAGTATTTGAAAAGCCTTAATTTTCGAATTTTATTTTTCACTAAATAAATGTATTATTTACACATGTAAAGTAGGGTTGCAAACGAACCAAACCAAACCGAACCTAACCAGGTTCGAATTCGAGTTTGTTAAAGTTCGAATCGAACTGGTTCGAAATGAAAACCCAATTTCGAAATGAAGACCCAGGTTCGAATTCGGTTCGGTTCAGTTCGAACTAGTTCGGTTCGATTCGTTAAGGTTCAAAATTGAGACAGATTCGCAAATTCACAGTTTTATAGATTCGTTAAGGTTCGAAATTCAGGTTCGAATTTGATTCAATTCAGTTCAGTTCGTTAAACAGGTTCGAAAATAATACAAAGTTCGTTAAAAATTGAATCTGGTATTGAATTTTAATCTGCTGAAAGTGTAAGTAAAAAAAATGAAACAGAAATTTACATTCATGAAAATCGCATAGAGAATAATGAAATCAATACATAACAACACCGACCATCACTTTATCCACGAAGCTAAAATTGAAACAAATTAAGAAAACTATCCGAACTAGGAAAAAATTTCTAGAATGATATTAATACACCCAACAACAGTTACTGCACAGCACAAAATAATCTTATTACTATTGAAAGCTACCATTTTTCTAATATATAGTTAACATAGTCACAGAATAGGGCCACTAACTGAGATTTAAACTCCACCTTTCTCTTTAATTCAACAAAGTGAGTATGGGATGCACCAGTAAAAATCAGCGAACACCAGCAAAGAAAGACACCTCCTGGAACCAGAAACACCACCACGAAGGCACCAGTAAAATCTGACATGACCAAGGAAGCAAAGCAAGCAAATCAGAGAACAAGCTACGAAAATATGAAAATAAAAAGGGTTAAAGAATTACCCGAGGCAAAGGCAAATCGCAGAGGCAAATCGCGAGTCTCTCTTTTCTGTTTGCCAGAAAGGAATAAGGTGTACCTGTTGGGAAATTAGAGTCGCGAGATTAGAGTAGGTGGAGGAGAGACGGCCGGTTGGGGAGCCCTTATCGCGACTCGCGAGAGACGGCCGGTTAGATCTTGAGTTATCGAGAGAGAGAGAGAGAGAGAGAGAGAGAGTGAGTTGTATTTGATTAATGATGTATTGTAAGAATATATTTATTAATATAGATTGGCAGCCCTTGCCAACTTTTTCAAAAAAAAAACAGAGAGAGAGGGAGAGCGAGAGTGACACTGTGATCAGAAGGTCTTCGCGTGTGAAGGAATCAGAAATGGAAATGGATTTGACGACGAAATTGTGATCGGAAACGAAGAAGAGACGAGAGTCGATTTCAATCGACGTGATTTGAAGGGCACGAAATCGTGTTGCAAAGTCGCCTCAAAATCGATGGTATTTGACGCGATTTGTAAGGACCACTGTGAAGAGATGCTCCTGACCTTCTTCTTTCGCGTTTGCCTTCCGCTCTTCCGTCGGTAGTTCAGCGTAGTCCGTTGGTAGTTCAGCGTATTCCGTCGGTGGTTCTGCCTCTTCTTTCTTTCGCGTTTATTTCCGTCGGCAGTTCAACGGAGACTGTTTTCTCCTCTCTCTTTTTTTTGCTTTTTTTTTTGAAATTTTTATGTTGTGAGCAGTAACCTAAATGGATGGCATAAGGTGTAAATAGAGAGAAAAGTTAGGATCTTTCTGAAACATGTTATAATGAATTCTCTTCGATCCTTCTCTTATTTTGATCAGAAAAATTCAATTATAAATCTATTTTACTGAAATCAATTCTATTGAACTCTATTGAATTCTTGCAAAATTTGTTTCTGCTCAGAGGGTGAGTCTGGAAGGCTGGGTAGGGAAGGAAATTTGTCATGGCGTGACTAGTCACATCACGTTAACGTCACGTGTGTTGATTACGTGACGTGACTCGCGTGACGTGATCATTCGCGTGACGTGACCACATTCCAGTGAAAATATACGTCACGTCACGTCACGCGAACCAGTCACATCACGTCACGGTATGAAACATAGAGTATCCAACTTTTTTTATATGTATAGAGTATCCAGATTTTTATTTTAGTGTAAATTTAATGATATTGGTACTCATGTAGTACTGATTTTTATTTTCTTTAGTTTAGTCTAATATATATTTGTAATTTAAATTTTTAAAGTAATGTCAGATGTAACATTTCATAAAAAAAAATCTTTAGAACATTATTTACTTATTTTAGAATTTTTTATATTTTTTTTCTAAATTTTCAACAATTTAAATTAAAATATAAAAAAAATTGACATGACTAATTTACGTCACGACACGTTACGTCACGTGTGATCACATCACGTATAGTCACGGCGTGACTACACGTGACGTGACCATTCTTCATCATTTTGGTCACGTCGCGTCACGTGAAAAAAAAAGTTGATCACGTCACGTCACGTCACGTGACCAAATCACGGCGTGTCACGTATTTCCTTCTATAAGGCTGGGAGCGCTGCGTCTAATTTTCTCTCTGTCACGGACGGTCAGGATTAGATGGAGATTCGAACCTCACAAAGTCGCGAAACAATATCGAACGAATCTGCCTATGTTTGAATTCGGTTCGAATTAATTTTGAACTAAACTGGTTCGAATTAATTTCGAATCGATTTTTTTCGAACCTTTTCGAATCAAACTCGAATCGAATTACGAATCACGAATATTTTGTGCAGCCCTAATGTAAAGTGCATGTGTTGTTAAGAAAAAATATGAGTTGTGTAATGTTATAATAACATAACTAAATTAAATTAAGTTTATTTGATAAATTGATGAGTTAAATAAATTATGAATATATACACATAATTTTAATAAAAACGATTAATTGGCTGTATAATTCTGATTAATCGGCCGTATATCGATTAATCACTTGGCGGTACCCCATCCGTCCGACGAGTGGATACTGTTATTTACAATACTATTTCGAACTACTATTTTATGCTTGGATGTGTTTGAATTAGTAAAAATAGACTATTTTTTTTTTTGTGAGTTAACGTGATATTTTATTAACCCAATCAATAATTTAGTTCACTATTATCACTTTCCAAGTATCTATCCAAATGCAGAAAGAGTGTCAAATTGAAAGAGAGGAGGTAGTAAGAGATGGGTGCGTATCCTCTGAGATATCTCAATTTTTGCGTGACTATTTTTTTTTTTTGTGAGTTAACGTGATATTTTATTAACCCAATCAATAATTAAGTTAGTTCACTATTATCACTTTCCAAGTATCTATCCAAATGCAGAAAGAGTGTCAAATTGAAAGAGAGGAGGTAGTAAGAGATGGGTGCGTATCCTCTGAGATATCTCAATTTTTGCGTGATCGACGTGTCCGGTGCCTATTCAGGGAACCGTAGGGGGGTCAGTATTATTGGAGTTTTGAGATTCGCGCAGAACGTATTTGAACGATTGAGATGTTCCAAAAAGTCACGCAAAGTTTGAGATATTTCAGAGGATGCGAATTCGTAAGAGATGAAAGTGGAGGAATAAGAAAAATTTAGATGGGGGCGAAGTGCACGCAGAAATACAAAAGAGGTGTTCAACAGAGTAGGGAGCGTGGGGTTCGGATACCAAAGGAACTCCAGAGTTTGAGTTTGAATTCGGACCGTCCGATTAGAATGCGAACCAATTCAATATAAGATAGAATTTCACATCATTTTTTTTTTATATTCGTGCATATTTTAATTAGACCGTACATATCCAAACTCAACTTAAGAGTAGAAGATTAAAAACTTAAGAAGCACTAAAGAACTGATATTTAGTTGTCTTAATACGTAGATGAAAGCCAAGTAAGCTAAAAAAATGAGTAGAGGTGTCTTAAAGTCCGAGCAGAGAATTAAGATCCGGACAAAAAGAGGCTAAAATAGGAGATCTTAATTCGTATTAAGAAACTAGTGTTCAGCAAGATTAAGCGGTTAAAAAAATTAAAAGAAGCGGAGGCTTAATCCGTTATTGTCGAACGGCCCCTTAAAGATCCGAATTGCTTGTGTAATTAGTATCGCTATAAACGAAGTCAGCAATTCAGCATACGGACATACGGTGCACTTGTAAATACACTAGTAAATAATGATGTATGGACTACTACTTTTATAATAATCAAGAGTTAATTATTCATATTAAATCATACTTATTTATTTTATCTTTCGAACGGTATGGATTAATTGGTTGATTTAACTCACGCAGGCTCTCTGCTTCATATCTTACAGTGTAATTATGTATGAGTAAAATTGTTTTTAATGCAAAATCTGTTTTTTTTTATTGAAATTATTAATGAAGACCTAACAAACCTTGCGTCAGCTAACCTACATTTTTTTCGCGGATTTAATTCTCTTTTCATTTAATTTGTAACCTTATATTTTATTTTATTGAAAAGGTTTCTAGATGTGTTCTGTTGTCATGACTCTTGAGATTATACGGGTGATATTTTACATATGTAGAAACTTACAAATCAATCGACAAGAATTCATACTCACGCAGATGTATAAAGAATAATATGAGAATGTGCATAAATTATCATTGGACTGTGTCGTAAGAACTAATGTGGACAATTCTAACCTTCCTTTGAAATTGTTGATATTAAAATTAGTCTTCTTGTTAATATATTAATATTATTAAATCAAATAACTATTTTTCATTAAAAAAAATTGAAAGAATTGCACAATTATAATCTCCATTCTATTATTAAGCACCTTGGGTTCCTATCCTGCAACAGTTATGATTAATTAATCTAAATTCAGATTGAATTTGAGACCTCCAATTAAATAATCTGGTTTTATTTGATTGAATGTATTTATCTTAAGTGTAGAAGTCTAAATTTAATTAAAACCATACTCGCTATATATACGGCCACACGATATTAACCGAACGGACGTTACGAACAGCCCTGCGCCATCCTCGCAGAAATCAAAATGAAAATTAAAATCAACTCAAATAAAAAAAAAATTGGGAGATGGCAGTCGACATCCTCGACGGCGATTCCTCTCCTCTTCCAAAACCCCCATTGGCACGAGCGCCACAGAGAAGAAGTGATGCGCCGCCTTCTCCGATTCTTCTCCTCGACGACGATGATCACACTCCGACCAAGCCCGGGCAACCAAAACCACCCCGTCATCTCTCGTCGCACTGTCTCTTGGTTCCAGTCCGGATGTGCCTCCTATGGAAAGTTCGCTGGTTAGTAACAGGCTCTTTACTTCTTGAGATTCTTTTAACATTATTTCTATTTTATTAGCATATTTTTTAGAAATGGTAGTCTAATAGTGGAAAGTTCTCCATTATTTTCCCTAAGACCAACATACGGATTTTGCTATCAGGTTTTGTTATTATTTAACAAGTAAAAAGTTCATGAACTAATGGTTTCAAGGAAATTGATGGGTTTTATATACCACTTTTAACAAAAAAAAAAAAAAAACTAATAAAGAGTTCTGATTCAGATAATTAGAAAACTAGAGAGGTCGTATAATTAGTTTTTGCATGATTTAATCTTTGTAGTGGTGTATCAAGCTAAGGAATTTTGTGATCTCTTCAGAAACAATATGAATATACTGATGGACCATGTACACAAATTGCAGAGCCAATATCCATCTTTTACAATTTGTTATGCCAACAATATTTTAATGAGCTACCTTAAAAATGGTCAAAGTGTGCATCCTTTTCCTTTTGCTTTCTTATTTTGTTAATTTTGTTTTCATTACTGTTGCAAGGTCAAGTTTCTGCTTATATTTGATAAGAAATAAATAAGTAATCTAGATATTTTCATTTACCAGCTTCTGTCAGTTCAACGTAATTAATATCAGTACAAAATTCAAACTACGAGGTGGTTGGATTTGATTTGCGATGTATTTTGCTTCAGTTTAAATTCTTCAAGGTTCTTAGTTAAATTAAAGCAATCTGATATTAATATTTTGAGCTGGTTTTCTCTGGACTTAATCAAACTTTATTATTTGTAATCTCCCTGGCCTTTTGCTTAATTGTATAAGCCGGTAGTATAATTTTGCATTCTTAAAAGTTAAACAATTACCAATTTATTTAATTATCTTTTGCGGGGCCATTCTGTCATTACTCTTTCGGTTGTATCTGACTTGCATCTGAAACACCTTAGAGGTTGCAATGTTCTTACAGGTACTTTTCTCTTACTGGAAGTGAGTTATTTTTTATACTTGCTTGGTCAATCCTTATTGATGTAATTATCTTTCATCAATTTCATTAGTAGGCACTCACCAGTCACCTTTGGTCATGACCACTTACCAGGACCACATGTATCTTTGTTATTTTCTGATGTTTTGTAATGTCTTTTTATAAATTGTACCCTTTCTGAATTTTGGAATTCTATTTTGAAAAATTTGCAAATCATAATTTCTATCTGTAATAATTAGGTTTGGCTTGCACTTAATTTTTGAGGCAATTTCTCTCTGTGGCATTACAATTGATTTATTAGAATATGTAACTTTGTAAAAAAATATCAATGTATATATATATATATATATATTTTTGTTATTTGATATAATGTTGTATGTCGATATTGATTTGTTGTACGATATTTGATATTAGATAAGAATCGAGCTATTATTGATATTATTGGTACTTAAAAGATACATAATCATCGCATCATTAAATTATTATCAAAGATCACGGTTTAAGATATTAAAAATACAGAATCATATAAATTCTATTAGCATGTCCCATAATTTTTGAATAATTATTATTTTCATTGGTATTTTTTTTTATAAAAATATGTTTTTTCTCTTATAATATGTCTCCGTTGCAACGCACGGGTATACCTATATATGAAGCAGTGAAAATGTTAAATAGTTCATGAAGTAAAATAATAATTTGTTAGTTTGATTTGAAGAGAATCACCAATCAAGTGAGTTTTAACAAATTGACCTTTTAAAGACAAATATTGAACATTAAATTTTAATAATTGGCCGACCTTATTAAAGTATCTGAGACAGATGCATTGAATTCTTGATAAAGAGGTGAGATTAATGAAGTGTAAAAGAAAGAGACGGATCATAATTATGTGTGGGAAAACAATAATTTAATTAAAGTTGATGTTTTTCTTCCATTTGTTTGTGAAGCGATAGACAATGGATGAAATTTTTATTCAATTTCATAAGTAAATCAAAATCCAACAATATAGACTTGAAAAAAGAAAACAGACTTCAGAATCTTCCTTGATCCTCGCAGAACTTTTTTCTAAATAGACGCTAAAATCTACTCTCTCTCTCTCAACTTGAGAACCGATTCCACTGTTTGTCAAATTGGTAAATAGAATTATGCTTTTCCAAATCAAACTACTCATCTGTGTTGAGATCCGTACATAAAAAGAATTCTACGGTTAGATTTAGAAAAGCATAATTATGTTTGCCAATTTAGCAAGTAGCGAATTCCGATTCCTCAACTTGATCGTCAAGAGACCCAGATTAATTATTAACGGGAAATTTTACAAAGTGTCATTCCTTTTCAAAATATAGAACAAAATACCCTCTTTCCAAAATTCTTAACAAAATACCCTTGTGGACCCACTTGTTCCATCTCTTTCCATCCTTCTCACTTATTTTTATTTACTCTCATTTATTCTTTACTTAAAGTAAAATTTACAATTGTGATTTCATTCCCATTTTGAATATTTTTTTTATTTTTGTGTGTATAAATAATTTAGAATAAAAAATTAAAGTGTCAAATTTTATTTGTTTGAACCAAAAAGTATAATATTAGCATAAATGTAGAATATTTCCAACATATGAGTCTTTAAAAAATATTATATTATAAGATATAGTATTAACTTATTTTATAAAAAATCTAACAAATAAATGTTTTTAACATACGCATTTTATATATTATTCTATATAAATTTCATATTCTTAGTTTTCACAACAATAAGGGGATTTTATCACATCACATGTTAAGAATAATTTAGTAACATACTTATATTTCAATAAAAATATACTAATTATATATTTGATATAATCTTAAGAAATTAAGAAATAAAAACAAGTGCAAGAAATATTGAATTCGGATACTATAACAATAAGTGATGTAGATGACTTGTGATACATTTTTTACACTTTCGAAGTGCATATGTATATGGTCAAATTAATTATTAGATTCAACAAAGTTTAATTTTTAATTTTTCACCATAATATATTCAATGGCAAGTCGTGTTACTTGCATTGTAATTGATTCAAAGCTGATGACATTATTTATTTCTTAATTTCTTGAGATATATCTTATACATAATTATAATATTTTTTTATTGAAGCATAAATATCTCACTAAATTGTTCTTAACATATGATTCGGTAAAATTATTGTAATTGTGAAATTTATACCGAATAAACTAGATAAAATGCGTATGTTAAAATTATTATATGTTAGTTAAAAATAGTTTATAGAATAAGTTAATACCATTTCTTATAATAATTTTTTAAAAAGAACAATATGTTGAAAATATTATATATATACACCAATACTATACTTTCTAATTTTAGAAAATAAAATTTCACACTTAATTTTTTTATTCTAAATAATTTATATACATAAAAAATAAAAATTAATCAAAATATAGATGAGATATCACAATTATATATTTTACTTAAGTAAAGAACAAAGAACAAATGAGAATAAATTGAGAAGAGTGAGAGGGAGAGAAATAGAGAAAACAAGTGAGATCTATAAAAATATTTTGTTAAGAATTTAAAAAATATATATTTTGTTTTATTTTTTTAAAAAGAAGAGCTTGTAAGTTACATAGAAAAAATAAATAAAGAAATCATAACCCTCGTCGTTTACGAACTGGACCGCTGCGAATTCGAATTAGCATTCTCTGTTATATCTCAAACTTTGCGTGACTTTTTGGAATATCTCAGTTGTTCAAATACGTTCAGCACAAATCTCAAAGCTCAAATAATACTGGCCCCCTACGTTTCCCCGAATAAGAAACGGACACGTAGGTCACGCAAAAATTGAGAAATCTCAGAGGATACTAACTCTGGGAATTCTGGTGTACGTGTCCAGGTCGTTCTAGAAAAGTAAGTGCACTTTCAATTCTTAGATTCTCCTGTCTTCTCCAATCCAATCAAAGCAACCTGTTTTTTCTTGAGAAAATTAAAAAAGAAGCGAGAAATTCGAGATCGACCTTAGCATTACGTGGGAACCACTTGTCAGTGTCTACTTTAATATAGAGCAATCTCCACACAGTTCGAATGTTACGATACAGTACTTACTCATGTCAAACCACTGATACTGGGACCCATGGTCCATGGACCTTTATTGCCAGTGCACACCCGCCACATAATGTATGTGAGTATAGGAAGTAGAGAATCCTCCCTCCTGCACCGACAAAGGATCAATAATTCGTTTAATTAATGTTTCAAATTCAAATCAATTAATAGCTGTTGGCAAACCTAAAGCAATCCTGTTCGAATTCTCATTCTCTGAGATACCTCAAACTTTGAATATTTTTTTGGAAAATCTAAAACGTTCAAATATGTTATGCACGGATCTCAAAGCAAAAATAACACTGCCGCCCCTGCGCTATCCCCGAAGTTAAAAAAATAAAATCAAGAAATTCACATGCCAACAAAACAAAAGCACTCTCGCTGTGGATGTGCAGATGTCCATGGCCCCAGCTCCATGCACCTTTTCCTCCAATATCACTCAAGCTCAACCGCTCTTTCCTACCTCATTCTCATCCCATCTTCACCATCACATCCATTAAAATGCCATGCCTAGTGTCGCCGTTAAACTCTACAGCGTCTTCTTCAAGCTCTTCCTCCGCCGTCGCCTCCAGTCACGTCTCCAGTCTCTTTCCTCCGACCAATCTACGGCCACCAGCACCAGCTCCTTTGGCGTTTCCTCTCGACCCGAGGAATCAATCGCGCCAGCTAACCCCTCCTTTGCATCAGACGGCGTTGCAACCAAAGACATTCACATAGATCCGCTAACCTCTCTCTCGATCCGAATCTTTTTACCCGACCCATCACGGCTCTCCGCTTCGGAGCCTCCGGTCCGACGAAACAGCTTCCCTTCTCAGCCTCATCCAGTGGCACCATCCCCTCCGTCAGATCTCAACCGACGAGCCAGCTTCGACGTGACAGCAGCTTACAGTGGCTACCTTCCCATTGTGGATGCAGGAAAGCGGGTCGGATCAAGACGATTACCTGTTATCATCCAATTCCATGGCGGTGCGTTTGTCACGGGAAGCAGTGATTCAGCTGCTAATGACTTGTTCTGCAGACGAATTGCGAAACTGTGTGAGGCCATTGTTATTGCTGTTGGGTATCGACTGGCACCGGAGAGCAGATACCCGGCTTCGTTTGAGGATGGGTTTAAGGTGATTAATTGGATCACAAAACAAGCCAACTTAGCGGGTTTTGGCAAAGCAGTGGGGAGTATGGACCTATTTGGTGCTTCGTTGGTGGAACCATGGCTTGCAGCACATGCTGATCCATCCAGGTTGGTTACAGATGGAAATAGTAATTATGGTTTCTTGATTCTTGGTTATCTGGTTCTTATATTGTAATTGTAGATCTATGGTTTGAAACATTTGGTATTTTGATCTGTGAATTGAAACATCTCGGATCCCTAGTTGGGTGCTTTTGGATGTGTAGTAGTCTAGCATCAGTTATGTGCAACCGCTGAAACAAAAGTGGACCTATCAATTTGTTCCCAGGGGTGTAATTTAATGCATTAAATACCCCATCTCAGGCTACATTCTATCCAGCCTGTAAAAATCGAATTGAAATCTGCTGCAATCCTTCATTCGTGAACAGTGTCACTGAAATTCTTGAAATTCCGAATCCAGCTGTCCAACTTTTTCTATGCACGCATCTCAAAACAGCTGGGTTTTTCTGTGCACGCATCTCGAAGCACTTTGACGGCTGCATTCGGGAAAGCAAGGATTTCAGGAACACCGTTCACTAATGAGGATTTCAGCAGATTCATTTCCATAAAAAACAATATTAAGAAACCATTTAATTTAGTATTACAACCTATGGAATGAACAATGAGGCAAGCAAAAAGTGTTATGCTGTACTGACTGACTTGTACCACTGGTGGTGGTACTGTGGTAGCCATTATTGGATTCCTACTGAATACAACATAGTCTCTTGGTACGCTTAATGCTACATACATTACTAGTAATGACTCGAGTAGTCCGAAGACTCTGTTTCCCGTTAGTTCAATGTTCTCTCTCTGTTTTTTTTTTTTTTTTTTTTTTTTTTTGAGAAAACTGTTAGTACAATTTCAAATTGCACAAGCTAAGGTTTGTTTCTAATAGTTCTTTCTACCTTTTTGTAAATAGGTGTGTCCTACTTGGTGTAAGTTGCGGGGCCAACATAGCAGACTATGTGGCCCGCAAGGTGCTTGAGTCACGAAACCTTGTAAAACCTGTCAGAGTTGTTGCACAAGTTCTGATGTACCCCTTCTTCATCGGTACAGCCCCGACCCAATCTGAATTGAAGCTTGCCAATTCCTACTTCTACGACAAGCAAATGTGCATTTTGGCATGGAAACTATTTCTCCCTGAAAATGAGTTCAGTCTAGACCATCCGGCTGCAAACCCACTCGTGCCAGGCCGGGGCCCGCCTTTGAAGTGCATGCCGCCAACCCTGACTATTGTAGCTGAACATGATTGGATGAAGGATAGAGCTATTGCCTATTCTGAGGCTTTAAGAAAGGTTAATGTTGATGCGCCAGTACTAGAGTACAAAGATGCAGTGCATGAATTTGCAACGCTTGATATATTGCTAAAGACGCCCCAGTCACAGGCGTGTGCAGAAGATGTTGCAATTTGGGTTAAGAAGTATATATCAACACGGGGTCATGAAATGTCATATTGAGTTAAAATAGTGTTCTTAATTTTGGTCTTTCATCACTAGCTTTTGTTATGGAGATTTTTGGATAATATTGGGAAAGGACGGCAGTGGAGGAAATAGGTGATGGGTCGGGTTAGTTGGGATTTAATGGGATGTAGTTCGCAATTTTTATGTTGGTACATGTTGCTTCGCATGAGATCATGCGATTTTGTACATTGATTCAAACTTTCAGTGTATTAGATCAGAAATGGTTCTCATATACCCATAAATTTTAGGGGCTTTCTATAGTACAACAATCTAATTTTTGCTGTAGTACAGCGAAAATCAAATTAAATCGTAATCAGTCATTTTATCTTTTGAAAGGTATAGATATAAATGGTTGATTTAACTCACGCAGGCTCTCCGTTTCACATATTGTATTGTAATGTTAGCGTGAAAGGGTGTAATGTTTTCATGGAAAATTTCAGAACTATAATCCCCTCATATATTAAAACTAAACTAAAGTCCACTCGCAAATAGCAAGGCTCATATCAGCATCATAAGGAGATCAAAGCTTCACAAGGAATCAAAATATCCTCTCAGGTCAAAATTAGTTTTCCCTTTTCTTGTTTATGTCGATCTTTTATCACGAACCATTACATGTCTACATTACTGATGGGTTCAGCAGCAGTACCAGAAAGAAACACTCTTAATTAAGCTAACTTTTCTTGCTTAATTGTTTTGCAGGGATTAGAGCATGCAGTAGCTGGTACTGCTCTTTATGTAGTTAAAACCTGTGATGATATAGCCTAGAAGAAGCCACAATGCGAGACATAAATGATATCAAGAGCGGAATCAACAAAACAGGCGAGGGCGTTTTTGTCCAAGTCCCGGAGGCACTATAGATATTCTTTCTCTCAAGTGTTAAACATTTTGACTAATTTTTGGTTTTCTTTACGTAATTGGTTGTTCACTATGATCTAAGGCCTGCTAAACTGAGTCGGGCCGACTCATGGACTTTGAGCTGGGCTCTTGAATGAGTCAAATTGAGTTGAGCCCAAACTCGGCTCGAACTCGAAACAATTCTTTGTTTCTCTAACCGAGTCGATCTGATCCGAACTGAGCTGCCCATTGAGTTGAATCATTCTCTTCCTTCGCTTCTCCCTCTAGAAGCTCCATCTGCTCTCTCACTCGGTCGCTCTCCAGTCTACATCTGCTCTTTCACTCCGTTGCTCTCCAGTCTCCATCTTCTCTCTTCTCTCAGGTGCTCTCTCTCTCTCTCTCTCACAGCTGTTTAAATTGGATGGAAATACTAGGTGTAGCCTTACAAAATTAAAAACGAAATCCCTTATAACCCATAAAATTAAATACTAGAAAGTCCCACAAAACTACATGTTTACTGGTTAAGTACTGGTATAAATATGTACTGGGTACCGATACTGGACTATATTTTTTTATATAATAGTTGTGTTTCTCTTCTAACAGATAGAGGGAAGAAGGATGCAATAAGATCTTCGCAAAATTTGTCGAATCTATTGGCAGTGAACAGGTACATATCTAAATTTAACACTGTGACTGGACTGCTAATTTAACACTAGCTGTGTCAAATTCTATTAGAAGGGAACAGGTACGTATCTAAATTGTGGTGCTTTATTGCATAAATTTATCCAAAAATTTGGTGCAATATGAGTGGATGGATTCAATTAAAATCATATTAAATGGATCAGTCTTCTATCTGTGATGCTTGATTAACTACTCATGCTCAATTTTTCGCAAATCCATATTAAATTAAATGAAGTTGGATCAAAACAGTGGTGCCAATCTGGTATCTATTCGCTTCTGTCATTGGTTTTGAGCAATTAGCGACTCCACTACTTTTAGGGAACCCAAATTTGAAATTCATTTTTGATCAGTACATGACTGGTTCAGTACTGGAGTCTGAACTAAAATAGAACAGTGGTATCTATTTTCTCTTTTTTGTTTACAATGCCGGTATATATGCATTTTATAGTTAGTTCAGTTGTGTGTTTTCATTTTCAGGTTGTTGTGCACAGTGAATTTTGAATTCGGTTGGCTTCTTTTCACTTCTGATATTTTCTTCTCAAGGGCTATAAGAGATCAGCAACAGGTTAGTTATTTGCACAATGCAAATTCATGTAAGGTTAGGAAGATGACATATGTACAGACATTTCGTGTGATAATATAGGATCAATTAAGTGCAGTCTAATAATTGATTTCTTTTAACCATCACTTTTTATCGATCTCGCTTTCAGTATAGTATGGTGCTATTTTATACTTCTGTGTATTTTATTTTATTTAGAGCTAATCAAGAGATGAAACTTTTTTTGTAAAGTTCATGTCTTAATCTCATTCCCAAACAAACCCTGGTGCTGGGAATTCTCAAAGCTGATTGATCGAAGTAAGGCAAAATCGTACCTAGTTTCACAAACAATACCATTATTACGTCACATAACCATGGTTTATCGATACAGCTGCAAATGTTGTTGCATTTATCTCTTCTAACCTTCATTTTAAAAGTTAAACCAACCAAAGAAAAACTTACCTTTTGAACTAGTTTGGTACTGGTATATGGCAGGTGGTACCAGCCACTATTCAAGTTAGGATTCTTCCTTTCATGTTTAATTTAGTTGATGTTTATTAACTGTTCTGAATTAAGTTGGGTGCACCAAAAATTTTAGTTGCACAATTTTTTTTCTTCAATGCTCTAAATGTTTAACTTATAATTTTTGAAGGGTTTCACACAATAGCAGTATGCATCAAATATGGATGCTTTATATTGTTTAGGCTCTAATATTAGAAAGTTTCTACTTTTGAAATTTTTATTATTTATCAATTGTTTCAGGCTATTGTTGCACCAGCAAGCTAGATGACTTATTTACAGTGCTCAATCATCTTTCGAATTATAGTTTTAGTTATTAAATCCTGAGCTAGTGCAGCAGTCTGTTCTCATCAACTTGGAGATGTTTTTGTATTCGAATTTTGCCACTTGTTAGATGATTCCATGAGCTGTTTCATTATGTGATGCTCAGTTTGATTAGGGCAGATTGAGGCGGTTTGAAATTATAATGGTTTGATTAGGGCAGTTTGATTTTAAATTTTAGTGAATTTTGTACTGTTTGTACGTACTAAATTTTGAATTATCAGGTGTAATGGAAGCTCAATTTGATGCGTTATTACTGAATTTCAGAATTTAGTTGCAGTATTTTCTAAACAAGCAAGCAAGCAAACAAATAAAATAATATAAAATAGATATTATTTAATGTTGATAAGAAAGAGGTGGCAAACAGACTGTGAATTCAGCGACTTATCAAACAGGGCATAAAAGAAATACAACTCAGCGACTCTTTATAAGCGAATAGCGATCCACAACTCACGAGCGGAGTTTTGGGTCGATTCGAGAATTCAAATGGACCGAGTTGATACGGGCTTTTTATCCGAGTCCAAGTTGGGCCTTTAACGAAGGTTGATAGAGCCGGGCTGAGTTTTGAATTTGATTCGGCTCATTAGCAGCCTAGCAGGACTACGTAATTAGTTGTTAAACATTTTCATATTGTGGAACTGTGTAATTATTTTGGAGCTCAAATAATTAATTGGTTATTAAACATTTTCATATTTGCATCTACTGACAGATTGGACTTGATTAATGGTATGGCACTGCAAACCTTGGTTCCTTAAATAAAGCATATCATTTCTTTTTTGTGACCGCAAGCTACAGCCACCGATTTCAATTTACATGCCTAGGATAGTCATACATCAACTAATTTGGGATATTAGTGACAAACCAAACCAAACATTGGCACCATGTTTATCCATTACCGTTCATATGATCATACCACCTTCTCTATTCATATAAAAAAGGCCCCTCTAATTCTGACCACCCCTGCACCTTAAAAATGAGAAAAGGCGAAACAAATTTAGGCCCTCTTCGGCGAGCTTACTGTGCTCTTCGGCGAGCTTACTGTGCTGAACTGAATTTTTATTTCCCGCACGCACAGTGAAAATTAGTTCAATTCCTATTCCGTTCTCACCGCAGGAAGGTATCCGAACAGGACCTTAGTATCTGTTTATACATACCAGTAGAAACATGCATCAAATACAAGAGGAAGCATATACAAAAATACATTTTAATTTTTAAAATTTTATTTTTTGGTTATGCATGGAACAGTTGCTGACTTGTACTTAAATTCCCTACACTCGATATTTCGGGTCCATGCTGCAGAGTGCTGCAGAGTGATGACAAGATTGATAAAGATGTGAGTCATATGATACGAGCGGAGTGGGTGAAATGGTGCTAGGCATCTAGCATCCTATGTGACAGAAAAGTCTCACAAAAACTCAAAGGCAAGTTCTATAAGTTAGCGATTAGACTTGCGATGTTGCATAGTGCAGAATGTTGGGCTACTAAAAAACAACATGTCCAAAAAATAAGCGTAGCAGAGAGCGTATGTTGTGGTAGACATACAAGACACAACCTAATTAGAAACAATGATATACGTGATAGACTTGGAGTGACACTGATTGAAGAAAAGCTCGTCCAACATCGCTTGAGATGGTTTGAGCATCTCCAACGGAAGCCTTCCGAGGTGTTGGTGTGTACTTTGGAATTATACGTCGTACCGAAAACACAAGGAGAGGCGAGATCAGCTAAGATTGACATGGGAGGAAGCAGTAAAAAGGGATTTGAAGGAATGGAATGTATCCAAGGAGCTGGCTTCGGACAAGAGCGCTTGGAAGTTATCGATTAACGTACTAGAACCGTGACATAGAAAATATTGTTTTAGACGTGTTTAGGGATAGTATTATAAGTTTTAAGCCATATGATTAGAGATTTGGGGTTAAGGACCTAGAGCTTAGGATTTTGACCTCTATGATCTATAATGTAGGCATGATATAATTAGTATATTATTAGTATTATAACTATTATTAGTGTATTATTAGTGGTATCATTATTAATGTTATTATTATTATTAGTATTACTACTACTACTACTATTTTTTTTGAAGAAATATTATTATTACTATCAGAAGTAGTACTACTAGTACTATTTTATGACTATCTATCAGTAGTACTACTTTACACTTATTTTTCGAATGCCCAAATGCGCTGGAGGTATGGGGACGATGTCACAATCTTTTTCAACATGGAGCAACCGTCACTGAGATATGGGAGGCATCACTTCGAGTCGGTTTGAATGTATAGGGGCAAAATAGAAAACAATGGGCTACTGCTTTCATGGTAGTCCTATGGGCATTATGGAAGCAAAGAATGTTGGGTTTTCATGGTACTTAAGGCAGAGGAATTTCAAAAATTTTGACAAGAAAAGTACCAAAAGATCATTATGTATGACTAAAATCAAACCAAAATCAATTTCCAAATCAATAAGCATCATACCTTTAGTTTCTTGTCTCCAAACAAGAAATGAAAATCCTTGAGATGTAGGGTTGTAGCCTCCACCTCCTTGTTGATCGATGCTAATGGTGGTTGATGTGTGCGTGACCTTGAATGCCTTGTATCAAGATGAGACTCCAAAGTAGAAGCCCTCCACGGTATTCACCAAGAAATTAATTAGAAAACAAACTTTCCTCTTGCTAGAGAGTAGTAATTTGGTCGCTTCTTAATTCCTATCCTCCAAGAGAACAAGATCTTGATTCTAGGGTTTGTGAGTTCTCAACACATGAGAGAGAAACAAGAAAGAGAAAGAGTTTTGGCAGAACTTCAACTCTCAAAACGAATTGCTCTCAAAAGGAATGAGAGAGAGTGCATATATAGCACATAAGGAATGTGAAATTCTGTTTCCAAAATTAACTCCGTGTTCTACCACATTTTTTACCACGATATAATTCGAATTAGATTCTGCTCTCTGAATAAAAGTTATAGATATTTCTTTTACCTTTCTATCCATATGTGGTACGCTAAAAAACAAACATCGTATGAGGGTGTTATGGTCAAAATACGAAACATGCGCAGCAGTTTCCAGAATATGGTAGTCTAAATTTAGCACCACGTTCTACCACGTTTTTTAGCCTGATATATTTCTAATTTGGTTTTCTTCCAGAAATACAAAGTTTTAGATTTTTCTATTACCTTTCCATAAAGATATAGAACGCTAAAAATGGATATCGTATTAGAAATATATGACCCAAAGAAGAAACATTGCGCAGCAGCTTTCAGAAAACGTGGTAAACTATTTTGGGCTAACTTTTAATTATGGAAATAATTATTTAAATAAACATGAGCCATAATTAACAACAGCCATTAGGCTTTGTTTATTGGGCCAAGTTTCACTTTCCTTGTTTGAATTAATCAAATACAATTAATCTAATTAATTGTAGTATCATATATAATTATCCAAATAATTATATTTCTCATGTTCTAGTGGAAAAACCAATTTATTTATCATGTCATACATGTCAAATAAATTAAGGAGCCTTTCTAATTAATTTCTTATTGGTGTGACCCTGTGGGATCTATGTCATTCGGCAATAGAATCTGAAACTCTTTTCGATTCCATAAATTACAAGCGGCACCTAGCAATATGCATTGTAATTACCCAAATGACACATATGATAAGTACCATACTGTATCACGATCCCTAAGCAATAATTGCCTCGTGTCAATTCCATGTCTCATGATATCGTGAATAGATCCAAGGTAGGAGTGTGTCATCCTTGCAAATCTACTCGTTTCTTGATTCCGAAATAATTCAGTAATTATAATTAACTCCTTAATCATATGTGCACATACTTGTATTATTTCATCAAGGGGCCCAGTGATATCATTACTCATTATATGAGGGACATTAGTATTCTTAATAATTACTATCCCTCCACATGAGAGATACATACTGAGATAGAATCTGTATGATTGCCAGTTACGGACAACGTTGGATAATATCCACGAATATATATTCCCATGTGAGAGAAACAATCATCTCATACCTTAGAATTTCAGACACAAATAAAATATTAATGACACAAACATAATCCATATTAAATATTTTACTTTGGTCACGTCCAATCCCCTGATCTCCATCAGGTATCCATTTGATCAGATTGACAACTCCTTATCATATGATCTGCAGAACATGATCATCATCTAATCCAAATGCTAATCTTATACTGGTAATTAATGTCCCTTGTTAATTACCAAGACTAGGGACACTTTAGAGTATTTATTAACACATGTATAGAGTTCCACAATTCCAAGTCCTCAACTGAATGATCTATAATTAATAAAATACTCGAGGAACAAAATGATAAATTTAATCATTCAATTACATAAACAAATCTTAGAAAACAATCATCCTATGATTGACTTTTAGATCACAACACTAACAAAGAAATGAGGTAATCTTTCGGGGTGTTAAGATACCGACAGTGGTTGTACATAATCGGGCAAAGGATCGAGGATGCGATATTGTGGTCTTGATATTGTCAGAATAGGACAGCTGCCATGAGGCAAGTTTTTGGTAGGGGATCTAGTCGGGCCAGGTTCCTTCCTCATAGTGAAGTATAAATAATTATGTAATTCATTAGAATTGGATGTTGTAATCACATTTATTAATACAATCTTAGTAGCATCTACCAAGTTTTCAAAAAAAAAAAAAAGACTATCTACTTTACCTTGTGACTACGATTGTATTTCATTTCTAGCCTATTCCAACTTATTTGGAGCTAAAGACTTGGTAGTGGTTGTTGTTGTTGTACTTAAATTCCGTACACACTAGTTTGATAATTTTCAGTGTACTTGGGGCTTGTGAATGAATTGAGGTATCAAAATTCCTATAAACATAGTAAATATTCCATAACGAGTTCATGCTATGCAATAATTTGGTTAAAAACTAAGAAACAAAATGTCCTGAAACTGAAATATTAGTTTAATTTCTGAGCAATTTGGCTGCATTGGATGTATACTCTCAATTTGTCGCATAGAACCCTATATTAATTGAACTATCAATCTCATATTAAATTCTGGTAACACATTTAATCTTGGGATTGACCGTAGCAGCAAGCCAGCAACAGCAATGGGTGGTAGGTACATGGTACTAATATATATACTAGTATCATGCCCATGCGTTACAACGGGAATTCAAATAATTTAAAAATATATATATTCAAATGAAAATAAAAGAAAAAAATGAAAAAAAAATAGAAATTCAAATAATAAATAACAATAAAAGAAACAACAACAAATGAAAAAAAAACAGATGAAATATAACACGAAAAAAATTCTTGAAGTATCATTGCCAATGTGATCCTCTTTGATGTAGTCCAACGTTTATGAAAATGAACAAATAAAATATGAAAAATAAATTATAATTGCTTAAATTAAAAATATATAACAAAATAATAAAATTAGAAATCTTAAACTAATATCTATTCTAAAATTACATCACTTGAAAGTAACGGCAATAAAAACATATAATTATTATACTAAGCAAATTTTGTAGTTTTATTACAACTTTTTCTTCAAGAGTTGTTATTTTGAATTTTTTTATACTTCAATAACATAGTAAGAATAAAATTATAATTTATGGAAAACCTCAATACAATAATGAAGTTTATAACATAACACTTTTATATCGATTTGATGTATTTTTTTTTTTTATATTATTACCTTGTAGATTCTTATTTAGATTATTTTTCAAAAACTATCCATTGTTTCCTTTTTTTAATATGACCATATTTTTTGTAATTTAATAATACATATTAACGTGATTTCTAAAGGTTAAGATAAAATATAAAGTACTAATGTACAAGATTTTTTGGATTAATTTCAATCCAAATAAGAAAACGCATAAGATGTGTGTTAGTTTATTTTAATGAACTAATTTTGTGAGGAAATAAAGATAAATAATTATGGATGAAAAAAGAAGTAAACATAAAACACAAAAATAAACATAAATATAATTTAACAGTAATTTGGATATATAAGCTAAAAGAAGTTTCTAAAATAATTGTGTATATACAATTTGTGTGCAATTTGATATTCAATCAAGGATTGTTATATAGTAGATCTTTACAAACTTTTATTGATAAATGATAAACTTGCAAATTTTCATCATTTTTGGTATATATCATATGCACATAGTAAACATCAATCTCAAATGTTGAATTTTAAAATTGGAAATTATTCTTTATGATCATCAAGATTATCAAATTTATTTATTCTTAATTCATCCAATCCTAATTATAGAATCGTGTAATGCACCCATTGAAATGTGCAATGGTTGTCATTTTGAATAGAAAAAAAGTGTAATTTGTCAATTAAAAACATCGTAAGCATTATTTTTGTTTATGTCGTGAAGATCTTGAACAATTAAAAAAAAAACAGAGCAAATAATGAACATCTGATGAAAAAATAAGCGATTTAATTGACGATGGAAGCTCCAATACAAATAGTATTCCTCATCTATGTTAATTAGCAACAAAAGAAAATAAAGAGAAATACCCTACTAAAGAAAAAAAAAAAAGGTGATCAAACCAAAAATAAACATAAATACAAAAAATGATATAACTGGAATGGGTATCACTAAAAAAAAGAGCTAACAATACCTGTAATGCTTTCTGAAGAATCGACAAAATACATGTAATTTAATTAATCGGAGATAACATAAAATGCATGCAATTTATAATAAGAGGTGTATGTATCGGCAAAGGAAATAAAATATGTATCGAACAAAGAAAATGAATCGGCAAAGGAAATATGTAAGGTATAAAGAAATATTATTAATGAGAATACAGAATAGCTGGAGGCGATGCGTTTAACAAGGAAATATTAATGAAATAAGGAAATTTGATTTAGCATCTTTAATTTTTAAATATAATTTAATTATACTGTGTGGCATTATGTGTAGTGAGTATAGTTTTAATTAAATTTATACTTCTACACATAAAATATATGCATTTAATCAAAAGATGACAGATTATGTAATTGAAGGGTTGATTTTAAATCCAAAAATTTATCCTTCAATCTTAGCCGTTGGCGGATCAGGACAACTATGTGCATTATATAAGGATGGAGATATAAAGAGAGAGAGAGAGAGAGAGAGAGAGAGCTGGGCTACGGTGGTTCGTGGAGAACAACAAGTTTTTACTCCATGGCACTGTATTTTTATTTTGAAAATCCAAATAACTTGATCCAAACAGCTTAACATGATCTCCATATTGAAATGTGCTTGGAGACCAAATTTTATATTTTTTGAATTTTTTTTACTATTTATTAAGTCATTTTGAAAATCACTATATTTAAGTCTATTACTAAATACAATAGCTTCGATTAAAGAGCAATTGAAACAAATAACCAAATACACAGTGAGAACGTTTTTAATTTATAAATTCTGAATTTTTCAACTTTTGCTAGATCAAGTTAGCATCTTCAATTTGTATATTTTGTTATTAATCTTTAACATTATTATTATGTTTATTTTTTACTAAAGAGTCCTGGTACACTCCAATATTTTTTAGATGCTATTCTTGAGAATTAAACATGTATCTTTCTATAGAGAGACGAGGGCTTGTGCCACTCCATTCAGCCTGTGGTTTTTAATCATTATATTTAGTTTAAACCAACATTTTATGACGATGGAAATGACTCAAGTGGTGGAACTTTAGGTATATAAATTAGAGGATGTGGGTGGGTGTTAGAAATAATAACCTTTAACATATATGATTGTAATATAATACCTAAATATCTCTAAGAAAATGATTAGCAGTTCTTCTCCATGGAATCAATCATTAATTGTCTTTGTTAATGAGTTGCTACTATATTATACTTTATGATGTATTGTTCAATTTAAAACGAATTCCACTAAGTACTTTATTATAATATCAGCCGTGTCGTACGAGTACTCTGCCAGTTTATTAATTTTAAATGATACAGAAAATGAAATGTAAGACCGAGCAATCTCATGGAAAATATCAGAGAACCGTTTTCGTGTTAATTTAATTAAACGATCAAGGTCTTAATTAGGTACAGATATCTGATTTGTACATTTCAACAAAAATCATTGACCACTCCGTAGAAGTCTCAATTTTGATCACTTGCATTATTAGACCATCGTGTAAAAGTCCAATTTTCATAAAGTAAGTTTTGACTAAATTTTAGCATGATAAAATCGCCAAATTAAACTGAAAACGAAGTTCTTAAGGCCCAATTTTCGTGGAATCTCATCCAATCCACATGATGATAATTATGAATGGACAAAAAACATTAGACGCCTTTTTCCTTTGACCTTTTTTTATCAATGGATTTTTACACTTTTAGCCCAGTACATTTCTTATTTAAACGTAATTTTAGGAGCAGTATATATCAGTCAAAATAGACGACGGCCGGTCTCTCCTTTAATTTTAATAACTATATAAAAAGAAAGATATTTATAATGTATAATTAATACACTAAATATTTACTGATTTGACCTCTTATATATATATATATATATATTTTGTTGGGTCCCTCTCTCATTACACTTTTGCTTTCTGTCATTTGTAATTATCTTTGTTTTATAGGGCTACTTTGCAATTTAGCATATATGTGTAAAAGCAAACCTTTTAGCATATATCTGTTTCTATTCGGTTTTTTCCTTCGTACCACTTGAAACCCTACATATTCTTAGTTCCAATTTAAAAGTGAGATTTTAAAAATTGTTGGTGTTTGGCCGTCATATATGTTTTTTTTTTAATTAATACATTGTTCCTACTTTTAAATGATGTAGCTCATTTATTTATTTTCTTAAATTTTGCAATTGCATAGGTTTGAAAAATAAAAATTTGATTTGTGAGAGAGATTGAAATTAATAAAGTTCTTGGTAGAAAGCAACAAAGATTGTTTGTATATTAAAGGTTGAGCTGAGTGATCGCATTTATTATATGATTGCACAATTAATTATGTTTCTGTGTAATGTTTAATAATAAAGTACTTCGGTTTCCATCTTCTGATGAAGTATGTATAAACCGAACTATTTTAATTTAGAGTTACCGTTTTTCCATGTTATTCTTGAAACTTTTTTTTTTGGGGGGTGAGGGGATTTCATGTATACCCCCTAAAAACTTGGAAATTACGTATTTTCCCATCTAAAATTCATAATATAAAAAAAATCATAATATCATATATACCCTTCTAAACTTTACAAATTCACAAATTTATCCATTTTATTGTCTTTTCTATTAAAACTCATTTTAAATTTATGAAGTACCCATTTTACCCTTCATTAAAAAATAAAAACTAATAGCATGTTTCAGAAAAATGCCAGTCTTATAATTGATCAGATTCCGAGGGCAAATGAATCATTTCTTTACTTCTGATGGTTACACAAGCATATACCTAAAGGTCACTATCTAAGTGTTAGAAGTAGAGAAATGATATATTCATTTGCCCTTGGAAATATAAAATGGGTACATTGTAAATATAAAATGAGTTTTAATAGAAAATACATTAAATGGATAAATTTATGAGTTTTTGAAGTTTAGAAGTGTAAATTTTATGAATTTTAGAGGGAACCTACGTAATTTGAAAGTTTTCGGAGGGTATACTTGAAACCCCCCATTTTTAATCGCTTAATGATACATGTTTGATAGTTAATGTCTCTAGTTTTTTCTATTAATTGGGGTATGTACGTACGTAGTTATTGGTATTGATTGTAAAATTATTTTCATAGGTTTAAAATCCGTGAGATAGTTGAGATTTAAGATAGTATATATTATAGGTGTCTGAGATGAGCCACAATAACATGTTGCAACCATATTCAAGTACAACTTTGATCAGTGCAGGTTCCAAATTAAAGGTCCCTAAACAGTTAAGTAAAAGATTCGTACTCGACTAATTAAGCTAAAATATCAAGTCAGCGAAATAAAATATCAGGGCATGCATATAATGATGTCAGAAATAAATTAATGTCCATCTTTTGCTTCCAAAGTTCCAAGCCAGGGTCCCAATTGGCGGAAATAAATCTGCTGAGATTTCAAAGGATGGCATGGCTCGTGCCATTCTAATTCTAACTGTTCATGCGTTTCAAGATTCATGTTATACAAAAAATATTTTTTTTAAGATTCGTGTGTTCTAATAAGTGAACATAAGTTGAGATTGGAATCACAGGACCTGCGATCCTTTAGAATCACAGCAGATTCGCTTCCCCCTATTGGCACCTGTAGTCTAAATATCAATGATTAATTGCATATATATAGCAAGTGAGAGCGACAGGCGATATATAGGCGATAGATGAGATCATTGCATGCATATAGTTTACATATATAATTGATTTATCCCATCAACCAATATGAAATGTGAATTATTATTATTGTAACTTAATTAGTTTCATATTATTTAACTAATAATCAATTTTGCATCAAATATTATTATTTTTCACGTATATATACATCATATATACATTACATTTCAATTATTAGATTTTAAAATTATAATTATTTTTAATGTCTGTCAGAATTGTCAACAGATTCTCAGAGAATCTGTTGTGAAAAGTGCCAACAACGCACAATAAAATTATAGTTCCGTATATACTTAGGCTTCTCATTTGACTTCAAAAAAGCAGCTATCAAAAGGATCTCTTTTAGATTGAAATGGGCAGTTAAAGTCTTAATTGCCACAAGGAAATTAATGTTGAATATATGACTAAGTAACAGTAAATTAGTTAAGAACTGTACATAATGATGCAAACTTTCTTACAAATATTACCAACACATTAATTAATTGCATGCTACAAGTAATTAATAAGGTAAAGAACAAGCAAACCTTATTAAATCTGAAAACCTTAACAATACTACACTCCAAATATATAATACAATATTTAAGTACTGAATAATAAAATATATAATGCAAAATAGTAAAATACTCGATCTGTTGCTTCATCTGCTAGTAGTACCTAGTAATACGAACCTCCCTGTCTCTGTGTTCCCTGAAAACTATTTTTTCTTTTCTCTCTCCATCTCCATGGCAATGGCTGTCTTCATGCTGAAACAACGAGAGCAGAGCTTTACTACTTCAATCTTTTTTTTTTTTTTTTTTTTTTTTACTACTCGTCACTGTTACACTGCTTTAGTATGATATGCTTTAGATATATAGTAATTATGCAAGGCCCAAATTTTTTTTACAGAGTCACTATATTTGTAATTAAAGATTATAAAACAGCCACAACAAGTGTCATGTTGGCACCAGCAAAAAGAACTGGCAAGACAAGTGACTTACCAAAAATAAGATGCATAACGTACGGCTGAGTAACAAGTGATACATTTTAATTCTCTAATTATATTAAACATTCCACATGTTGTGGAAGTACATGAGATATTTTTAATATCAATAAGTGATAAATATGCATCAGGTGACAAAATTATGAATATGTGTCATGTTTAGTCTTACACACACACACACACACACACAGGGATGGGCTATGGTGAGTTGCGAAGTAAAACAAATTTTTACTCCATAGCACTATATTTTCATTTTGAAAATCCAAACAACCGATCCGAACCGCTCAACATGTTCTCCATATTGAAATGTGCTTGGAATCCAAATTTTATATTTTTTGAAATTTTTTTACTATTTATTAAGCCACTTTGAAAATCGCTGATCCAATGGTCCAGAAAATTTTACTGTTTTTTACTGTTCGCCCAGATCTGAGATTTTCAAAGTGGCTTAATAAATAGTAAAAAAATTCCAAAAAAATGTAAAATTTAGTCTCCAAACACATTTCAATATGGAGAAAATATTGAGCGATTCGGATCGGTTGTTTGGATTTTCAATTGAAATACGAACGTAAAGTAAAATAATATTTTACTTCGCAACTCACCATAACCCATCCCTATATATATATATATATATATATATATATATAAATATATTAATAAAAACATTAAATTTGTTCAACCTATATATAAAAAGTTGGATATCCTTTAACCAATATTTAATTAACACATCATTTGTCAGATCATATATACAATACCATTATATATGTATAGATTCTTTTATTGACATGTGAAGTTTTCCTCACTTTGAGAGCATTTTAGAGAACAAGGATCGATATGATCATATCATCACCCTTAAATGTAATTATAAGATAATTGTTTTACTTGGTGGTTTATGAGGGATTCTATTCATATATATAAATCAGGCTTAATTTCAGTATTTGAGAATATAACTACTTTTTTGCTTCATATATATAGAATAAAAAAAGAAGATAGAGATGATATAGTTACTAGGTAGGATGTGTTGTATGTGTTATCGACATATGCATGCTTCCTCGTCTCCTTCAGAATCCAATTGCATAGTTTTTGCGGGTTTTTTGCGATCTCTGCGTTTACAATCAATTCAGCAGTTCCCTTATCGTAATCGACACTTCTTGTTTCTCTAACACCTAATGATATTTTCACAATTCAACAATATAATCAATATATACATAATAATACTTGCAGAAAGCATTAAAAAAGAAGAAGCAAAGTTTGTACTTTCAGAAACACTTCATTGGAATTAATTAAAGAAAGGTAATTTTGGCTATACTACAAGTCTAGTATACATGCATATACAACTATATATATATATATATATATATATCAAATATAATAAAACACACGTAGTGTTTATTAACAGAGATCATATATATCAGCATAAGCATAAGTGCATAATCAAATTGGAGGAGGAGAGAGAGAGACCATCAAAAGTGACAATAGCGCGGCGAATTTGGGCTGGACAACCTTTGCATGGGCACCGGTTCTCAAATTTCAAAAACAGTATCTCGGAATCATCTGAGCACATCGACTGTTAAAAGAAATAAATATACAAGATGATGAGCACCTTGAAAACAAACTGCATGTCATAAAGAAAACAAAAGGAATTAAGCATGCATGCATGTAGGTCCACGTAGGGCATGCATATATATATGTAGCTAGGCTTCTTATTACCATTGTAGAAATTATATTTTTTAACGAACAGACCAGCCTCTCTGTAATTCTTTACTTGATAAAATTAAGACTAGTGGTTGGTTGTTGGTACAGAGTTAGGTTTGAGAGAATGGGGGTATATATAGCCCAGAAAAGAAAGTATCCGTATATATACAGTACATGTCTGCTGTGTAGCTTCCTGGAAATTCCAACATTATATAGGAAACATTCAACTCTGATATTTTAAAACAATTAATAATTTAATTGGTTCTAGATTATCCACGGAAAGTATAAATATGGGATTTTGACTGTCCGTTTGATATTAAAAAATAAAGTTCCTCTTCATATGAGTAGTAGTTCTTGGGAAGTTTAACAAGAGTATATATGCATGTAGTAGGTGCATGTTGTACTAAAGAGTCTAGGTCTAAGTAATAAATATATGGTGCGGTAGAGAGAGTTTGTGTTATAAAAGTGTGATGTAGTATTTTTAATATAATAAAAGTATATTTGAATTTATTTGTCTCTCTACTCAACAATTTATAATTCTTTATTACACTTGAAAGTCATAATATATATACCCATGAATTCCCTTAATTATTTCTATTCTAATTTTATGCTTTTTTAAAAAAAAAAAATCAAACGGTTTAATTTCATATTCATTTCCATTAGTCCCCAATCAAATTGACCGGAAAATTTACCCGAGAATCTTATAGAAAATTCACCTACTGATGATAATCTGTGGACAGAAATTCAGGAATATTGGTCGTCGTCAAGGTCTTAGTATATATAACCTTGATTGGAAGTTTCAAAATAGGCCTAATTCTAAGCACTGATTTTATGAAGAAACTTTTTGATTGTATCTGGTTTCTGCGTAGAAATTACAGTATGTGTTACTTTTTGGAAAACGTGTAACAATTATTGACTTGATAGGTAACTTATATTGAAAATTAGTGTGTTAAGATCAAAGAGGCTACGTCGTAAATTCTTAGATCAAACTTTTTTATCTCAGTGGCGGCATCTGTCTTTTCCACCACTCCTTGTTTTTAATTTAATTTTTTTTAAACAATTTACTAGTATATATCTACTAGAATGGCTTCATTTACTGGTGTATAAGATAAGATGCTCTCATGCGTGACCTCGTATAATTCATCAACTCCCAATAAATTGAAACTTGATTTGCATTTTTTTTTCATCCTACTCTTAATTTGAGTTTCTATTTATAAAATTGAGGACTCAAAAATCAGAAGTCAGGCCTTTTGATAGAGTTTGAATAATTTTTTTTTAAAGGTTAGTGGTCTTAAATGCACACTACAATTTCATTGATAAAAAAACAGACTTACAACGGGTCAAATGACCCTCCTTTCTAGATCTAAACTCATTTATTCTTATAGACAGCCGCCGCGTTCTAACGGTAGGATTGCTCTGCCGCGCTCCGATCAAGATGGAGATAAGAACTTCATAATTCGAGCTCCAACGATATCGCGCTTTCGGTTCTGATCGGCTTCGCTCGACTCAGCTCTCTCTCTCTCTTATTCTCTTCTCCGCTTGAAGAGATAGAGACGAGAGAAAAGGAAGAATATATTTATACTGAAGAAGAAAACTAGGAGTGAAATGGAGAGATATGGAGCAGAAAGAAATGAGCGGCAATAGCTGGCTCGGCTTGAATAATTCTTAACGGACTTTACCATAAAACGAAAACATCAATAGCTGGCTCGGCTTCTCATTTGACTTCAAAAAGGCAGCTATCAAAAGGATCTCTTTTAGATTGAAATGGGTAGTTAAAGTCGGGTGATGATTTTAACACAATCATAATTTTTATTAACACAACAATTTCAAAAATTTGAAATATATAGACAACTTTACTCCTACTTTATTGTTATAATAGTTTACCTTGTTTGATTATAAAATCAACACTTTCTTTATTTTAATAATATGATTCACTTTATTTCTAAAATCAAAACATCTCACTCTAAATGCATTTCTTTACTAAAAACGGAACAAAGAAATTAAAAGTCATAATTAACAAGATGAAAAATCAATTAACCAATCAACAAAAAGAAAACTTATAATTAAATTAATAAATAATAAATTGTAGATTTTATTAATTGGAATGGTCAGATTTAAAGATAAAATTATCTAAGTATTTATTTAAATTATAAAATTTACAATTAACAAAATATACTGTCAAAATAATTTTCAATTAATTGAGTGACATAATTTAAAGTAGGAAGTAATTACATCTTAAAAAAGAAAATAATTTAAATGACAGCTTAGGCATATTATTTCAAAATTTGGTTGGGTATTTGTTTTTTTTTCACTGTATAGTATACAATTAGGGTGCGTTTGGATGAATCAAGAATAGTAGCAAGGATAGAGCTATCCTCAATTTTAGAATAGTAGCTATTCCAATATTTAGTAGGAACAGTAGAATAGTGGGCTATCCCACAAAAGACAAACAAAGAATAGTGACTATTCGCTAATCGAAACACACCCAAACGCCGGATAGTAGCTCGGAATAGTGCTAGTCCGGAATAGTAGCTATTCTTCACTCATCCAAACGCACCCTTAGAAGATAACATGAATAAAGGATAACAAATTTTGAAGTTTATATTTAAGAAACTTGTTAATTAAGAAAAGAAATAAATGGTAGCTTGATTGAGAAATAAATGAGGGATAAAGCTGTCTATTTATGAAAATATTTAAATTTTGTTGTGTTAATAATACTTTTTGTAGTGTGAATATCAGCACCCAATTAATTCCCACAAGGAAATGTTGAATATATGACTAAGTAACAGTAAATTAAGAACTGTATATATAATGATGCAAACTTTCTTATTACAACTATATATATATTACCCACACATTAATTAATTGCATGCTACAAGTAATTAATAAGGTAAAGAACAAGCAAACCTTAACAATACTACACTCCAAATAATACAATATTTAATCACTGAATAATAAAATATATAATGCAAAATAGTAAAATACTCGATCTGTTGCTTCATCTGCTAGTAGTACCTAGTAATACGAAGCTCCCTGTCTGTGTGTTCCTTGAAAACTATTTGTTCTTTTCTCTCTCCATGGCAATGGCTGTCTTCATGCTGAAACAACGAGAGCAGAGCTTTACTACTTCAATCTTTAATTTTTTTTTTTAACTACTCGTCACTGTTACACTGTTTTAGTATATATGATACGCTTTAGATATATAGCAATCATGCAAGGCCCAGAAATTTTTTACAGAGTCACAATATTTGTAATTAAAGATTATAAAACAGCCACATCAAGTGGCATGTTGGCACAAGCAAAAAGAACTGGTAAAGACAAGTGACGTATTTAATCTTACAAAAAAATAGAATGCTTAACGGCTGAGTACGTAACAAGTGACATATTTTGTCTCCAATTATATTAAACATTCCACATGTTGTGGAAGTACATGACATATTTTTAATATCAATAAGTGATAAATATGCATCAGGTGACAAAATTATGAATATGGGTCATGTTTAGTCTCGTGTGTGTGTGTGTGTGTGTGTGTGTTAATGAAAACATTAAATTTGTTCAACCTATATATAAAAAGTTGGATATCCTTTAACCAATATTTAATTAACACATCATTTGTCAGATCATATATACAATACCATTATATATATGTATAGATTCTTTTATTGACATGTGAAGTTTTCCTCACTTTGAGAGCATTTTAGAGAATAAGAATCGATATGATCATATCATCACCCTTAAATGTAATTATAAGATAATTGTTTTACTTGGTGGTTTATGAGGGATTCTATTCATATATATAAATCAGGCTTAATATATTTCAGTGTTTAAGAATATAACTACTTTTTTGCTTCATATAGAATAAAAAAAGAAGATAGAGATGATATAGTTACCGGGCAACATGTGTTGTATGTGTTGTCGACAGATGCATGCTTCCTCGTCTCCTTCAGAATCCAATTACATAGTTTTTGCGGGTTTTTTGCGATCTCTGCGTTTACAATCAATTCAGCAGTTCCCTTCTCGTAATCGACACTTCTTGTTTCTCTAACACCTAATGATATTTTCACAATTCAACAATATAATCGATATAAACATAATAATATGCAGAAAGCAAAGTTTGTACTTTCAGAAACTTCATTGGAATTAATTAAAGAAAGGTAATTAAATTTTGGCTATACTACAAGTCTAGCATACATATACAACTATATATATATAGTTGTTTCGGAGGTCCCGTGCAACCAAATTGTTTTTCAATTTTCAAAGTTCAAATTGTCGATCTAAACCGTTAGATGTGTTCTCTATATTAAAATGTGCTTGGAGACCAAATTTTACATTTTTTGAAATTTGTTTACTATTTATTAAGCCACTTTGAAAATCGCTGATCCAATGGTGATTTCTAATTTTACTGTTTTGTTAAGCCACCATTGGATCAGCGTTTTTCAAAGGATTTTAATAAATAGTAAACAAATTCCAAAAAATATAAAATTTGATCTCCAAACACATTTTAATATAGAGAACACATCTAATGGTTCGACGATTTGGACTTCGAAAATTGAAAAATGAGTTAGTTGCACAGGACCTCAGAAACAACTGATTTGATATTAGCCAACCTCTCTCTCTCTCTCTATATATATAATATAATAAAACACACGTAGTGTTTATTAACAGAGATCATATATATCAGCATAAGCATAAGTGCATAATCAAATTGGAGGAGGAGGAGAGAGACCATGAAAAGTCGAAATAGCGCGGCGAATTTGGGCTGGACAGCCTTTGCATGGGCACCGGTTCTCAAATTTCAAAAACAGTATCTCGGAATCATATGAGCACATCGACTGTTAAAAGAAATAAACATACAATTCAGATAATTAAGCACCTTGAAAACAAACTGCATGTCATAATGTTAGTTTTATGAATTCTGAGGAGAGAATTTTTGAGCAAGAACAGTAATTTTTCTAGTAATTTTTTTATTGATGATTCGCTATTTATTACAATTCCTAAAGTTACCGTTACTGTACTATAGTTACTGTTATACAGTGTTCCTAATAAATGTAGAGAGACACTTTATCTCCTTGAACTAATTCTAGCCCTCTATTATTTAGATCTATGATGATTAATAATCTAAGATCATATATCATATTTCTCAACACCCTCCCTCAAGCTTGGAATGTATATATCATATAATCCTAGCTTGCTTGAATTTATCTCGAATGGACTCGGGTCCAAGCTTTTGGTGAAGATGTCCGCTAATTGATCTTCCTTTTAACATATGGTGTTTCTATTTCCTTCGATTGAATTTTTCCTCTAATAAAGTGACAATCCACTTCTATATGTTTGGTTCGCTCATGGAAGACCGAATTTGATGCAATATGTCGTGCGGAATTGTTATCGCAATACATCTTTATTGGTTGATCATATGCAATGCCTATTTCGTTGAGTAGTTGTTTAATCCAAGTTAATTCACACGAGGTTGATGCCATGGCTCGATATTCCGCTTCGGCGCTTGATCGAGCCACAACACTCTGTTTCTTGCTTTTCCATGTGACTAAATTTCCGCCTACAAATGTGCAATAGCTGGTTGTGGATTTTCTATCGAAACTTCCGGCCCAATCTGCATCGGAATAGCTACATATTATATTAGAATTATTATTCTTCATCAAAATTCCTTTGCCGGGATTTTTCTTGAGATACCGTAAAATTCTATGTATGACCTCTAAATGTGGAGTTCTTGGTGAGTGCATAAATCTACTAATTTGGCTTACCGAAAACGAAATGTCCGGACGTGTAACAGTTAAATAAATTAGTTTTCCAACTAACCTTTGAAATTGGTTTATGTCTTTTATTGGTTCACCATCCTCACTATTTAATTTACATTTATTATCGATTGGAGTAGAAATTGGTTTGCATCCTAATTTACCAGTTTCTTTCAAGAGATCTAAGGTATATTTTCTTTGAGAAATAAAGAGACCCAATTTTGAATATGCTACCTCTATTCCTAAAAAGTACTTCAAAAAACCAAGATCCTTGATATCAAATTTTTCTTTTAATTGTTTTTTGACATTTTTAATTTCCTCTAGGTTATTTCCGGCAACTATAATGTCATCTACATGTACTAGTACAAGGGTTATATTTTTTTTCCATCATTTTTTATGAACAATGAATGGTCGGCACCGCAAATTTTAAATTTGCAAGAATTTAAAAAAGAGCTGAGTTTTCCATACCATGCCCGTGGGCTTCAATCCGTAGATTGATTTATTTAACCTACAAACTAGGTTAGCATTGTTTTTCAATTTATGGCCGGGTGGTAGGTTCATATATACCTCTTCTTCAAGTGTTCCTTGAAGAAATGCGTTTTTTACATCCATTTGGTACAAATTTCAATTATTATTTACTGCAATAGAAAATAAAATCCTAACGGTATTCATTTTTGGTACCGGGGCAAATGTTTCATTATAATCTATTCCATAAGTTTGAGCGTAACATTTGGCCACCAATCTAGCTTTGTACCGTTCTACGGTACCATCACTATTGTATTTGGTTTTGTATACCCATTTGCAACCAACGAGTTTTTTATTTTTTTGGTAATTGTATAATTACCCAAGTTTCATTTTTCTCAAGAGCTTTTAGCTCATCTTCCATGGCTTTGCACCATATCGGATTAGTAATGGCTTCTTGATAATTATTTGGTTCTAGTTCTTTCTCAATGGAAGTCAGGAATGCATTATAAGAAGGAGAAATATTCTCATATGACACAAAGTTTTGTATGGGATATTGAACCGTATTGGTCACATAATCTCTAAGTCTCGTAGGTGGTCGGTGTGTTCTTATAGACCGTCTAACTTCTAAATTTTCTTCTATTTCACTATCGTTAGTATCAACATTTTCTATTAATTCTTCAATTTGGCTTGTTTCAACTTCTTGATCGATATTTTCTATTGTTTCCTCAAGTTGATTTATTTCAACCTCTTGGTTGCCATCTTGTGTGAATAATTGTTCGTCTATAAATGGTAGTACCGGACTTGATTGATTATTTTTGTGTGGACTTACATTTATTTCTAAATTTTTAAAATATGATTCATTTTCATTAAATATGATATCTCTAGATGTGAATAGTTTTTTTGTAATAGGGTCGTAGCACTTATAACCTTTTTTATATGAGGAATATCCTAAAAAAATAGCTTTCGTTGACATATAGTCAAATTTGTCTTTCCTTTTAATTTTTACAAAGCATGTACAACCAAACACTTTTGAATAATCAAAATTAATTTTTCGTTTGTAAAGAATTTCCATTGGACTTTTATTTTTTTAAATAATGCTTGGTAGTCTATTTATTAAATGAGTAGCGCAAAGGATGGCATCCGACCAAAAGATTTTTGGAACATTATTTTGAAATAATAATGCACGTGTCATTTCTAGCAAGTGCCTATTTTTTCTTTCCAACGCCCCATTTTGTTCGGGAGTGTATATGCAAGATGTTTGATGAATAATTCATTTTTCTTTAAAAAGGGTTGTAAAATTTTTGTTTACAAATTTCGTTCCATTATCCGATCTAAAAATTTTGAGTTTTGCATTAAATTGATTTTCTATGAGACATAGAAATTCTTGAAAACAATTGAAAACTTCATCTTTTGATTTTAGTAAATATAACCAAGTGGCTCTAGAAAAGTCATCGATGAATATCACAAAATATTTAAATCCATTATAAGAATTAATTGGGGCCGGGCCCCATACATCGGAGTGGACTAAATCAAACAAAGCTTCACTTTTGCTATTTGATAGAGGAAATGGAAGCTTTGTTTGTTTTGCCAATTTGCATATATCACAATTAATACAATTTTGAGAAGAAAAATCTAATGCACTATTTAGAATCTTGTCAGACGGATGCTCAAGCTTCTTGTGCCAAACGTCGTGATTAGTGAATTTTGCGGAAGCACAAAAAAAGGACTCTTGTAAATTCAAAAGGTAATGCCCATTCTCAAGGAAACCTTCCCCAATCTTCTTCCCGGTTTTCCGGTCCTGAAAGATTACATTTTCACAAGAGAATGTTGCATTACAATTAAAATCATGTGTTAATTTTTTTATAGAAAGTAAATTAATTGGAAATGTTTCAAGGTATAGGGCATTTTTAATTTTTTTATTACAAATATAGGTATCTCCTATACCATCTATTTTTGTTTTCATACCGTTGGCTACTAATACATATTGGTCGCCTTTGGTCATAACCAAATTGGTAAAGAAATTTTTGTTCCTAAACATATGATCGGTAGCTCCGCTATCTATAATTATTTGATTATATAAATTTAAATTCTTTGATTGAGAAACAATACCACAAGTGTAGTTTGCATTTTGCTTGGAGAATCACACACTAAACTGCTCAAATAGCTGCTGCATTTGATCTGACCCGCTTGACCCGCTAGAATCAGGCCTGCTTTGATTTATTTTCGGTTCAGTTGAACCGGCCCCTGTGTGATTTATTCTGTTCGGTTCGACTTGGACAGAGAAACTCTGATCTCTCTCTTTTTCTTTCTTCTTCCCGTCATTTCCTTCCCCATTTGCTGCCGATGCTCTGCCTCTTGAATCCTTAGATGGGGGTGCAGAAAATAGCATCTCTCGGCAAGGTGACCTTCCTTCTTGCAATATGAACACTTATCGCCCTTGTTATTTGGCCGATTGCTGTGATTTTGGGAACTAGGGTTTTTGGTAAAATTGGGGTTTTTTGTAGCGAAGCTATGGGTTTCGTGTCCCTCACTGCCACCGGCCTGGGGACCACCCATAGCAAGCCGTCGACTTTCTTCTTGCTCCACCATGGTGGTAATTTGGGCAAAGGAGGGAAGGGTGGTGGTCAATAGAAGCTGTGATTTTACGGCTTCGTAGCTTGGATTGAGACCCGTGAGGTACTGATATATCTTGTCCTCTTCTTCCTTCTGGATTGCAATTGGATCTGAAAGTGGTGGTCAGTAGACTTGGAGTTCATGCCATTTTTTATTAAGAGCACCCAGGTATTCTGTGTTACTCCTTGCCCCTTGCCGTTCTTGTTGGACTTCTTGTTTTAATCGACATATGTGGGAATGGTTGTTTTGTCGGCCATACATGGCTTTGATGCTTTCCCATAGTGAGAATGCGGTTTCATGACCAAGAAATAGGTCTGAAATTCTTGGCTCCATGGATTGCATGATCCATGTCATAACTTTGTCATTTTTTGATTGCCACTGTTTTGCTGCCTTTGTTTCGGCATCGGTTGCCTCGGTTTTTTCTGGTTTTGACTTTTTTGACTCTCCTGTGATGAATTCTAACACCTCTTTTCCACTGAGAGCTAATCTTGCGGAACTAGCCCATGAGAGATAATTTTGACTGTTGAGTAGTGAAACTGTGAGTTTTGAGGTATTGGTACCTTCTCTAGAATGCTGCCCCTCTGATGTCATTGCTTTGCTGTGCTAGGCTTTTCTTTTGGATCTGTTTTGCTTATGTACCAGATTTGCTGGTACGCTATTGGGGAATTTTCGATTACAGAGACTACTGCTCTGATACCATGTTAGTTTTATGAATTCTGAGGCGAGAATTTTTGAGCAAGAACAGTAATTTTTCTATTGATGATTCGCTATTTATTACAATTCCTAAAGTTACCGTTACTGTACTATAGTTACTGTTATATAGTGTTCCTAATAAATGTAGAGAGACACTTTATCTCCTTGAACTAATCCTAGCCCTCTATTATTTAGATCTATGATGATTAATAATCTGAGATTATATATCATATTTCTCAACACATAAAGAAAACAAAAGGAAGCATATATGATATATATGTAGGTCCACACGTAGGACATGCATGCATGTAGCTAGGCTTCTTATTACCATTGTAGAAATTATATTTTTTAACGAACAGGCCAGCCTCTCTCTAATTCTTTACTTGATAAAAGACTAGTGGAATTGGTACAGAGTTAGGTTGGCGAGAATGGGGTATATATAGCCCAGAAAAGAAAGTATCCGTATATATACAGTACATGTCTGCTGTGTAGCTTCCTGGAAATTCCAACATTAATTATATAGGAAACATTCAACTCTGAGCTCAAATTCCAGATTTAATTAATAATAATATTTCGTTCATTCTTTTAGCCAATTTTCTAGAATCGGATATTTAAAAAAAAAAAAACAAACTCTATATTTTACTTAAAAGAGTTTTTTATCCTATATATATTGTACTGATCATAATTCTATATATTTTGACTAAATATTTTATCTAGATATTTTAAAGCATTTAATAATTTAATTGGTTCTAGATTATCCACGACAAGTATAAAAATGGGATTTTGACTGTCCGTTTGATATTAAAAAATAAAGATCCACGACAAGTATGAAAATGGGATTTTGAGTGTCAGCTGTCAGGTAGAAATGAATTGAGCTAGTTAGCTAATGGGTTAAGTAGAAATAAAAATAAAAATAAATGCATATGGGCTGATGTTAGGAGGAGAATGCATATGGGCCTGTTACTGTCCAGTAGTAGTTTTGGCATGAATCTATAATAGATTTCTATTTACTTTATATTTTAGAGAATAAATTTAATAAAGGAAATTATCTAAATTATCCAATAATGGCAGACTGGACCCTGCTGTGCTGTGGCCAGAGGTTTTAAGTACACAAATTAGGGCTGTAATCTATAGTATGCAAATGAATAATCAATTTCATATCTTTACAATTAAGTAATTTTATTCTCAGCCGTCAAGGCTTAATTATCCAAAAATTAATACAAAAATATACAAAAGTTTCAAAAGAGAGGTTCTCCTGTTGAGGACATCACAGTAAGTAATAGTTCGTTGGAGGTTTAGCAAGAGTATATATGCATGTAGTAGGTGCATGTTGTACTGGTCTTAAGTAATTAATATATATGGTGTGGCAGAGAGAGTTTGTGCTATAAAAGTGTGATGTAGTATTTTTAATATAATAAAAGTATATTTGACTTTATTTGTCTCTCTACTCAACAATTTTTAATTCTTTATTACACTTGAAAGCCAGTCATAATATCAAGATTCTAAATAGCGTGCTATAGCGGTTTCGGACCATAAAATTAAAGCTATAGCTCTATTAATGTTATTGCGCACTATATCGCACTATAACAGCGCTATATGGCAATAGCGTTGTTTTTTCAGCTACTCCGCTATAATGCGATAAACGCTATTTAAACATTTGCATAATATATACACACACACCCATGAGTTCCCTTAATTATTTCTATTCTAATTCAGTCTAATTAATTTTATGCGTTTTTAAAAATAAAAATAAAAAAACCAAACGGTTTAATTTCATATTCATTTCCATTAATTAGTCCCCGATAAAATTGACTGGAAAATTTACCCGAGAAACTTCTAGAAAATTCACCTACCGACGATCTTTGGACAGAAATTCAGGATTGGTCGTCGTCAAGGTCTTAGTATATATAACCTTGATTGGAAGTTTCAAAATAAGCCCAATTCTAAGCACTGATTTTATGAAAAACTTTTTGACTGTATCTGGTTTCTGCGTATAAGAAATTAAAGTATGTGTTACTCTTTGGAAAACGGGTAACAATTATTGACTTGATAGATAACTTGTATTGAAAATTAAGATAAAAGAGGCCACGTCGTAATTAAATTCTTAGATCGAACTTTTTGTTTTTTTATTAAGATAAGATGCTCGATCAAGACAGATTTATCTCAGTGGCATGACTGGTATCTGTCTTCTCCTCTTCTCCGCTCCTTTTTTTTTAAAACAATTTACTATTATATATCTACAAGAATGGCTTGATTTACTGGTGTATAAGATAAGATGCTCTCATGCGTGACCTCATATAATTCATCAACTTGATCCCAATAAATTGAAACTTGATTTGCATTTTTTTTTCATCCTTCTTAATTCGAGTTTCTACCTTATAAAATTGAGCACTCAAAAATCAGAAGTCCTTTAATTTTATAGGGTTTGAATAATTAATTCTTAACGGACTTCCCATAAAACGAAAACATCAATTGATCTGTGTTAAGAGTATGTCAAAATTAAGTACAATTCCATGAAATACGAATCTAAATTGCAAATAAGGAACCTCTCATTAGTGTTGCTACTTCTATCCGATTATTCGGTTCCGATCTGGTACCGAACTAGAACCGATCCGGATCTAATTTATTAAATATAATTAGTTAAATTATGAATACAATTACAAAATTAATACTCATATATCCTAATTGCAACCGATATTGTAATAATTAGAATATGAGTTTAATTTAATTATTAGACCCACAACTAAATTTGATCCAATACCTATATAAATAGAGAACTAGTCTTTGGTCTAGTGGCTAAGGCACATGGTCTCTATGTGAGAGGTCATGGGTTCGAAACCAGATGGGGAAAATCCTTTGTTATAATAACAAGGGTATTAAATAGTTGGATGGCTTGACCTCCAATCTTTACTCAAAAAAAAAAAAAAAAACCCTATATAAATACCCCATACAATGCTAATGCAATTCTTTATAATTAATTAATATACAAATATAGGTTAATAATAACTATGAAAAGATAACTACCTGTAATTTTTTTTAGAAAATAAATATTTATAATAATATGGTAGGAAATAAATTAATACGCATTTTCAATATTTTACTTTTTAAAAATTATCTCTTTGTTTAAATTCAAAAAACTATTAACGAAACAACTAAAAGCTTAAATCTCTAATTCCAATACAATTATATTACACTACGAGTACTCCAATCACCACACCAACTTCATTAGCAAACAATCAACAATCAAATCGTGAAAAATATTGGGATCATAAAAGACCAAACAATTACATCTTATTTAGAGATCAAACACTTACATTTTGAAAAAGAAGAAATAATTACCATCTTAACTTATGGATTGTCATATGCCAAAGTCGACTCATAAAATATAATCATAAGTGCGGAATGCAATACCTGATTCCATGACGTTTGTCATGAAATCCTCAATTGCGAATAACTATCTCCATGTGCATGAGACAAGTCTTCAACGATAAGAAGCCCTTCTCGCCGGTACATCGTATGGTTGTGGATTAAGCCTTCCAAGACATCAAGATGTGACTCTCGAGAAATTCTTTCCAATTTTCTTAATGGATTTCTCTTTTCTGTTATTTGATAGTGGAAGAAGAAGATAAGACACTTTGATTATGTCTAAAATAACTGAGTTGTGTATTGTATCTTGTGTCTTGGGAATCCATCCTTATATAGAATAACACATCTGGCACTGTGTGTGTGGCCACACAAAATTCCATACGACTGCACAAACAGTTAGATGCATCTACATAACCGCCTTTCCTGAATTTAACAGTGTTTTGTGCAGCTGCACAAACCTTTGGTTATCAGTCAAATAAATCGAGGTATTTTGTGCGGCTGCATCAAAATTAGTACAGCCCACAAACCTTAGGACAACAGTTCTTATTTCTTACAAATCTTAGAATTAGTCCATTAATGATTTGATATTTGCCTAAATTATTCAACATATTTATGGACCACACCCTATTAAATACATAAATTGTCAAATATTTTAAATTTAAATTAGATCACTTAATTAAGACAATCATACATATATAACAATATACAATTCATAATTAGCAACGGTGGCACTGTTGGGTTAAGCCGCCGTTGGATCAGCGATTTTTAAAGTGGCTTAATAAATAGCAAAAAAATTCCAAAAAATGTAAAATTTGGTCTCCAAGCACATTTCAATATGGAAAACACATCTAATGGTTCAGATCGGCTTTTTGGATTTTGAAATTTCAAATTTGAACCATAAGCACTTCAGCCCATATGCTACTGAAATCATATTAGTCATTCTCTCTCTCTCTCTCTCTCTCTATATATATATAAATATATGCTCAATCATTTAATTATAATCCAGCAGAAAATACTGCCCCAAGTTCTACAAATGTTATTGAAGGCTCTAATGAAAAAACAAATATCTGTAGTCGGAAGGTACTAAAGATCCATTCAACAAGGCCTCTCATGCAATTATTGTAACAAAAACTAGTTTTTTCTGCTTCGGATAATATTCTCTAAACAAGCATTTAAGCTCTTGTGTCATAAAAAATAAATAGAGAAAGGAAACGGAGACAAACAATAGTATAATTTGTATTTATGTGAGAAGTTAAAAAAGTTATAATTATACCCAAAAATAAAAGAATTCTCAAATACTTGTGACATGTATTCGTCTTGAGATCCGATATCTCACAAATAAGTTGAGTTGGTACCTATCTACTCAGAACTGATATGTATACTATTAGATGCGGTATCGGATCCCATCATCTGCCTCCCCCTAAAAAAAAAAAAAAAAAAAAGGAAAGGAAAGGAAAATGGGGTGGGGGGGGAGGGGGGGGGGGGGTTGCACTTTTCCCTAAATACCATTTTGTTATAATTCTTCTTGAAACCAATATATTTCTCTTTTGATTCATTTCAAATTGTTTATATATCTAGTTATTTGTTTATGTCGCATATTAATTTGTATGTATATTTCACACATGTTGTACCCACAAATAATAAAGTCATCCCATTTTGCATGATTATTTTCTTTGATCTGACAAGACAGAGCTAAAGGATGCATGGACGTTGGATTTCCTTGTTTTTTACCCGATTGCCTATTAAAATAATTCATCTTATAGCAGCATAGATTGCGATGCACGAGTGACGAGTCATTGGGAAAGATTTAATTGAGATTCTAAGAATTTGGATCGTCTGATTTAACAGTTGTGCATTACGTACTTCAATTGAGCGGAGGGGATCAACTCTGAGGAGGTAGTTTCCCTTGGGCCTTGAGCCTTGGCCCGTTAGAATTTGAACGGGAGGGGTATTCATAGGAAATGGATTACTTCAAGATTCGTATTGAACGGTTCAGATTTTTACACGTTTCAACTTAAAAAGTTGAGCTATTTCAAGGGATGCGGCTTCGTTAAAACTATAGTGTTGTTAATAGAGACCAGTTCAAAAATTTTAAGTTACGAGAGTTAAATATGAACTAATTATATTAAATTTTTGGAAAAATTATTTTTGTGTCACTTCAAAATATGAAAATTAGAAAATTGTCACCTCAAAACATAAAATTAGTTATTTGTCACTTTAAAATTATTAAATTTATGAAATTGTCACTATTATACATCTAATATACATATTTGATTAAAAAAATTCTGAAAAACATTATATAAAAAATATATTTTGAAAATTCCAAAATTACCCTTCTCCTCTTCTCCGTCTGAACTGTCTGGACCGTCTCCCTCTTCTCCTCTCCTCCACACCATTACCATATCAGATGAGTATATGACCTCTCCATTTCTCAAACCTCCAGTTTTATCCATTTCCACGCCTTTATTTCTCTTCTTGCTTATCCTGCTCTTCCCCAACCCAACCACCTCTTTTGATTCCCAATCGATGTATCAGTTCACTGAGTTCTCCTCTTTATTCTCTTCATTTTGACACCCCAATCGCTGTGGGATTTATTTCATCCGATTTTCTCCGACGTAAGTCTTCTCACCGAAAGAGGATTCATTTGTCTCCGTCGCCATTAGTGGTGGGAAGATTTTCAATCTGTTGCTAATTTCATTTGTCTCCGTTTCCATCTACAGTGCTTGATATCAAGTATGTAGGCCCGTGTCTTGACAAGGTATGTACCTTTAATATTTCTACTTTGACGATTAGATTTATGTGTAGATTGCAGTTAGGTGTATGCTAACTACACTGCTACTAGAATTAATCAATTTATTTGAAGGTTAATTTTGAAAATACTAAAATATGTTTTTTATACAATACTTTTCAGAATAATTTTAATCAAATATGTATATTAGATGTGTAATTGTGGCAATTTCATAAATTTAATGATTTTAGAGTGGCAAATAATTAATTTCATGTTTTGGAGTGGCAATTTCCTAATTTTCATGTTTTGGAGTGGCATGAAAACAATTTTTCCTAAATTTTTATGTTGTGAATGAGAATTAATTTTACACTATATATAATATTTTATTTTAAACTATAGAGAAAATACCACATAAGTACAATTTTTTTAAAATAATAGAAGTCAATTGACCTTCATTCTTTGCCTTTGTCTCCACCGCTAGTTGTTAAGCTTATCAAGCTTCTTAGTGAGCTTAATTCAAAAAATTATCATATTAACTTTAAATGATAATTCAAAGTGTTTCTCCACCTCTAGTTATATATTAAGCATATCAAGCTTCTTAGTGAGCTTAATTTTAAAAAATTATCATATTAACTTTAAACGATAATTCAAATTGTTGAAATCAATCAACTGAATGAGTGATATGTTAATATCAAACTTGTAAAGTTTTATTTTAATTTAGTACAAAATTAAGTGATTAAAAAAACATTTAGAAATTTAGTGCGTTCATTTCCTTCATGATTGTTTTGACTTCAAGAAATTAATATATTAGTTTTTTTTTAAAAGTGATAAAGGTCTAACTTCAATATATTAATTAATTAGGTATTTCCAAAGTAAAATAAAGCTAATTGTGATTAAGTAAGCATAATAACAGATTGGTGACGTCATACGCCATGACGACCATTGAACAAATAAAAAAGCATGTTACCTTTAGTTGGTTAGATGTCGACATGTGTGGAAAATTGTCCTGGCCTCTTGGGCCTCAAGCTATGTTGTATGAATATGAGTATGGATATTGTATCGGATACGATACGGATACGGTGATACGGTAATTTTAAAAAAATTTGGATACGATACGCTTAAAATTCATTATTTTTATTATTTTAATTATATTATATAATTTAAATATTAAAATTCTTGGATAAAGTATATTGTATACGTTAAATAAAAGAGTTACTAAGTTGTAACAATAAAATTAAGCTAGTGCAGCAGTTAAGGGTGCTGTTGCAATAGCCACAGATCCATAGTTTGATTCTCGCTTATAGCATAAGTTTTGTTCGATTAACTGGTGTACCACGGCTCACAGCTCACGGTGCACACAAAAAGTTAATTGGAGGCAACAGTCGGTCCATGCGCGGTCCACAGGAGGAATCAGATTTGATTGCTGGCAGTATCGGCTCCGTATCCAAGCAGAGAGAGGTTGTATCGATACGTGTCAACACGTATCGGTGATTGTATCGAAAGTTTAAAGATACGCCATGTAATCCGATACGCCAATTGACGTATCCGAAGCGTATCAGATCCGTATCGTATCCGTATTTGATACGCACCCGATACGGATACGGAGCCATTGTGAAGTATCCGAGTAATATAGGTCTCAAGTAACAAATCAAAAGATGTACTTTCATGATATGAGGCATTTGAAACATCTAGTAGATGTCGACATCTTTTGAAACAAAGGTTACAAAATGGAAGATATAATTTCCTGATGTAATTTCAATGGTTTGAACTTTGAAGCATGTATGGCAGTGGGATGGAATTTTGTTAGAAGGAATTCCAATCGTATTGAGATTTATGAGGCCGTTTGATAACAAAGTAGAATTAAATCTTAATATGTCTAAGAAGGTATTCGTATCCGTATCCGTATCTCTATCCGATTAATATTCAATTTTGTATCTATATCTGATTAATATATGATCTGTATTCGTATCTGAAAAAAAAATATGGATCCAATTAAGCCTTATCAAAATCCGATAGCCCGATCTTCATAATATCCATCCAAACAGCATAGCTCCAATATCTTGCGCATAATTTCCTCACACTCTTTGACTAATGAGATTGATTCGTCAGGGTGAGAAAATATGGACAGTGTGGCAGGTGGGACCATAGTAAGAGGAATCTCAAGTATTATATCTCTTGATTTCGGGTCTAGAAACTCTTGTAGTGAAAGAGATTAAATTAACTGTTGATTCCTTCAAATAAGTAAAATGTGACTTTCTTGTATATACACACATCTTCTAATGTAAAAAAATCTAACACAACTCTAAAAATTACACATAAATAATCAGACCACATGTTTTAGTAACAAAAGAATGTAGACCAGATTTTAACTCCTCGTCATCTACTCGTAAATGGTCCATTCCAGATTTTAACTGCACGCAAATCAGAAGTCAAGTGACTCAAACAACCAGTATTCCAAAAAAAAATGTAAAATTTGATCTCGAAGCACATTTTAATATAAATATCACATCTAATAGTTTGGATCGACGCTTTGGAGTTCGAAACTTGAAAAACGGTGGCTTTTTAAGGGCTTTTCTGCAAAGTGCAACGGCAGCCCCTGATTTGTGAATTATACGTGCCCTATAAAAGTTGTGAGCAGGAGAACTCCTCCATACAACAGCGACAGGTAGGTGGGCCTGGGAACGTGGACGGTGGAGATTTCGCGAATAGTAAACATCGCCAAACCTAAACAAATTAATGAGTCGGGTCCCAACTCTAAACCTTAGTCCGCGATGAGCCTTTTCGGGTCAAGGTCTGCTTTTCTCAGCTGCCCCCTCTCTTCCTACGATTGAAGAAAGATAAGTGAATTGGGCCGTCATTATAATAGATCAGTGGACCTGCGATCCAATTGGCTCGTTTTTACTTGACCGATGAAAATGATAGTTAATTGGGCTTATTGGTGCATCTTGTTCGGGATAGATTTTCTTTTTCTTTTCTTTTTTACTTTTCAAGGTAAAAACAATTCAAATTAATGGATCATTAGTAATTTTTCATCACTGTTTATTATTTAATGAACTTTATTTAATTTATTTAACATTAACTGAATTTAATATTAAACCAGCTGTACTGTTGCGGATATCATCGATTGGGATAAACCAGTCCAATAAGAATTTGGTTCGGCTCAATTCATAATTTGATCCAACAATCCCACAAATTATAAACCCATTCGAATACCGCTTCAAAATATAATATTGGGCTGGCTAGCCCAAAGTTATAGTATCTATTAAATATGGATAAGTCAAATTTAGTACAGATCTCACTGCCAAGTGCCAACGTTGAGAAATCAAAATGAATAGGCTGCTGCCACCTCTGCCAATAACAAAGCGCTACGTGCTGGGCCTCTTCATCTCCCTCAAGCACATCACTGCCAACGTGGTCGACCGCAAGACCGGCCGCGTGGCAGTGAGCGCCTCCTCCGTTGAGAAGTCGCTCAAGGACGGGATGGACTGTGGCCGCGCGTGCAACGTCAAGGCCGCTGCGGCTGTCGGAGAAGTGCTTGCCGTGCGACTCAAGGTCGACGGCCTCCATCGGGAACCTATCTATGCCAATCCTTCCAAGGAGATTCAGAAGAAAGGGTTCAAGAACGAGACCAAGGTCTGGGCTATTTTCAATGCCTTGCGCTCCCATGGGGTCAATCTCCAACTAGATTCCAGTGACCGGGATCCTCCTCGGTAGTGCTTGGTCTTCAACTCTTCAAGTGATGTGTTTGGTTCTTATTCTTCTCGGCATGTCTAGTATGTGTTTGTTGAAATGCTGCTTGATGTTATGTATAGAGCAAGGCCAGGTCACTTGGTGCCTAGTTCATTTTGACGGAAGAGATGAGATCCAGTGCTTGGGAAATGTTGGTAAGATTAAAGCTTGTGGATGCTTACACGGTATTGCCGTGTATGCATGCTTACATGGTGTTTGATGAAATGCTTCCTAGATTGAGAAAATTAAATGAGAAATGTTCAAGGCTATATCTTGGATCTGACACACTTTCGTGTTAACTGGGGACTTGATCAGACAAAGTATATCTGCCTTCTTTACTAGGAAATATAATTTTGTTCGTTTTTTTTTTCTTTTCCTTTCTGCGAGGTTCTTTTTATTATATCAAATTTGTTACCCATCAATAATGCAAATAGTGCCGTGACCCTTATTTTTTCTTAAAAAAAAAAAATCAAATTGTTACAAAATCTATCATACTTCCAAAAGACCAGTTCTTGCTGCAAAAAGTAAGATTGAAATTGGGAAATAACTCCTCGTCAATAACATCTTCATCTGAACCAGTGTTTTAAAATTCAAACTTATTTTTCTCCGTTGTTGATGAAATTTGGTCTGCTGATCCGCTTAACGTTAACTGAATCCTTTGGATTGAGCCATTTTAGGTCTCGATTGTATTTGAACCCTCTTTTGTTCCACTGTTCCGTTTAATTTTAAGGTTTGCCGAACTGAGTGTGCTTCATTCCTTCAAAGAACAATGAGCATTTTTTATTCAGGGAGAGATACTGGAATTAGCATCCAAGGGAGATCATCAATGATCGGAGATCATCAAAGATCATGGAAAGACGAAAAAAATTATCGTAAATAAAAAAATCGAAGAAGAAAAAAAAATAAGCAGCGGGAGGATCCCACTACAAAAGGAATGAAGCAAGGGGTGATTATAATGAAAGGGGGTAGTACAATTGCTTAGAAAAAAAATCCAATATGGTTGGTTATTTAAAGGTTAAGAGTTTGATTTTCCTTCGTGAATTTGTTTATTCTTCAATAAAAAAAAAACAAATACATATATTTAAAAATATTATTCAATAAATTAAAATTGTAGATTTATCTCAATTATTTAAATAGAGTGGGTATCAATTTTAAATTAATTTTAATTTTAATTGAGCATTCTTGATAAAACTATTAAAAATTTATCATTAATTTTTTATAAATTATTTGATTAAAAAATACATATTTTTAAAATTAATTTGTATTTAATAATCATCATATTCAAATAATTAAATAGGCAGGAAAAAATGGATAGGAATAGGTCCGATGGACATCGGACCTAGTTTTAGGTTCAACTAACTTTATCACAGTACGATTAGCATCAAGATTGGTGCGCACGGAAATTGAAACGTACTTGCACGGATCTTGAATGGTTCTTTCACCCTCGAACCAAAGTTCCGATGGGCATCGGACCTACTCTGAATTCGACAATCAACATGACAGCTCTGGTTCACATGGAATAATAATAATCTCTCCATTTTAGTGAACTGGAGCGTGGAGGTAATTTATAATATAATAGCTTCTTGTTCGTGTCTGTAGTTGAAGCCGGGCCTTTCTTATCGGTTATCGCCATTGCCATTGAATCAAATACCAAAATTAAAAAAAATGTCCGCCGTGCCCACTATCCGTCAACTCCTCGTCCGACCTCGCCTCTGCTCTATCGCTCTAAATTCCTCTTCTTCTCCATTCCTCTCCTATGCTCCATCCCTCCATTTCTGTCCCTCCTCTCTGTCTCTCCGCGTCCTTTCCAGTTCTTCTTCACCTACACTTACTCAAGGTACCACTCTCAAGTCTCAACCCATACTCCTTATCTCTTTCTTCTACTTCTACTTCTCATTGATGATTTCAATTTCAGCAACTATGATAATAATAATGCTTATTTCTTTTTATAGAGGAGGCTGATGGGCCTGTGGGAAAGGGTTCGTCACTGATTGACGTCAATCCGCCACGTGGCACAAGGGATTTCCCACCTGATGAAATGAGACTACGCAGTTGGCTCTTTCAAAACTTCAGAGAGGTATTTCTGTCACGTAACATTGCTAATTTTTGAGATAGTTCGGGTTGCACCCAAGGTGTTTGTTCTTATGCCTCTGTGGTTTTGTTGTTGGTTATTCTCCTAAGCTAAGGTTTCTCGGATTCTGTCCTTTGAGGAGGTTGATTTCCCAGTGCTTGAATCAGAGGCACTCTTTATAAGAAAAGCTGGTGAAGAGATAACTCAGCAGGTACTTCTTCCTTCATTTCTTATATTTGTATGTGAAGTTGAAGCTTAGCCTTCAGAGTACTAAAGTACACAAATGTTCTAAATTATCAGTTATCACTGAGTTGAGTTCATATCTGTGCCCTGAAGATTCAAATTTATGCCTTACTAAAATTCATTTTACTGCATTTTTTGTTTGTTGTGATCATTGTTCTGTCAAAATGGTTCATCTATCAGGCAAAGGATGTAATGAAATGTAACCAGCATTCTATTGGAAGATGAACCTTAAAATCATTTATTTTAACAACATTGTTGACGGAAAATTATAATTTTCATCTCTTTTTTGAATGAAAAATATGATGAGGAGGACCAAAGAATAGAACTTTGAACTTTTAAGGACCAATACATAAATAGCAAATGCACCGCAGACTGCATTTTAACCTTATTAAATTTTCAAATCATTGCTTTTGATACCAAAGCAGACAGAATTGTGTCTACGAAAGTAAGATCGATTTTTCTATTTTTCAAACTGATCTATTCAGTTATGTCTGAACAAAAAGTTGGTATTTTGTCTGAAAAGGTTAACAAAGTGGCATTTTTATCGTAGCTGTACAATTTTGAGGATAAAGGGGGAAGACGTGTTGTGCTTCGTCCTGAGATAACCCCTTCACTGGCACGGCTAGTGATAAAGCAAGGGTACAGTCACACTTCTTTTCTTTTGTTCCTTTTGAAATTTATAAGTACCAATATTTACTTTTTTATCTGAAATTTGTTCTGTTAGAAAATCTGTGTCCCTTCCTCTGAAGTGGTTTACGATAGGGCAGTGCTGGCGATATGAAAGAATGACAAGGGGGAGGAGGAGAGAGCATTACCAATGGAACATGGATATTTTTGGGGTTTCTAAAGTTCGGGTACGAATAACTAATTTTTATCTAATGATTCTTTATAATACTAACGAGGTTATTGATCAAGTGTTACTTTTGAGTTATAATTGTCATTTTTCCTGGTAAATACTGGCTGCACAGCCAGAAGTTTGGAGTTTCACATATATAACATTTTTTAAATTCAGTCAAAAGTTGACGATTAAGGCTGAGGTAGGCAAAAGTATTTCCAGCTGTATTTGACTTGTCCAGTACAATTTATGTAATCCTTGAATTCGTTAGTTTGAATATTCTGTACAATTTTCTATACAGGCTGAGGCAGAGCTCATCCAAGCAGTTGTGTTATTATTTGAGCGGCTTGGGATTAAATCATCAGATGTGGGGATTAGGGTATCTAGCCGAAAGGTAATTTCCTCAAGATCTTTTCATTGATCTTATGATTCATGTCTGTGTTATCCAGAATTATTTAGACAGGTGTAATCTGTTCTTAGGCTTTAATCATCTTTTTGTACAGGTTTTACAAGCAGTGCTACAGATGTATGATATTCCAGAAAATCTTTTTACCCAAGTTTGTGTAATTGTTGACAAGGTAAGCTTTTGTGTATGCCATATTAAAATATTATATATTCTGTTCATGTTGTTTGGTTCATGTACTTACCTTTTTTTATGCGTACCAGCTTGGCAAAATTACAAGAGAAGAGATGGAGGAGGAGTTGGTTTCATTAGGCGTTTCAATCAAAGCAGTTAATGGAATAATTGAAGTGCTTTCCCTGAAGTCATTATCGAAGCTTGAAGGTCTTGCTCAACTTTCCTTTTATAATATTCTTTTCCTTTCTTTCTGTCATAGTTGCAACTTTCTAATTGGTATATAATTTGAGAAATCTTTTGTATTTTTAGAGGTTTTGGGTTCTGAGGGAGAAGCTGTTTCTGAGTTGAAAAAGCTATTTTCTCTTGCTGAGAGCTATGGTTATGCTGACTGGATTTGTTTTGACGCATCTGTTGTTCGTGGCCTTGCCTACTACACAGGAATTGTTTTTGAGGTTTAAACAACTCTATTTTTTATTTTTTTATATCCATGTACTTAATAGTGCAATTCTTCACACCAATTAAGACAATACTGGCCTTCAAATGCCATAAACTAAGTCTACTGAGCACCAAAATTGAAGACCAAATGCAATAACATAATACTCATTGAGACTTCAAATTTAGGATTAAAAGCTTATGACAGCCTAACATGTCCATATTTTATATTTATGATGTTGTATATGAACTACCAAGGTTAAGCCAGCATTGGTCCAAAATATTTATTTAGAACAATATTTTGGCTGACCTGACCACCAGTGGGTCAATAAACCTGACAGGTGAGTCTGCAAGTGGTAAGTCGGTTCAACCCTGATATGGTAGCAGTTATAACCCAAACTTTTTGGCTTTGTTTCTTGTTTTTCATGCTTTTTGTATCAAGGATCTTCAATTAAATTAGGCCTTGGATTGTTTTGTTTTACCTTTTGTTTTCTTCTCTTTCTCTTTTTTATTTAAACAAGAAATTATGACCAGCTAATCTTATTATTATTATTTATTTGGCTGGCTCCGGTTAATCCATAGATGCATTGAAAGAATCTCCTTTGAATTTTGACATTTAAGATTGGTCAAATCTGTTTGTATTGAGCCTCCGTTTATACCCTAACTAACCAAAAGAGTCCGAATTAAACTTAAATGAAAGCTCAACGAGATATCTCTGAGTAGTAATGATGCATTATGCAGCAGGACCGCAACTTGCTAGTATTTATCATTACCTGAATACAATTACTGAAAAGGCACTGCCATGGGCTATTGAGATCTGACAGCGATGTTCTTGTTATAGCACTATACCTCTTTTATAACTTCTTTTGAAATTGTATTTGGCAGGCATTTGATAGGCAGGGTAAGTTGCGTGCGATCTGTGGTGGTGGTAGATATGACAGACTACTTTCCACATTTGGCAGTGATGACATTCCAGCATGCGGTTTTGGTTTTGGTGATGCTGTTATAGTTGAAGTAAGAATTTTAGATGAGTGACTCTTCTATTTGTTTATTGAGTGAGGTTATGGTACTATGCATAAGCACAGATTGGTCCGTACTATGGATCAATATCTTTATTTTCAAAGATCAAATAGCTGATCTGAACTGTCCAACATAATCTCCATATGAAAACGTACTTGCAAATTAATTTTACATTTTTTTTAGAATTTCTTTACTATTTTTTAGATAAGTAGAAAATCACTACTTTTGAGTGGTCTAGAATTTTTAGATCATGTGATTTTCTTTTCTAAATATCTAAAATAATGGTAAAATTTGATCTACAAGTACATTTTCATATGGAGATCATGTTGAACGGCTTAGATTGACTATTTGGACTTTGAAAACGGATATCGGTCCATAGTACGGATTAATGCACGCTATGCATAGTACCATAGCCTCACTCTTTGTTTCTGTGTGTGTGTGTGTGGGGGGGGGTATGTTATTGTGATAGGTCTTGGTACAGATTATATGTTCAGTTAGATCACTGTCTTATTTTAATCTTTTTAAGTTTTTTTTTTTCTGATATGTCCTTATTTGGTCTTATGCCTAAGATGCCGATTAATTGATGTGTTGGCATGAAGTTTAGCCAAATTTTCAATAGTAAAACCAATATAGATTGATCCATATTGTTACCTGTAATGGCTCTTTACCAGCATTGATCACCCAGCAGAGAGAGAAGCAAACTAATTGGTACAACAATTGCTTCATTTGAGCAAAGTAGCCCCTTTAATAAAATTTATTAAATTGTATCAGTTCGACTTGTGTTCACAGCTGGTATTATGTGTGTTTGTATGGCAGTTGCTAAAGGAGAAGGCGCTATTGCCTGACCTATCACATAAGGTAGATGACATAGTGTTCCCATTAGATGAAGTGTTAGATGGCACTGCATCAAGTATTGCTTCTTCTCTCAGAAAAAAAGGACGAAGTGTAGATCTTGTAGAGGATAAGCGTCTCAAATGGTTAGTATCAATTATAACTCGCTATATATCTCTAGATTTAGCTTGTTTTATGGGAAATTGTAACTCAGTTCCTCATATACTACGTTATGTTAGAAGTTCATACTTGTATTATGACTTCAAGAAGAGGAACTTCAAAGAAAATAACATAATGTTCCTTATAGCTGCAAAACAAATTTAAGACAACCAATTTCTCAGCATTTACAAAAGCAAAAGGTGCTCTATAATTTTTGGAGGAAGCTTTGAAAAATGATTCTTGTTTTCTTATATATGGTTAACAGTGAAGCCTCATGTATTGCCAGGAGCAAGTTACCATGTAAGCTGCACCATTTAAGTTCAAATTTGATAAAAAAAAAAAAAAGAAATTGAAATAATGGTACATGTGTCGTCTTCAACATGGTTAATTGTCAGCTACAAGAGCATTTATGCCAATCTACAGCTCAAAACTTGCTGAAATATAGAGTAAATGTTCCACTATTTGCTTATTTGACGGATAATAGATTGCAGTGACTTGATTGAGATGACAAAATTTTGTGCAGGAGAGGGATGAACAAACTGCAATAGCTAATTTGTTATATGATTATATGAGTTAGGTGTAGCAACCTTCCTTGCATTGTTGAAGTGTTACAAATATTTGTGTCATATGGTTTACCTGTAAACCTTTTCTCTTTGTCATTGAATTAGTCTTGAGTCTTGATTGCCTGACTGATTGTCGGGTCATCTCTATATACCTTAAATAGTGTGAGGATTTTTTTTTCGTTAGTTCAAATGTTCCAAACATTTTTGCAATTTCTGGATCCTCCAAGTTTTATCTTTTCAAATGTTTGTAATAAATTCAAGCAAATGTCATTTGTTTTGATATTTTTTTTTAATTTCTTAATAGGGTTTTCAAGCATGCAGAACGGATAGGGGCAAGCAGGCTTATATTGGTAGGTAATTCAGAGTGGGAGAGAGGTGCTGTTCGGGTTAAGAACCTATCTACTAGAGAAGAATTTGAGGTTAAAATTGATGAGCTTGACTGATTTTGCAAGTAAAATTATTTTTGTTGATATATCCAATTTTTAATTATACAAGGTTGCTAAATTTTATTGTATGAGAGTACTAGTTGGGTCGATGAATAGCCATATCATACTTTTGCAGTATTTTTCTTGTTTATGACATGATAGATAATTTCCTTGCTTGGTGAGAATAATTTTGCCACCATCTGCAACTGATATTTTGGTTGTTTGGTCTGTGTTTTTGACTTGTTAAATCTAATGCAAAAATCAACAGGAACATTTGATAGATTTACAACCGGAGAAATAAGAATCACTAAAATGCCATTTATGTGTTCTAGCATTACTTTATTGATCACAGAGCACACATAATTTTTACACTTACTAATACAAATATAAGATTGAACAAATTAAATTTAAAGAACTGAACTATTTTGTCTGCTCAAACCCTATATATATTTTATACTTAAAGGGAAAGGAAATTAGGCATGCTGAACCTTCTTCGAGCGTCATCCATACAATCTCCAGCAAAGAGACTGTCACTTTTTTTTTTTCCTGAGTTCACTTTAGCTGGGCATAAATGTACCCACATATCCAAACCCTACAATGAAGGCTGCTCCAGCTTGGAAAAACAAGTACACATAAAAATGATCACGACCATACACGACATCATAAATCGCACAAAATAGCAGGTAACATCCCATGATTATCTCCAACATGTGAATCCTGTGGTTATATGGAGCAACTTTTTAATCAGCTCTGTAACATCCTAACTCAAAGCATATAGGAGTCGATGTATCTTAAAACAATTTATTTAAAGAATAATGTGCCTTAACCATTTGAAGTCGGATGTTGATATATCCTAACTTTGTGTGCAAATATTTAAGAGTGATTATTTGTTTGTGCTTTTAGCTCATTTTTACCTTTCTCCGAGGCGGAACCGAGGTCGTTTTAGCCATTTAGACTGAGCTTTTGTTTTAGCCGCGTTCCCGAGCTTCTCTGTGACAACCCACTCATTGACACGATTGGCTTCAAGGAGCCCAATTATGGTTGCCTTAGAGCGATGCATAGACATGACATTCTCGAAGAGGATCCAAAATATTAGCAAATGGAAGGACCTATTGCAAAGAGAAAACCACAGTTTACATGAAACATTCTGCAAGTTCAGTTGTATAGCATGCTTGGAAATTCCCCCTCTTTTTACTAACCTTTGCACATACCATGCACAACTCTAACAAAAAAAATATAGTTCACATGTAAGACTTCATAAAAATAATTTATAGGCAAAGTAGGATTACATCCAGTTTACCAGTATCTGTCATTCTGTTTCAGCTCCTGCTTTATATTTTATCAACTATATTGAATATTATGTTTTTATTGTAAATATGAGTACAACATGCCTATATGAAGTAAATGACACATAAATTTAGTCCTAATTGACCCAAGTTGTGAATTTTATGTCAATGGAGAAAATAGTTTGATGCCTTGGAGTACAGATCAGAAAACGAACGAACGAAGAATAGTAGATAGTATAAAACTAAAAATAAGCATACCTTGGAGTACAGATGGCATTGAGTATGCTAATAGTCGATGGAATATAAATGGCAATGTACTTTGGGAGATGTAGCTCAGGGACCAGCACACATGTGGGAATAATGATGCAATAAAAGAAGAAGGTGACGAAGTGTGCAATTATTTTCCTCACAAAGAAGAAAGCATACAGGACATGAAATTTCTTTAAGAGCGACACCCTCTGTAATTCAAAAGGGTTAATGTAGATAGAAATATAACAAAAAATGATGAATTAGTTTAGTTAAGGAGATGATTATATATTCTATGATTTTATTAGAAAAATCATAATAGAAAAAACACACCTCACACTGCAATATCTCTTTGAACATTTTTCGGAACAAGTTGGCAGGGCCACATGACCATCGGTGTTGCTGATAGCGATATGCTTTAAACGTACTTGGCAGCTCATTTTTCACCTAATAGAAGGTTTCTGTGTTAAAGCAAGTCCCTTTATACAATTTTATAAATTCCACATTAAACAAATTGGTGTACTAAACTAATATGTTGTCTCACCAATAAATCTCCAACAAAAACAAACTTCCAACCCTTGAGGCTAGCTCTGACAGCCAAGTCCATATCTTCAACTGTTGTTCTTTCTTTCCATCCACCAGCATCTTTCAGAGCTTCTATCCTCCAAACACCAGCAGTTCCTAGAGACATGATTCAGAATGAGGGGTTAGATTTTAGCAAAGTAAGATTTGTGCTAAGTTTGAGGATACATACCATTGAAACCAAAGAAAGAATATGTTGAAGATCCAACTTCTTGTTCAACACCAAAATGATAGTCCAGAGACATCTCTTGGAGACGCGTTAACAAGCACTCATTTGCATTTACTACAAAAGAGGAAACCAATTGATTAAATTTTTTTTTTCTTGTTACTGGTGGAAAAACTATGTTTTATTTTTTTTTCTGTAAAATTTTGCACTTCAGTAGCATTCTACGTTCAAAATTGAACATGTGCAACAACATTGTTTTCTTTAATCAAAAGTAATAGCATTCGGTAAATCAAGATAAATATCAGATTCCCCAAAATTCATTTCATTTCTGTTTCGGCTCCATTAAAACTTCTACATTTTCAAATGATAAGAACGGGGAAGAAATGATGAAACTTATTAACTTCTGAAATAGTATAAAATTTGTATTTGTTAATATTCAGCAAGACAATATTTCAGTATATAAAGTTTGAAAATTCACCAAATTTCCACCGAGCTTGTACTAAAGCCAAATCATGATTGCTAAGAAGAAAAGGAATAGTTCTCCACAAGAAGTCTGGTTCGGGTTGGAAGTCCGCGTCAAAAATTGCCACATATTCACAATCTTTAACATAACACTTCCTTAGTCCTTCACGCATGGCTCCTGCTTTGTAGCCATTCCTGTTGCTTCTGTTCTCATATTTTATATTTACTCCTTTGCTTGCCCACCTCTGGCATTCAGACTCTACCAGCTCCTGATTAAAAGTAAAATAAGGAACGATCAATTATAATTGATGCACACAACATGAAATGAGGGCACTGACCCTGATTTTATCTCAAAAAGAAAAATTTGATACACACAACCATTTGTTTGTGGATGTAGATTACTTCTACAAGGGTTACTTTGGTGCGTATTTGCTGTAATGAGAAGTAAAACACTTACCTCTCATTACATTATAAGACAATTAGACAAAGTCACCGAGCATAATTGAGTCATGTTTTTCTATTGGTTTTGTGTGTGCGTATACCTGATTTTTTCTACTTCACCAGTAAGTAAAAGTCAATGTGGTAATTTATTTTAAAGTTTTTTTTGCAGAAAATGGAATTTAGAACATTAAATAGTACGGTCCGTCTAATATGTACCAGGAGGTGTGATAACAATAATCAGAGTATATCAGTATACAGCAAATCCCCTTTTGTTTGAGAAAATGGTTTAAATTCTTTCTTACCCTAATGATATGGTCTGTGGAATCATCAAGGACTTGGATTACAATCTTATCGAAAGGCCAGGAAAGCCCACACGCTGCTCCAATTGATAAACGGTAAACCTACAAAAAGAAAAAAGTTAAAACATAAGCAGCTGCAAAGAAGGTTTTTAACATATAAAATGTAAAAGTATAAGAGTTAGCCAAGTTAGAATTGCATCAGCTTAATCCAAAATAGGGACTCTAGATAAAATATGTTAATGAAATTCCAGTCATATGGAGGATGTCTACCACGTGTACTGACTTTGCATCTGACATTGGACATGAAGTTGAAATATAAAGAAAAGATTCATGATTAAGTGAATAACTCTTAATAACTTTAATTCTTTTCGTTTCTTTTTTTTTTCTGTGAAGGAATAGGGAAAAGATCTTCTAATATCAAATCCATAAGCCTTCACAGAAAAACAACAACAACAACCAAGCCTTTAGTCCTACCCCAACTTGTTTGGGACTAAAGGCTTGGTTGTTGTTGTTTTTTTTTTTTTCTGTGAAGGCTTCTGGATTTGATATTAGAAGCTCTTTTCCCTATTCCTTTTCACTTCATTTTCTGCACATATACTGTCCCAATGTGGTATAGAATGAAACATAATAATGTTGTAAAGAAGTGCATTGCTAGAAATGTGTATAAATTCTACCTTCATAAGTAATTTATTTGAAGCTATTTTCCCTATTTCTTTTTACTTCATAAAAGAATGCGCATGTCTTAGACCAATGTACATCACTGGCTCTAATCTAACTAGTATATAACCCAGGAATTAGTTAATATTCAATAAATTTTTGTCCGAAATTATTCAGACATATATAAACTGTGTATCTCAAGTGCTAATATAACCCTAGATGCAGTAAGAGAACACCCATGGCATTTAATCAGGAGTTGTTTTTATATTATAGCTTAAATTCTAAACAAAAGGAATCCCCTACAGATTCTTCACCAAAATAACAAGCCTTGTACCATGCACCATCTTCAGCACTCACAACCCACAAAGGAGAAGTGAAGAGAAAAAACAGAGCAATTAAAATTATCAAGAATCTTAAGTGACTTTTCTGTAACAATAAATAAAATATGTTTGAAGAACGTCAAGTTTTCGATTTAATAGCAGGGGCACACTAACAGAATAAGTTCATGATTGATAAAGTACTTTAACCAATTCAAATGCCAGTAACTCCTTGTTTACTTTGTAATTAAGTACAGCACAAAGTTCCAATTTTTGTTTACTGGAGAAGTGGACTCATAATTCTGCGAACAGAGACAAATTAAGTTGTATCCGTTGCAAGATATACACTACCTCCCAAACAAGTGCGTCGTGTAGCCATAGTCAACTAACCAAATATGTGTGTTGATAACATATCTTTTGTATTCAAATGTTAACTCTTGTGCATCTTCTGTACGGTTTGAGAAAATACAAAACTACAAAAAAAATTATCCAAAAGCCCTTTCCACCAAAATTGGAAACCAAGAACTGGTGTGGTTGTGGTTGTGGTAGGAATTAAATATACAAAAATGAGGTATACTGAGTTGTTCAATTGTCTCAATCTAATAACACTTTAATAGTGGTTAATTAAAAGTTTGGGATAGCTAGAATCAAAACATTCCTAAGAAAAGAGAAATCAACCTTACTTTAAGAAAATACCAAAATAAGAAAGAAACTATTCAAAAACTCCTTTCATCAGAAATAGAAACTAAGAATTTGTGAAATAGTGATAATAATTAAATATATTCAAATAAGGTATTTCAAATAGTTCAGTTGTCTCAATCGATCTAAGTACATTTTAATGTCTATTAATTCAACCAATTTTTTTGGACACCATGAATTACTCAATTAAAGCATTAATTACCTCAGTAAAATAAATCACCTAACTTCCAAGTTATCAAACTATGACAAATATGTTTTCTTTTAAAAGAAAGGATGGTGGAGGAAGTATATCTTGCTATGTTAAGCATAACAAGTAATTAGGAACAAAGAAAGCACCAGAGAATTTCCAGCTTAAAGTAAATTGTCGTTTGGTGGCGCAAGGGACAATTTTATATGTGTGTCAAAAACTGGCAGAAATTTGTATTTCGCTTTTACCAGTTATATATGTTTACGCAAAGCAATATTACAAGAAATAAATTTATCAAAAACTATCTTAATTCTGAACTAAGTTGTATGTACAATTGAAGGCATGCTTAAGGTTAATAATTATGATACATCGTCTATTAACAGACTTAAGACCTCAGAAATTCTCCAAATAAAGATACTAATTAAAGACTCATCAGTTATGATCAAGAGCTGCAAAGTACTTTATAGTTTTCCTCTGTAAAAGAACCAAGATGTATCTTCTACCTTCAAATTTCAAGAGAGCTCAATTCTTCAGACAGAAATATGTGGTTTAACATCAAATAATCTATCAACTGCATTATTAGTTGAAGATAAGTCTATTTGTTTTAATTAAAATGGACTAATTACATTTGACCTCTCTTTTAGTGTTGGGGTTGACATCTGTCCTACTGAAATCAACCTTACGCACAACGTGTTAAAGAGAAATTAATAATGATATGGACGCCAGCTCAATTTAATTTGTCGGTAACGAAACAGCTAACATTTTGCAAAGGTGTCAACATTTGGAGATTATTCCGTTTCACTTCCCTTAATCACTTTACCTATTTTACGTCAACAAAGTAAAAGCAGAAGCGTATATGTAGGAAAGAAAACACAACTGCAATGTTTAACTAAATGGAATGTAGAACATGAAATTATACTAATAATTAAGACTACTAAATAATATAGGCAAAATATATTATGTATATTTCTTCATGGTGATACTCTGAGAAGAAAGCTTAATATGAGATTGAAGAAAGAATCCAAACTTCTTGAAGTGATAATTACTTGTTTTTCATTTAAACATGTACAGGGGATTGATATTCACACAACAAAACTTGTTACTAATACAATACATCTCAAAAATTTAATTTTGTGGACAAATTTGTCCCTCAATTTTCTTGTATACATGCTTTCATTTTTTTTTTCCTACTTTGTTAGTAAATCTCCAAAAGACTGATTCTTAATTATTCAAATTTCCTAATTTGTTGTTTGCATTCTCGGAAATATAGTTTGACCATAAATAAGAGAATTTTTTTGCTTATTTTCTTAGCATCAGCAACAACTCAGATAATAATTCTCTGATTTTTTTTTGGCTAAAATATTAGTCAAGTAGTATCAGTTAATAATTCTTTAAAAGAAAAGTTTGAATCATTCTCAGTCTCTGCTCTTATAATTACAAGATTGAATCTTCAATGCAATTTGGTTTCAAGGAAATTACAAGAAACAATTTTTACTATGAAAGAAATTTTATTTTAAAAAGGAATGGAAGCATTGTTAGAGAAAGCACTCAATGAGAGGCAAATGTGTTTAAAATATGTAATACTATTAGAAATGTTGTGTTGGTAACAAAATTAAAATTATGGTGTTAACAGCACTTCTCAGGTTTTTTTAGCTGTTTTCCACTAAACCATTAATTTAATGTCAACTGAGACGACAAATTATTTTGATAAAAAAGCAAAACTACTAATTCAGGAAAGAATAAAGATATTAAAGTAAAAGTTGCAAACTGAAAAAATGATGAATTAATTAATCTGTCGCATGATATATAAATTACCTCAGTATCATCATGAATAGCAGCTAGAGAATTATTTGTCTCTGTATAAATTGTGCATAAAAATTTAAATCCAATTTTGGATTAATTGATCGATGTTTGGTTTAATTAAAACTTCAAATAGGAAACAATTAATCTATGACTGGTACGTACGTACGTCAAACGCAGTTGAATCAAATTAACGAGTTAATAATTAATTAAGCTCCTTAATTACTTTTTAATGAATGAAATCAGAAATATTTTTGAGAAGAAACCAAATAAATTAATATATAATTGAGTGAATTACCTCTCTCTCATTGAACATGGGGATTTGCACCAAAACCCTGGGGTGGGTCCCACGGTCTTCAATTTCCTTCCTGACAGTGTCAAGCTTTAATTTGTACTTGGTATACCTCTTCTTCCTCAAAACCTTCACACAGACGATGACAATTGCCATATAGACTCGTTCCACGAACAACATGACAGACATAGCGGCGCAGAGGTACACCGCAAGCTGCAGCAGTGGGACGACCACAGAGCCTCGCAACCCACTCCATGCATTACCCAAGCTCTCAATTAACCCTACTTGCTGCCTCTCCTTCAATGTGAGCTCTCTCATTAGATTGGATTCGAATATTTTATATTTTTCTTGGGTTTTGTGCTTACCTAGAGTGTTTGTTTTTCTTTTTAATTTCTATTTTATATTGGATTGGGGAGAGAGGGCGGTGCGGTGAGGAGTGAGGACTATGGAAAATTGGAAATGGAAGGATCAGGGTAAGTGTGCACAAGAGGTAAATATATATATTGCCATTGGGGAAATTTAGAGAGGAAAGTTGATGAAGTGGAAGGGAGACACGCTCTGCATGCAGAATAGGTGGGCGTTACCGAATGAACGAATGTAATGGTTTTCAGCATAATTTCAGATTTTGGCTTTCCTAGTTTCCTTGCTTTCGGACTTTGGGTTCCATCTTTTATTATTTTTTTTTTCCTCTCCAGTCTCCCCCAACCGGACAAGTCCATCGCCAAAAATTAAATTGTCGTTACTCGTTAATTATTTTGTGTGTTTCAGCCAGTTCACATTGCCAGATACTTTACGCCTAAATTATATGTTTGTCATCTTAATCTTTGATTTTAATCAGTGTTAACTGCCTATTGATAAACTAAATTATAAATGAAAATGATATATGAGGAGGGATTCACTTACATCCTACATTTTTTAAGTTCAATTAGTCGATTCAAACTGTTTAATGTGTTTATAGATTAAATTTTATATTTCTTTGAATTTTTTTTTACTATTTATTAAGATGAATAAAAAAAAATTCAATGATCTAAAAACAATAATTTTGTGAAATATTTAATAAATAGTAAAAAAAAATTAAAAAATATAAAATTTAATCTCCAAGCACATTTTAATATGATGATCATGTTGAACTGTTTCAATTTTGAAAACTTTAAAAATAAGTGGTGTAATTTTGTGTTACCAAAAAATATTAAAGTGGATCCCTCCACATGTACTTCCGTTGCTTAATACAGAAGTGTATTAGTTCATCCATAGCTGTTGAAATGATCTTATTAATTTTGTGCCTATCCGTGTCATTTTTATGTGGCTATGAAGACTTTTATCCTTAAATTAAAGCAAGTTATTATATTGCATAGGTGCATGCATTGCCTGATTAATCGCACTAAATGGAACAAGAATATCATTATTGAAATGTAAATTTGGTTTGGTTTTCCCAAGTTTAGGTTACTTGTCCCATGCGTGGGAATCGGAGGCGCCGAGGCGGTATGATGGGTCATCAGATCAAATTCGGTCTGATGACAGGTCACAGACAATCATCTGATTCGCATTAAGATTCACACGGACAATTATGTAATTTGTACCGATGAAGTATATACGAACTTTAATATATAATGCACAACTCTAACTAAATATGGGTGCGTATCCTCTGAGATATCTCAATTTTTGCGTGACCGACGTGTCCGGTGCCTATTCGGGAGAACGTAGGGGGGCAGTATTATTTGAGCTTTGAGATTCGTGCAGAACGTATTTAAACGATTGGGATATTCCAAAAAGTCACGCAAAGTTTGAGATATCTCAGAGGATGCGAATTCACTAAATATCAGACCGAATTTGATTCGGTGATCATCGGACCACGCGCCCCTCAGTCGTCCCTACTAGTGAGGGTAGAATCTCTTATCAAAGAGCATATATAGGTGCAGTAAGTTGCTGCAGATATATTACACACATGCTCGTCACAAAAGATCCACTCTTTCGCCCTGCAAATGGAATGAATTTTCTAGATTTCTGAGTACTTTAAATGGCGCCGACAGTATCGTTGAGTTTACCAAGCAATTAATTACTGGTTTTGATTTTAATCTGTGGTTAATGGCACTTAACAGAAAACCAAATGAGCAATTTATTGAAGTGGCCTATTTTACATTGAACAAATAGATATAGGATAGTCATACTGTCCAATAATTAATTCAAAATGAAACCATTACGGCAATTCTTTGTTTGCTGATCAAAACATTAATTAAGACCAGTTATTTTTTTTTAATCTTTAGCCATATATGATATATTGAAAACAAACAAAAAATTCTTATTTGAGGCAAGTTTAAATAAGCTGCTAAGGTTCAAATATCACTATTATATATCAAAAATAGAAACAACCCGCCCCACAAATCAAATAATTATATAACATAAGTTGTCTCTGTTCTTTGTGGCTTCGAATTTTAATTTTTTAATAACAAAACTTTTATAATTTATATGTCAAAATAAAACCGTTAGATGTGATTTGTATTCTCTACTTGCACATAAGTACATAACAAATTAAACCTTTTGATTTAGATTTTATTTGAATCAATAAATTCAAAATTCAGCATCTAGAAGTTATTCACATTGTTTTATTTTTACAAACTCTTGATACTAATAAAAAAAAATATATATCGTAATCTTTTATACATGCATAGAAAAAATAATGTAGAGACATGATGGAAGCACAAAAAAGTCATATCTATAATTTTGTTTTGACATTTAAGTTCTAAAGTCAAAATTATTGTAATTCAAAATTAAAGTAGAAATACAATAGAAGCACAAAAAAATGATGTAGACATTTGAATCCCACTTCTCAAATATTAGATCATAAACTCAGTTCCTAGAGATCTCGTGTACATTCTTTACATGATGCATGCTTGTACATTAATTCTTAATTTTTTCTTCTTGATTTTAATAAAATTATTTGAAGTAGGAGAAGCCTACTCTCCTAATAAAAAAATAACTTCCAGATATTTTATTTTCGATAGTAGCTAGACTTTGCCTACTAAATTTTAGTAAATCGAGTAAAAAGATCTACAAGATAAAAAGAGAGAAAAAAATATAAACTAAAAGAAATAATAAAGATTTGCTACTAGCTACTAGTAATACATGCTTCGGCTCATCTGGAAATACAGATCCTACTATGAAACTCTAAACTCTAAACTCTAAACTCTAAATTCTAAATTCTAAACCCTAAACCCTAAGTCCGCGGCATCTCAGCTCATCTGTTAATACAGATCCTACTATGAAACTCCAGCAAGAAATGTGTTGTTATGTTAAAAGAAAGGAAGAGAGCCTAGAAGAAGAAGAGATATCAGAAGAGGGAGAAGAGGAGATCACAAAAAAGACGGAGGTAATGGCGGATGGTGGCAAAATTAACACGTACTTTACAATCTACATACAAAAAAAAGTTTGACGAATTATGCTTGCTTAATTTAAAACTATTTTGATGGACCTGTAAGATCTTGGATTTTTTTTCAAATTTAAAGTTTCATGAATGAAATTATTTCAATGAAATCTCTGAATTAATCATGTATAATTAAATCCTGTGATCAACGGCTAGAATGTTAATTTTCCGAGGAACGCAGATGGACATCAGTTCTGCTTCTGCGTGCCAGTATAGCCCATGCAGGAGGAACAAGAGACTGGAACACTGTGTCTTGACTAGAAAAGACAAAATTGTCAAACTATAAAAGATCGTGTGTGGCAGCCTCCCGGTTTCCACCCTCTGTGGCGAGTGTATGACATCTGAGACAACAGCATAAATATGCACGAAAGGATGCCCGTATTTAATAAAGTGAAAATAATAGTGATTGTCAGAATAAATAATTTAGGAAGAATGAAAAGAAAGAAGAAATTATTTAGATAAATACAAATAGATATAACAAAGTAGATTGTGAATGCATGTTTAGAAATAAATTTTTAATGTTTCACAATTTCATTTGGTATACACCTTACTTTTTTATTTTATTTTTCAGTCCTGGACTATATAAACAAAATTGAAATGTGATAATTTTTTATGAGCACATAGATAAAATAACATAAATCACGTCTAACAATTTTATTTTGACGTTTATGATTTAAATTTTGAGTTATTAATATTTTAAAAATAGAGGCATGATGGAGGCACAAAAAATAAAGACATTTGAAACATTTTCTATTATTATTATATATATATGAGTAGAACTAAGGTGCTCCTATGAATACCAAGCTCCTTTGTACTCTTAACTCTAAAATCTATCGGATTAACTTCGAACGACTAATCCAAACCGTTGAAATCCTTTTACCTTATGAGTGATGCGTCTACATGTGAAAATTTTAAAGTTTCGAATTAATTTAATATAAAGTCAAGTGGTCAAAATTAGAAAGTTTCTAAATTAATTTTAATGCATTCATTTTTTGGAAGACTTTTGACCACTTGACTTTATACTAAATTAATTCAAAACTTTAAAATTTTCATGGGTAGACACATCACTCGTAAGGTAGAAAGATTTTAACGGCTTGGATTCGTCGTTCGAAATTAATCCGATAAATTTTAGAGTTAAGAGTACAAAGAGACTTGGTACTTCTAGGAGCACCCTAGTTCTACTCTATATATATATATATTTGGTAGAGGCCACCAAAGCAATGATTACAAAGTTTCAATCCATGCAAAATCTGGACTCAATATTTTTGCCATTAACATTATACTTTGTGGAATATGGCTGAATTTAATGAATTGCTATATTTCAAAATTATTTTAGTGGATATAAATTGGACATAAAATAAAATAAAATAATTCCTCCCTTAATTACTCAGTAGTGTATATATATCTGTGCATCAGAAAATCTGATCCATGAAAAGACCAAAGACAAAATGGTATAGTTAGAGGAATTAAATGAGGGACAAAGATACATGCATGTCAACTCTGCACGTACGCATCACCACTATGTGTGTGTGTGTGTGTGTGTGTGTGTGTGATGGCATCATTAATTATTTGTCCATTTGCCTCAATTCCTAGCTCCCTCTCCTTTGGATAACTTTGAAGAGATAAATAAAGAAATATATATGCCTGATGCTTCTTTATCTTCAACAATTTATGATCGATCTTTGAGTACAGCTCATGGGGTATTGGATGCCAGAGAGCTTAACCAACTAGTTAATGGGAATTGGAGATGTGACCAAAGAAAATGGTGTACTCGGACAATTAATTACTTGGTGACTCCCAAAAGTTTTTCATTGCTATTCAAACCGTTGACCAGTTACCCTTTCTTTCGCGCCATTATATATAAATGCACCGTTGTTTTTTCCAACATTGGTAATGTTAAATTGGTTCAAAAAAATTAGTGCCAGATATAAGCTAGTTTAACCAATACATGCATATCTCAATCCATTCAGGTGCAGAACTGTACGTGATTTGTATGAGATAATGAGATGAATTGTTCAAACTCACAAAAAAATAAATATACAAAAAAACTCACCAACAAACAATATGTACAAAACAGTGCATGTAAACAAAAGGTTAACGTCTTCAAACAATACAATTTGCTTTTCAGATTTTCAAACGAAACTTTTGAGAAAGTATCATATATATAGTTGATTAAGTCAATTAACATAATATATACTGAATAGTAGCATATAAAAATATTAAATTACAAAAATCAAGAAACAACATATATACAAATAGAGAGACATAAGAAGAGATATATAGGTGAGTGAGATAAATCAGTTAATAAAAGTTGAAAAACATAATTATATAAATATTTGGATCAAATAACATACTCTGTTATTTTTAAGACATTATGATCTTCATGCCTTATGCACCAGTAAGGAATCATTCAAACATAAAATTCTTTCATTATTTATGTTGATTGATTTTCTTTGATATCAGCTTATTGCATTGAATGATTTAAAGATCACAAACACATATCTAACAAATGTTAAATACATTTTTTTTTTATCAAATTTGTTAGATAATTGTAAACATATCAGTTAATTATTGTGGGTGTTATTCACATAATTAACGAGATATTTAAATAAAGAATCAAACAATATATGCATCATGCATCATGCAAAACTCCTCATCTCCTCTTTCTAAACATGTGAAACTGCTCTTAATATCAATTTTAGATGGGACTTATAAACATTTTGATGTCAAATTCTAAGTACACAATGCCATTAAAAAAATTTAGCTCATTTGAGATGATAAAAATCTGTACACAAAATTCACTTTAAAAAAGAATCTGAGGGGTCGCTTTTCGAGATATGCCTATAAAATCAAGTTTATTTTCTCTATGAAAAAAATATTCATGCATCTAAAAATTTTAAATCTATGTATTCATAGAGGATTTAGAAATTACAATGAGATCAAGGACCCAAAAATTGAATGGGGTCGGTCTGTTTAATTTCCTTACAACGTATTGATTATAATGATCATCAAAAAACGCAGTTCATAATTAGAGCATGTTCGGCATCCATGAGAACTGAGTTTTTTAAAGAAAGTAAATTTAAAGATTATTTTTTTCATCACTTGTTCTACGGTTTAGTTTTATTTTTTATTTCTATTTCCAACAGACTCATTTACTTACAAAAAAAAAAAAATTGACTCAGACCTTTTTTTTTTTTTTTCCCATACACTGGACCTCCATCAATTGAAAAATTTGGAAGTGAAAAAAATTATTCAAGAGTTCCGCCTATATATTTCTCTTTAGACACAGTACTTTCTTTCTCTCTCTCGGACAAAATCGCCTACAGCATCAAACTATATCTCTTCCAGTCAGCACCAAACTAGATTTCACAAGGTCAATTTTTACTGAATCAACAGCACCGAACTATTTTTCTTCCATTGATTTTTTTGGTTTGAATCAACAACACCGAATGCATGAAAAAATGATTTACAATTAGATTGACGTTACATATATAGTCCTGTGTATATTGTTACGAACTGCATAATGTGCAGTCACTTGCACCGGAAATTAGTTTTTAGTCTTAAAAAAATTAATTCTCCATCAAATAATTATATTTCACACTGAAAATTTGTTGTCCCTCAAAAGCACCAAACAAATTGTGGAAAATTTTCAAATGAGAGCGCGTCATAAAAAATATAAAATTACACATTATGCATATAATTATTTGCAACAAAATTACCAAACATCATATACAAAATTTATTATTTTTAATTTAACACGAGTTTAAACTCGCTAGCTCTACTCCCCTGTCACTAGATCTCCTTTGAGATGCACACCTGTTAGATTTTGAATAGCACCGCATGAGAGAGAGATATTATTTTGTTCTACAAATCTACAATTCATCAAGTTGTTGTTAGTTGGAAACACAAGGGAAGTTCAATTGATGGTCTGGCAATCTGGCATAGCCAGCGACGTAGTCAAGATTTTTGGTAATTACATTCAATTTATTCAATGCTCTGATTGACAAATTTAAAATTACATTCAATTTAGAAAACTACACAATACAAATTGCTGCAGTGGAGTTCATTCATTCTTCTAAGTTCTGCAAGAATCAATACCAATTACCCAAATAGACATAACAGTGGGTTGGAAACTAACCCATTAACCAATACTAATTAAACTAATAAATTATCAAAAAAATTGCTAACAAATTTAAAGGAACAAATATAAGAAAAAAGAAAGACCTACAAAAATTTTATAAATTATTTTTATATCTGTTACAAAAGTGCTTTATTTTTTAATAATTGCCAAAAGAAAGCTTAATTCATAGCATGTGATAGATACAACACAAAACTTTTACAATCATCAATTCATTAATCATCTTAATCAAGCCACCCAACTATTTAATATCTACAAAGAATTGCTTCCTTCAAAGAACATTGACTTTGCCACTAATTCAAAGGCCGGTTCTCGAATGAATACCAAAAGTTGACCCGAAGAAATTAAACAGAAGTAAGAAGAATTACAGAGGAACCAACTCTTAGCGGATATCTTTAAATGTTTCAGCCATAGGTAATGTATTACATAATCACATTAGTGATTTCTAAAATGTTGGTCTAGAAGTTAACAATTAATTAAGTTCTAATCGAGCTTGACGAAAATCTAGCTAACTTTTACATATGCATGAAAAATAAAAATAACATATTAAGGGCACATTAATTCCATATCAAAAGTTTGCACAGTGGCAAATGAGATAGCTCGTAGCTGAGAAGGGAGAAATACGGACCAATTTGTTGTTTGAATGGAGGTGTTGTATCTGTCACTAGTGGAAAAAACACTTTTGTATCGGTTATTTATGCACATCAGCATCGGACCTAGAGGCGACACTGATTCAGGCGATACAAATACCTAAACTAATCTGTATTGGTTAAACAATGTTTGTTTGAATGGGGTGTTTTATCTGTAGATGTTCTCATGCAGGTTGAGGATAATATGAATTTGTGGGTGCAAGGTTTGGACTGTGAGAATGGTAAACAATGGTGTATGGACAATCATGTTTATAATAATAAATGGATTGTTGTAAGATTGAATGAGAAACTAAAGACATCTTTCTCTGAGGTACAGAAAATGCAATCATATGGTGGTTGAGACTCGAGAAAAGCCTTTTTATTCTCCCCACCACTCTTGTATACTTCAAAGTGACTATCTCATAAGGGCATCACTAGGTAGCACTCTCGTACACTACAAGAAAGAAAGGGGTATCCGCGAGGTAAACAAAAATGTATTTGCGAGTCTTTAAAATATTCTCATTAAAAAGTCAATCTCGTTGTTGACTATATGTTCCCCCCGCAATAAGCTTTAAAATAGCTTTGCAAGATACTATGTGGGACCAATAATCGACTCAGCACGTGAATTTGCGCGGTTAACAAATCCTTTGTTCCCATGCATATGTCTACGGAAATAAGATGGGGCATATGCAGGGGCGCGCCTACACCGCACTAAATCTTGTTAAGACTTATTATAGATATTATAACAAAAGCATACAATTTAAACCTTATTCAACAACCATTTGAACCTTGAGTCAGAAGTATAGAAACTATAATAGTAAAGAATTTTAAAACAACACAGGTATCCTTGAGTCGAAAATATAGAAACTATAATAGTGAAGAATTTTAACACGGCACATGTATCCTTAAAAGTAAAATAAGTAAAACAATCTTACTCCTACGTAGGAGTAACATTTTTGCTTCAAACACATTTACCAATTTTAGACGTGTTTCGAATTATGCAAAAAATTTCCATAACCAAAAAGCGATAAGGAATATTAGCTATACAAAATAAATATCATTTAAAATATAAGAATTCATTTTCATCTGTTATAATTATAAGTGAATTCTTTCTACCTCATTTCGGAAAAATTCTCGATAATACCTTAATTTTTAAAATAAAGATAAAAAACTTGAGAATTTTTTTGTTGATAATATTGACAATTAAAATGAAAAAAGAAAACCGCATGATAAGTTCTTCTAGTTGATATATTTTTCATATTTTTCAATGTAATAAGACATATTTATTCTTTCTAGGACTTCGATATCAAATTCAACATGGAAAAAGGTGGAGTTACACCTGAGACTGAGAGCCTCTCAAATGAAATTTTTATTAAATCAAAATTAATTACAAGTTACTATGTTACTATATTAGCGATAATTTATTAGATTTAATTTTTGTATATTATAAACTAAACAAAAAATCTCAAAATATATTTCTTGATACAATTAAGAACAGAAACTTATTTCAAATGCTGCTATACTAAATCTTGAAATTGGATTACCACCTTCATTAGCCTTAGAGGTCAATTTGAAGTCAGAATCATTAATTACACATACAACTATATTAAACTGACCAAGTTTTTTTTTAATATGATATATAGACTTATATTTTAATTTGAGCTGATAAAAAATATTATTATCGTCTGAGTTTCTTTTTGGTAATATAATCTATTTTTTATTTAAATTTTATAATAATTAAACTAATAATATTCAATCTTCTAGTTTTTAAAACCATTCATTTGATTTTCTTTAACATCTAATATATATTTTTGTTTCGAAAATTTAATTTTCTCCACATGTTCAGGTACTTTTTACTTATTTATAGAGTTTTGATCGATACGATACATATTGAAATCGTGCAAAACTTATTTCGAGATACTTAAAAAATTTATTATAATCAACTTAGTTCCAATACTCATATAAAATTGGTGAACATGTTTTCAACGTCTTCCAATACGTTCTAGATAATATTAAATTTTTATTGTCCAGACATTAACAGAAATAATAATTAATGCTTGCAAGTAATCAATTTATCGAGCTATAAACATAACTTTACTTTAAAAAATAACTACTCAAAATTCCTATAGATATTTACTTTAATTAGGTTTACGACAAAATGTAAAAATTGATCGCTGATTGAGATAAAAATAATCCAATTCAAATAAGGAAAAAAAAAAAAAAAAAAAGGTCAAATTGTAAGATGTTATAAGCCGGAGGTATTGGAAAAACTAATTGCAACTTACAAGAATCAAGTAGCAAGTAGATCAAATTCATAATAAAAATTGCCCGCTTGTCATTAGGCCTATTGGGCCTTGAAACATTAAGAATATAGGCCCATTATTCACTAGGCCCGACAGTGCTTAGAGAAAACATTAATTGTAGACGGGCACGTCGGATTGAATCTGAGATCTCTTGTTAAAATTTGTCCTCAAGTTTTGTATTTATTTTACTTTCAACGAAAATTATCCTGCAAAAATTAAGGTTTTCTCGAAACCAAGATCACGTTTTTCATGTTGTTTTGGATCTTACCAGAACTCATCTCTCCAGTAGTCCTGTGTAGGGCTGCACAAAAAATTCGTAGTTCGTGATTCGATTCGAGTTTGATTCGAAAAAGTTCGTAAAAAGTTTGATTCGAAATAGTTTGAAATTAATTCAAATCAAACTCAAATTGGACCTGGTTCTTTCAAAATAGGTTCGCAAACTATTCAGATTCGAATCTCAAAATAACATGAACCGTTGATTTCTGCTGATGACTTATGTTCACTGATGACTTAAAAGTTAAAATATAAGACCGATCTACCATAAGTCATAACTCGTAAGTTGTAACCCTCGCTCTCAGTTATGAAATCCTAGACGACTTTCACCTCTCGCTTTCGGTGACTTTCCTTATCATAAAAAAGTTCGTAAAAGATTCGATAATATACATAGAGATAATAGAAAGTTATTAAATAGATTCGATAATATACAACAAATTGTTACTTTTAGAAAGTTATTAAATATAGAAATGTACAAAATAAATTAGGAAAATAATAGAGGTACGCTTACTGAATAGAAGTAAAAGAGGAAGGCGCATGACTCCCATAGAAATTTTTTATAATATACATAAGATTTTGAAAGTGTGTTGAGTGGTTTGACTCTCAACTCATAATTTAAAAAAAAAAAAAAAAAAAAAAGTTAGAATTGGTATATTTCGTGGGCCCTCAATTTTACAATTTATTTTTGAGAAAAAAAATAAGGATCTAGATCCTTATTTGTTTCATTTAATTGAAAAGGTTTTTATAGGTTTCGAATTGAAACCTATTATACATAAAAACATAGGTTCAAATTGTTGAACCCTATATAACGAATTTTTTTAAAAATATTCAATATAAACCTAAACAATAACTAAAACTCTTTTGTGCTTATTGGATCAGTTGTCATTGCTCCTTCACTTCTTCAACCAGTCTCTGTACTGTTTTGACTGCATCTCTAAAAATTCTTGAAGATCTCTCCCTCTAGCAGACAAACATCGTGATTAACAGGATTTCTCTTGTTTTCGATTCACCCTTTGTGCTTACAATCCAGTACGGCGCTTTCACCTCTGTAAATATCCTCCTCCAATACCTAGTCGATAAACACATTTTTCTTGAAGCATCTCCATACACTTCTATAGAAAATCTATATTCTGAGAACAAGTGTGTTATTGTTTCACCCTCCTCTCTGCATAAGACACATATACTAGGTAGGTTCCATCATCTTTTCATCAAATTTTAAGATGTCATAATTTTCTTGTAGAATAAAGCCATGCAAAAATTCTCATTCTTAGAGGAACTTTCATCTTCCAAACCCTATGAACTTGCACTCTGATTGTTGGTTGATTTTTTAAATTAATCCTCATTCATAGTCACATTGATTCCAACGTTAGTCACTAAAATTTGGTTTCAATAATTGTCTCCTTAATTTTAAATTAATAAGATCTAAAAAAAAGTATAAAACTTAACGGTTTATGTGTTTATAATTTTTCTAGAAATTTAAGCTTGTTTCTATTTCATCTAAATCAACTTTAATTCTCAATTAAATAAGCTCGTATAAATGCATAACTAAGTAAACTGGGATTTTTGTTAAATTCCATGTTGTCCCACCCACTACGTACGTCATTATGGGATATACTACACTGTAAGGTCCTGTTTGCTTGCTTTACTGTACGTGTGGGAAACTGAATTTTTTTCCTCCTCATGCACAGTAAAATTTAGTTCAAATCTCTCACTCATATCCGTTCTCATCAGCACGCCGAACGTTCGGGCCTAAGATGTATATATGATTGTAAAATGGAATGAAGTTGCGTACCTTCCTTCCTTGTTTGGCATATTATTTCTTTCCGTTAATCAATTATTATCTTTTTGTTACGCAATCAGTAGAGTAACTAATAAAGTATACACAATTTGTTAAATATGCAAACCGGAATCTTTTACTTAGTCAACTGTACAGTCAACATCATATGCTCTTTGTCCAATAGCAATATAAGATCAACTGGAGATTACATAAGGGCCACAGACAGTTGCTGGGAGACCAAAGTCTCAAGATAGTCCAAAACAAACAGGAACCGGGTCTTTTAAGGGACCATAATATAAAAATATTTGTAAGAAACATGATACATAATTTATATGATGTTGTTATTATACCTTGAACAACTTATATAAATGTATTTATACAAAATTAATTGTCTATTTTTTATTTTACAAAATTAATTGTCTATTACGGAGACAAAAATAAATATCAGTCGGTCTTCGTGTATATTGTCTAGATAAAAAAAAAAAAAAAAGCTCATAAAAATGTACAGAAAATATATTAAGACAGAAACAAGTGAAAAGGAGACTTGAGAAGAAGAAGAAAATGTGAAAGAGAAACGAGCTAGAAACACGATGTGATCAAATTTGGACGGAATTTGTTTTGTGTGAGAAATGGAATGAATAAAAGTACGACGCGGATAAAATTATTCTTCCTATTATAGAAGAATATAAAAAAAAATCCAAATTCTCATTTAATTTGGTTGAGTTTTAATATATTTTTTTAATTATTTTTAAAAATAGAAAGAGTAATTAATAATTTAAATATGTTGGAAAGAATATTAAATAAAATAGATAAAAAGATCTTATAATTTAGATTACTAGAAGAACTACGAAATATTTTTCATGCAGTTATTTCCGATTGTTAAAAATAATAATGTATTATTGAAAAAATTATATCAGAATTATTGATCCTGTTGCGGTCTGCTAGATTTGGAATTTTTCAGAATTTTTTTTTAATTTTTTTTTTAATTTTTTTTTTTAGAAATGGTATTAATAATTTTCGGAATATGGATCCCGCGTATCATAGAAGAATATAATAGGAATAGAAATATGGGGCTTACAATAAAAGAAATGGAAATATGGGACCCGCTATCAGAGAGCAAAGATTATTATTTACAAGAACGATTCCAGAAATATCTATACTCCAGTCTCCAGTTGTGTTTTTTACCTCATGTCGCTTTCGAGAGTTAGCCAACTTATCCCCACTTTATTTTCGAGATAGAGATACCGACTCGACTTCTCCGAATTCACACGGTTTCTCCTTTTCAAGGCCCCCCCTTCCCTTCCCCTCTCCATGGTTTCCCAAACGCCTCCCCCTTTTCTCCCATGTGCAAGAGGAAGAAAGCCATCGCCGCCACCACTCCATCCCAGCTCCGACCACCTCCGACGCCGCGGCATCAGGTTTCTTCCTCCACCACCACCTCCTCCTCCTCCTCTTCTGTCCCTCTTGTCTCCTCTTCCTCCAGCACCACCAAATCCTCCTCCCAGCTCTCGGCCGTGCGCTCCTCCCTCCCCATTCCCGCAATACTCTACCCCTTCCAGGAACTCTCTGTCGCCACCAACCACTTCCTCTCTAAGCCTCTCTCCTCCTCCCCCACGCCGTGCTGGAAGTGCTCCCTTCGCAAACGCGAAACCATTGTGTACCAGCTCCCTTTCCATCTCTCCGACCCGAAATCTCTCTCCTATTTGCTCTCACTTTTGATCCAGAGCCACAGTGCTAATCTTGTTCCACTCCTAGGCGTTTCTCTCCCCTCCCCTTCCCACCATTACATCTACCTCGTCTACTCGTTCACACCATCTTCATCCTCGCTCTCTTCATGTTTGCGTAATCCGCACAATCCTTCTTACACACCCCTAAGCACTTGGCTTTCCCGCGCACAAGTTGCCTCTGACATAGCAACTGGGTTAGAGTACATCCACCTCCATTCCCCGGCCTCTTTTCACGGACGCCTTTCCAGCTCAGCTATACTGGTAACAGAGCAACCTTCCATCCGTGCTTTAATCTCTCTCTATGGTGCCGCAGACCTGTCAGGTGATGTGGGGCCCTCCTCAATTGAAGAATTCAGAAGAGGTTACGCCGCCCCAGAAGTGGTGAGCCGCACAACCGGTGTATCGCATCAGTCTGATGTGTATGCTTTAGGAGTGTTGTTGCTTGAACTGATATCTGGTGAAGAACCTGTCAAATACCGATTGGACAAAGGTACCATTTCGTTATATAAATATATATATTCTTTGCACTCCAACCAAAAACATAGCAGGAAATGAAGCAAGATCTGGTGACATTAATTAATGAATGTCATACATTATTGATAGGTACTAAAGAAATGAAACAAGTGTCTGTAATTGACAAAGCGAAGAAGGTGATGAGAGGGGAAGAGGAGGAGAAGAAAGGGAAGATTAGGCGGTGGATTGATAGAAGATTAAATGATTCATTCCCAGTGGAGGCTGCCGAGAAGTTAATTCAAATTGCATTAAAATGTGTTGATCAGGATCCGGCAGCGAGGCCTAACATGGAGTGGGTTTCCGGTAAGGTGTCCAAGGTTTTTCTAGAGTCAAAAATGTGGCACGATAGGTTGCAGGTGCCCACTGATCAGATTTCCATTTCTATTGGTGTCCGGTGAACATGATACAGTTTCCATTGGAATGGAATAACAGATCTGACTGATTGGTATTGGGGGGATTAATTGTGGTAACTTAATTTAGTACAAAGCAAAACAAACTAACCATGTAACCTTTTTCTAATATTATTGATTGAAGTGGGATTATGGTGTTAATTTGTAAATGAGTTTTAAGTTTTACTAGCAGTAGTTGTAGTTCTCTGCATACCAGAAAACTGGATTTAGATAGAATTGCTGATCAAGAAGCAATGCTGATTATCTTGATATCTGTTTTTTTTTTTTTTTCTCTTTGTCAAGAAGCATAAAAGTTCATTAATAAATAATTTTATTATGGCGGGCTATGTAAACGAATATACTCTTGTCTAGCATTTTTCTAGACTGATATAGAAACAAAGTGTTTTTCTACATTGACTAGTAGAGAGATATATATAGTAGACTTTAGTAGTACAGTCTACCAAAGTTGATTAGACTTTAGAGGTGCTTACATCGGATACTACCATAGTTGAATCCTTCTTATTGATAATTTTAAATTTAATCCTTTTATGTTCAAATTTTAATCCTTTTTCAGATATAACATATAGCAGTTAATCTTTCGGATTCCAGTGGTTCGGATTTAATAGAGATATATATTCATAATTTGTTTGGGAATGATTGAATTAAGAACGAAGCTGGATCAAAAAAATGCATGAATCTCTTTCTGTTAAAAATGATCCTTTTATATTTTACTTAAACATTGCACCAAACAGTTTATTATAATTTAATGTAAAAACACTGTTCTAATTTAACGCAACATGATATAACAATAATAAAATAACAATTCTAATTTTTTTTTAATTTATCTAAATTAAAAAATATTTTTCTATCATGCAATTTCAGCAACTAAAAATACTCATTTTATTTCAAAGTTCAAATATCCCGAGTATTGTTGCACATATTTTAATGTGTAGTTTGTTTGAATTTGACAAAGCCCATCCCTATTATTATTCAAGTGTACTTTGTTTGAACTTTGAAATGGTATTCTGGTAATACCAACTTCCAATAACATTTGACAGCTGCTAAATATATCGCTTATATTTAGTTGAATTCATGTAACTGATGAGATATTTTTGTAAAATACGTCGCTATTTTTTTTATCTTTTTGACAGATTAATTTTGTAATTTAGGGCAGTAAATTGAGCACTATTAAAATAATGTATATCTCCTACAGGGAAGCTTAAGGTGCCACTAGTTGTAAAATGACGTGTGTGTTTCTAAAGGAAGGGTAACAACCAAGTTTGTTAAATAATTGTTATAACAGAAGGTAAAAGTTTTTGGATTCGAAAATTAAATTTTACTATTATTTAGAAGAAGAAAAATATGTAAAATTTGCTAAAATATAGAAATTATTTGGTTCTTGAGAACACATTATTACTGCTTTCAAAATTCGTTATGGATAGTTAATTGTTTTTTTAATTAAACTAAATGTGAAACACGACTAATCTAATATAAAACCATATCTGTGATATTGTATTTTATAAAATCCGTATGTATAATCTTATTAATAATAAAATATTGCAGCGGTGTGAATATAAAAAAATCTTTTAAAGTGCCAAATAAAATATCAGCTGGTATATTATGTGATTTGCTGATCTAGAAACATACAAATTAATATTGAAAATAAATTAGTACCAAAAATAAATAGTTTTGTTCAAAGCCTTGTTGTAATATAACTTTTGCAATAAACTTCCTATTGAATATTATCCTACTTATAGACTTATGTTCTCCAATTAAACACTTAAAAATGGTTAATCATTGGTCGCACAGTTTTCATTCATATATATAAGCTTTTATTTCTTCAATTAAAAAAATTCTCGTATATGAAGTAATAAAGATTTTATTAAAAACATTTCGGCCCAAAGTCAATGTAACAGGTTCATTTTTGTTTGGGCTTTTACGAAGCAAAAGTGAGTCACTAAGATCCGGTTGTAGGCTGTCGAAAACGGCCCATTGGTTTCGTTCTGGTGAAATGTGTCTAATTTAAGGCAGATTTAAATTGAATCGAGAGGATTTGGGGCAGCCTATCTTACTATCATTTTATCGGAAGGAGAAGACGACACAGTAGTTAGGGCTGTCAATGGCACCTCTTTGTCCGTTTATCCGACCCATATCGTATTCGAAAATACGTATGAGAATAAGATTTTTTTTTATTAGCTTATCGGGTACAGGTAAGAGTAACGACTTTTTTTCCGTTATCTTATTAATTTATGTATGAGATAATTTTTAAAAATATATAGATATATATTTGTATGAAGATGATACATGATACAATATAGTTTTGTATTTTATTAAATTTTTATAATACAAATTAGTTGTAGTCATTAATTATTATTTTTCTTGTTTTGAATTTTTTTTATCGAAAGCACAGATCAAAATGTTAATGACACTTTTTATATGTTTAGTCGACTTGTACCGTATTAGAAAAAAAATGTATAAGGGTTAAAAAAATTTCGTTATCATATCGGGTACGGATATGAAAATGCTACTATCCAACCTGTATCATACCTGTAACCGTTGAGACTCCTAACAGTAGTCTGTAGTCAGCCATGTTAACATGTTAAGCGGGATTCGGATGAGTGATTTTACCTTAAAATAAGTTGTGTAACGATCTAGCCAGCTGGTGTTCAGCATAGTTTATTCTTTCAAGGGAAGATTTTGCATCGAATCTTGAGACTGAATCGATGTAATAATCTAGTACCCTCTTGCGCTTCAGTCTTGACCTGGGACTATATTGGTATAAAAAGTATTTATTTTTTCTATTTACATTTTTTACATGTGTATCGTGTCAATGTACAGAAGGATAGATTTTAGAGGAGGCATGCTTCCAGTGGGGTGACATGGCTAGCAGTTTAAAGGCTAAAAATGTGGTTATGATCTATTCAACTATTCAAGGGTGCATTTAATGAGTAGCAATTTTCTTTTCACAATTTTCACAATTAACTAATTAATTAATAAACGGACAATTAAACTGAAACACATTTTCTAAATTTGTTGTAATAATCAAACAGTAAGGACGTATTCGGCTGCATAGTGGGCAAGAAAATGAGTACAGAAACAAAAATATTTTGAACTGGTTTTTACTGTTCATGTGGGAAAAAAAAAATTCACTCAGGCCCTGTTTGGCTGCAGCCCGGAAATGGGAATGGGCACAGGAACGGGTGAATAGTAAACAGCGTTTTACTGTTCACGTGAGGAAAAAAAATTCAGTTGAACTGAATTTTTTTTTCCCGCATGAATAGTAACACGCATGATGGTTGCCAAATAGAACCTCAGAGTGATTTTTTTTTTCCATGTGAACAGTAATTTTTAGACCACGGCCTAACAGACCCTGATAGTTTGCAATAGTTTGCAATCGTAGTTACAATTATATAACTTTCTGCTTGCTGTGGTTAAAAAATTGTAGTTCTTTAAAATAAAATAAAAAAAGAAGAAGATGAAATAGCAAATAATAATAATTAACTTATATTGGTATCTGCAATTCGGAAATGGTACACTTTTGCCTGTTTGTGTGTGTGTTGAGTGGGTGAAAGTGGAACACCTAAGTCATGTCTCAATAATTGGATGCGGTTGTGCAGTCTGTGGGGGTTTTATTGCTAAATAAAAAGCCAACAGCACCTGCTAATCTTTCTTCTATAATGCTTCAAACACCACTTCCACTGTTCCACAAACACGAACGCACAGTGCTCCTGAAAAATATGACTTTATAGCATAAATATATAATATATTGGACTTGTCACTTTTGAACTAGGAACTAACTCCACTCTATCTTTTGGCATACATTGTGGATAGGTATAATTTAGTTACTCACTATCCTCAACTGTACAAGATTTGTTCTACTCCTCAAATAACTATTATTTTTGTAATAAACTCCCAAGGCTTTGCTGTTCACTTTAGCAGAAGATTAAGTGATATCCTTTGTACAATGGCAACAAATTCTAGCTCTCGTTATTTCTTGTAGCTTGACCCATTAGATAGATAAAAATAGTATGGAAATGGGAAAATTCTGGACTCTTTTCTGTCAAATCTATATATAATTTTTTTTACTTTAGTGCATTAGTAAGAATAGATATATATATCATTGGGTGGGTATTACCTATCCATCCTAAAATTAAAATTTTTATCTCCATTCTTATATAATGCACGTAGTTGTCCTGATCCGCCAACGGTTGATATTGAAAAATTAATTTTCAGATTAAATATCAGCTCTCCAATCGAATAATCTTGTTTTTTTTTATTAAATATTTTTTTTTTATGTGTAGAAATCCAAATTTAATTAAAAACATACTCACCACACATAAATCATACCATATGTTACAATTAAAATTGAATAGACTATCTTCAACTTTTTATTCGTTTCCTTATTTCTCCTTAATCATTTCTATATAGATCATCATGGAAATCAAACTTTTCTTTGTTTTCTTATTTCTTTCTATTTATTTCTATACAGATCCACACAGATCATATCATATTAAAATTGTGATAAATAATGCTAACAAATATTAACTTCTCTCCATCAAGTAAAAATAGGAAATAACTCTTCTTTCTTCCTTCTCACTGTTGATGGTGCGAGAATTCTTTTCACACTAGACTCGAATCAAATTGCTTCAAATAAATGAGAAATAACACAGAGAATAAATCTTCTATCCCTCCACCATCTCCTGCTCCTCAAATGAAAGCACACGCGGTCCCTTCTTTAAGCTTAATTTAGCATGTTATTGCCTCCTTATGCTTGGAATTGTTCGTATAAAGGATTTTATTTTTCAATTCATCTTATGTTTTCTTTCTCCTCTAAAAATAAGATTTATTTGTCTGATTTTGCATAGCTCCGTTCTAAATTTCTAATTTGATATACAATATGTTATATTTTCTTAAAAGCTCTTTATCTGTTACTGTCTTTTGATTTTTAACATTTAATATTTATGGCAGTCGAAGCAAACGATGAATGACTCGCATAAAGTTTTTCAAATAAATAAAAATTTGGTGTATTTATCACAACAAAGCAATTTGTTAAGCCAAATAATTCCATTGAGTAGTCATCTAAACTAACATATTGAGCGGACCAATGTTGCAAGGTGCATTTTAATTCTAGACCAATTGGGAAATATGGCAAATGTAAAATAAACTAACTTAATTCTACCATCATAATAACCTTACGGATGCTATTACACTGCAAAAAAAACTTTATTGGTGTTGTGACATCGCGTGTGCATGTGGTTGAGTTCATAGGAGAGACTTGTCTTATGTACATTTTCTCATTATATTGCAATCTAGGTATTAGCTCACAAATCCAAATGTGTATGACAAGATTGTTTCTGCTGAGATCGTTGACCCTCGAAAGTATCCAGAGCTGTATAAATTGATTGTCAAACACATATATGTTACATGGATCCTGCGGCGCTCTACAAATAGAATGTCCTTTCATGTTATATTTTTTTTTGTTGTAGTTTTTTTTATTGTTTTTTTTTTTTTCATTTGTGTATTTTATTTGCATTTATACTTTTTTTCTTAATTTTATGTCAATGTCAAATAAAAATGTCTCTCCATATTCTATTAAATCTGATAATATATTTCTGTTGCAACGCACGGGAATGATACTAGTGTGGTTAGTTATGCAGAACAAAATATTAACTAAAAATAATTTAAATAAAAGAGAGTGGAGGTTTGATTTAACAGAATTGTCAATTCTGTCACAAAAAAAGAGATTGTCAATCATCTATTTCTCAAATACCCAGTAGCTCACCAAATTTGGTTTTGGTTAGTTCAAAGTCAACTATTTTTTGGTCCATGGAAAATAATTGCCATTAATTTTGAAAGGACGGAAAGGTAATTTTTATTATAGTAACTAATTGAGTATCTTTCGCACAAGGAAACTCTGATTTTTTTTTTCTCTCAATATTGATCTGGTCTATGTACTTACTATACTAATAAAGTTAATTGATCAGGATATTTTTTCTTTAATAAAATGAAAAAGTTATTTATTTTATATTTTAGCCATAAATTGTATCTTAAGACATGATATACATACAGTGCATATTAAGATTCAGGAGGGATCATTTGATAATGATTATTTTGATAACCTTGACAGTAGCTTTTAAAAAAAGTCAAATAAAATCAGAAGAGAAAACTAAATTTATCTTTTTTTTTTAGAATCTTAGTAGTGCTCACTAAGTGGGAAAAAAAAAACTAAATTTATCAGTAGGGTTATTTGACAGATGGATGGTCTACCAATCAATTTGCAAGCAATTAGTGTTTTGTTCCGTGATGCATTAATGATAATTACAAATTGTTAAAATTGCAAATTACTTTATATACTATGAAACATGGATCCAAATCTGCTGTGATCCTTCACACGCGAACAATACCCTAAAATTTCTGCTTTTTTAAATCCAACTATTGAATTGTTTTGAGATTCACATACAAAAAAATCAATTGTTTCGAGATACGTGCACAGAAAAAATTGGGCAGTTAAATTTGAAAAAAAACAAGAATTTTAGAATATTATTAAATTTTGAAATTTAATTTTTAAGATTTCGGTACTACTGAGATAAATAACTATCAAGGTACATCTCTCAGATCCGATAAGATTTATTCTTAAATTAATTCAATAAAGGTAATCAAGTAGTATGTTGTCATCACACTAAAAACTTAATAAATTCCTGTATCTTTGTAATCCTGCACTTGTACTAGCAAACACCAAAACCATTTAGCAGAGAGGCAGAGATCAATCATTTTAACCCCAAGTCTTTTATGTTTTATCCTCTGTTGCTGAACGACACCAACATCTGCAGCTTAATTTATGATTATTCAATCAACTGACAGTTTATTATTTAAAAACAAAGTTGCTCAGACAGTTGTTCTAACTAGACACCAAAAGAAGTGATCAGAAAGCGGACTAAACTAATGGCTACATTCCAAATCCAAACATACTACAGGAAAAAGATAATAAGACTGGTAAGTAGTTGTATTTATTAAATTTGACAAGGACAGATATCTGAGATATTAACATTTTTATGATTGGAATTTGGAACCCCGTTACGGTGAACAAATCGGAATAAGCATAAGATCTTGTCCGTCCAATCCATGATTTGACGGCTACAAAAAAACCTTTTCTCCCCTCCCCTCTCCCCTCGTCGCATCGCAAAATGCTCAACACGGGGAAGTACAATTTCCCCATTCGCCAACCTGGTTGTCCAATCACAACTTTTGCGGGACCCACCCTTTGCCCAGTCAGGCCAGGCGCACTAATTCCAGTGCCAGCTCCACTATTCCTTCCTACAGCTAGAAAATTAAAGGCTCCATTTATTCCAGCTGTGAAAAGAAAGAAAAGAAAAGAAAAGAAAAGGAGAGAGAGAACAGAGAAGGAGAAACAAGAAGAGAATCGTGTGTCGTGTGAGATGCAGGATTACCATTTTTTTGGTAATGAATGGATATGATTACAAGTACAGTTTGTTTGCAGGGAGGGAGACGTCAGATCGTATAGCATATTAGCATAGCGGGATATCTTTTGAATTAAAATCAGACGGGCCAGATTACGAGGCTTAATCATACTCACTCCAGGTCTTTTACGATTGTCTACGGCCAATTTTATATGTATTCATTCCTTCCTGCCATTGTAAAATGTAACCAACCATATACGAAATTACGAACTCGGATATTTATTGAATTGGTGTTTTACAACAATAATATCAAATAAATCGCTTAATCTATTCACTACAATAATTTCAAGTATAATTAATTACCACTTACTAGTAGAGGTAGAGGTATAGCAGCATTATTGGGCACACGAAGAAGATTCTAGTTAACCAAATTTGTACAAGGGATGGAAGAGAAATAATCTGCATAAACACTGTAGTAAAAAGAAATTGGGGGAAAACTGAGGAGGGATACTGCAGACCGTACAGGGGAGTCAGAGTAAAGTGGTTGTGGTCTGGTGGTAGGGCTCATTGGTAATCGGAAAGAGCACTTGGAGAAGCAAAAGATCCGGAGTTAAGTAACACACTGACACTGCTTACTCAACTTTAATAAATACAAAAAAAATTATATTTTTCTATAATTGCATATACTTGCAATTTTTCAGTAATATTATATTAAATATAATAATTAGAAAAGAATGCTGTGCTTTCCGGACCCGAATCTGCTGAAATTCTTTATCCATTAATAGTATCCTATAATTTATGTTTTTTTAAATCTAACTGTTGAATTGTTTTGAGATTCATGTAAAGAAAAATTATCTGTTTTAAGATACGTGCACAGAAATTATTGAACGGAAGAATTTGAAAAGGCAAGAATTTTACTGTTCATCTTTCAGAATCGCAGCAAATGAGAATCCATCCTATCCACCCTCCGCAAGCAAGACAATGAAAATAAAAAGGACATGATATAGTAAGAGTCAATTTTTTTTTTAATATCCCGCATTAAATAAGAAATCAAAAATATTCAAGTTGGATTGGGTGGGTATTTTTAAAAATGCCCAGATCGACTAAAGTTTGGACAGTATTTTTTTTCTTCTATTTCAGACATTATAAATACCCCATTTCAATATAGTGCTTTCTAATTTTCTATACCAACTCTTCTTTACTTTTATAAATTTTTATTCTGGTGTCAACTCACTTTTGTATTCAATTTGTCTCTTGTAGCAAGTAATATCTTTTTTTCAAATGTGGATCTATCATTGAAGCATTCGAACGGGTGTGTGTCATTCCGGATGCTAAGAGACAAATGCTCATATTCTCTGTGAATGAGCACTGAACCACCATCCTCGTCGCAACCCTTTAGGTAATCAGATTTCCAATTTCCTCCCTCGTATTCAGCCCCTGTTTGAAGATCTTTCTCGCGAATGGTGTCAATATTTTCAAAATTAGTTAATGTTCCGTCAACTACTGGTGCTAACTTAGGTGAGGTGGTGATTCAGATAATGATAAATGCGCCATAGGCAAATGAGACACATGCACAGGTCTAGATGGTTCAGGTAATGAAAATTTATCACTTTTAAATTATAAGATATATACCACGAAGAGGATTCAAATGCTACTATTTTTTTTGTCTCCAATTCATCGTGCCTTCATGGTTCAGGTAATTAAAATTTATCACTTTTGAATTATAAGATATATACCATGAGGAGGATTCAAATTCTACTATTTTTTTTTTGTCTCCAATTCATCGTGCCTTCATGTTTTAATTTTCTATTAACATCATTTCTATAACTTATATTTTAAAATAAATATGTTAGTTCTAATTTATATGTTTTTCCTCTATATTCACATAAAATTATCACTTTTGATTTTATTTTTACATAAGCTATTGAGCTGAAAAGTCAACGTTTAGAAATTATCCACGTGAGTGTATTTTTGTAATTTTTTGACAACAAACAAAATAAAGGTATATTTTCATAATTTATTGTGTTTGCACGAAAAATGTGATACATATCTTATCTAGCTGTTTGATTTTGACATTTGAGTTTTAATTTTTAAATTGTTGAAGTCAGAGACAGAGGCGGAGGGATATGGAGCAAATGAGGATCAATTTATTTTCATATTTTTTTTTTCAAAAACAAATAATTATTATATGATTTTGTTATATATTTAATAATAAATTGTTATAAGGACTATAAATTAATTCCAGTACTTTTTATAAAAATGTTATTTGCTAGATCCTCATTACTTTTTAAAGAAAAACTAGACTATTTTACAACGTGTGCAACTTGAGTTATTATAATATTTTACTGTTCTATGTTTTTTGACCTCTGTTACTTCAATACTGTCTCGTCCCTTGTAGTTTACAAAATGATAACATGATTGAGGCACAAAAAAAATAAAGACATCTAGAACTTTCCTCATATTAAATATATAATATATTTTGTTTATTGAATTTTTACAAGAATAGATTATTATTTACAGTTACCTATATTGTAAAATTATCTTAATTGTAATAAATTTTCACCCTTAATTTCCAACTAAAAAATTGGAGAACACTGCAATGCACACAAAATAGTTGATTATTGATTGATATATGAAGATTGAGCATCATCTCTTTACCTTCTCCCCGGTTATCCCGGGGACCCGTCTGCCGACACCCAAACCCGATGCGCTTTCTGACCTCTGCTCCTGCTCCTGCTCCTGCTCCTACTCCTGCGTACGGACTCATTACCCCACGAGCACGGAGCACGGAGGACGGAGCTTATTTTACTCAATTGGAATTACCAGAAATACATCTTCCTCTGGCCACTGGGGAGTCTACACGTGTAACATTACCCTATCTACTCGCTAAATTTCACCTCCCTCCTGCACTTTATTTCTGGATAATCCCCACGCCCACTCCAGTTGCGGAAGGTCCGTACAGCTTACTCGATAGAAGCAAAGGAGGTCCTTACCCTCCTTTCTTCTTGAAATGGAGATGACAACAAATTATAATCATTTGATTCAAATCGAGTATGATATAAAAAATGAAATCGTTCAAACCACATTTCAATATTTTAGAAGGTTTTTTTTTTTTTTTTCAAATTATTGAAGTTTGATTAAATGACTCGCATATAATAACAACAAATTGTCAAACTTTTATGGAAATAGATGTGAAGTTGTCGAAATGGTTTGTAGTATGTGTGGTTATTTATGATGAAAAATGTAAAATTTTAATATTTTAGAAAAATATAAAATTGTATATTATATAGAAGATGATGGTTCAAATGCTTTTATTTTTTGTGCCTCTATCATATCTCTATTTTTAAATTATAAACGTCAAAATAAAACCATTAGATGTGATCTATGTTATTTTCTCTATGTGCTTATAAAAAATTATCACATTCTGGTTTTGTTTATATGTGAATCAATAAGTTGAAAAATCAAAATCCAGAAGTTATCTATATTAGTACGTTTTTGCAAGCTCTTGATGACAACTAAAACAAAATTAAAATGTCGTAATTTTTTACATCTGCATAGATAAAATAATGTAGATTATATCCAATAGTTTTATTTTAATTTTTAAAATTTAAATTTTGAGTTATTAAGTTTTTAAAAGAAGGCACGATGGAGACATAAAAAATGAAGGCATTTGAACCTCTTCTATCTAAATAAGGAAGATGTACTTACAAAATAAATTATATTTTTTAGAAATTTTTACTATTTTTTAAGTTTGAATAGAAAATCACTACTTTTAAATAGCCTATAATTTTTAAATCAAGTGATTTTCTACCAATCTAAAAAAATATAAAATTTGAGTTACAAGTACATTTTCTTGTGGAGTTCATGTCGAATAGGTCAAATCGACTATTTGAATTTTGAAAATGAATATACGATTCATAGTACCTTACAGTTTGCCCTATGCATAGTAAAAATATTGTAAGAAAAAGAAAAGTTAATATACAAGTACATTTTTATATACGAGATCGTGTCAATTGAAAACATACATAATTATATATAGTACCAGAACCTCACTCCTAATTAAAAATAGGAGGAATGTTTTTATTTTTTTGAGATAAAGAATGGAGATTTTGCCTGTAAGTTTTTATTTGATGTCTATAAAAGATTTCAATCCGAATTTTGAATCCATAACCTCCTAAAATAATTATTATGAAGTGTTTCATCTTTGCAAGTAAGATTTAACAATCAATTCAATTCATGAAACAAACAAATAAACGGAAACTAATACGGAGAAGTTATCCACATCCCAATTCCTTTCCGCATTTTGCAGCAATTAATCAGTTTTATTTTTCAAGTATTTGTACGTATTTAGTATTAAGTCGGTGCAATTAGAGAGAACTTCTATTTATATATTTTTAAAACAATGAAAAGATTAGGTCACTTTCCAAATTATTAGTCACATTCTAGAGGGACTGTATCTACCTAGATTAAGTTTTTGAATCATCAGATGGAGAGAAGAAGAGTATATTTATAAATTTAATTTGTAAAATAATTAAATAATATATTAAATGAATACAAGAAGATAAATGAAACAATGTTAAATTTCTATGATATATTTGATATTAAGTTGGCTTTATGGGAAAATTGACTATTTTAAATGTTTTGATGGGCACACTAAAGTTTTTCTCTAAGTTATAAATAAGTAATTATAAGTTTATAACTTCACCGCCAATTGTTAAAATCTAAAGTGTTAGTTGTTATACATTCCTAATTAGATGCTTTTATATGCCATGGCTTTTGAGCTCCAAAACTATGTTCGGCCGCTCCACTATTTAACTGAATTTTTTTTTCTCACGTGAACAATAATTTTTAGTTCAATTTCCGTGCCCATAACCATTCCTAATAGCCCACCGAACATGCCCTAAAAATGCACACAAAATACTAGCACTAGCGTAATCAAGTGTTGAGAAATCAAATATTTAGTATTTGAAACTTCAAATTTTCGGTGTTTAAAGTTTCCACAGTCTGGTGTTTATTTATACAAAATTAGGTGTTCAAGTTTGGCGATGTTTATAACATTTAATTCTATGTGCTTATACCTACTATCATACAGTATTACATTCTGCATGGCAAAAAATATTAAGAAAGGCATCGTGATGTGTGTTAACTTTGATTTTTTTACGCTAAGGCTTGCATGAGAAGATTTTGTAGCAATTCATAAGCATATTTATACAAAATTCATATAATAACTGAATATTTTGAATATTAAATATGCATATACGACGACTCTTAAAAAATAATTAAGAAATAAATCAAGAAATTTCACAATTTTGCAGAAAAAAAGACACGCTTTGATAAAATTCTGAAAAATCAAAGACAGAAGGACAGTCAGACTTATTTCCTAAAAAAGAAAAAGAAAAAACTAAAATGGTCGACATAAACTAAAAAAAAAGGAGACCTTAGATGAAGAAAAAAATTCTCAAATAAAGAAGGAACCGGATATGTAATATGCTTGAGTAAAACCCCATTGTCTTAATAATGGAAGCAGCTCGGGTCCGATGTTCATTGAACTCAAACTGGATTTTATGGGTTTTATAACTGTCTCATCCGCTTTAAGATTCATGCACACAAATATTAAAATAAATATGCATGGATATTAAAGTGGCTCACACGGATCTTAGAGTGAATCTAACGGTTATGAAATCATCGGACTCAGTTTGAGTCGGATGGGCACATCGGACCCGGACCAGTATCCCCTGCAGAGTTTTTCCTCTGCAGAGCTATGCGTAGCTGATCGGACGGTCCAGATTTAATCTCAGCCGGTGAGTACTCGGATGATGAAGGAGGCAGTATTAATTTTGCTTTAAAATTCATGCCAAAATCTTATTTGGTCCGTCCGATAAAAAATGAACGGACCAGATTAAACAGCTCCGTAGAAAATGCGATTTCCATCGGACCCGAGCTGCTCCCCTTATTAAGGAAATGGACTAACGGTACTGAAATGGGAGAGAAGGTTAAAAATAATATTGAGATGCGGTTTTGGTTTTATGGTCCGTACAGGTATAGCAATAAAATAAGCAAAGGAAATCTAATATATTGTCTAACAACGTGGTTATTATATTATAATCTTACCTGTAACCTGTAGGCTGTAGCTACAATTAACGGATTTCGATTAGCCTCGGATTTGTAATTATCCCTACATAGTAGGTCGTACGATTCCTCGTGCAACGTGTTGGTGATCTAACGACCGAGCTTTCACGGCGCTTATTCGACCTTTTTTTTTTCTTCTAGAAAACAAAAATTCAATTTATCTGTAAACATATTGATTTTTTTTTCTTTCTGCAAAAAAATAAGAACCGAACCGAAACTTTAATCAGATCTCTCCCTTTAACACCACAAAATACACAAAATATGTGCTCCCGTCGAACCAAATATTCGACTTACTCAGCTATCCAAAATTAAATATTTGGTTTAGCCCCACCGGTGATTTTTTATGTATATCCTAAATTAAATACAAATTGTGAAACATGTTTACAAAAACTGAGCATTTATAAAAATGTTCAAACCGGCTAATTATTCACTCGTTCTTAATTTTTAATAAAAACCGATCGGTTCTCATTTTAAATTTTTTTTCATATTTTTTTGTTTTTAGAAAATATTATAATTTATTTATTTTTGTATTAAAATATTAAAAATATTTTTTTTTCTTTAAAATTAGATATAATACTATATAATTTGATTTATGAGAAAGACTACAACAAATAATCTACATCAATATTTTTCAAACTGTATTTTTCACGGCTCTAAGAAAAATTAAAATATTTCTTCGTGTATTATTGAAAAAAAATAAAAATATTTTGAATTTGAGTTATTGATCTCGGTTCAAAAGTCACTTCTATGTAAATACAAAAAAAATTGATTCTTCTATTTTCAAAAAATAAAAAAATAATTCTGCAAGTGTCAGACACACTTGAACTTTTTCTGCCACCATTGAATTTTTTTATTTTTTAAAAATAGAAAAATTCAATTATTTTTTATACTTACTTAGAAGTAATTTTTGATCCGGAATTAATAACTCAAATTCAAAATATTTATATTTTTTTCAATAACACAGAGAAATATTTTAATTTTTCTTACAACAGCGAAAAATCCAGTCCGAAAAATATTGATCCGGGTCATTTATTTTAGTATTTCTACTAGATTAAATTGTATATTATTCTATCCAATTTCAAAGAAACATGTAATTTTTTTCTAATATTTGAATTAAAAATTAAAATTTTTCTCAATTTAAAAAATAATGAGAGAACATACTCCATCAAATATTCAATTGTGTCTGACACACTTGTAGAATTATTTTTTATTTTTTTTAAAATAGAATAATTCAAATATTTTTTGTTTTTACATAGAAGTGACTTTTGAACCGGTATCCAAAACTCATATTCAAATTCTTTTTTTTCAAATAACAAATAAAGAAATGTTTTAGTTTTCCTTACAGTTGCGAAAAATTCGATCTAAAAAATGTTGATCCGAATTATTTGTTGTAGTTTTTTCTAATAAATCAAATTATATAATATTCTATCTAATTTCAAAGAAACAAAAAGAATATTTCTAATATTTTAATACAAAATATAAATAAATTACTTCATTTTCTAAAAACAAAAAAATGAAAACAAATTTAAAATGAGAACCGGCTAATTATTAGTCAATTTCTATTAAAAATTAAGAACAGCTCAATAATTGACCGGTTTGAGCTATTTTATAAATAACCTACTTGTATGAACATATTTGAGCATTTATCAAAGTTTTCAGTCAGCCCCATATCTGAATTTTTTGTGTTCCAAACCATGTGTTGTTGTGAGCTGACCGAAATATTAATTCGGTCCATCCTATTATTAATTTTGAAATTAAAAAAAAAACAATTAATCTGTTTGCTGATAAATTGATTTTGTATTTTCTAAAAACAAGTTAATTATAGGAAGTTTGGAACAGTGAAATATTGCTCCACAGTGAAAAATTCGCCTCCCAATAAGAGTTGGGGAGAAAGAGACCAATAGAGAATAATATCTTTAATTTTAAAAAAGATCTTTTTACTGCGAAGAAAGATAATCGCAATCTTTTCTGCCTTTTTTTTTCCCCTGCTTTTAAACAACTTTCTCTTTTCCGGATAAAGCTTTATTCTCTGCGTTTTGTTCGCTGGTCCCTGTTTTTTACCGCTTTCGTTGCATTCTCCCTCTCACAGTAACTTTTTTTTTTTTTTTATCTTGTTCGTGGCCGTATATTTATTTGTCCTGCATGCTGTGCTGGTGCAATGTGCACATTTTGCAATTAATTCTGGCTGACACTTGACAGGCAGTGGTGCAATTCCTCTAAAATGATTGTCTACTGTTTGTATATTAAGAGTGCGTTTGGATGGGTGAAGAATAGCTACTATTCCGAGTTACTATCCGGCGTTTGAGTGTGTTTAGATTAGCGAATAGTCACTATTATTTGTTTATCTTTTGTTGGATGGTCCACTATTCTACTATTCCTACAAAATATTGAAATAGTTACTATTTTAAAATTGAAAATAACTCTATTCTTGCTACTATTCTTGATTCATCCAAACACACCCTAAGTTTTGTATATGAAAAAAAGGAAACTCACTCATTTCTTTTGGGCTGTGCCTGTGCACTTGATTGGTTGTCATTTGTCAATATGAAGTTATGAAACTTGGTTGGACTAAAGATATAATGCAAAGTTTTAGTTTGTTGCTCTAAAAATTTTGGTAGATTTTTTTATAAGATTTCTTTCTAAAAAATTTATGTAGAATTCTTAGTAACGTCGCTCGATTTGCGCTGCAATTTGCAAAATCAATGGAAGTTAATACCCAAACAGACATGTATAAAAACTTAAAATCAGATATATACAACGAATAGACCGGATGAAATGACATAATTTGAAGTTTTGTGCGTTAAATGTATATTGAATGTAAGTACTTGCAGCTCTCATTATATCATTAATATTTTTTTTTGTCAATATTAAGTATGTATTTATAAACTTGAAAACGAATGACTTCGGTAACACCATCCTTGATAATTTTCCTTGACTGATAACAGAAAATATATAATTTTCTATTTATCATTTGACAATGGGCAGTGCTATATTGAGATCTTAATTTATAATTTTCAAAGCTGAGAGAAATATTTTTCTCTTTGTGTCAATTTTGCCCTTATTTAGTAACTTCTTTTAAAAATTGAAATAAGATTACGCACTAAATTTAAAGAAATAATTTAATGTGTTTAATTTAAAATAACGACATTATTTACTTTAGTGTTATTTTGTTACTTTTACTTGTGTGATTCACAAGCTAATACCAATACTTATTCACTAGTTTGCCAATTATTAATTATAATACACAAAGTAACTTATTAATATTTCATCCGTCAATTTTTTTTTGTGAAGTCAAGTAGTATAACCTTATATGATATAATATTTTTTTTTATGTAAATTTGTCATATCGTTATTGGGCAATATCTCTAAATATAAAAATCATCGCATGACATACAAAGATAACGAACAAAAGTAAATAATTACAAAATATATTATGTGCTGTTGAAAGTTGCATGTAAATTTTCAATTATCATTAATCACTTTAAATATGAACAAAAGCATTGAAAATAAGTTTTTTAAAAAATACTAACAAATGCGTATTGCATATTGGATGTAAATAAAAGGTTTGTTGGATTAGATTTTTCACCAAAACTTTAATCTTAGACCGTTAGATAATAAGAATCTTGAAAATTATAGATATCAATAATACTTGTATTAACATAAGTTAATTGAGAAATGAAAATAACTATTCAACTTAAATAAATAAAAATTACATAACTAATAAAGTGTAGTGCAAGTAAACTATTAAAGTTAAAATAAATTTATTATATCAATCAACAACGTCAACAATAATATGAACTCCAAAATATATTCGTCAAAAGAAAAAAAATAAACTGATGTGAGATACCCACAAGTTCAGTAGATCAGGGGTTATTAACCCTTCTCTTTGCACTAAAAGAAATAAACAACAAATAAATAAATAATAATTTTTTTTTACCAAACTTAGCTACTATGAAATAGCTAACTCTTTTTACCACAATTTCACGATGCAAACATTGTTTATTTTTTGTTTTTGTTTTTTTTTGGATAACTAACGACTTAAATGCATGAATTAGAATAGTTTTTATATCAACGTGGATACAAATGTAACTTGTACTTTTTAAAATTCCAAATTTGTAAAGATAGATAAGGAAGAACGTGTCTTATTTATGCGAAAAAATAGGATCTTAAATTTCTTGATTTGCAATGCATTAATTACCCATAGATCTTAGCATATATGCAAAGTCTTAATCAAGGGCAAAAATGGTATAAAGAAAAAGAACATTTCAGAGCCCTCAATATTGTATTTTGAGCTCTCAAAATAGCGCCTCCCTTTGACAATGGTTAAGATGTATATTTAGTCAAAAACTAGAAAAATAAGAAGTATATCAGAATATCAAGAATAATATTTTGTTCATGTAGACACTTTTTAAAATGTAATGAAGACAAGATAGCATGCAATTTTATTGATTATAGAAAGGACCATAACCATTTAGTAACGAGGACAAGGATTACTGTGAAAAGCGTTAGCATGAAAGCCCATAGCATATCACTGCATTTTTCACTATCGGCTTATTGGCTGCTAAGTGCTAACTGATTAATTGTTGAGTATTGTCATAGAACTGATAGTACCTGAATTTTAAAAGAAGGAAATTTAAAATTAGAATAAAGAGATGAGATCCATATATTTGATAACCGATACTTGATAAAATTTTGTTTAGCAGTGCAGTGGATCAAATTAGCACTAGAAATGAGAATTCTATATATTGAGGGAATTATGGAGGAGAGCTTAGAATTCTAAAAGAGACCCGGGGCGTGTGGTACTGAGGTTTCTCTTCCCCACTGCAGCACTGCTTTAAGTTAATGTACCAGTCGGTTGCCCAAAACGACCACCAGTCTCCAGTGCACTTAAAATAAAATAATAATCGAAAAGCAGACACACACACACACACAAGGTGGGTCCGACAAGTCAGCTTTATCAGGAGTAAGTCAAAAGTGGTAGACCTGGAGCAAGCGTTAATTTGCTGCGCATTATATTTTTTCAAGTGGTGGGGGTTGTCGAATTCACGGTTGTGTTGTGTGTGGCAAGTGGCAACTGGCATATGAAGCAAGTAACTAGGCTTGACAGTAAAAGTAAAAGGCTTCCAGCTTTTCTTTTTGGTGATTTTATATCGATCGATTCTCTGTCTCTCCAGTCTCCAACCTCTTTCTCTTTGTTTCCTCTCTTCCCTCCTACAGTCCTACTCCTTCCTCTTTCTCTCCACTAATAATCTCGATCGTACATATACATCTGGAAATTAACTAAACACAAAAGAAACACACCAGCTGCCTGACATACATGCTTGATGCTTCTTCTTCTCCTTCCCTCCCCATAAGGCCATAATCCATATCATACCTGATGAATTCTACCTTCGGCACAGACTGCCACGTGGCACAACAGACCCGTCGCGATAAGCTCCGTTTTGACTTAGACCCGCATCAGCCGCCTCCACCCATGTTTGGCTTCCCTTCTGGGTCGGGCGATCTCCATTCCGCTCTATGTAAAACCGATCCGACATCCAATCTCCAATCAAACCCGGACTTGTTACCCTACAATTCCTCTTCCCACCTCTACCATGGCCATGAACTGGCACAGATGCTTCTTTTACCTAACCAAACCCAGGTTCCATCTCTAACCCTGGCACCTAATAATAATAGCCACTGTGCTGTAGGTCCCGGGCCAGGACCGCTTGGCCCGTTTACCGGCTATGCGGCTATTTTGAAGGGTTCGCGGTTTCTTAAACCTGCACAGCTGCTTCTTGAAGAACTTTGTGGGGCTGTAAAAGGAGGAAGAGAAGTGTGTGACGAATTGGGTGAGTGTGTCTTTGGTGGGTCAAAGGAGGGTAGTAACAAAGGAGAAGGGGTGTCCTCCTCTTCTCTCAGTACTTCGACTGAACCAAGTCGTGGTTTCGACCAAAGTGGGGTCCAGATGCACAGGCTTGAGTTCCAGCAGAAGAAAGCGAAGCTCTTATACATGCAAGACGAGGTTAGTATTTTTTGTTCTTAATTATTGTCAGCAACTTGCTTGGATATGTTATAGCTTTTAATTTTATGTATTTCTGTCTCATATATATGTTGCTGGGTGGTAATCATAAATAAGAAAGACTTTAATGTTTGAGTTACAAGAAAGTATCTAATGATCATTTTATTGTGAAATTAAATTCTATGGTGTATTTATGTCATGACACAAGCTCATATAAGCTGCCCACATTAAGCATTGCAAACTTTTGCATAAGCGGTTGCAATTGTTTTCCTGTTTCATGGCAGTATTCATTTTCATGTGGCTTGAAAATTATTTGTTAAATTGTTGAATAAGTTTTTCTTTTTAGTGAAAGTAAATAAGTCATCTTTGTGTGAAAATTTGAATACATTATTAGCATTGTGGTCGATAGAACTTTGGTTAACATGTTGAATAAGTCATTATCTCTCTATTTTTTGTTATTGTGAAGTATAGTAAATAAGTGATCTCCGTTTGAATACATTAGCATTGTATTCGATATAAATTTGTTTGCTAAGTTCTCTTGGCTTTGTAATTTTTTGTTTGTCAATAGAAAATAAAATCCTCTACTTTTCTAAGATAAAATGCATTCATCTTTAACCTTGATTCCTATAGCGTAAGTAACACGCCATTGGATTAGTTCAAAGGGTTTGTCAGGTTCTTGTATGTCTCCTCATGTTTTCGTGTAATATCCGAAATTTCAATTATAACGATAATGAATATTAAGGAGCCAGAAAGTTTTTTTTATTCTTTTATGTTTCAAAATGGCTGAATTGTTTCTAATACATTTTTATCAGATTGAGGAATTTCATTTGAAAAATATCAGTCAGATTGTCCAGTATTTACTAGGTGGTATCTAGCAAGAATTGTTGAATTCACTCTCAATGACCAACAACTTGATAGTTGGGACTTGGGACTTGGGAGGCCTCCCTTGGGCTTCATGTGTAGCACCTTAGATTACTATATATAGAAGCATAACATATCCAATTAATGAGCTTAACTTGGCTTATATCTTGAACAAAACTATTGAGGTGGGATAAAGAAATCTTCTCGGTTTCTCCACATAAATGAGAAAGATGCATGGTAAGTTTAATATTATGGTTCCATGTTCTCTCAACAATGCCAAAGGTGTGATTTTATTATTATAATTTTAAATTCTAACATGGATGTACATATTCAATTAATTTCTAATATGGATATGACCACTTTATTTTTCATGTAATTGAGAAATAAGCAGTCTGTACATACAAATTCATATCATGAAGTATGTAGTTAATTTTATTCAAGTAATTGTAAAACAAGCCCGCTTAATTTTATTAAATTAATCAATTTATTTCAACTTTATATGTAGTGGTTAAGTCGCTTGCCTTTGAAAATAATTGATATCATTGAAACAAAGAGAACAAGTTAAATTCCTCAATACTTAGGGGTGCTGCATAAGATATACTGAATGGTGTTTATAATTTTGAATCATTTAGCCATACTTTAAATATAACTGCTAAGCCCCTCCAAAATTTGAAATTTTATTTACTGGGTATTAAATTGAGATGATTTTTCCCTTTTATATGTACTAGAGCCCTCCTATATAAAATATATAGTAAACTTGAAGAGGCACTGAGTGGAAAATTTTGAAATCAAAGTGACTGACGTCGCTGAGAGTTTTGCACGCTTCGATTTCCGAACTGATGTGAAAAAAGAAAAAGCGTGACAACCTGGAATTTTTTTTTAGAAATAAGATTCGTTCAACAAAATATCTTAATTCATGGGATGCATTAATTGTAACTTTGCTACTCTACATTTATTAAAATTATGCCTAAGTGCTTTTCATAAAAAAATAGCAGCAAAGTAGCAAAACAGAAAATAAATTGTCAAAAAAAAATCCATTTTCATTGAGCAAAATTCACATTTCCAGTGCGGCAGATCCTCACCTTTTAATATCAGTTTGTTTTTTAAATTAAAATTTGTTTTTATTTTTAAATTGTTAAATTATTATTCATTATAACTCAAATGAGATTATTACTGAATTTGATTTTTTTTAAGAAATTATAAGTAAAAAATATATATATTTATGAATATTATGTTTTTATTTTGATTTTGAAAGACATGACATTTTATTGGTGTTAATCATCTTTTTATGAAATTAAATGATGAAAGATCATATTATTTTGTGTTATATTGTATTATATAAATTTTATTTTAATCAAAAAATTAAAAATAATGCTTAGCCCCCCTATACTCAATCCTAGTTCTGTCTCTGGCTTGATCTCTACAAAAAGTATAAACCAGAAAAAAAAAAAAAAAAGGAAATTCCAGTTCCTTACCTGGGATTCCTTCTTCATTACCTACATGGTCAATTCCTTCTTTAATAACCTGAGCAGTCTATGACCTCCAACATCTGTCTGAATGATACTGACTTGTGGAACAGTTATGGTTAGAAAATTTAACAACTTGAATGGTTATCATGGTATCAAAAAAGTTTGTTGACTATAACATATTCCATAAAAAAATTAGTAACATTTCAAGGCTCATGAAACTTAACCTTATTGGTATCTGGCGAATATTTAAGGGGGATGCTATGATGTCTCATCTCTCAGTAAGATGCTAATCGACATTTTGCATCATTTATAAGCAAACAACGCCATAAATTCAACCGTTATGCAGTATCATTTGAGTAATGTGCATATAGTTTTACCAAAGATTTACTATTTAGGAATCTCATGTGTGCTGTACAAAAGATAGAATGTACTTTGTATGTGCAGCAAAACCTAGAGATAATGCTCTCTGCATACCACTTTAAAAGCTACCCAAATTTAGCCTCAACTTATTGATGTATGTTTAGACAGCTTACAATGTTGTATATGAAATTTAAAATACTTATGAATGATTCTAAGTTTTAACTAATTATCAGTACTCCTAACTGATTACCTGTAGTCCTCTATAGTTACTAAATTTTCTTATATTGTCCACAAAGTGAATTTTAATGTTTCCGATTGAGAAGACATTAGAAAACAGTGGTTTATTTTTCAAATGCTACGTTGTAGCTCAAGCGGCTGCATTCTAAAAGCTCATGTTTCCAGTTCTCATCTGCATTATATGGCATTAACTTTCTTCATCACTCAAATTATTTTCAATATTGCAACACTGATCTGGGCCTGACCCAAGTTGAGATCAGTGGGGCTGCGAAAACTCGCACACATAAAACCTGTGCTAAAAAATGTACCTGTGTATAAAATATAATATCATATATATGCTGCTATCATTTTTTTCTTTGTGAAGAATATCTTCTCTAGAGCTTTTCCTCCAAAAAAAAAAGAATATCTTCTTTTATATACATACTATATTCTCTAAATATTCTGTTGTTAATTTGCATTCCTCTCCAATTCAAGTTCTTACTTTTACTATCATCAAACAAACTTGATTTGATCAATTGCCTCTCAATATATATATATGTCCTGTCTTGATGTCTTCCAATATTGAATGGGATATATTGAGAAAGTAACCTTTATTAGTTCTTTGGAATTGTACATTGCAGGTAATGACTGGTGAGTTAAACCTAACTGAGAAACAAATTTGAGAAAAATTCAGTCAAATGATGTAATTTTTTTTTTTGTTATCAAGTCAGATAGTTCTGCAGCAAATATTCATAGCAACATAAATGAGACAATGTGAATTAACACAGATTTGCAACAAGTATATACTTGATGAATTGGCTTGAGAACATAAATTTATGGAAATTGTAGTGGTAGTCGAAATGAAATATAGTATGTGAGATCAATTCTTTTTGGGAAGTGGAGTTGAGGGGCATTTAATATTTAAGGCCAATCAGAGATTTTCTTTTATGTATAGAGATGTTCAATGTTCGTTTGGTTGATCATTATTATCACGAATCATACACATATATCTATTTGATGAAGTTTACACTCATTTGAGATCCTTCTGTATCCATTTTAACTGAGCTCTATTTCCTTTCATAACTTAATTTCATGAACAGTGGCAAACTCCATCTTCTAGAAAATCATTGTGTATTATTTTTAATTTTTATGAATGCAAATGACATAGCTTCAAACCAACACACAGGTTTGCAGAAGGTACAAGCAGTATCACCAACAAATGCAAATGGTGGTATCCTCCTTTGAATCAGTCCCTGGTCTAAGCGCTGCCACACCATTCACCACACTAGCCCTCAAATCCATCTCAAAAAATTTTCGTCGGCTTAAAAATGTCATATCATGCCAGCTCCAGGAGATTAGTCAACTTCTTGGAGAGGAGTCGACATCATCACCAAGCTCTAGCAGAGGTGCGTTGCTGGGTCATTCGAGGTTGCCTTACATGGATCATAACCATCCAGTGTGGAGGCCGCAGAGGGGACTACCAGAGCGAGCTGTGTCGGTGCTTAGAGCATGGCTTTTTGACCATTTTCTTCATCCGTAAGTCTTCTGCCCTAAACTAAAGCTAAAAAGGAGTTTTGTAATTTCAATTTGCATACTGAGGCAGTTTTCTCATTCTATTGTTAGTATAAATGAAAATTGCAGCCCTATTAATTGCCACGGCATGCAGATGATATTTACAACTCATTAACTATCTTCCTTCGGTAATTACCATATTTTGAGGGCCCCATTCACGACAAAACTAATAGTTTGTGTATTTATTTTTTTCATTGGGAAGCTTGTATTATTATCTGACTATTAATTTTTAAAAGTAAGGCATAATGCTGCAATCATCTCAGCTTTTGTATAATCTACAACAAATTTATGGATCATAAATTTCATTTCACATCAATCAGTACGATTTGAGAATGCCAGCACTATTTGGTGTCAGATAAGTACAAACTAGTACAGTAGGTAGGTGGTCATCTTACATCAATGGTCCCCTGGCTGTACATGGGCCAATCTGATGATGGATAAATAAATGCATGTAAATATATCACTGGGGGTAAATGAATAGTAATTTTGTGTACTTTATTTTAATGAAGGTATCCAACTGACACTGATAAGCACATGCTTGCTACTCAGACTGGTCTCACCCGCAACCAGGTTATACATCTGTTTTTTTCTCTTTTACATGCACACAGCCACAGACATATATGGGGCTGGTTATATTATGTTATCATTTTGTTAGAGAAGTGAGTTATATTTGTCTGATGAAGTGTCACCATTCCTTAAATGCCAAATATTGGCTAACTTGCTCCAGGAAATTAACATAATGTTTTGTAGTGTATTGGTTCATTCAAAGAACATTAATCAAATAAAAAATGCTACTCAAACATTCTTTTTGGGATTGATTTCATTTCTGTTGTTGCATAAAGATAAGGTAATTTCTGGCCAGTTGACCATAGAACATGCAATTAATCCATGATATGGTTGAATTGCAGTGAGCATGCAAGTTGTCATGAATTTATATCCTGCTAATAGAACCCCTTTTTTCAACTGATTTCCCATAGGTTTCCAATTGGTTCATCAATGCCCGTGTTAGGCTTTGGAAACCCATGGTTGAAGAAATACACATGCTCGAGACAAAAGGAAAGAATGGGCTGGGATCTGATAATTCAGTCTCCACCAACTTGCCAGACTCAAGAACAGATGTACCAAGCAGGAACCGACAATTCAGCAACCAAGGATTGGAAGAACGTCAGCATGTCAACCCGTCATCGGAATGCACTTTGCTTGATACGATGTGGCATGTTGACAAGAGATCAAGGGTGCAAGATGAGGCCATAGGAGGGAACTTAATTAGTTTTGGAGGGTATTCAGGCAGTGAAATGGATATTGGTGGATTCGGGAGTGCCGTGTCCTTAACGCTTGGTCTAAGGCATGATGGCATCCAGCAGCAGCAACATCTGAGACAATTTGGTGGACATATGTTGCATGACTTTGTTGGTTAAACATGTTGGTCTTTTTTTTTTTTTCTAAAAAAAATATTGGACGAGTGCTATAATTAATTGAAGTGGATCGAATTAGCAAAGATTTGGTAATTCTGTTATATTTTAGCCATAATTAATGTTTGGTTTCTTAAATATTAATAAGTGCACTAGGGCCTTAAAATAATTGGAAACCGAGTGCACTAAAAAAAATTACGGGGACACAGATTAAAGACCAGTGAAATATTTGTAGAGGACATATTTTTATTTGTAGGTCATCGAGTTTGGATTCTTTATTTCGATGTTGGTTTTATTTCTGCGTAGGTACCTTCTTTTGGTTCTCTAAACAAAACAAAAAATAAACTTGTATGTTGATAGGAACTTGTATTAAACCCAGAAAAAAAAAACTACGCAAGTACGTGTTATAATTTGTTTATCCCAGCATACAAAACTGACGTAAACTACATATTATATTTTGATAGAAGCTTGTATTTGAGCTATTAATATATCTTAGAAAAGTATAACCACGATGCAGAAAATGAAGAAATCTATATATACTTGTATATCTCAGTAGTAAATGCGGGGGTATGGTGTACCGCATAAGAGATGGTCTGTTTCTAGAAAAATACGACATATAGATCCAAATCTACGAAATTTTGGATGTGCAGGTGCGAAATTTTGATATACAAAATGATAAAAAAAAACGACATATAGATCCAAATTTACGACAAGATTCCACATTTGCCATAACAGATTAATCGTGAATCGTATATATACAGAGAGAGAATGACTAATATCAAAATACAATTAATTTATTTTTTAATTTTCGAAGTCCAAAATGTCGATTCAAACTATTAGATGTGATCGATTTCTATATTGAAATGTGTTTGGAGATCAAATTTTGTATTTTTTGGAACTTTTTTTTTACTATTTATTAAGTCACTTTGAAAATCATTGATTCGATGATAGCTTAACTAAATAGTGAAACCGTTGGATCGGCGATTTTCAAAGTGACTTAAATAGCCACAAGCTGAATTCTTTATCATGCGACTCATCTCTGAAACCTACGTAAGAGGTGGAAAGTACATTAAAAAACTGGACTTGCATCAAGCAATTTAATTAAGACATTTCTTTTATAGCTGCCTGAATGCAAAAAGTTTGCACATAATTTCTACATTTAAATTCAGTAAAAGAGAGATATTCCCATCTTTCTTCAAGCTAATATATATAAACACTCGTCCCTTCATTCATTTCTTCCACAATGGAATCTGTATCAAGTATTACAGGGAAATGCATCTTCAATCCAATTGTTGCATTATCCTCTCTAATACAAGTATTAATGAAAATAAAAATTCATAATTTTTTTATTTAGAATTTTAACAGATTAGCCAAACAAAAAGATATCTTGTTAACATATGATTAAAATAGGCTTAACCTGTTCCTTTGAAGGCCTAAAACCAATCTGGTCACGTACCATAGCAAGCAATGTCTCTAATTTTAATCTGACTTAAAAACTTATAGATTTTTTTTTTCTCATTTCTACCCTTTAATCTCTTTAAACTAACTTCTGATCTATGAAGATGAAATGATACAGAGACTACATTGTCCAAATGAAGTTCAAACTTGTTACCTCAATGTAGTAATTCATTGGCCCAATCAATTACAGGATCTATTGGTACTTCAGCAATCATTAAGCAGAAGTATTATCATTGACTCCAGATAGGTCTACACCAAGACAAGAAAGTCACTCAGGACATACACTTACCCTTAAACAGCACCAAACTGTACAGTCAAAGAGGAATTAAACAGGCAATTGACAACACATAATTTTTTCCAAAATGATCACCAAAATCACACACGCACGCACTCACACACACACACACACACACACACACACACACACACACACACACTGTGGCTCATCGACTCGTCATTAACACAGGGTATTACAAGCTTTATCAAGACAAAAAAGAATCTGGCAGATACAATCGAAAAGAGTTGGAGAAGATTGTAATGATCCGACCATTCAAGTACAAAAACGAACACCTAACAACGCGACCGTCGACAGGTTTCGACAAAATCTGAGAACAAACGACTAAACCGACATCCCAAACATTATTTGCGCGCGATCTCTCTCTGTCTCCCTCATCGCACTCTCGTCGCTCTCTAGCATTAGACAGCTTCAGTTGAACCTGTTAATGCGGATTAACACTAAAGATTAGAGAGGTTCTCAGTTATTTCCCCCAAATTGGGCCTAATTTAGTCAAGCCCATTGGGCTCAAACGAGAAGGGAAACCTCATGTCTTTGGCAGCAAAGCCTCGGTGGATATGTTTCAATTTCTTCGTCTGCCTTTGCTATTTTTATAGAATTTGATATGAATTTTCCTTACTAAATTTAATTTATAATTTTTTTTTAATTTTAACCGCTTGACTTTATATAAAATTAATTCAAAAGTTTAAAATTTTTGTATGTAGGCACATCACTTGTAAGGTAAACATATTTTAACTGTTTGAATTTATCATTTAAAATCAATTTAATATGTTTTAGAATTGAGTTCACAAAGAAAGTGGTTGAATTTAAGAACACCCTAGTTCTACTCTCTTTAATGCTCCCATACTTCCTTCCATCAAATTTCTTAAAATTATAAAAGATAAAATACCTTTCTTTACTCTTTAGCTACTGTCAAGACAGATGTGCATAATCTGGAGCATCGGAGAGAATAGCACAAAAGATAATTTTTTTTATTGGAAATTTCATCTCATTTTATTTAAGATATGACAACTATTAAAGCCTATAATATGTTCATGGATACATACCAACTTTTATGTTTGGACGAGAAAATAGCCAAATAGTATTGAATTCAATAGTATAATTTTAATTTTAATTTAACCTAATTCTAATCGTGTTTTGTTTTGATAGTTCTTTGTGGTTACATTCAATAAGAGTGTAAATCTGTGGAACTCGCAGTAACTGCAATAAATGCCTCAAACTTAATCGTTCCCTGCATCAATGAATTAAGGTTCTGTCATGCAATGAAAATCAAGGTTTAGACCGCTAGAACTAGAATTATTTCTCTAGTAAGCTTATTCGAAAAAAGATATTGAGCTGGATCTAAAAAAAATAAATTCTGAACAAATGTATATTGGTGAATTGATCAGATCTTGATATAGAACTAGAGGTACTGATTATTTATATTGCTCAACTTATGCATAAGAAACTTGAGCTGATTTTTGCTTTTTTTAAATATATATTCCATTTTGATTCAACATTCTTTGGATTTTTTTATTATTATTTACAAAACGCGTAAACCCCTTTGCACCTTCTTAAGTATTGTAATACAATTTTTTTTAGATTCAAGTTATAGCTATATAATTAGAAGTTAAAACTAAAATTATTTGTAATATGATATTTCGTCTTTGAAGGAACATAGACTATATAATATAGTTTCCTATATTTGGCCAACAAACAACCCAAGAACAAGAAAAAAAATCTTATAAGATTTTGCAATTAATAGCCAATCGCAATTATTCAAATCTGAAAAGTAAACTGTGAGTTTTATTTTATTATGTGAACTATGGTATTATTGTGCATCAATTTCATTTACAGAATTAATGAAAAGACATTTGAATTTTTAATGGAAAATTTCAAATTGCTATGTAATAAATATACTGGTCCCAAACGTTGTCTCAGAATTATAAATATACATCTTCTCTTATTTGGACGGACCCATCCCATTCTGAAAATTTTCATCCACATAAAAACTAAAAGAGAGAAGTAAAAGAAAAACACCTAAGGTCTCCATCATTACGTATGAGGAAAACCATTGATGATCAGTATTTACTTTCCTACTTAACGATGTTGTTACTACAAAATTGTTAGTTTTATTTCGTTTGCTATTTTATTTTGGCTTTACGAATTCTGGATTGCTTGTGTTCTAATTGCAAAACATATTACGATTTTACTATGTCTATCATTTTGTATCAGAGCCATCGTAAATTCATATAAGATGCAATAATTTTAACGAAATTAATTTTCAGCAATTCGCATAAAAGCTATACAAATTCAATTTATTTTTATGTACGAATTTTTTCTTATAATTTTTGGTGAAATTTAAAAAAAATATTTCTATTTTTTTGTTATATATGCACAAAGATGTTTAACAATTATTTTTCTTGGAGATGCAATGATGGAAACCTTTATAAGGGGGCGTTTGGTTCGTGCTATTGAAGGATTCCAGGGAATGTAATGCCAGGGAATGTGCCATTTCCATGTTTGGTTCGCGCATGGCTATTGCTTCAGCATTCCAGGAAATATATCATTCCCATATTTGGTTCGCACATAGTTATTGTAATGACTATTAAGACATATATATCTTCACTATTTTTAAATTATTAACTAAATAATTTAAAGATAAACTATAAATTATAAATCCAATTAATGTAATTGTATTTAGAAAAAATAAATTAAAGACATGCTTGGTAATTTTCGATGCTTAGCAGTGATTGTATTTAGAAAAAAAAAATACAAGCTAACTTAATGAATGCATATTACATTATTTGATTTAGAATGTAATAACTATGCTGAGTTATTTTCGATGCTTAGCAGTACTTGTATTTAGAAAAAAAAAATACAAAATCAATATAAATTATGTATATTAAGTTATTTTAATTTAGAGGTTATTTTAATTTTAGAAGATTATGTATAACAAGTTTATAAATGTGGTTACATACACTGGTCAAAATTTAGACCATATTGGTAAATTAAAATCATACATCCAAAGAGCATTTGAATCAAAGATTCACAACAATAACAACAAACTTGTTAATATATAAATCATATACTTCATACCCATGACTTTCTAAATGACAAAATAGAAAAATGACTATATCATTCAACTAAATACATATCGACTCTGTGATATTTCTTAAGCTTCTCCATGTAGTAACCTGTAGTTAAGAAAAAATTACAAGTATGAATAAAAGAGAGGAAAGCAAAAAGTTAACAAGTCAACAGCCATGTCACTGTTTATCGGATAGATAATCTTTGTTTGGAATTTAAGCAAACACCAAAAATTAGAAAACCGAGTCTAATAAATTTGCACAATAAAAACATACTCTCTTTTATTTTTAGTTGTCATATCATGTCATGGATTACATGAGCACTCTTTTTGAGATATGTTGAATTCTATACAACTTAATTTAGATGAAATTTTGGTCAAAACTATATCATAACCAAGACTTTTGGCAACATAAGCCCAAAATTTATCACATTATTATTAAGTGATTAGGACATAATTTTGGTGCAAACATTATATCGGATTTTATTGAGTGATATATGTGCTAGGTTGATCACATGGGCTGCATATTCCATTTTTAGAAAGTACTAAGTAGAAGTGCATAGTGTGTGTGTGTGTGTGTGTATATATGTTGTATTTGTAATCTGTTAGCATTTAATAATTTATTAATTTATGTATGGTTTTATATGAATTGATACATAATAATTGGCCTAACGAAAATTTATTGTATATTTTTTGCATATATATAATTTAAACCATATAATGTTATTTTTTTTAATAGTTGGTTGTTATCAATTTTTTCCAACTTTAAATTATTTATAATATATTTCCGTTGCTAAATCCATTTTTTTATTGTCATAATTGAGATATGGTAATATTAATTGCAAAATATATTTTACATGACTAAATTGTCATAATAAAATATATGGTACTATGAATTGTAATTGAAGACATGAAAATATTAATTACAAAATCTATTGATGTTGTTCATGACTAATGTGTGAATTTAATTGCTTTATTATTCTTGTCGATTGCTCTTTATTGGATAAAATTGCAAAATTTTATCCTGATAAAATTGCGCTTTATTTTAAATTGAAAATATTAATCTCAGTCTAACTGTTGTGTATAAAGGCTCACCGGCTCTACCTTGTATTTCTTTCTAATTGGATAATAGAAAGGCATTTTAAGAAGCGGTATCGACACTCGAACAAGTAGGTCTTGATTTGTCGAACTCTGTTAACATCTCTTGTGTGAATCTCTCTAAACTCATTTATTTATTTATTCGCACTTGGGATCTTTTTATTTGAACAATAGATCAAAAGAGTTTATAATTTTAAAAGATCCCATATTTACCCTTCTCTAGATGCCGTTAGAGACATCAACTAGTACTCTTTTCCTAGAATATTTTATACCCTGTTGCATACGCGCCTTAATTACGAGTAATTTTTTTTTTTAGATTTTCTATTAAGTTAGCAATACATATATGCAACTACTATACGAAACATGAGTTTTGATTTATCATATTTCACACTTAAATTTTATATAATACAAATGATATAAAAGTTTGTTTTCTATGTGCTTTGATGTCTGGAATCGGAAATGCATTTTCTGAAATTATATGTTTACTAGTACTAACAATGTATAGATGATGAGCATGGACAACAGAGAAATTAGCATAAATCAAACACACCGGCTTAAAAAATAAAATGGTGGAGAATCACATCTAGTCCAGTGATAAGTTTTTCTTTGTGTGGAAAGTAAGTTGGAGTTCAGTGCTCAAATTGGAGTTGAACTGTTAAAAGGACTTTGATTTTCATCTCATGTTCGATTAAAAAAAAACAAAAAAAAGTGAATAAAAGAAGACCATTGCATGAGCTAGTGGACGATAGATAAAAGTCAAAATATTAGAGAGTCATAACACAATTTCTATTGAAAATAGGTAGACGCTTAATTGTACCTGACATAGATACAACAGAAGTTTGTTAAACAACGTTGTTCTCTTTCTTCTGCACCTAATAGCACTTTTAGTATAAATTAACTTAAAATATGACATAAATTCCAACAAGTTACAATTTATTCTTTTACCACGGTTAAACTGCAACAGTTTAGCTCTATAAGACATTAAACTGTGGCAGTCTTTCCGTAGTCGTCATCAGATGCTGTTTCATTGCCTCCATTCTCACCAGACATTTCCTCTAGTGATTTTCCCTTCGATTCAGGCACAAGAAAAGTAAATAACAACCCCAAGACATTGCACCCAGCAAGTAGGAAGAGAGAATTCCTCACACCAATACCAGGAGGATATCCATGGTCGGTCTTTGTCGGGTCTGGATTCTGAGCCAAATAAAGGAATCCAAAGGATCCAATGATAGCACCAAGCTTGCCAGAGGCTGCAGATATTCCATGGCAAGTTGATCTAAGTCTAGCCGGAAATATCTCGGCTGGCACAATGAAAGTAGTGCTATTCGGTCCGAAGTTTGCAAAGAAAAAGGTAAATGCATACATGACAACAAAGCCAATGTGGTTTCCTGAGGTGGTCCAATGATGGTAAGGGATGGCGAGGCCGAGCATGAATATAGACATCATTAAGAATCCAACAAGTTGGATCCAAAATCGTCCGATTATGTCAATTAGACCCACAGTGAACCAATAACCAGGCACCGTGCCGCAAAGAGCAATTAGGGTTTGGGCACGTGCAATCTTGTACAATTCATCAAGTGCGCTCATGGTTTTTGGTTTTGGTATCCAGCCAATGGCACCAAAAATATCTTTTTGGAAAAGATTTTGGGAATAGAAAGCAATGTCGAGGAGGAACCATGTCGTGGTGGTACCAAGAAGGTGCTTCCCATGACGACGAAGAAATTCCATTGAGAAAAGACCATATTGTGATTCATCCTTTGAGTCCTCGGTTTTGGCCTGTTCTTCCGTGATCTCGACATTTAACACCTTAGACATGTCTGCGGCAGCTTGCTTTGCATTTTTAGCCACCAAGGCAGTGTATCGGGCAGTCTCAGGCATCTTCAACCGCCAGTAATAGGTCACCCCGGCAGGTATTGCGCCAAACATGAGGATGATGCGCCAGACATAGTCGGCCTGAGAAGGCACTGAAGCAGCTGGGTCAACTTCATAAACTGGTGCCGGGAATCGTGCCCTAAAGATGGATGAGATGACAATGGCAATAAGACCACCAGCAAGGATACCAAAACCCTGCATGGCAAAGACAGCAGCGATAAAAGCGCCACGTGTCTTTTTGTTGGCATACTCCGACATGATGGTGGCAGAAAGGGGGTAATCGCCACCAATGCCGAAACCAAGCCAGAAACGGAAAAAACACAAGGTGCCCATGACTGTTTTAGGCGTATGGCCGAATGACAAGCCCGACGCTAGAGAACACAGCACCATCATCATCAAAGTCATACCATAAACCTTCTTCCTACCCAACTTGTCACCAAGCCAGCCAAAAAACAACTGGCCCGATAGCGTGCCACAAAATGCAACCCCATTCACAGCAGCAGAGACATTTGGTGGGAGGGTCCCAGGTGTAGGGGACCCGGGAACAGTGTAGTATAATCGGCCGAGGAGTTTTGTTACAAGCGAGATGCAAAAGAGGTCATATGCGTCGGTAAAAAATCCCATTCCGGCGATTATGATTGTTGTAAAGTGGTACCATTGTGTCTTGGCCACGTCAAGGGCGCCCAAGACTTCAAGGGGTTGTTGTTGGGTCCCAACCATTGCTCAAAACTTGGTGTTTTGATGGGCAGGAAGAGATAGGAAATGGAAGGAAGGTCTTTCCTACTATCTAATTGTGTGTTGATTAACTCTCTATGCTATAAACAGAAAAAAGATTGACGAGATGCTTTATATAGAGAAGTAAAATGGTATATCCTTGCGGTATATTCTAGGATTAATGGAGTCAGAATTCATTCATGATTGTTTGACCTCAAGGGACCGACAACTTTTCACTAGTTAATTCAACGGAGATGGATTTTACTAATTATTAATTAAATTTCTCAAAACATACAAGTTAATTACGATTTGTTGCTTGTTATTAGAATATTGGTATAATACCCAGGTTATTCCCTCTGTAAGAAATATGTTTTGATTGTCCACCTCTGATTCTAAGAGTTTCTTTATTTAGTCAAATGTCCAGCGAATCTGCAGTGTCATTCATGTCATGTTTGCTAAATTTGCAGCGGGGTTTTATATATTAATTACCTTTAGCTTAAGTTAGTTCCATATCACCTTTCTTACGCTTAATGCATGCATGGCTTGCTGGTGATAGCATTTAGCTAAAAGCCAACCAATGCTAAGCTTTAAAAAATAAAAATAAAATAAAATAACAAAGGCGCGTTGTATCGTTATATTTTATGGAAACTGCTTAATTCACATCTGCAATTTGAATATTGTTTGATATTGATCAAGAAATTTAATTTAAAAGTGCTCAAAATTGAAATTACTTTTAACAGTAAAAGATATTCGAATTTCAATAATTAGTTTATTGATATATAAACAGATCATACGTACGGATGAAGCCTACATTGTTGAACTTGAGATTTAAATTCTATTAATGTTAATGTTAATGTTATTAAGTTAATAGATCGATCGGACAATCAAAGAAAGATTTTTTCGCATTATATGCGACCAAGGAGCTCTGTTACTATTAATTGCTGTGAAATTACCATTGAATCTTGGACACAGCTAATGCGTTCAAACTTGGAGAGGTTGCTGTTGAGTCTTAACCATTGTTCAAAACTTAATTTGGTGTAGTGTAGGAAAGGGAAGATAAAGGGAGTATTCCTACAATCTGATAGTATTAACTCTCCGTGCCGAAAACAGAGGAAGTGAAATGAGGAGGAGCCCGGCATTTTTTTCCATAACCAAAAAAATAAATAATATAATATTAATAATCAAATTTTAAAATTTATTTTATCCATAACCAGACCGCCCAAATGTGGGGCGGTCCACTGTACAGCCCACACCGCCCCCCTGTGGGGCGGTCTGAATATATATATTTTTTTTTGTAATTTGTGTATAAAATGATTATTTTCTCTCTCCAGAGTCACAATAATCCACTCACTCTTCTTCCAAACTGACTTCTGCTCTCAAACAGTTCTGCGAGGCGATTTTTTAGGCGATTCTGAGGCGATTGCGATCAACAGTGCGCTCAACAGTGACCGAGGTTTTTTTAATTTTTTTTTTAAATGTTAAAAATTTCATAAATAAACAAAATAACTAATATTGAACGACAAATTTGTTTTCTAATGTCAGAAAAAAAACTCAAAAATGTTCATTGCATTGTACTTGGGTGGAAAAATCACGAAAGGAGAGTTCGGATGCCAATACTCGAAAGATGCGACTTACGGCTTCCAGGTGAATGCCAATACTTCAATTTATGAAGTAAAGGAAATAATAATGCAACAAACCGGTTGGGACCGTGTGCAATTTACCGTACAAATCAGTACCCGAATTAACAATCAACCCCCCGGTGCCAAACCTTACTATATAAAATATCCTATAGAAGAGCATGATATATGGAAAGCTATGTACGGATTTTTTGAGTCCAATTTAATCCCGGTAATGGACCTATTTTGCAAAAAAGTTTCGATTCAACCAGTTGGTGTCCCGAGAGAACCTTCTACCCAGAACAACCTGGATACTGGGGCTGGACTTTCTACCCAGAACAACCTGGATACTGGGGGTGGACCTTCTACCCAGAACAACCTTGATTATGATCACAACCTAGATTATGATCACAACCAGGATTATGATCACAACCAAGATGTGAACTCACCCCCTCGTGAGCCTATGAGACGAGATAGATATTTGCAAGTACCTGAGTATAGTGTTGCACCCCGGGCTGAAACTAGAAGACGGTCATGTGTTGGTCGGGTTGGATACCAATCAAGTACCTGATCCATTACCTAACTACAGCCCCCTGGAACCTAGAAGACAGTCCACAGTCGATCGAAATGATAGAGGCATTGATTTTGATGATATTGATGAGATACCGACAAAGGAAATTGATACTGGTGATGATTGGGATGAGGATTGGGGTTCTGACAGATTATCAGAGGGCGACGATGAGGAGATTATGCCTCCTCCAATTGAAGACAGATTTCCGATCAGGGGACGAGGAGACAAGCACCCGGTAAGGACATTCAATGACACTACTTCTTTTGAAGAAGCAGACATTTCTTTTTTTGGGAGACGCGTTGTATACAACGAAGAGATTAGCCCGGGCCAGCTTTACACCAACATAGAAGAACTGTCGACCAAAGTTAAGCAGTTCCATTTGAAGGGTAATTGGGAGTTTACAGTGGCCAGGCGGGAGAGGAACCGGTATGTTGTAATTTGCAAGGATACAAAGTGCAAATGGAAAATGTCTGCCGCGTCTAAAGGCAAGGGAGAGGCATGGATAATTAAGAAGGTTGAAGGACCACACACTTGCAAGAGTGCGTCAAGAAGATCAGATCATAGTGCGCTGACGGCAGCACTTATTGCCGATGTAATTATGACAGACATTAAGGAGGACCATGCGATGAGCATTAAGGAGGTTGCTTGTGCGGTGAGACGAGTCTATGAACATGTAGTCCCACATTACAATAGGTTGTGGAGGGGTCGGGAACTTGCAGTATGCAGATGCTTCGGAACCCGGAAGGGGGTCGTACAATCTCCTCGCACCATTGCTGATGGCCATAACAAGTACAAATCCGGGAACCAGGTTCGAGCAGTGGCATGTACCAACCGATACACCCGGTGAGGTACAATTCAAGGGCATAGCGTGGGCTTTCGGTCCATGTATTGAAGCATTTCAATATGTTAGACCTGTGATCAGCATCGATGCATGCTTCATGTCCGGCCGGTATGGTGGGGCTCTGCTTATAGCATGTGCATATGATGCTGAAAACCAGCTGCTACCCATAGCTTTTGCCATTGTTCAACAGGAGGATGGTCCAAATTGGGATTTTTTCATGTCATTCCTGAGAAGAGAGGTGATAGGGAACAGGTTCGTCTGCGTGATATCAGACCAGCACAAGGGCATCAAGCATGTATTTGATAGCCTCAACTATGGGTGGAATACGAATACGGGAGAGTCTGTGCACAGGTACTGCATGCAACACATTTTAGAGAACTTGTGCAAAAATACCGGCGGCGGAGAATGGGTTGCTGACAGGTTCAAAATTGGCTGCAAGAGGAAAAAACCACGACGAATGGAAGAGATGTTCAAGAGATTTTGCCGGAGTATGTATGCATTATTTTTTTTTGTAGACATTTCCGAGGCAAATGCCTACTTAGCGAAGGCGGGCAAGAGACGTCCGCGCGATCCGATGGAGCCGTCAGCATATGAGAAGATATTTCAATCATGTGATGGAGGTTGGAGATAGGGAATTATGACCACTAATGGGTCAGAGTCGTTAAACAATGTCTTCAAACAGAGCCGTATGTTACCCGTGGTTTCACTGGTGGAGGATACATTTTACAAGTTAAATGCTTGGTTTGTTGAGAGGCATGCTAAAGCCACTGTATTAGCGAGTAGGGACCAACTGTTCTCAGATAGAGTAGAGGAGAAATTAAGAAAACACAGAGAAAAAGGTTATGTCATGCACGTTGTAGCATATGGCAGCACAGGTACGGAATATGAAGTGCAGGTTCCAAGTGAGATCATTCCACCGGTGGTGGGACAAAGTGGCATTATACAAACTCATGAACGCGCATGCAAGTACAGAGTCATTTTAGGCGCGAACAATCAAGTAACGTGCGAGTGTCAAGGCCCCCGGTTAGTTCGCATTCCGTGTTCTCATGTTATGGCGGTTTGTCGAAAACGGAATTTCCTTGAAGACGTCTTTGTTGACAACTATTACCGTACTGATTGCCTTCTGAACACCTGGGGAGCATCATTTCATAGCTACCCCAACCAATACCAGTGGCCATACTACCTTGGACCTACGGTGGTTCCTGATAAGAAATGGATCAGGAAGGGGAGGAGGAAACACAAGCGGCGCGTAATGGAAATGGACAGGATGCAAGGTCGGCGAGTGGGACATGAGGCTCACCGTTCGACTACTGAGAGGCAGATTAGAGGTATGTAGATGATCGTACACAATTTAAAAATGATTTGAAATTGAATTTAAATATTGATACTTAATGTTCAATGAAATGCATTGCAGAGGCAATAAACGAAGCCAACGAAAGAGAGAATGCTAGAGTGGTTGCCGATGCGGGACCTTCTGGAAGCAGGCGACCCAGTCAGGGAAGTCACTCAGGGAGTAGTCAGGGCTCTACAACTGCTAGTGTCGCGCCGTCATCCACTTCCAGAACCCTAAGAAGTAGACTTGGTCTGTTCGGACACAGGAAGAGTTAATTCAATAAATATTGTATTTATATTTGTAAGTTATTTAATTAACTTATGTTGTGAACCATTTTACTTAGAAATTGCAGACTTGGGCATATATTGTTATGTATTCATCATCGCATTAAAATTATTTCTGAGTTTTCAAAGCACCGTTCAGTTCAGTCCGGAGAAAATTATTTCTGAGAAGTCAATTATGCATGAAAATCATTTTGCCGACGGCCTAGATTAGTCAATTTACCCATTTATTTCATATCTATAATTTCAAACAAAATACATTCATTATTTAGATTGAAAATTCAAATCCTAAAAAAAAAAAAAAAAAAAAATGCAGACCGCCCCACGGGGGGCGGTTTGGCCTGGACATTGGACCGCCCCACATTTGAGCGGTCTGGTTATGGATAAAATAAATTTTAAAATTTGGTTATTAATATTATATTATTTATTTTTTTGGTTATGGAAAAAAATGCCGGAGCAGGAGCGGAGTCACATGTACACAGCAAATAACACTTAATTTTTTTTTTTAAAAACTATGCCTATGTTGCTATATTTTTTAAAATTATATATTGTAAAAATTATACTTATTATTATTAAATAATTATAAAATTATGTCCCATCCTTAAAATTTGTGCTCCATCTGCTTATTACTCTTTCGGTCTCCGCCAATGAAAAATTAAATAAGGTTATACAGGGAAGTAAAACTGTATCTCTATGAGAAGTATATTAAACAAGAGCGTTAAAAAGAATTAAGCTGGAAATTTTTCATAGTTTTAATTCAAGTGGCCGACAAACTAGAATTAAAAAGGCGCATTAATTCTCGGCCTCACAATGTGCATGAATTCCATTTTACGCATGATACTTCTACTAGACGCCCCCTCCTAACTTTTCTCTCAAAGCGTTAATAATTAAGTATGTTAATAAATTGTTAATTAATTACCCCACTTATTATATAATGTACATGATCATATATAATAGAGGCCTGAATGCGGGGATAATGATTTCATCCTGCCCTAGCTAATTACAAAACCAATATTTCTTATGCCTTTTACCCGTTTAGTTGACATATGCGACTAATTAAATAAAGACAGGAATTAATGTAGCATTTGGCAGACGACGGTCTCCATTAATTGGTGATTCTAAATTTCCAGTGGTTCCTAGTGATGACAATTATGTATGTAAAAGTAATTAATTATAAGAATAACAGACCACCATATCAGTAATTAATTGTTGGTCAAAACTTCCTTCTTACAATGTTGACTAAATTGTAAATACTATGCATGATTCATGAAAGTACCAGGCAGGTGCTGTTTAAGTCCTTTTCAAAAACAACAAAAGAAAGTAAATTCGAACAAAGCAATTGATTTTGTAGCTTAATTGGTTGTTGAGGTACTAACAACACGTGATGCAATTAATGTCATCAAAGGCGGACTCAGAAATTAAGTTAAGAGTTATATTGACGAGAAAATGAGTTGGGATTAAAAAAAAAAACAAGTTGAAAATAAAATAGATTGGGCTCAAAAGAAAAATGAGTCGGGAAGATAATGAATTTGACTCATTGGAGGTTTGACAATAATTCAAAAATACTTGGGCTAATTAAAATTATGTTTCATTATTCAAAAGTAGACAACCGCCTATTCCGGAACTTTAATGGGTCCGCTCCTGAATTCATTGACAGAAAATTGATATTAGCATAATTTTGATGGCTTTATAAATTTTTGATAAATTATTTTTGTATTCAATATTCTACATTTGTTTTCTGCACAAAAAAAAATTCTATATTTAATATGCAAGTTGCTCATATTTAAATTTAGAAATATTTATATTTAGTATGTAAAGTATTCATTTTTTTTCATAAGAACGTTCCATTTAAACTCTTTACCGAATAAGTAAAATACTAAAATGTAGAGCATTCAAAGTATTTGCTAGTTTTTGCTACTACTAAAAGATACATATATCATTGCTTCGGAAAAAAAAAAAAAACAATTTGTGCAGGTAAAAAATGAATTTACTAAGTACATTGAATACATTCTGCTGATTAATCACCTTATGCTTAAAGGACAACTAGATATTAATATGCAATATTTCATGCAATTAATAGTGTTTAATTAGTAGGGTATACTTTTTAAAATAATGAGATCAATGATTGTATAAATTTCTGACTTGTTTATCTTATGATATATATATGGTAGTTTCATTTGTGTGTTTATTATATTCAATTAATTCGGGCTACATTATGTAAATTATCAGTCTATTGACAAGCATATATTTGTCTGCGCAATACCTATTTACCTTAACAGGGAGGTTATGGGTTAATGGTAAATTGGTAATGGGCCTTTCGCATACTAATTTAAAGAAAGGTGTTGTTCAAAAACAATGTTTGTTGCATTAATCGGTGATAATTTTGATTAATTGAATTCATGAGAAGATGTGGGTTAATTATACATTATTTTAGTATCCTTAGATTAGTAAGGGTGGAGGTTATGTATTTAAATTCATTAATGAAAAATTGGTTACCTGAGCATACTGCTTCCAAAATTACAGGAAACAAAGAAGAGGGTTGAAATATCTTCATTTTTTGTATCTCTATCATTTTTTTTTCTTTTTATTTCTTTAATATTTTTTAAAATTTACATGTCAAAATAAAAAATTTAGACATGAACTATATTATTTTTGTTGTTGTAAGCAATTTTTTGTATTGTTTGACTAATTTGTAAAATATATAATTATTGAATTTTACAGTTTCTTTGTTTAAGATGTATGCATGTTTGTTTATTTTTTTTTGAGTAAAAATAGGTCAAGCCCCATTTGATTAATAAAATAGTCCATTACAAAAGGGAATTGTAAGACTAACGGTGAAAATAAAAGTGCAAAGCTGATCATAAGGTGTGATACAGCGTAATAAAATACAAGAAAACCTAAGGAGCAAAATAAAATATGAAAGTCAATGATACATATTATGACAAGTTGGTGTAACAAGTTGCACTCGAAGGTCAGAGCAAATCAACGTGCATATTATGACAAGTCGAAACGTGACAAGCTGTGTTTGCTCGGATGCGAGTAGGTTTTTAATAACCTGAGATACTAAATATCAGTTGCAAGCGCACAACTGACGTTGGGTATAGCAAGGTATCGTATCCACAGGGACGGTAAGAAAATACCGGACTCTACCTAAAATTACTAAAATTCTAGAAGTGAAAAAATGTTGAATTGGGGTTTGTTCTAAATTCTACTGAGAAATAACAATATTTAAAGTAATAAAAAGAAGATTTAAAACTGTTTTCAATTAATAAAAATGGTTTCCAGGATTTCAGATTTCATTTCAGTTCAGCCCCGAGGCATACGGCCTGTATAGACCACCGAGTTAATACTGAAGTTACTGTTTCTGTGCCGATACATTTGTTTAGAGTTTCTTTCGACCGTACCTAAATTTCTAACCTTAGTTGTCGCAATTTTGGCTTAGTAACCAGATTACCGGACTCAAATACTCCCCTCTTAGGTGCTTCAAACCTTAACTTTCGCTTTTTGGTTGGATTAACTTAAGTCATTTGTTGGTTTACTAAAAGTATCCAAGGACTTTCACCTCGAGGAAAGTTTTGCTTTTCGGGTACTCATTGGTTTCACCTTTCGGATCCCAAACCTACTTCATATACTTTGTTTGGTTGGATTAAATGTCATAGACTTGGCACCTAACACTTAGATGTGCGCATTCATCTAACGGGTTGACTAATCAATTTAAGCAAGCACAAACAAAGCAATCAAAATACTACTCAACAAGGTAAAAACAAATCATTCGACACAAATCCAAGTAACTAACAAGTAAAACTAAACATGAAACTACATCTTAACCCTAGAAACAGATAATTTAACTACTTATGTTCACAAAACAGCACAAATCAATAGTGATAAAAGAGTTCATGTCAAAACTATAGAAAAATCCGAAGAATCGTCGTCAAACTCATGTTTTTCCTCCTCCTCTTCTTCTCCAAGTTATGCCTTGTCTCCCAAGCACCAGAGATGTCTTCTCAGATCTGAAATATCCCCCTTTAATGTCCAAAATCCCGTATTAAAGCCTTCCTATTCGGTCTCCACAGCTGGCGCCTGTTGCCAATTCCAGCCTGTTTTTTTTCCGAATTTGCTTTGTACGGCCTGTATACCCGTGCTTCTGTGTGGGAGAGAGGTAGCCTCCTGCGTGGAACCTTTTGTGTGGTTGGGCAGATCTTGTACGGGCCGTATGGAAATCTATACGGACTGTATGGAGCAGAATTTCGCCCGTTTTCTGAAAAATAATAACAAAACATAGTAGTACCACATTCTATAGATATTTAAGTAAAATGTTCACACTTTTAGGCTTTTAGGCACGGGTTTTGGTGCAAATCGGTGTCGAAATATAGGCAAAATAGAAAGATATCAAGCTGCACAAGATAATCTGTTGCATGATCTCCTCGAGCTATAAGGAACGTTTTGATGAATATGATTTGATGAAAGATTCACACCAGTCTTTTGGAATGTCGAATATCAATGAAGATGCTGAATCATGAAGATTACGGAAAATCATGGAAGATCAAGATTATGAAGATCATACTTTACCATTTTGTGTTGTTACTTTTATTTATCTTCAAAAATATAGTAAAGTAGATCTAAGGTTAAGACTTTTGTTAGTTTACCATTTTGTGTTGTGCTCACCAATAGGGCTTTATGAGCATAACTTCAAAACCTATCAGATTGGCTTCAAACTACAATTCCAAACCGTTGAAACCAATTTACTTTACGAGTGATGCATGTGCATACACAATTTTGAAAATTTTGAACTCATATACAAAATCAAACGGTAAAAAAATAATGAAAAATAAATGCATTAATATAACTCATAAAATTTCATATTTTGACTGCTTGACTTTATTGTAAATAAGTTCAAAAAATTCAAATTTTGTATGCATACACTTGCGAAGTAGATCAGTTTCAACAGTTTAAATTTTTCACCATCTTTTGACCGCTTAACTTTGTACTAAATGAGTTTGAAAAATTCGAATTTCGCATGTACACACATCACTTGTGAAGTAGACCAGTTTCAACAGTTTAGATTCATGTTTGAAGCCAATCTAATAAATTTTAGAGTTATTCTCACCAAACTCTCTTGGTGAGTACAACTCATGCTAACTTTGCTCGAAAAATAATATACAAACTCTCTTGGTGAGTACAACTCACGCTAACTTTGCTCGAAAAACAATATACAAAGAAAGTGATTCAAGTGAAGATCAGTGCTTTAAATCAAGGAACCAGTTTCTGTGCTCAGCTTGATTTCATTAGCCAGCTGAGAAGTGCTTTTGCGTTTTGTTCTCTGGCAGCTCTTTTATTTTTCAGATTAAAAAGCCACAAACATTAACCTAAATAATTTGTTTCCTAATAATGTTTCAGAAACTTCTAATTTAATTGAGAATCATGCGATGCGATTGAACTAGTTATATACAATGCTGCCTGGTATTAATGGCTATCTTATATTCCGGTAATTCTAAAAATGCGGTTAACTTATTAAGTTTACGTTCAGTTCAGTAATACAAAATTAAAATATAAAATTTGTCTATACTAACACAAGACGAACGCCTCAAAGACTCCCAACTATAAAGGATAAGAAAAAAATAAGAAAAATAAGACATATAAAGATATCCTTATTGTTTGGTTTCTCATGTACACAAAATTCTGTCTATAATTATTTCACTTGTTTGATGTTATTTGTGTCTTTTTATATCCGCACAAGTAAAGCCAAATAACATGGATAACAGGAAAAAGTCAGAAAAAGAAAAAAAAAAACTTGAAATGTAGTCCGATCGGTGGTTCATATTGCTTTCCTCTTTCCAATTACTTCCACTAACTAATAGATATGTTTGGTTGTAATATTAGAATAGCTAGAGTAGCAAAATTGACATTTGTTTTATTAGAATAGTTTTTTTTTTTTTTCAATTTATGTTAGAATAGCTTATTTTAATAAAACAAACAAATTTAATTCTCTATTCTAACTATTCTAACTTAATCAAACACCGAATATATAATTTGTTCTCTTATTCTAATTGCTACCAAACATACCCCAGTGATTGGCGAGTAGGTTGGTCGTGCCACCTTAACACGTGGCAGTTTGCACGATCCTGGATCCTTCCTTCCGACAATTATAACATCTAATAACCAACATAAGTAGTTGTCCTCTTTCGCCAAAAAAAAAAAAAAAAAAAAAACAATCTTATATTTTGCAGAACTCTACTCTGTATTACCTACATTTGAGGCTAAATCTTTTTACTAATAAAATGCACCCAACATCAGTTAATTATAATTTCGACCTTTCATTACTGAGCTTCTTCTTTGTGTTTGTTTTCATTTTTTTTCTAAACTAAATTGAGGTACGATCAAGCTGTGTATGCCTTCTAAGTGCTTCATACATCATTTCAAATTGAAACGTATGGGAATAATTTGCTCATCTGTTGGCTAGACTTGCGAATTAACCAATTTTGTAGCACGATTCTAGAGAAATCAAAAGAGACAGGTCCACCATATTTTTCTAGGAGGCTGTTTCCAGAGCATAGAATTTGGATCTAGTGGTCTCTGAATCAATGTCACTACCGCAATATTCGGTGCCTGAGGTTCTCTTTTTCTTTCGTCTGTCTCTGTTCTTGCTACAGAGGAAAACATCAAAAGCAATACCATTCCTTGGTTTTGTTTGTGCTGGGTCCTCTTAACTGGTTTCTAAATCAATTCATGCGCCAAATGAGTCCTGCTCCCCGCCTCCCCCAATGAATCATGCGCAAATAATTCCATCATAGATTGTCGAGATGTGAAAGACTAAAAACGCTTGCATTATTTCACCAATGCTGGTGTGCTACAACTACAAGGTGTACTTGGCAAGTATTTTAGGCTGTCATGCCTGGGTACCTGCTGGTTTAATTGACGTTAAGACTTCTATTTGAGATTTGGTTTTGTCTTAGACAGAATGGTAGAGACATAATTGGCATTGGCGACACGTTTATTTCTTCATGTGTTGGCATTAGCAGTCATACAGACCAGACACGATTTTAAGAGTGAAATTGAATTTAACCCTTAAATTGACTTGATAGCAGATGCAGGATCTTATTTAATATATAAAATTCCAGATTTAATATCGGTAATGTGTTACTGAGACTAACAGAACAATATAGAGATTTACAGTATTACTTCACTTGAAAGTTGAAACAACATATATATAAATTTGCAACTCCAAAAGGAGATGGCCATGGCCCATGGCTGCACTAAACAACAATCTACTTGTATATTTGGAAAAAAAAAATAGTAGAAACGAAAACATAAACAATAGTCCTACCAGAGGGTGGTAACAAATAGTGTTGCACAGTACTGCAAAGTTTTAAACCTATTCTCCAAGGATGCACCATAAGAAAGAACAAAATCGCAATCATTTGAAAAATTCAGTTACTGCCGAAAATAGGTTACAACCATAAAAACCAACAACTTAATGTACATTGTTTCATAACAGCAAGAATTTTCTCTTTTTCAGAAAATAAATATGGTGTAACTACATGTTATGAGAGCTTGTTACATGTAGTCTGCCTTCCAAATTCTTCCAAATATTGCCTAAGCACTGGCTTGGGAGTAAATACCTGACAGCTTTTCTCTCTCTCTGCGAATACAATGCATTTTCAGTAAGATAACTTATATTTCCATTATTACCGAACTCCACCAAATATTGTGTATGCACATAAAATCCATTTGTCAAAAACAAGGAACTTCAAATCCAAAAAGAAAAAAAAAATGCTCAATCTTTCTCCATAAAAACTAAATTGTCAATCTATGAATTGCAACCAGGGACAGAGCCAGGATATAGGCCAGGGTAGGACAAAAATTCAAGGGGGCAATAAGTTTGTAATTAATTAAAATGAAAAAAAAGCATACTTTTACAACGCTTTTGAATGCATGTATAGTTCTACAGGCATATATTGACAAATATTACGGAACCGGGAATGGCAAGTGTCCCATCCTGGGAAAACATGGCTTCAGCCCTGATTGCTTCATAAAAACTAGATTTTTGTCAGATTATTTTGGTTCAATAGTTAATAACAGCTTAGGGGACGAGCGGAGCCCATTAGAAGGATTAAGAATTGCTAAAACTATTTCCCATTCAAATAACCCATTAGACTATCTCAAAATAAAATCTAGGTTAGCATTTACATGCAAATCTCAAAATGTGGTGTAATTTAAAAAATATATATATATTTCTTTTTTACAAATGAAAACAAGGTAGTTGCATGGTAATGAATGATAAATATGCACAATCATATATAACTGTATGCTACATTTGAAACATGAAATAAAACATGGACCAATTAAATTTCTCTCAACCTATCTGTTTCTGAAGTATAAAACAAGGACCAGATAGCCTCCCTCCACTCGTGTGCAAAATTTCTTTAAGAATGATGGAAAAAAATTATATTGATTGATTCATACCAATAAGGTCTCAACCAGTATGGCATACTTCAGTTATTACTCAAGCCAGGAAGAATAATTGGAAAAAGACCAAAATAATCACCCCCCAAAAAAAAAAATGCATCGTTGACATTTCAAAAAATAGATTAACCTTTTGTGAGGACAGATACAGATCTGAGAGGGATGTAATTTTAATAAAGCAACATAAATGTTCCCTTAAGTATAATGATTCTCATTTTTGTCCTTAAATTCACAAACGATGTCAACGTTCCATTTTGATGTTTGAAGATTCTAATCAGAGTATTGTTTTGGTCGCCACAGTTTTCTTTCAGGAAAGTGGACATCAGTGTCACATCAGAAACAAATTCCAAGTCCAACATTTGTCAATTTTGTAGCTCCTTTCTTGAAAAAATGAAATGACATAATTGTTTTTGGGCTTCAAATTTTGAAATATTAATGAAGTTGTGGAAACTTGTAGCACCAAAACCCTGTTGTAGCAGAACCTACTCTTTTTCTTGATTACGATCATCCATTTTTTTTATATAGGACATTCTAGGACAAAATAATATAAAACAGTCCAACTCCAATCCACCAAAAAAAAAAAAAAGCATAAGCAACATTCGAGCACAAGAATGAGAAACTTTCAGCTTCAGGAGCCAAAGAAGGAAACAAATGGTGTATTAAATACCATTGGTGCAATTTTCTCAACAAACAAAAACAAGGACCTACAACCCCACACTGCCCAGAAAGAATTTACCTCGAAAGGGATGTCAACCCACAGGATGTCTAACTAAGAAAGCTACTAGAAGAACTTGGATTTCTTGGCTGCGGGCTTGAGTATTTGAAAAGAGCACATGAGCGTTTCGTCCACACTCATCATGGCACCGGCATTGTCGAACTCACCACAGTAATTCGGGGCCGAAAATATTGTAACAAGCTGTCTATTAGCAAAGAACTCATAACCATCCTCAACCACCTAAAAACCATCAAAATAAAAAATATATATTATTTGATATTTTACCAAGATCTCGCTGAACTAGTGCTGACAGTGTTGGATCTCACTTGTATGAATCAGACTTGTACATGTTGGGTATTGGATTGGGCTCAATGAAATTTCTTTCTTTAGGGGCTTTTTGTAGACATTTGTGCTGAACAATTGAGATTTTACAGTCGGACATAAATTAATTCAAGATTGCATACCCATATGTAATATTGATATCGACTAGAACAGATTAGATACAATACTAGCCATATGTACTTGATCATAATTACTCGCAAAATGAAATCAACCAGCCAAAATAAAAAATATAATAAAATAAATCAGCCAAAAACAACTGAAATATTGTGTTGAGAGCAATTATCTCTGCATCACTAAGTTTGATACAGTCAATCCACGTAGAGGAGATGAGTGGCTCTGGCTCACTCGTAAAGCCATAAAGGAAATAATCCATATAACTTTCTTAAAAAGGCAACTATCCTAGGAGGGCTAGTTTCAGACAATAATTGCTCATGTAATTTCATGCCAGTCACAGGGCTGGAGCCAGGATGTACACAGTTGGGTGGGGGAAAAAAATTATGGTGGGATGTAATTCCATAATTATTTAGTGGTTCAACTATACTTCTATAAGTGCCCCCTCTCTACCAATACGTGGCTCCGCCACTGGGCAGTCACCATAAAACTTGAGAAATGTAATGGATACCAAATAAAGGAAACATCTCCCAATTATTCAACAGAGATTATAAAAAAAAACACCCTTCAGACATGGAGAAATAGCAAGGAGGCTATAAGGATATCCAGAAAAGCGAGGATTAAAGCTACGAACAATATTAATTTCTCATTCTAGTAAGATAAATAAACAAATTAATGGGATCTACATTCTTATCCATAACACTGTCATTTTGTAGACATGTAAGATACTTGAGGTTTTGCTCAATAAATTGTTAATTTGAACCCAACCTGGTTATACTGGGTTGGAAATTTTTTTATGTCCACCCAACCAACCCATCGAATAATCTACCTCTGGGTTTTGCAGGTCCGTATGGGTTAAACAGGTTGTAATATTGATTGAACTCTCTGGGATATTTTAATTGTATATTTAACAAATAAGTAGCATAAAGATTAGTTAAGACTAAGAGTATTAGTAAATGGATAAAAACATACTGGTTATTTTATTTAATTAGCTAAGATAGCAATCCTAATACAACTTAATAGTAGAGATGAGCAATGACTAAAATAATATTCATAAAGTAATTAAAAAAATAATTTGATAACAATGACTAAAATAAAGCAAATAAAAAAATAATTTGATAGCAATGACTAAAATTTGCAGTTTAACTTCTACTCTCATATCTAAATTCTCTTCCAAAAATTAAATTTCAATAAAAGCCTTTGCCAAGATAAGCAATATTTTGTCATTCATTAATTTTCATGTGTGGGTAATTCATTTTTTATAATAAAAGATACAAATAGTTCTGAGAAATATGGTATAATAATGAAAACAGATGGGTCGGCTTAAGACGGATTTTTTAAGTTCAAATTTACAACACAGCAAACTAACGGATTAGTCAAAGTTAACCCGTACCCAATTCGATAACATCCCAACACGGTAAAAAACAAATTGGATTGGATGAGTTGAATGGATTGAACAGGTTGCAACATATTTTTGAACAGCCCTACATAAAATTGCCAAGCATACAGCATTTCAAGACATCTGCAATAATACTTGGCATGTCTAATATTTGACATCATAACCACCCACTTTTTTAAGATATCCTGGAGGAAAAACAAACCAGGTTAAAAAATTTACTGAAGTTAAACAATGTGTTTTCTCCTCACATCTAACAAAACTATTCCAAAAAGTGAAAATCAAAAGAAAGGAATCACACGACAACTTCACTGGTCGAGAAGATATGTTAAGTGTTCACGAGGACAAATTTTCTTACGTTAATAAAATTGGGTGAGTAATTTAATCATGTTATTCTCTGAAATAATAAAATTCAGGGAGTAATTATCTGCAAACAGTATATAAAGGAGCAAATAAGTCTTCTAGATCATACCTGATGAGCACGGCATATCAAATCCAAGTCATGCTTCTGCAGGAACTCAGTGACCTTATCAGGCCCAAATGTAAATGATACACCTCGATCATTCATCCCCCAACCCTGGACCTCACTGCTCGGATCTGACCACAAAAGATCACACAGCAAGCCCTGGTCAGGCACGTCTGTTGGCCTCGATAGATGCCTTATCTGGTCCAAGTTTGTCAGGTCAGGTGATAACCCACCATGCATGCACAGCACCTTGTCATCAATAAGTGCTGCAACTGGGAGGCAGTTAAAGCAATCGGTGAATACCTGTTAAAAAGTATGCAGTAAAAATTAGTTTATGTACTGACATAAGATTTCAGGGCAAACTGCTTGCATTGATGTAGCATAGTATCAAAGTAGGATGCCCAAGTTCTACTCCTATCACATAAAAGTACTAAACAAACTCAGTATCACATTGTGCATAGCATATTCAATCATCCAAAGAGCGAGGGGTAGTTAGGAACTGAATTACTCAATGAATATCTCACAATAGATTTCTTCATTATATATATATGTATATGTGTGTGTGTGTGTGTTATAGTATTAATCATATTTGCTTGCATAGAAACAGTAAAGATTGTAGTTTCAAAGTTTAAAAGAAGTTCCACTACTCTAAAAGCTTTAACTTAAGCAGCACAAGAAATGATTCAATTTTCGTATACTACAATGATGATGATCGCCTTTGGCACTGAAGGTAAAACATAAAATCCGGACATATTTTACCTGATGACTGCAAAATTTTGCAAATGCATTCTGTTATCAGCAAGAATCAATTTATGACATACATGAGCGCTACTTGTAGTGTGTGTGTGTGGGTGGGGGGGGGGGGTGTATTTTTCTCACATCAGGATCAACAAAATTAATTTCCTCTTCCTGGTTTCCGACTAATTCTGTCTTATTTTTTTTTTTCTAAAACCCCAATTACTTGTGAAATATTAGACTTCTGGAAAGATGACTAATGGTGATTTGGAGTTGGGAAATACAAGACCTTCCAGAGCTTGACATTGAAGCGGCGCTTGCACTCATCATAGAAACCATAGATGCGGTTGATGGAGGCACACTCATGGTTGCCACGCAGGAGGAAGAAGTTTTCAGGGTACTTGATCTTGTATGCCAGCAGCAGACACACTGTCTCTAGCGACTGCTTCCCCCTGTCAACATAGTCACCAAGGAACAGGTAATTTGCCTCTGGTGGAAACCCCCCATATTCAAACAGCCGCAGCAGATCCGAGTACTGCCCATGGATATCACCTGTTTGAGAGAAATACAGTTAGGTGCATGGAAAATACGGTGCAACAAGCAGGACATTCATTGAGTTTCTAGTAATTGCCTAGTGACTTATCACAAGAATGATACCAAGCATTTCTCAGTGTTTACCGAAGTCAATCATGGTATGCAGTCTTGCCCGAGACTGCTTTCAGCTTAAAATCGGGTGTTATACAGTTAAAAAATGACAAGCTTTCAGCTTCCTTGAATTATGTCATATTAAGATTCTTTCAACCAGTGACAGCATATTGGGCCTAACGAAAAGACTGTCCTAAATCAATATGTTCTTCAATTTTTTTTCCCTTCTGTCCTCTAGTCTAATTTCTCTGAACCGGAAAAGCAAATAGACATATCTTGAGAACTGAAAGAAGTATTTCCAATGGAAATGGTAATCAAGTGGAGAGTCAAAATAAAAACAATTCAATAGCAAAAAACATTAGTCCACCAGGTTCTTGTCCAATGGAAAGGACCTTTTAAAACTGAAAACTAACGACTTTCTTTTGCAAATTAGGATCACTTCTCAGTGGCCTTTCAAAAAAGAGGGAAAAACCAACTCTAATCAAACAAAATGTATTCAGAACCAGCATTAAATAGGGAAGTGAACTATGGTCAGGTCCTGTCAAAGTACTTTTACGAAGGGAGATTCAATTATGGTTCAATACTGGCTCAACAACCATTTGTTTTAATGGTCATTTATAGTATTTTTCTGGGAAAATAGCAGTAGGTTGCATCAGATTTGATACAAAGTCAACTGGTTTACAACTCAAATCTAAGTTGACAACTTCTAAAAGATTGCACTGGTTTTATCTTTGGAAAAAAAATTGTCAACAGGACTGAAAACCAGGGGCTATTGAAGACTATTTGTCATTTTCTATGCGTCAATTGATACAATGTTTAATTAAATCATGTCTTACTTGCACACTAACCACTTTACTAAGCTCCTTCAGATAATAATTGCATTCTGGAGGTTTACACGAGGATTTTTGAGCAAATAAGAAATTTTAAGAATATTGTATTTTTACCATCGTTGAAAAAAAGGAAATTTCTTTGATGCATCAAAAAGGCGATTTTTATAGAATATACAGGAAATTTCAATTGAAGACTGATCATCGCAATCACATTTTTTTGGCAGTTCAGCAATGGAAGGAGTGAATGTGTACATCTCATACAACAACAAAAGATCAAGTTCAATTACTTGATTGCAGAAAGTTATATGCTTTTCCTTTTAGCATGAAAACTAAGTCAGATATGGTACCATAGCTTTTGGGCCTAGATAATTCTTGTATATTTGAAGTTTTGAGCACAATCTCAGCCCAAAATCAATTGTACATTAACTCACAAGTGATGATGGTGAGTTAAATGTTCACATCCTCAGCTAGCCTAATACTAATAAAACAAACTAATATGAAAGAACTACAGGTGTGAAATCATACTAAATCACTTTCAACTGAGAAACTAAGCAGATCACCTTAATACTTAGCATTGTACATGAAGAACTGCATGACCAAGGAAACATAAACATGCACACCATGAAAGGCTATACTACAGGTGATGCAAACTTCAAAAACATTGCAATCAGAGAAATTGGATCAAGTCAAACATTTGAATTTAGAATAATTGACGTTAAGAGGACCAAAGTTTAGTCACGATGATTGGATCAAAATACACTCAAAAGGCACCAACAAAGCTGACTATACAAAAGTAACAGAATTGTATCCAGGATTAGTAATATGAATAGTGAATTGCTACAAAGAGCTACCTCTAGTAAACATATAGAATCACCAAAATGACGATATAATACTTCTAACTACAACTCTGTAAATAAGACCTTCCTTTTTTTTTTAATTCCCATTACTGAAGCCTCAAATGTATTAGCAAACAAGAAAACCTCTGAATAAAAAAAAGAGAGGGGAAGGAGGCCTTGCCCTTGAAACCAACTCTAAACAACATACCACCTCTAAAATCCAAAACTAGGGCAAATCGAGATCCAATCCCAAATTAAAGAGAAATTAGAGGAAAGGTTCCGTTGAATTACCGCAGATCTTGATTGGTGCCTCCAGCTCGAGCAAATTGGGTTGTTGCAAGAAGATCTCCTTAGACACACCGCAAAGCTGCTTGATCTCAGACTCTGACAGCTGGGCTTGCTTTCCAGGCCTCCCATTTCTGACTTCTAAGAGCCTCCTTATTATATCATCTAACACCCCTGGATCCATCTCTCCTCCCTCCTTTCTCTTTGAATTTTTTGCCAGCCGAAAGATCAGAACTTTCTCAAAATATACCTTTCTCCGCCGCAATCTCTTCTCCGAAGATGTGATTAGAACTTCTAAATCAGTAAAACCCGATCAAAGGGTTTTAGATCCTTTTTTTTTTTTCTATTGTTTCTCCTGTTTCTCTATTTTCGATTGATTTAAGAGGTGGAGAGAAAGGGAAGGAGAGATTCGTCTCTTCTCCTTTCTTCCACAAACCCAAAACGGGAGTGCGACGAAAGGAAAGGCAGACCTTTTATGACTCCTTTTTATCGCAAGAAGTTTTCTCACCGTAGAATTTAACATTAGTTTACGAAATTCGACATGTCTGCATTTTAAAGGAAATTTTAGTTAAATAAATACTCGTCAAAGTACGTAAACTTTGCTTTAGTGAATGAAATTTTTTATTTTTTATAAATGTATCTTGTCCAGATTTGGGAGAAAACCCCTTTTCTAGTTTCTGAAATTAATATTTCTTTCTGCTAAGCAACCGGTGACCGGATTTACGGAGTAATAGCCGTCTATTGGACATCGGTCGGCTCAGATTGGTTTGATCCTTCTATCTTCTAGCGGACAAAACGGGCAGATTAGGGCAGCTCTTGACAGGCCAGTGCGCATGGTGACGCGATCACAAGAGAAGGGACAAATTAATAAGATGGGTAAATTACTGGCTACAACTGGAGCTTGAATTAGTTCCTGTGTTGATTTAAAATAATGGCAACACTATCATATGGTCATTTAAGAAAGAAAAAGGTAGTTAATTTGTTGGATTGCAAGATGTCATCATTTGACCCAACGGATTAGTGTGCATTTGATTAGTCTGTACGGATTAAAAAAGCTTGACCTATTTATAAACAAGGCGGGTTGGATCCAGGTAGTGCTCTACAGGCGGGCCGGGCAGAGCCCCACGGGCGTGGACGGTGTGCGGGGACGGGCGGATGCGGGCGCGGGCGTCGCGGGCGCGCGAGCATGCGGGCGCGGGCATCGCGGGCAAAAATTTCAAAACTCACGCCCTACCGTGTAATGCCCGTGCCCGCCAAGGGCGCGCGGGGGCGGGCGGGCGGGCGGGCATTTTTTTTTTTTTTTCCTTCTTGGTTTTTTCTCCTGGTTTTTTTTTCCGTTTTTTTCCCTTCTTTTTTTCGGTTTTTTTTTCGCTTTTTTTTTCCCCGTTTTTTTTCTTTTTTTTTTCGGTTTTTTTTTCGTATTTTTTTCTTTGAAAACCAATAAATTATAAATCCAAATTTATGCCAATTTAAATTCATTTGACATGGTTGTAACTCGATAATTTTTGTTATAATAAAATATAAATTAAAAATTTCTTAAATCAATTACTTTAAAAATAATTAAGTTCTTATTTTAAAACAATATATTAAAAAATAAACGACGTTTTTTGGCACTAAAAATCTTAAACTTAATTTTTGAGGCACTAAACGACGTTTTTTGGCGATTCTGATTTTCCGACTACCCAGGGTGTACCCCAGGGTGACGGTCGCCACCGTCTCCTCCTCCCCTTTCCGAATTGACGTCATACGCGTCAATCCGACTTTCCTAGCAAAAGTTATGGCCGTTTAAAGTTTAAAAAAAATATATTTCATTTTTTATTATTTTAAAAAATTGGAGAATAATAAAAATATTGAGATTGAGATTGAGAGAATGAGAGATGAAAATATTAAGAAAGATGTGAAAAAATTCCAGGGGCACGGGCAGGGCTTGGGCGCGGGCGTGCGGGCGCGCGGGCACGGCGGGCCGGGCACTCGTGAGCAGGGAAAAAAAAGAGGGGCCCGGCCCGTTTAACGCCCGTACCCGCGTGCCCGCGAGTGCCCGCGGCACGGGCGCGGGTAGGGCGCGGGCAGGGCACGCCCGCACGAGCATTTTTAGAACTCTAGATCCAAAGGCGGATCATAGTGTAAGCTGGGGGGTGCTAAGTCACTCCAAGATTTTCAAAATTTATTATCAAGTATATAGAAACTCTTAGTGGTTTGTTTCTTTTATATGTATTGGCACCCCTATAATAATTTAACAAATTTAAAGAGACTTGAATGTAAAACTTAAAACTCAAAATCATGGAATGGGCTTCCTTGTCTATTGGGGTGCTTTGATTTCCGTGTGTGCAGTGAAAAAAAGGAAAGATACATTTCCAAAAAAAAGTTGTACTAGAGGCTAGATAGGTATGCATTGGATTGTCTGATGCAATATTTTTTGTTTATAAAGAATGTTGTTTAACTTATAGTCACATAATTCTCTAGAGGGTTCATTCATGAACAAAACGTATAATATATTTTGTTCACGAATAAAACATATATAAAACTCAAATCGGCAAATTATTCGCATTAAAAACGAGAAAAAACACAAAAAAAATTATTAATTTTTTAATTTTTTTTTTTCTGTTTTTGAGGGGTTTTTCTGGAATTTTTTTTTGCTTCCTTGTTATACCGAATCATGAATTATTGATCTCTCTGAACTAAACTCGAACTTTTAATTTGTCAATATAGTTTAGACCCCCTATAGTCAAATCCTGGTTCCGCCTCTGGTTGGATCACGTTCTATTTACACACCACCCAATCCGTTTACCAATATTTCTACCTCATGTTTTAATCTAAATATTGTTATATGTTATATTTTTAATATAATTCTTTTGCATGTAAACAGGCAGAACCGGGTTAGTCGGTTCATGAGTCGGATCGGATATGAGACTGGATTGTTTGATCCGTTAGAAATCAAGTCTCCCCCATTTCCCGGTGAGAGGAAAGAAGTTTATTGTTTAATTGTGCAGATTTATTTTCTTCCGACAGAATCAAGCTTCTATCCTGAGTTGTACCCAGGAACCTCCTATTAAGGAGCTCGGCGAAGTAAACGTAATTAAGAGTAGTATATTGCCTTGCAGTAGATATACGCCTACGGTAAACCGAATGAGGAGGTGTAAGCCTGATTCAACCCCAAGGGCGTATAGGTGTAGTTAGAGGTGATTAATGAGCGAGTTTGAGTGAGTTGGGGTATGTTCATACTCGGTTCATTAGCTTTATGAGCAAGTTGATTCGAGTTTAGAAAATAATATCAAGTTGACAACTGTGCTCGTGTTCAACTCATTAAATGTTCGAGTTGACTCGTACTCATTAAGTGACTCATTAAGAAATCAAGTTTATTTGAATTTTGTTACAAAACCTGATTTATTTGAGTAATGATTCCACTCTAAAAAAAATAGTGCATGTTGGTGTTTTTTTCAAGTACAAAATCAAGTATTGTTCTCACGTACAGAAAAGATAAATTGACTGTTAAGTAGTGTTACAATAAAAAAACTTTAATGTTTTGATTCTCGAGCCAATTTCAATTTCGATTCAAGAAATTGGTTGTGACATAATTCATATAACTCAGTTCTTAATGAGTGAGTTATGAGTGAGTTGGAGAATACTCATGCTTGGCTTATTAAGTTAACCGCACTTGTTGATTTTATGTCAAATTAATCATTTCTAAATAAAATATTCAACTATATATCCGACATATGTTGTAAAAGCCACTATAATAGTCCTGTAACCTTCAAAACCATTTATCTTTTTTTTTTGCCAAAATCACAACAAACGACACATAAAATGACACAAACTTATAAGTGTTCCTTAACCTTCAAAAGAAAAACTTACAAGTGTTTCCTAAATAAACTGGCATGATTCTTGTTTAAATATCAAATCGTACAATCAACAGCTACAATATAGTGGATTACGCAATGAAATTATAAAAATGAGGACATTTCAATAAGGAATCGAACTCTGTTGCTTTTTTTAGAGAAAAGCGTGATCCTGTTTTTCTAATCTCAACCATTCAAATTTGTCGAGATTTGTGCATGAAAAAGTTTATTTATCGAGATACGTGAATGAAAAATTTTGAATGATTAGGATGGGAAAAGCAAGACCCTGCTTTTCTTATAAAAAAGCAACAGAGTCGGATTCTTCAACAAGTAGACTCTGTAGCAGTACTACAAGCGACAAATGACTGAAAAGGTCATAGCATAGTTTTATGAAATCAACAACAAATTTGTTTGTGTCATGCATCTCATTTAACAACAAATCAACATAACCTAATTCTCAATGGCCCGTTCGGCAAATATATGGAATAGTGGAAAAGTGGAAAAGAGAAGAGACTTCTATTCCATACAATTTCAATTATGTTCGTCACGTTTGGAATAATGGAATTGTGGAATTAAGCCAATTACCACATGTGAAAAAGTCACTCTTACTCAATTCTACCTCTACCATAGAATAGTGGAATGAAATAGAGAGTGGTTAAAATGCAAAAGAGAAGAATTTGACTGCATATTTCTATTCCAGTTCCACTTTTTCACTTTTCTTCTATTCCATTCAATTCCACTCACGGTCGGCTACTATTCCGTCACTTTTTTTAACACATACATGGCACATTTTATATATAAAGAGCTAGACTTTATATAACTTCTCATTGCAGGATAATTTAAAGATCAGGACCAACTTTTATTTTTTGATTTTTACATCATATTAGTCTAATATATAGGTGAAAAATATTTTTTCAAGAATATTTAATTGTTTTTTTACAACTTTTTATGTAGAACATTTAATTATATTTTGTACAATTTCTATTGTAAATCATTCAATAAATTTTTTACAACATTTAATTATTTTTGTATAACATTTCCTCCATAGATTAAAACATGAGGTATTAAAGAAGAAGGTTCATATTGATTTATAAACACACACAATAACCTCACAGATGCAGATATTTAAAATAAAATAAGATTCTCCACAACTAATTCCATAGTACAATCGAACACTCAATTTAGCACGTTCTCATAATAGATTTCGTGTGTACTACACCTGTGGGTCCTCACAAAAGTGAGTTTTCATTCTTGTCAAATCCCATCAAGTGTAATTTCATGACATCTGAATAGGCCCTAAATCTCTCTGTTCGATTTCTTAAGCTAGAGCTGTCAGAAGAGGGAGTCTTTTAGAAGCAGTGTCTGAATTCTAATATTTCTGTTATCAAATAAGGGTATAATGGTCTATACTTAAATTTAGAGTTTTAAATATTATTATTTAATAATTTTTGAAGATATTTGATATATTATTGAGTTTTATACTGAGTAAATATGTGAATTTATATAATTTTAAAAATAAATATGTAATTAGGAGAAAATCTATAATATTGAAGTTTTAGGTGGATAGATGAAATTCCTCAAAAATAAGCGAGAAATAAAAAAGAAATAAAAAGTAAATAAGAAGAGATGAGCAAATTAAACGGTTTTAAATTAAATTATTTTTATGAAGCATAAATATTAACGCAGAATAAGAGGGTAAACCTTATGTAGCGGCATGAATAATAGATAGTTTTGATCAAAATATCGAGGGGTGGTCACAGCATGTGAGTTACACCGTGACTCGGATGCTGTGTTCAAACGTAACTGAGCACGTTTCTCACGTTTAACTATTTTTTCATAATTTAGTTACCTTATTAAATTCACCATTTGATCAAGACCTAACGGTCTTAATTAGACGTGGCTTGCGTGGCGTACTGTGTCGTGATCGGATCTATCGCGTGACATGCCGTACCGAATTTTCAAAAAATAATTACAGCACGCAAATAGTCACGACACGAGATACACAAATCACGACACAGAATAATCACAATTAACCCTACCGTACCATTCCGTAACAAAACCTACTCTGCCGTGCCATTTGCCCCACTCTAACAGCGGCCCCAAATAAGAGCTAAATTCACAGAAAGTCGGACAAAGGGAACAACAATAAGAAGCCGAAGCTGCAGGCTTCTTCCTGTCGCGGGCTTTTCGCTCTGTGGGACGAAATTATAAATCCAACAATTAGTGAAAGTGTTCTCTTGTGTTGGGCCGTAGTCCGTAGATGTTAAATAAGAAATCTTAAATCAAATCATTTTAAGTTCGGTCTGGTAGTGATTGCTGACAGGACCGTGGTTTTGGACCGAGATTGAGTAAATTAAAATAATTAACGGATAAATCAATTATTTAAAATTGGAAAATCCTTTTAAAAAGTTTTAACCAAATGTGGACTAAATAGAAGTATGATGGGTCGGGGTGAAAACGGAGCGGATAATGCTGATACTATATCCATATCCACGTTTCAGTGAGCGAATACGGATACAGATACGAATAGTAAACAGATATTAAAATGCAAAACCAAATCCACATTAAACGGATACAGTTATGGAGCAGATAATTCACGAATACGGATTCGGATACGGATACAAAGCGAATAATTGTCGGATAATTGAATCATATGAAGTTAAAAAAATTAAAAAACACATATTTTATTTACTAATGTAATTTTTTTTTTGATAAAAGACTTTTTGCCCGTTTCATTTAAGAAACCAAGATACATCCAAACGTTTTATCAACTCTGACTGTATGAAATGATGTGCCAAGCACAACCAAAAACAAAACAACTGATATGCTAAACTAACAACATTAAAAATTATTAGAAGTTCCTGCTATATCTAACAGTAAACAAAAAGCTGCCTCTATGTATATGTAAACGATATGCTCCTCTACTGGTTGGTATCAGAGTGAGTCAGGGGGGGCTGATACACCACCAGCTGGAGATCCTCCGCAGTCGGGTTCCACACCTGTAGAGGCACATCCTCTCCAGGTCCTTATTTTATTTACTTATGTAATAAAATATTTTGTAAGACCATGCTAGATTTTATAACTAAATTAAAAAACACCAAGAACAGATATGCTCGGAGCAAAATTATAACTTTTAAGGGTTTAAAAATAAAATTCATATTGGGCAGGTTTTGGAGTCTTCGGGCCTATTGAAATTATTAAGAAAAAAAAATAAGACAAGTGGAAAGGGGGCTTGGGCTCTTTTGGGCTTTGTCCGGATGGTCCAGCATAGTTAGTCCCACAAGAAAGGGTCTTATTTCTGTTTGGTAGTATATATTTGGAGCGGAAGGAGTTGAATTGGAGAGACCTTGAGAGCCGATGGAAGTGAGAGAGCGGAGCGGATTATCTGGTCCGTTGAGAGAGCGGAGCGGGATTATCCGGTCCGTTTAGAGAGTATGCAGAATTTATACGAATTCTTATCCGGAAGAATTCTTTGTACCCCGTAATTATCCGGATCCGAATCCGGACATTATCCGAATCCGTTTAACCGAATTTGGATTTGGATATTCGGAACGGATACGGAGCGGATTCGGATGGGATAATCCAGCTCTGTTTTCAGCCCTAAGATTGATGGGTATATCAGAAAATGATTATATCGGGAATGCCATGAATTGTATAGTTCTTGGCAACTCTCTTGAGGATATGATATTGAGTACGCTTCTATCACTAACTTGATGAATATTAACGGTTAGATGAGGAAAAGCATGAACAGATCAACGGTTGGATGAGAATTTAATAACAGCTGATTTCCTCACGTTTGTAGTACTTGTACCTGGCTTGTGTGTTTTTTACTAAAATTGATGTGAAATAAATGGTGATGTGTGTTCCACTACTACAGAATGGCGCTTCTTACACTGTGGTTGTACACAGATTTTCTCAGTTTTATGTAAAACCGTGTACTAAATAGAATTTTTCCAATGATCAATGATATCTCTAAGAATCCCACACGGATATTTCATTAAAAAACAGTGTTTCAAAAAAGCCGTTTGAAATTTACATTTCCTACACGGATATTTAGTTAAATATCCGTGTAGGAATTGTATGAGAGCTACACGGATATTTATTTAAATATCCGTGTTAGGAGAGTTATTTGTACACGTATTTTTATTTAAATAGTCGTGTATATATGTCGATAGAGTTACACGGTTTAATATCTAAATAACCGGTGTAGAAAGGTCATCTAGGGTTTCAAATTTGAAATAAAAAGCTTCTCTTCCAAATAGTTTTGATCACTCTCTAGATCTCTACGAGGCACATAAGAGTTTAGGAAAGATCACTCTCTCTACACGGATTAAGGAGATATAGGATTCAAAGTTTCTCCTCCATTGATTTTACTTTGAGATGGAGGATTCAAAGTCTTTCCTCCCTATTGGAGGTGGAGGAAATGACACTGAATTCTCCATCTCAGAGTAAAATTAACTGAGGAAAAATTTAGCCGAAATTAAAAGTTTTTCTTCCAAATACCGTTTTGATCACTCTCTCTACGAGGCACAAATGAGTTTAGGTCCTTATGTAGCAGTGTGCGCTTGCATTTGTGGGTACGTAGAAGAAAAGAAAATATGCATTTGTGTGCGCTGAAATTCAAAGATCACTCGCGGCTTCCTAAACCCACAGGTGCAACCGCACACTGCTACAATAGGACCTGCAAAATTGCAAATCAACCAAATCAACCAAATAGAGGCTACCTAAAAAAAAAAAAAAAAATCCTACACGGATATTTAATTAAATATCCGTGTCGGAATGGTTTGTTGTGATTTTTTATGGAGAGCATTAATTTTACATTTTGCATTTTATGTCATATTTTGACGAGTTCCTTTTAGGAATTATAAATATTTTGATAAGTTCTTTTTTTATGGAAAGCAATAAATTATACAAAATATAGATTAAACTCCCGCGCGACGTTTGAACTACCCTAAGTAAACCCTAAACCCTTCAGATTCATAAAGGATTTTGTGCAGAAATCTGTGTAGCTATCTATCATCCTACACGGATATTTAGTTAAATATCCGTGTAGGATAGCCCACGGATGTGAAATTTTATTAAATATGATATTAATATAAATATTTTATTATATTATTCATATTCCTACACGGATATGTAGTTAAATATCCGTGTAGGATTCCCTTTTTTTATTTTTTTAAATTTCACATTTTGATTATTTAAATATAAAAATGAACTTATGGATGTTTTCATTACTGTGAAGCTCTTTAAATATTCATTCTTATAAATTAAGAAATGTATTCATTTAGATATGAACTTTGTAAATATTAATTTCTTTATAATTTATGTATTCATTCTTGTACACTATTTTACAAATAAAAATATTCATCACTGTGTTAGAAATATTAAATATTAACAAATTAAAAATTGTACAACTAATACAAAAAATAAATACAAAAGAACAAAAATGTAAACAAGTAAACTTTCATATATTACTATTGGTAAATATTACAAAAGTTTCCAAAAATTTGATATAATAAAACTAAAAAAAGAAAGAAACTCTAAACAACAGATTTTTTCTTTGTCCGACGAATGTAGGGCTTCGGTGGCGGATGGCCCCTGGGGCTGCGACGTGGGCGTGCCGGCCATGGTGGCCATGGCCAACTTCTGGGATAACCTGGTGGTGGTCGTTTGTACCCGGGTGGGATCCAAGGCACTGGCATGAAATCCTTTGGAAGTGGTGGTAGTGCCTCAACAGGTGGTGGTGGCGCCTCAATAGGTTGTTCTTCTGTGACACACGGTATTTTTTCACTTAGAGAAAGATAGGTTTAAGAGAGGAACCGATTCGGAGGATATATAGGATTTAAGGCGACTCTTCGTTTTTCTGTGTTTATTTTCTGTATATTCAATTTTAAATCTATTAATATTTAATATTTCTAATTCACAGTGATGAATACATGAAATAAATGGGGCGCGCATGCTTTGAAATAAATATCATCTTTTCCTACACGGATAGTTACGTAAATATCCGTGTTGAAAAAGTATTCCTCACGGATATTTAATAAAAAAGAGGAGAGCTACACGGATATGTACTTAAATATCCGTGTAGGATACCTATTGCACACGGATTTTTAATAAAAATTCGTGTAGGAAAAGAGGAGACCTACACGGATATGTACTTAAATATCCGTGTAGGTATCTATTGCACACGAATTTGTAATAAAAATCCGTGTAGGAATCCTTGTAGCAGTTCAAAACCAGATTATGTCTTCAAAAATTTTCTAAGTCCCCCCAGTTCACTTCTTTCTCGTCTGATTTTGAAATTCTTCCATGTCCGAAAATTTATCAAAGTACCCCTAACTTCTTTGAATATATATGTTAATATTTTATTATATTAAATATGTTTTGAACGTTAACATCTGTGTAGGTCAAAAATTTCAAATTATTTTTTTCAATTTCATATTTTGTTATTATTTTTATATTTAAAGATAACATTAGCTAGTTAGATTATTCAAAAATATAAATATAAACAGAAATTTAAATATAAAACCATACATCACAGAAATAGAAAACATTAAAATAACATACACCATACATCACAGAAATAAAATAATAAAACTAGCTAGATATCACAGAAAAAAAAACTATCTAGATATATAACTAAAATGAAAATACAAAATATAAAACTAACAAAATACAAAACATTTCCAACTAATTGTCGCGCCTTTTTTTTAGGGAAGTAGTTGATTCTCTTGCCTCCATCCTTGTTTACATTGTCCCAAATTCTCTTGCTTCTTCTCAAAGATAACCAAACATCCTCATCATCCATAGGACCTTCTGGACCGTAACGCTCATCATTAGAGAACTGGTAGTGATCAGATTCATCGGGGGATGATGTTAATTCAATTACGGGGGGCGGGGCTAAATGACTTCACTCAACTATGTCTGGATGTGGATCAGAGAACTGGAAGGTTTCAGATGGACCAACGAGAGGAGGGTAACCAGCGGGAACAGGAAGCGGTGGAGGAATTATGGGAGCCCAGGTTGGGATCATCTTGGGGGTCTTCGGCCGTAGGATTTTCTGCGGGATTTTCAGATGGAGTAGGATTTTCAGATGGAATAGGATTTTCAGATGGAGGATTTTCAGATGGAGGATTTTGCACTGTGGGCAAATTCTGGTTAACGCTAGGAGGACTCTCAATTTGGTTTTTTTTTTTTTTCTGATTTGTAAAATTCTGGTTAACGCTAGGAGACAAATTCTGTGCAGTGCGATTTTTCACTAAAATCAGCGGTGATTAAATAGAATTAAGGGAGAAGAGCGTTTGAACTCCCGCGCGACGTTTGGACAACCCTAACTAAACCCTAAACCCTTCAGATTCGTAACGGATTTTGAGAAGAAATCCGTGTAGAAAAGTTAATCCTACACAGATAATAAATTAAATATCCGTGTAGCTATTTATCTTCCTACACGGATATATAATTCAATAACCTTGTATGAATATTATAGAGCTACACGGATATTTAATTAAATATCCGTGTAGGAATGGTGATTGTCACACGGTTTTTTTATTTAAATAGCCGTGTAGATATGTTGGGAGAGCTAAACGGATTTATCTCTAATTATCCGTGTAGAAAATGTCATCTAGGGTTCAGCTCACTTAAAAGTATTCTTCCAGCGCCGTTTTGATCACTCTCTCTCCTCTGGAATGGCTGGAATCTGATTTTTGCACAGCAGGCATCTGAGATTTGCTGATTTTTAGTTGGGATTTGCTCCTCTTTTCCTTGTTAAGGTTAGTAATACTTCTCTTTTATTTCAATAATTTTCTGTTAATTAGTTTTTATTGCTTATTTACGGTTTAGGGTTTGATTAATGCATGGATGGTTGTAAAATAATTAGTGTATTGCTGTCCAATAACCGACCTATTAATATGCTTGTAGGTCCATACCCGTTCAAAATTAATCCAATAGGGATTAATTTTGGATAGTCCCCGGTTTGGGACTGTTCTTTGAATATTGTGTCTCATTTAGGATGTGAACACATGTTAGCGGGTTTAATTAGTATTTGAGAAAAATTCGACAGTATTTCTCCTTATTGCTCCTACGAGCATGTGGTATGTACACGTACTTGGGGAGTTAAGGGGAAATGCTGTCGAATTTTTCTCAAATACTAATTAAATCACGCTAACATGTGTTCACATATGAGGCACAATATTCAAGGAGTGGGTTAGGATTGTAAACCGGCCCTTTGTAAGCTAAGAATTCGGTAGGTTATACATATGTCGACCATCCACCACGCATGATTAATTGCAATCATTTTTTGGAATTTAATTTACAGATGGATCGAAGTTGGATGTATGAAATGCGGCGTGACAAAGAAGAATATTTGGTCCGAGTTGAAGAGTTTCTACGGTTCTTTGAGAGAGTTACAGAGTTTTGCAAAAGGAGGCCAATATTTTGTGTCCTTGTAGGGATTGTAAAAATTGTATAGGATTTGAGGAATTGGAAGAAATTAGAACTCATTTAATTTGTCGGGGATTTAAGGAGAGATATACATGTTGGTTCATGCATGGTGAGAAAATTAGAGAAAGTAGTGGTATCGGTAAATTTTGTGATGAAATAAATGAGAGTGGTCAAATTTCTGATAATTTTGAATTTGATTGCAACGATGATTATAAGAATTTCGAAAAATTGAATAGTGTTGAAGTTGATAGCTGCGACGATGATGAGATGGCAACGAGTATTGATGAAAATGTAGAACACGAGTTTACTGAAAACCTAGAGGACATGTTACGTGATGTGGAATGTGAAATTGGTGGTGAAAATTATGATAAATTTCAGTATTTGTCGGGTGAATCCAAAAAGCCGTTGTATCCTGGGTGTATCACATTTACCAAACTATCAGCTGTGTTGAAATTATTGAACTTAAAAGCAGACAGTGGTTGGAGCGATAAGAGTTTCACGTCCTTACTACGACTTTTACGAGAAATGCTCCCGAATAACAACGAGTTACCGTGTAAAATATATCAGGCAAAGAAGTTGATCTGTCCAGTGGGATTGAAGATTGAAAGAATACATGCTTGTCCTAATGACTGTGTATTGTACCGTAAAGAGTACGAGTCCATGCATGTATGTCCTAGATGCGGCGTTTCACGCTATAAGCGTAAGGGCAACGAAACTGACGATTGTAACGATGAAGAAAAAAAGGACCCGCCTCCGGCCAAGGTGCTGTGGTATCTACCGATAATACCGAGGTTTAAATGGTTATTTGCAAATTCCAAAGATGCGAAATTATTGCGCTGGCATGAAGAAGAGCAGAAAAAGGACGGAAAACTAAGACACCCTACCGATTCTCCTCAATGGAGAAATATTGATAGACAATTCAAAGAATTTGGTTTCGACCCGAGAAACTTTAGGATTGTGGTGAGCACGGATGGAATGAGTCCCTTCGGAAGTATGAGCGGTCGGCCACGATACTTGGCCGCTTCTTTTATCCATCTACAATCTTCCTCCTTGGTTGTGCATGAAACGTAAGTATATAATGATGTCATTATCGATCCAAGGACCCGACAACCCGAAATGACATAGATGTATATCTCGCACCATTAATTGAGGACCTCCAAAAATTATGGAAGACGGGTGTGCGGGTATGGGATGCGTACGGCAAAGAGGTCTTTAAATTGCGGGCCATGGTATTTTGCACAGTGAATGATTTTCCCGCATACGGGAATTTGTCGGGTTACTGATTTGAAAGGAGCAAAAGCGTGCCCTATCTGTGAAGATGACACGCAGGTGCTGAGGTTGAAATATTGTAAGAAGAATGTTTTTATGGGGCATCGCAGGTTTCTCTCCGTTAATCACCCATACCGTAGGAGAAAGAAGACATTCAATGGGAAAAATGAGCTCGGAGTGGCACGTCGTACATTGGATAGGAAGGGTGCCTTCAAGCGGGTTAAAAACCTTGATGTTGTTTTCGGAAAATGCGCCAAAGCACCGCCTAAAAATATTTGGAAAAAGAAGTCCATATTTTGAGAGCTACCGTACTGGGAATATTTGGAGGTGTGGCACTGCCTAGATGTCATGCATGTTGAAAAAAATGTATGCGATATTAACGCTCGAAAAGACATGGTGGAAATGGGAATACGACAAAAGCTTGCACCGCAAGATAAAGGGAAGCGCGCATACCTACCCCCTGCAATGTGCACCATGTCGAAGGAGGAGAAAAAAAGCTTTTGTGAATGCCTTCACAGTATTAAAGTCCCGTCAGGGTATTCTTCGAATATTAAGAAGCTGGTGTCCATGAAGGACATGAAATTGAAGGGTATGAAATCCCATGACTGTCATGTTTTAATGACACAGATGATTCCTGTCGCAATTCGGGAAATTTTACCAAAGGCCGTTCGGCAGACCCTTACGAAGCTTTGTTTTTTCTTCAATGCAATTAATTCCAAGGTGTTAGACCCGCTCAAATTGGACGATTTGCAAGCGGAGGTCGTCGTTACTCTTTGACATCTTGAGATGTATTTTCCTTCCTCTTTTTTCGATGTTATGGTTCACCTTGTTGTCCACCTCGTGAGGGAAATTAAGATTTGTGGTCCTGTATTTCTGTGGTATATGTATCCATTCGAGAGATACATGGGTATTTTGAAAAAATATGTAAGGAACCGGCATCGGCCCGAAGGTAGCATTGTAGAAGGGTATTTAACAGAAGAGGCGGTTGAGTTTTGCACTAACTACCTGACCGGTGTGTCTCTTATCGGTGTTCCAAAATCCCGATACGAGGGAAGACTCCAAGGAGTAGGGACAATTGGTTTGAAACCCGTATTTGCTGACACAGATGAACTACAAAAGACACATTTAATTGTACTACAGCACATGACAGACGTTGCTCCCTATGTGGATGAGCACATGACAATCCTTCGACAACAGAACTACACGAGAAGTCAGAAGTGGTTGAATAACGAGCATAATCATTCTTTTACAGGATGGCTCAAAGAAAGAGTGAAGGAACACGCCGAAAGGTCGCCCGTTGATGAAATTGTCAGGCTACTGGGCGAAGGACCCCAAGTTGTTGTTAGAACATTCCAAGGATATGAGATTAATGAATATACATTTTACACTAAATTACAAAGTGATAAGAGTGCGACGCAAAATAGTGGGGTGACGTTGGTGGCGGCCTCCGAAGAATTCAGTAGATCCGGGGATGCCCGGGCTGTAATAGCATCAAAGTCATATTACGGTGTTATTGAAGAAATTTGGGAGCTCATTTACAGTCCTCGCCTAAACATTTCCTTGTTTCGGTGTCAATGAGTCGAAGACCGGGGTATGAAGGTTGATAACAACGGGTTCACACTCGTTGATTTAAGCAAAGTCGGGTATATCGATGATTCGTTCATACTAGCCAAGCAAGCCGCACAGGTCTTTTATGTCACTGACCCGAGTGATGCTAGGTGGAGCATCGTCCTATCAGGAAAAAGAAGGATTCTAGGGGTTGAAAATGTCGTGGACGAAGAAGAGTACGACTAGTTTGACGAGATACCTCCATTTTGAACCGACGTGCCAATCGAGGTACTAGTAAGTGAAGAAGAAGCGAACTACATGAGATCTGATCACAACGAAGGATTATGGGCCGATGTAAAAAAAGTGCCAAAAAAGAGGAAAAGAAAGAAAAATGGCACTGTGTAATATTTTGATTATGTAATATTTTTTAATTATGATTTTAATGTAATATTTTGTATTTAACTATTTATTAAGAGGGTTACAAAATCGCTGTTTTTCAAAGGTCCGAAAACACCGATTTTGTATTTTGTTAACAATGAGTTTATAGGTTCAGTAAATATTTTGAGGTTTATATAGGCCGGGTTTAAGGCGACTCTTCGTTTTTCTGTATTTATTTTGTAATTCACAGTGATGAATTAATGAAATTAGCTGGCGCGCATCTCCCGCTAAAGATTTCGTCTTCGCCGACGGATATTTAAATAAAAACCCGTGGATGAAAATTTTTAGAGTTACACGGATATATTATATAATGTCCGTGTGCAAAGGGTATCATACACGGATATTTAATTAAAAATCCGTGTCACTCTTACCTTTCTTACACGGATTTTTAATTAATTATCCGTGTATGATACCCTTTGTACACGGACATTTAATTAGATATCCGTGTGGAAAGGGTATCCTACACGGATATTTAATTAAAAATCCGTGTCACTCTTACCTTTACTATACGGATTTTTAATTAATTATCCGTGTATGATACCCTTTGTACACGGACATTTAATTAGATATCCGTGTGGAAAGTTTCCATCTTGCTATACTATAATTTTGGTAAATATTTCTAAGTATCCGACTCTAGCTTCCCTCAACTTCTCTGATTTTGAAAAACCTAGAGTGATCCGCCGCTGCTCTTCCCTCAACTTCCCTCTGCACCGCCTCTCCCTCTACGCCGCCTCCCTCGTCGGCCTCTCTTGGTAATAAAAACAATCTCTATTCTCTCTCTATTTCCTCCTTATTTGGGCATTTCTGATTTAATTTGGTCGTCGTTAATTGTTGATTGTTTTGTCGAGTTCTCCCTGGTGCTCGTCGGCCTTCTTTGCTATTATTCTTTGTAGAATCATGTCACATTCGGGTGAGCATTACGTGAACCCCCAAGACGAAGAAGAGCAAGGTGTAGCCCAGTCGGAATCACAAAGAAGGACGAGAGGTCCGACGACGTGCAAAACCATCACAGAAAAAAGCTATTTAAAATCGAGTTCAAGAAGGACGGGTGTCCGACGGGGGAAAACAGGGCGCATTACTCAAATTGGTGCAGCCTTTTCGCGAAGAGGAAAGCCGATATCCGTGTAGCCTCTTGGAGGGCCTTCAGCAAGGAGACAAAACAAGAATGGTGGGAGATGGTGAAGGTAATGTCACCATTTCAGTATTTCTTTTGATTCCTGTACATGCATGAACTGAAATGACATTTGTTTTGTGTCAATCAGGCTCAATGGAACATCACAGATGATGCCGGGAAAAAGAACACTCTAAAGAAAATGAACGATGGGTGGAAGCAATACAAGAGCACACTCGTGACCGAATGGATGAACAAAGGAAAGAATCCGGTCGAACAGTTTGAAGGGTTGACCCAGGAGATCTGGGATGACTTCGTAGCGATGAAGCAAACTCCCGAGTTCCAGGTAACTAAATTTATAAAATTGTAACTATGTTTTTTGTGGATTGATCATTTTTCTGCCTTACACTTATTGATTGGCTTTGATTAATGAAGGCTGCAAGTGAAAGGGGCAGGAGTACTGTTGCCAAGAATAAGTACCCGCACCATTTAGGGTCAGGCGGGTACCAGGGTAAGTCGTCCGAATTTAAGAAGATACTGGAGTCAAACATAGATTCCGAGTCACCGGTTGTAAAGATAACCAACCCTAGGGGGAGCTGTTGGTTCATGGCAAGATCTGAGATAACAGCCGACGGAAGGATTTGACTGCCTGAAGAATTGCGGCCCTTGGCTCAGAAAATGGTACTTAATTCTTGTTATAACTTGCGTCATTCAAACAAAATTATAACTGCCTCCATTTAATTAGTCTTGTGTTTTATTCAATTTTTTAAACAGTTGGAGGTGGAGGAGGAGGTAAATTCGGGTGCCCGTACAGTCTCGAGGCAGCATGACGAATTGTCTCAAACGCTGGAGAATCCGGAGCACCCGGGTCGGGTTAGGGGTGTGGGGGTCCACGTGGGCTTCAAGGATGTCTTCGGTGCATCAAAATCTCGAAGAAAGCGTGAAAAGCAGGATGCCAAGATGGAGTGGCTCCGTCAGCAAATGAAACAGGAGCATGCCGTAGAGATGGTGGAGATGGAATCAAGAATCTTCGAACGCTTATCTTCTCAGTTTAGGCAGCAATCCGAGCACCCACCTCCCATTTCGTCGGGATTTCGGCGTAGCAGTCAAGCTTCCGGGACCTGGGGAGACGCGTTCGATAATCTAAAGGTAATAATAGTTCATAATCACAATTAATTAATTGCTACTTTTTTATTTGTTGTTAGGTAACATTTCCTCTTAAAATGACTACATGATAATTGCAGAGCGCTAAGAAATGCGAGCTGGTTATTTGGGTCAGTCCTGTGCCCGTTACTGTTGCTAAGGGCGTCGTAGAGCCAACACCGACAGATGTGGACCCTGATCAGCTCGGTCCCATTAATACTTTGGTGCGTGTCGAGGTAGTCATGAAGGAATGGACGCACATACCTCTTCCTGTCCCGAACGAGCAGATGTACACTCTGGATGATGTCCGGATGGCCACTATCCCATGGCCCAAGAATCAGATCATTTTGGATCAGGTAATATTTAAACAATCAATATCTTTTGTTACATTCAAATCCGCTCTTTTGAAATGCTGAAATTGATTTAAAATTTTATACAGGCTGATGAGGACGGTCCATTTGTCACCGGTACACACGGAGATCGAGAGATGGGCGTCGCGGCCGATGCGCCGGGATCATCACACCGCTCTCGATCACCGCACAAGAATACAGACCTTTTGCCCGGGGGATTGTCGTCGCCTCCATGACAAATTGATCACGGCACTCGACAGAACCCGAGAAATCATGATCATCATCCCACCGGAGATGTTTCTGCACGATTCATCTACTGTGGTGATATCTTTCAAGGACTTTCTGGATATTTTTCATGCCTCGAGTAGCGATAAATGGCTCGATGTGTCTCACATCACCATTTTCGCCATGTAAGTGAACAAAATTTATTTATATCAGATGTGTAGCATTGAAATATATGTTCTAATTTAATATGATGATTTTTCAGGAAGCTGAACCGAAGTGTTGAATCGTGGCCGCTTGAACAAAAGAAGAACTGGAGTATATTTTTGGATCCCAGCAAACTCAATGCCACGATGGTGGAATTATATCCCAAGGATACCGTCGACTACCTGCGCCGAGCAATGCACCGTTGCTTCGAGAATCGAAAGAAATTCATTCTCGTGCCATACCACCAGAGGTTAATTAATTCTAACCTTCAATTTTCAAATTATTTATTATTTATATTTTAATTTAAATAATTACAAAAATGAATTAAATGTGATTATAATTGTGTTTATATTTCTCATGCCACAAAGAAACACCGGTGTTTGCTCATCATCGTCCCGACTTCAAATAGGTGCTATTGCATGGATTCTCGCAAGGACCGAAGAAAAAATCTCACTACAAACGGCCAAAAAGATCGTCAAACTTATTAGACAGTAAGGAATAATTTTCCCACTTTGATTTTTTTTTAATTCTAATTAAATTGTGTATCAAAATTGCTAATTATAATCACTTAATTTTGTAAGGGCTTTTAACAAATATGTTAAAGAGGAGGGACAACAAAGCAAAGATCCAAAGGAAAAGAATAAGATGACTTGCGGGTGGTTAACGGTAAGCCCTCTATAATTATTTTATTTTATGTCATGTTCAAAAAATTATTGTCATTCTAACATATATAGGCCGATCAATGTAAATTTTCAGTGCCCGCGACAGGAGGACTCATGGGAGTGCGGTTATTACACGATGCTTTGCATGTTAAACTGGATCGAAAGAATACAGTTCACATTTCCAAAAGATGTATGTAATTCGTATTAATTTTTCATTTTTTAATATCAATAATAAATCTTGCATCTACATTTTCTAGTTACTAATTAATCACCAATTTATAATTGTAGTTTCAAAGGACAAAGGACCCTTACTCCAAGGAGGAAATGGATGAAGTTAGAGATATGCGGGCAAGGTTTTTTCAGGCAGAATTTTGTAATGAACAATATGGATTTGTATAAATTAATTAGTGCAATTTATTAATTATATTTTCGGAATCTGTTTTTTTTTTTTTAAGAAAAGCTGCATATTTTAATGGCTAGCAAAAGTGGAGGCTAGTCAAAAACCAATAAAATTAAAAAAATAATAATAATAAAATCCTACACGGATTTTTAATTAGAAATCCGTGTAGGTCTCCTGAAGAAATTTGTAAATAAATAAACGTACATTCCTACACGGTTTGTTAATAAAAATCCTTTGAATTTGTACACGGATAAAACAGAATAGCCGTGTACAAATCTAACTGGAGCTACACGGATTTCTAATTAGAAAACCGTGTAGGAATGTTGATTCCTTCACGGTTTTCTTATTTAGAAATCTGTATAGGAATAGATATACCTACACGGTTTGTTAATTAAAAATCCGTTTAGCTCCAGTCGGATTTGTACACGGATAAACCAAAACGACCGTGTACAAATCCTACTGGAGCTACACGGATTTATAATGAAAACACCGTGTAGGAATGTTGATTCCTTCACGGTTTTTTATTTAGAAATCCGTACAGGATGGATATTCCTACACGGTTTATTAAGTAAAAATCCGTGTAGCTCGAGTTAGATTTGTACACGGTTATTATAGTTTATCCGTGTCGGTTTTATGATAATTGCACACAGATAAATATCCGTTTGCAAAAGATGGCCCTTTCTTACACCCTAACATCCTACACTATTGGAAATCCGTGTAGCTCTAGGTGATTTATCCGTGTACAATCATGATATTCTGTAGTAGTGTTCATCTTTAAAACACAGTGCCGTGGGATGCGATGGTTATATACTTATATTCTATGGATTTGTGTCAAAACTAAAACTAACTACTACCTAACTAATGGATCAGTTAGCTAGATTTAGTAGCTAGCTTGTGATGATGGGTGTGTTTTGCTGAGACAAAAATGGATACCCAGTCGGATTTTTGAAATCACCGTTTAATATGGTTAAAAAATAATAAAAAAAATATGAAAATTGGAATTTTATTTAGTAATTTTTTTTTTTCAAAAGATAATAAAATTTGGTCTAAGCACATTTCAATATGGAGAATACGTAGAGCACTTCAAATCGATAATTTGGACTTCAAAATCACAAAATTCACTTGATACAAATTGCTCTATACTAATGTTGATATATTAGCCATTCTCTCTATAAGGAATATCAATTTGAATGCTGGTAAATAAATTTGATCTTAGATAAACTGTCAGTGATGGAGTCAGATTAGGCACAGCAAAACCAATTAACCAGATGAATTTTGGAGAGAAGTTTATATATCATATATATGTATTTTATATTTTGAAAACAAAATGTGTTCCGAGCCCTTCTTCATTGTCATTATCTCACTTGCATGGCAATTCGACAACTGTGATTCTGTGAACCATGCAATAATTTCATAAATAGAATGCAAAGTCTTCATTAGATAAGAACAACTGCTGTTAAAAGTCAGTTTTTGATTTAATGGTAAATGACAAAATATTACGTATGATAGATGGTGAGCTCGAAACACAGATGAGTTTTTTTTACAGGAAATAAATTAAAATTAGTAAGCTAGATATCCATCCATCTTTCTATCTCAACAAAAAATAAAAATAAAAAAATACTGCTGCTGCGCCCTGTGTGAACTGGAATGAGATTAACGGTAGAAATTCAGTACAATCTTCGCTGGAATCAACTGCTTTGTTAACTTTTTATTTTATTTTTTTGCGCTTCTCCTGACACATCCTCGATCCACTATCTTTAGAATATGTTGTTTCAGTGCTATATTTTGACCCTTCTAACCTTACTATCATATTTTTAAGTATATCTTACTTGCGTAGATATTATCAGATTTTGTGCAAATATTAAGCAACAGCTAGTTACCAAACCTGGACTAGTAAGCTACTGACACAAGAAAAGAACATATAAAAGATTCTAATAAGAGAGAACGAATAATGGGGAAGTTCATGCTTTTCCATCAAAAGGAAGTACTGACAAATGCAATCTTGCATTCAATCATTGATTATTTATTTCGATACACCCATTAATGCTAAACATCTACGTACAATTCGCACAACAGGGGTTTTCAGGATTTTCCGTCATTTTTTTTCATAACCAAAAAAATAAATAAAATAATATTAATAACCAGATCTCCAAAAAAATTTCATCCATAACCAAACCGCCTCCCGGGGGGCGGTTTAGTCCCCAAGCAACCCACCCCCTAGTGGGGCGGTTTACCCCCCCCACCCTCTCACCGCCGGAAACCGCCCAAAAACCCCGTTTTTTCGCCCCGAACGCGACATTTCGCACCTCTCAAGCGTTCCCGACCCCTCTCTCTCTCTCTCTACCCGCCACCCTCTCTCTCTCCATCTGAGTTCGTAGTCACTGCCGCGCCGTCGCTCCGATTTCATTTTCGGGTATGAAATTATTTCTTTAACTTGTTTATAAATTATTTGGATTTTTTATAAATTGTTTGGAATTTTGTATAAATTGTTCGAAATTGCGGGATTTATATGAAATTGTTAGAAATTGCGGGATTTGCTTGAAATTGTTGTTATTGAATTTAGTAGAAATTGATTTGAATTGTTTAGGGTTGTTAGAAATAGTTAGAAATGTTTGAAAAATGGTAGAAATTTTTCCAAATTGTTAGAAATTATTAAATTGGAATTGTTAGAAATTGGAATTTTTAGAAATTGTTACATTGGAATTGTTAGAAATTATTTGATTGGAATTGTTAGAAATTATTTGATTGGAATTGTTAGAAATTATTATATTGGAATTGTTAGAAATTATTTGATTGGAATTGTTAGAAATTATTTGATTGGAATTGTTAGAAATTAGTTGATTGGAATTGTTAGAAATTGTTACATTGGAATTGTTAGAAATTGTTAGAAATTATTTGTTTAACTTATTTATAAATTATTTGTAATTTTTATAAATTGTTTGGAATTGTTTGGAGTTGTTAGAAATTAAGTAGAAATTATTTGTTTGTGAATAGAAATTGGTTATGATTGAAATTAGGTTTTAAAAATTAGATGGAAATTTGAGAAAATAACAGGGTTGAAATTTAATTGAGTGGAATTAAGTTGTACAATCTCATAGGAATTTTTAAATAGAATTGTTAGAAATTGGTGTTAGAATTTTTAAACTTGATATTTTCAAATGCAGCATGACTAGACCTCGACGTGAGCGATCACGAAATACGTCGGAGACTGGCGAGAGTTCACAGGCTCACGCCGATCCCACTGCGGAGGGTATCGATCCATGGGATGGCGCACCACATCGTGCAGATACGTTCAGTCATCTCCTGTGGGTCCCTCACAGACTTCACTGTGTCTCACTTGCATCGATAGAGGTACGTTTCAAACAACAAATAGTTATTCAGTTCCTATATTTTTATATTTCATATTGTAGACTTGACAGTAGTATTTTTATATTTCCGTTTCTATATTTTATATTGATTAGACGTTATTTGGTGATTTTATTCACTTTGTTTTCGTTTCTATATTTTATGTTGATCAGACGTTATTTGATTATTTTGTTCACTTATGTTTTAAACTATTCACAAATCATAAAATCCATCGTATTAAAAATATAAACAAATATTAACATAATATTACAAAATACATAAATTATAAACATAATTATAATTAATCCATCATCGTATTAAAAAAAAAAAGTAAACCGCCCCCTCAGGGGGCGAGTTGGTCAGGGGGTAAACCGCCCCACTGGGGGGCGGGTTGCTTGGGGACTAAACCGCCCCCGGGGGGCGGTTTGGTTATGGATGAAATTTTTTTGGGGATGTGGTTATTAATATTATTTTATTTATTTTTTTGGTTATGAAAAAAAATGACGGCAGGATTTTCATTGGAGGGGACGAAAAAAATATCAAATCGGATTTAAATAGCTAATTGAGTTTAAAATCATTGACTAATTTGATACTCGATAAAAAAACCAATGCTCTCACTTATAATTTATGATGATCTAATTACCAATCGTAATTTAAGAAATTTATTTTAATTTTAACTAAAAAATTATAAATTGACCTGAATTACAAATTAAACATCTAAAGAGGGAGCAAAAAAAATTCCGAGAGGGAGGGGACAGGTGGAGGAGGTGGGTGCAAAATCGATTCAAACCGATAGATCACCACTAAATCCAAAATTCAGAGAAAGCAACTGCCTCTTCGGGACCATGTTGGTCCGATTTACGAAACAGTACATAATTTTAGAATTGTATACACAACTAATCTTTAAGGAGAAGAACACGTTTTAATTTTTTTTTCTTCTATTTATTAAATTCTTAGTGACAAAATTATTTGAGAAGACATAATTATTAAAATTGTAAAAAAAGAATGGAATGCAATGGAATGAAATAGGAAGGGAGATTAATATATTTTAACCTTTTTATGTTTGGATGACTAATGAGGAAAAATAAATTTAACTTTCTTTTCCGTTTTATTTTTTGTTTGGTTGATTAAAATTTAAAATGTTAATGAGAAATTCAATAGCTGTTGTAGGTTTGTGACAAAAAAAACTTATATAAGAATTATATAAGTAAGACATAGAGATGGACATTTGTATTATTTTTTCTAATATATTTGTAACAAAATTTCTTTCCATCCGTTACATCCCAAATTGAGAGGAAAACAAATTCTACTAATTTTAATGATACAAGGTTAAACCAATTCTATCAACCAAACACGATTCGACGGAAAGTTTCATTTTCTTTCCATTCCTCCCTCTACTCTCCATCTAAAATGTAACTCATTCCCGGCAGATCTCATCTTCTCCAAGGACTCTCTATACTCCCGTTTAATTAATGTGACAAGGATCCTCCTACTCACTATTGTGTGGCGTGATAAAACTTTGTTTTCTGGTTTTCTAAAATTGCCAAATTTAAGCTTCATGTCTTCAGCAAAAAAAAAAAAAAAAAATCTTCTGCGAGAAGATGGTTTTCATGGTTATTTAGTAATTTTTGTTTTGAGTTTCTAACAAGCAGCGAGCACCAAAATATAATACAACTGGTTGAGAACGGAGTGGGTTAAGTTCAACGAGGTACATAACGGTCTGATTCATTTTGAGATCGTGAAGACCGTTTTTTACAACACTGGTTACAATATGAACAATTTATTTTCAATTAATGTAAATTGAGATAGAATAGGAAGCTGTAAATTATTATTTTTTAATTAATATATTGTTAGCTATGCCAACTTTTAAAAAAAAAAAAATACAATATGAACAGTTTAGTTTACAATAGTTGTTGTCAGGGGCGGAAGGTAATAGACTCAAAAGGGGGCTAAGTCACCCCTATGCATTGAAAATTTGTAATTTTGCCCATTGAATTTTATAAATTTTATATGTATTAATACTTTTAGCTCTCTCTATAAAATAAAATTACACTACACTTTATTTTCTAGCCCTCCTTATCTCAATTTTCTAGTTCCGCTCCTGGTTGCTGTTTATACAAAAATATAGGGGACGCCACTCCCATTCTTTCTCAAAAAACAAAAAAATCTAGTTTGCAAGAATAATGAAGTAAATAACAAAAGGTCATATATATTTTGATAACTCAACATCTTGGTGATTGAGACACCTGCTCTTCCTTTAGCCTGATAAAACTTCTATAAATACCAACAAACTTCTCACTCTTATCTCCATCAAATTCCGGTAGAGGATCATCCTCACACAATGGCATCTTCCTCTTATTACTTCTTCCTATTTCTAGTTTTCGGTTTAGCAGCTTTCACTGTCCCAGTTTCGGCATATCATAAACCAGAAGGCCGCAAACTTGCCCACCACGGCCATGACCGTATCACCGCTGAATTACACGGTCACATGCCCGGACCAAAACCCAAGCCAGGTCACAACCCCATGCCACCCCACCATGGACATGGCCATGATCTTCCCATTGTGCCTGAGGTAAATGGGCATATGGTGGAAGAGAAAAATGAATACATCCCAGAGCCTAAAACAAAGCCGGGTCCGGTTACTGAGCCTAAACCGAAGCCAGTTACTGAACCGAAACCAAAGCCTGAGCCTAAACCAGAGCCTAAGCCCGAGCCTAAACCAGAGCCTAAGCCAGAGCCTAAGCCAGAGCCTAAGCCCGAGCCTAAACCAGAGCCTAAGCCGAAGCCAAGTACTGAACCGAAACCAAAGCCTGAGCCTAAACCAGAGCCTAAGCCCGAGCCTAAACCAGAGCCTAAGCCAGAGCCTAAACCGAAGCCAGGAACTAAACCAGAACCTAAGCCAGAACCTAAACCAGAGCCTAAGCCCGAGACTAAACCGAAGCCTAAACCAAAGCCGCCACATTATCCGCCAACAGCTAATTAATTAGAGGCAGTGATGATCAATGTGTATTAGTATTTGGAGTACTTTATCTCAAAATAAATGGCACCTTTGGTGCTCGATCGAGTTTAGTGTGTACGCACCTTTGGCATATGTTTTTGTCATTTTAAGTATGTTTCTACTAGCTTGTAACACCGCTATTATTTTTCGGGAATGAAGTGCTGGTACAGCTTGATAACTCTATAGCTATAATTCATTGTCGTTTACTAAAAAAATGTCATTCAGCAAAACTGACAATTTAGATAATTTAAAAGAGTATCTGATCTGATAGCGAATTACAAAATCAAATCTAACATATCAATCTATCATATTCTATCACCTGTTAACTTTTATCCACATATAGGCGTCCATATCACTAGCAACAAAAGTTGGTAATGTGTGCTTTTTCATTGGCACGGCATATATGAGAAATACATAGAAATAATATTAAATTTTTTACTAAAGAAATGAAGTATGAATTTATCTTTTCTCTCTCTCTGCGTCTCTGATCCATGCTTAATCATTGCTCCTCTATTGCTTCTCTTGCATTTATAGTAATATTTCTATTATTTTTAAAGGAAAAAAAAATAGAAAGGAAATGATAGTATTCATACTAATCAACTAAAATTTCGGAGCGTATGCTTATTTTTCTTTTCTCTTCTTTATTTTACGAGAGAATAAAAGAGAAGATGAGAAACTTGGCCAAAATTGGTGCCGGGAAATAGATTGTAACTCCTACGTACGAAATATCAGCCATTTTTATTGTGGATTATTTAGTATAAAATTATAATATTCTTCTAGAAATGTATGTGAGTAATTAAATTTATTTCAATGTCATTGTTAATAAATTATAGGGGTGGCAACGAGCTGGCCTGCTCATCACGAGTTGGGCTCATTTCATGAATGGCTTATCACGGCTATCGAATGAGCTGAGATTAAGAATCTGAGTTAGAATCTTATTTCATAATTGTCATGAGTCGGCTCTGAGATGAACTAAGCTGGCTCGTTAGCATGCTAGACTTTATTGAGCCATTATCATACATATTAAAAAGAAAAAATAATAATAAAGCCCATCAAACAAAACATGGTTTGTATCATATATTCATTTCCATAGGTTAAGCAGTACTTTTAATTTAAGTTCAACTAAATAAATTAACTACCATAAATTAAGTTTGCATCTAAATTCACCAAAATACTAAATTTTCAAATTCATACAAACATAATCACAAAATAAATTAACGCATACCAAATTCACAAAAATTCACAAATTCATACTTGGACTGAGCTGGCTCGAGCTTAGCCCAGCTCAAACTCGTCAATTCTGAACCGAATTAATGGCGAGTTAGCTTGTTAACAGTCCGGTCCACTATCGAACAAGTTTGTTATATAGTGAGCGAGTCATATACGAATCACGATCGATCCACAAGCTACAAGCTTTTTTGCCACCCATATTAAATTCTACACCGACGGAGGTCATAAATTTCCATTTAATTTTGTAAGGACCATCCATGTAATTTTAGTTGAGTGAGACTAGTGTATTGCAAAAGCACGACATATCGGGCACACGTGCAGGCTTGAATGACTAAGGACAAGGCACATCTTGTTAGACGTGTCATATCAAGATGTGTCCGTATCGTATTCTTAACTGTGTTGTGTCCGATCTTTTATTAAAATCAATACTATTAAGTACGACACGTCTAGATACGGACATGACACATGTACAACATAAGTCTAGTTTTTCTATTCTTAAGATATTTTTCCAATTTCGTCTCAATTTTTTAGTACTTACAAATATTTTTCAGAATTATCTAAAAACATAAAAATACTGCACAATATTAAAAACTGAAACTAATCTAATTTATATTCGACCTTTTGAATATTTTTTCCATATTTGAACATGTACATATATTTAAAGTAACAAATTACTAAAATCGAAAAAATTTGACACGATACGTCGATCTAAGTACCGACATAGTACGTTGAAACACGTCGTACCAAACTGTGCCGTGCTATGTTCATCTCTGACACTGTACAACATTGCATGGTAACATCTAGAAACTTTGATGTGTTGGCATGGTACTGCCTTTCCGGACATGCCTAAACACAGTACGCTGGAATACGGTATGATTCGGTCGTAATACACTAAATGAGACCATGATAATATACGTATTACGAATCGATCTATAATATACATATTTTATAATTAAATAATTTTCTCTTAATTAATTAGTTTATTGCATATTTCTTGTTTTGATGTTTAGCAGTGTGTTTCTGTTAGACGGTTTGGTGACAGTCTAAAAACAACACTTTATTTCTTTTGTTGTAATTTTAACAGTTTCTAAATAAAACGGATCTTGCAGTTTTTTTACCAAAAAAAAAAAAAAAAAAACAGCTAAAATTGCTTAATTTATTAATTATCAGACGGCCGTGAAGCATTAACTAAAAATATTTACCTTTTAAGTTAATGCAGAGTATACGTGTTTCTTACGACTTGTACGCAGACGGTAATATTCATGGCAAGAAGTCTCGATCATATTCATTAATTTGCTGTGTTTCGCACCTGTTCGGCAAGACCTAGACCTCTTTAAGATCAAATTAGTTTTCTTTTAAGACAACTTAGCTATCAACTATAATATTGTATGTGCCGACTGCCTTATCTATGCAGTACAGTCACGTGGGCATTCTCATATGCGTGACACGTGCCCTGCTGAAAAATACATAAATAATTTTTAAGGATGATGATCCTAGCTAGTTTTGGACGAATGGAAACCATCCGATTCCGTCGGCCTCAAATCTCCACCGAATCAAACAAAGTCACTGTATGGCGACTGGCGAGTAGCAACTTAAAAAATAAAAATAAAAAAAGAAACGGGGAAAAAGCAATAAAATGGAAACTGGTCTCCACCTTCCGCTCCCTATCTCGAGTTTTGACACCCACTCTATGTATCTACCATATCCTCCAAATCCTTGGAAAGCTACACATACCTAATTACATTAAAAGGTGATAACAAACTATTTACCCAATAAAAAGGTGACAATTAATAAACCAAGACTTCTTTGCAAGCGAAGACGTGGCTTTTTCTTTAGCAATTACTCAATTAGAGAAAAGCGTTGGCAGGTGTGTGTTGCATGCGTACTGAGTAAAAATGTTTTCCACAAGAAGAGCAGCGATAAATAATACATCATTTTCAATCAGTTCCAAGCTCACTGATTAGTGCTATCTTTCGTCAAAACAACACGACATTTGGCTTTTCGAGGACTTGGGACAAACATCGCTGCCATTATCAAAATTGACACTGGATCGGTCTTATTTCGTAGTTAAACGTAAATTATTAATGTGTCTATATATATATATATATATATACCTATTTGATCTGGATTTTCGAACACCAGATATTATTTTTTTTTGTTAATTTACATGTATGTTCATTATATATTATTGTTAATTATCTCACAAATTAATTAAGTTTCCCAGTAGATATGTTTCTTAAAAAATAAAAATTCAGATGTGGGTTTTTATTTTGAGAAACATTACCGCACTATTTCTTAGGAGAGACGAAAAGAGTAAATGATGCGTTAGCACAAAACAAAAAAGATTAATGGTTAGATGGTGGAATGGCTACGTACGTTTAAAGCAAGGCCAACTGAGTTCACAAATCCAGATTTTTGTATCTTGTTGGAGATGCTTGTTCAGTAATAATAAAGTCCATATTTTTGTTTCAAATTTAACTTTTAACTTTTCTATTAGATATTTTCACACACTACACACTTGCTGAATATTCAACAACTAATACCAGTATGAATATTATCAATATTAAATTGAATAAGGTAATTAAGGCACAATAATATTATCAATATTATCCCTAACTATCATATTTCCGGTTTATTGTTTCAAGGAATACTGGTACACACCCGGTACGGACCAATGAGGCACTTGGCCCCCCTGTATGCCGAAACTGCTGCTTTGTTTGAATCTCTCTATCAACACAACTGATTCACATATGGAGAGTTGGAGACCACTATCATATTATCAGATTGTCGAGTGCTCGGCAAAGCAGTATGCAAGAACACATTGGATGACCTACCATCTTAGTAGTGGTTCAGGACTATGTCATTTTACTGTTTGTTGTTTGTTTTAAATTAAGTATTATTTTATTGTTGTTGTTGTTTAGATTCAATGTTATACTATATTGTTTGTTGTGTTGCTTTGATTTAATGTTAAACTATATTATTTATTGTAAGATATAAGTTATTGTTTAGAAACTAAGTAATGTAAAATATATTTATTCTGTTTATTTTTCAGGTTGGATTGCATAATTAGTTAATTACTGTCTTTGATATTTTGGTGTGGTTGGGGCGAACCGGCAGGTATGAGAAGGTAAGGCAGCCTTTGGACATGGAGGAAATGTCCATAGGCAGCCCCAGACATAAATTTTTAGGCTCATCAATTTGAATCAGGCAGATTAGATATAAATTTTATCAAGCAGGTCAGACATGAACTTAGTAAAATACCTGTGGGTGGCCCATTGCCATACCTAAAATTGGTGGCATGGTACTGTAAAGAAAGATTGGTTATATTATGATTTCTGCGGTGGTTAATAATCTGAAGTTCCCTTGTACAATAATATAATAAAGGTTTTGAACTGAGAAATTGACATAAGGCGTGCGATAAAAATTTATGTTCTGAAATAGTTAGTTTGGTGGAGCAGGCTTCCGAGAACATCTCCTGACTTTGCCTTGCCACCTCTCGTCTTACTTTCTTAATTTCTTTCATTACTATTTTATTGTATATTTTATTCGTCCTTGATTTGGCTTTTGATTTTATCTTTTCATTCTTCTGATCTTTTGTTTCTTTTTATTCCGGGCCTAATTCCTTTCGTGTTGCTGAAATGGTTAAAAGCCGGGCAATATAATTTTTGTTATATTGCATTTTAATATTTTATGTTACTTGTTTTGCTAGGGAAGTTTTACAAAAGAGTACCCCTCCTGTTACAAATTTTATGACAACATTAATCTAGTTGAAAAAGCATATTCACTTTTGTTACAAATTTTATGACAATGCACTCGCATCTTTACTAAATTTGTAGTCATAACTCAATTCTGATTGAAAACCGGCTTTGAATTAAATGATAAAGACAATGTTCTTTGTATGAGAGTTTGTATTTTTGAAATTCGAATAGAATTTTTTTTGTGAATATTAAATTTTGCGTGAGAGTTGGCTTGATCTCTAAATCTACTGAAAGAAAACAAAAAACTCAGCTCCTGCTGAAATTTAATCGCTAAATCTAGTTACAGAAGACAATGCAATTATCGTTATATTCAATTTTTTCGTCCCAATAGTGGACTTTGATTGTCCGTTTTCTGTTTCTAACATGATGCAATGATGCATCCATTCAGTGATCTAAATGCTGTATCAGTATGACCCATCTTGAAACAAATTCAGCATTGAGGTGGATGATCGATCAGTCCAGTAGTTCATTGGTTAAGCCCCGCGGCCTCTATTTTATTTTTATTTTTTGGGTTCTATGCTGAGGGCATTAAGGTTTTTGGTTAGGGTTACACATGGGCCTGCAGTTTGATATTTAGGCCCAAAGCTATTGTTTTTGTTTGGACCCATGTTGAATTCAGATCCAGTGGAATACCTGACAGTTTAGAAAGAGATCTAAGTTGTCCGTATCAATTTGGCACGAATCATTAAACAGACCCCTATACTCGAAGTCGAACTATAGGTATTAGGTAGGGCGTAGGAGGTGTTCAAACGGTTCAGTTTATTCAGTTTTCAACATAATAGCTAGGTATGGTTATGGGACTTATGGTGAGTCTAAGGTGCAGCCGGGCTTACCAGGTGCCCATCAGTTTGTGCACCTTCTAACTAGTAAGAATACACTATAGAGAGTGAAGAATGTATCTTTAACATGTGCCAATGCTTATTCTATCGAACTAGTATCTCAATGTCATGTTTCAGTCACACTAGATCCGAGAGTTGTGCTGCTTTCGCGTGGAAATTAATTTACAACCCTTCACCTCAAACTGGTTGTTCAAACCATTCAATTTTGTCTTTCGTTTAGTGAATCAGGGAATTGTCCTATAATGGCCATGGAACGGTTTGTTGATCTTTCTCCCTCTTCAAGCTATGAGATTCCAAATTGAAAGTTCAAACATGTTCTCTTCAACGTCTCATTGCTCAGGTTAAAAGGAATTAGGTCAAGGAGGTCCATTTCTCCTCTTCTCTAGTTTCCTCCTCTTTTTTGTCGCGGAGTGAGCATGGAGGACGAAGGAGCAGTCGTCGCTATTTTCTTCCTCATCACCTTCTGAATTCTGATCCGCTGGGTTTGTGGGACCTGTTTGTCGAGTTAAGTGAGAGATATCAGTCCTTCACACTGATTATTTGATTAGTGGAGGACCCAGCTGTCGGGTTGAGAATAGGAGTGTTCATTGGGTCCGGTTTAATCGGTTTTGGACCGAACTGAATTAGTTCGGTTCACATGGTTCGGTTTTTTCGGTTTAATGGTTCGGTTCGGTTTGAAATTTTCAAAACTGAAATAACCGAACCGACCGAACTTTTATATATTATGAATTTGGTCCGGACCGTCTCGATTTATTTCTTAATATCCCAGTTTATTTCTTAATCAATTGCTTTAAATACTTCGGTTTATTTCTTAATATTCTGATTAATTTCTTAATACTCAAATTTATTTCTTAATATACTTCGTTTTATTACAAAATAATTGCTTTAAATAAAAAATTGATATATTTTGGTTTGAAGCGAACAACCCAAACAAACCGAACAAATCAAAATAAAACTTTGGTTCGGTCCAGTTCGGTCCTATTTTTGAACCGAACTTGAGAGAGATGCGAGCAGCGTTAATTTTCTAATTTATTTGAAACTCATGAGCCCCATTGACCCACTGATCAGATTTAATGAGGCAGAGAGAAGACACTTATTAAGTTATTTTATCTTCGTTATTTCTCCTTTTTTTTTCTTCTTCAATTGGTTCGGCCTAAACCCAATCTTTTTAATTAGTGGGCCAATTAATTAATCAGCAGCCCATTTCATTTTATTTCTTTTAGCCCATTCGGCGGCCGAGCCCTTCTTCAATTTGGTTTTGAGTTGTTCATTTTTATTGTTTCGTCCGAATTGTTTTCATTTTTAATTCGTTTCAATTATGCTACTCATTAATAAAAACATCATGAGCTACGGTATTGCTTTTGCCCTTTAGAAATCACATCAAGGCAAAATTTCTTCTGCCTTAATTCAAGACCGTGAGTATCGTTCTTTGTTTTGTGATTTAAATAGATTTTTCGATCCCCTCCATTTCAATAACCAAGGGATGCCTCCATTCCTTTATATATATATATATATTTTTGTTTTGTGATTTATTTCTAAACCCCTTTATTTATGCTCTCAATTTCTCTATTTAATTTCTATCATTATATATTTTTTAATTTTATTTATTTTCCAATCTCTCATTTTTTTTAGAGCTCAACATTTATAAATTAAATAACATTTTTTTTAGGGTGCAACAAATGCCCCCCACCAGGACAGGTCGTGAATAGTTGGATTTGAATGGTGTGGCCTAGTGCCCCCAAGTATATCACGTAGAAATTTTATGGTATCCTTCGACCTATTTCGACCATTTTGCATATGCTACGGTATGGTATTGCATATGATAAGGATCTGTTTTGAAATTCATGTCAAATTAAAACGGACTCAGGTATCATTCTACACGGTCAGGTATTGCACTGGATACACGGTCAGGTATTGCACTGGATCTGAATTCCAAAAGTAAATGGAGTGATGGAAGTGAGCTTTAATTTACGAATGGAACACATAACTGAAGATGTGACGAACAAAAGAAGAAACAAATTGAATATTTTGAGACTTCTAGGGAATATGCCAACGAGAAATTTGAATTTGTTTAAGAGGTTGTACTAGTTCCATGTCGAAAAATAAGTAGCTTGAACAAATTCTTCGGATAATAATACACCAAATTCACCAAACTTGAATCAAATAGCCCAAAAACCCATCAAACTCCCCAACTCTACAAATTTGCTCAAAATCCAAAACAAATTCTACAAGACCAAACATACATGACTACTTGAATGTCCGAGTTTTGACGGAAAAAGACCCAAAAAAAAATGGAATATGAAAGCGGACAAAATTGACAAAAAGGTAAAGAATACATGAAATAAAAATACGGGGCAATCCGCAAAAGTTTAGTGCCTTTCTTTGTTTTAAGACATACAAACCAGACAAATTTATAATTTGAAGGAATATGAGACGGTCAGATAGACATCAAATTAAATTTGATCTAATATTAAGTGAGAATCATCTGATTTATGTCGAGATTTGCACGAACAACATTAAAATTTGTTTGAATCAAGTACACATGATTTTTGATGCAGATTGATTGCTCCAACTAGCTAGATATTTGATCAAAATCGGCCCGATATCCATAGGACCGGCCCAGTCCATTTTTGGAGGTTGTTAAAAGTCTAATAACTCAACATGAAGCCGCACGAACTGCACCATGGGACGGGACTCCATTGCATCTTAAATTACAATGAATATAGGAAGCAACGGATGCGTATCCTCTGAGATATCTCAATTTTTGCGTGACCATCGTGTCCGGTGCCTATTCGGGAAACCGTAGGGGACCAGTAATTATTAGAGATTTGAGATTCGCGCAGAATGTATTTGCACGATTAAGATATTCCAAAAAGTCACGCAAAGTTTGAGTTATCTCAGAGGATGCGAATTCGGAAGCAACCAGCAAACTTCCCAATTTAGAAGGCTCTAGCCTCTATATATGTTTTCTTGGAAATGATGCCGGAATTAAAGGTTCTGAATACGACGGCATTGATATTATTCTCGTTGAGAGTACTTTTAACGCTTCCAAGCGCTCCCCAGTCCCCTCCACAATTAAACAGTTAGTTCGTACAAATCAAATAGTTGGAGATTTCGGTACATGCATTTTTTTGCAGATCTGGAGTTTCCTAATGTCTAAATGTCGGACTAAAAATAGTTTGGCCTAAGAATCCATAGTTAGACAACAAATACTTTTTGGTCATATTTGATTGTGGAGTAAAATTACTCCAGATTAAATTTCTTACTCTAAGTTATGTTCAATTAAAATAATCATGTTTAGTTGAAGTTTAGTTGAAATTTGATTGAGTAAGTTAATGAAGAGAAAGAAATTATAACATGATATTACTCTAACTACAAAATCTACTAGTGAAGTAAGTTACTCTATCTCTCTAGGTGGAGTAACTTAATCCAGATTAACTTAAATGTTACTCTACTTTAGTTCTTCAAATTTACTCTTTGTTTGACTTCTTAAAGATATAGTAGATGGTTTACTCCACAATCAAACATGATTTTTAGAACTAACTGTTAATTTTCCAATGAGATACTGAGCAAGTATAGGGTAGTTTTTTTTTTTTTTTTACTTACTGTTAGCCACAATAGGTTTCACTTCGGTTTAGATCCTTTAAACACTTGTATTTTGTAATTTGCTTTTGGAAAACCATGAAGACAGGTGATCTTATTTCGGTTAATTACTATAATTAAAATTGAAAATAAGAATTGTTTACGACATTCCAAATCTTCATAATATTCTTATGTTGTATTCGACAAAGTTTCTTTCATGTGAATTAGATTTGTCAAATATACTTAAGTTATAACAGACACTTATATTTAAAAAAAAAAATGGTCACGTGATATCTTATTATTATTATCTGAGACAATTAGTTGACAGTAATTGGACAACTCTCAAGAATCATTTACTGTAGCAAATTGTCATATGGTATATAGTTTTCCCTGTAATGTTACTTTTGTTTTCATAATACATACATGGTGTTACACAAACATATACTTTTTAACTTCTATTACTGCTAGAGGACTAGCAACCAACAACAACCAAAGGAAAAACTGTGTACTAAAGATGTTACAAAATTCAATCTCACCGATCTGCCACTTAAATACAAAAATCATCATAAATTGCAGCTTGCACTGGATATTTCCTGTTATGATGAAAATTGACAGGATTCGAAACTAGCTATATAAAATTGGGTCCCGGTCGCGACCCTTTAGCACAGTGATTTTAAACGAAAGAGATCACGAAGGAGCAAGATTTTTCGAAGGAGCAAGATTTTTCTGCTGTAGCTGATACGTGGATCCAGACGAGTTTAAACATTATTTACCAAAGAATAAATGTAGGGATCCAGAAGAGTTTAAACATTATTTACCAAAGAATAAATGTAGGGGAGTATCCTGCCAGTTAAATATTGGAAGGATTCGGTTATCAATCAATGTATGATCAGTCGATAAAGAATAACAAGCAGGAAGGTTCATGCGAAGCCGCGAGTGATTACGAAAGCATCACTTTTGTTTTTATTAGATCCTTGAGAAGCACTAGCGAGAGCATTCGAACGACATATAAAATAGGATAAATATTCAGGTGCCGGTATATTTTTATGGTTTCTTTTTTTGGTTGTGATTCAAGTCACCCTCACACGAGAGTAATAAAAAGGAATAATGGATGCTTGAAAGTTGAAACATAGACTACTGTACAGCATTTGAAAGGATGTCATGCATTCTTCATCTCCTTTCAATTTTAAATTTCTTATTCAGAGAGAAAAGGAGCGGGCCCATGTGATAATGTCTCTCATTTATTATCAAAGGCTGCCTACATTCACATTCAGTGCACCTTACTATTCAAGGACAATGACATCAGCTTATTGCAATGGAAAATAAATAGAGAGATCAAGTTATAATAATTTTGAGTTACCACAAAGTTACAATAACAGTTTTTTTTATTTTTAAAGTCCAAATCGTCGATCCAAACCGTTCAACATGATTATCTAAATAAAATATAATCAAATTTTTCATTTTTTTTCATTTTTTATTATTATTAAGATGGGTACAAAATTCAATGGTCTGAATTTGACTAGTTTTTCTACTCATCTTAATAAATAGTAAAAAAATTCAAAAAAAATGTAAAATTTGATCAGGAAGCACATTTTATTTAGATAATCATGTTGAACGGTTTGGATCGACGATTTGGACTTTGAAAATGAAAAAAACCGTTGTTGTAACTTTGTAGTAACTCAAAATTGTGATAATTGGATCCCTCCTCAAATAAATAATAAGATAATATCAAGTAGCTAGTGATATAATTTATGTGATATTATGATGGTGCCCACCTCCATTCCTTTTCTTAACCGTTCAACTTTGACTACTATCAGCTGCTGTTATGATATGATAGCTCCCTATGTGACAATCCTACTTGGACATTTTTGACTACGCATTCTGATTTGATTCAAATAGTTTATATCTGTGACCCTATTTACCAAATTTCAGAGAACTCAGGCGCTACAAATGCCAGGTTTATTAATTTCTCCTTGTTATTGTTTTTGATAAGAGTCTAAAAATAAGAGAAAAAATTTTGTGAGAAAATTTGATTGTATTATTGACTTTATTATTATATAAAGTACAAATAACATAATTTATAGGAACATAATTTTCTGAATTAAATTAAAAGAGAACTCTATAAATGGCACATTATAAAATACTCTATATACTAAAATAATAAATGATTCCCTCTTAATATAGTCTGCCAACACTACAGCAGAAAGAGGCATCAGCGACTGGTGACACCGGTCGCTGATAAGTATGTCGCCAGTCATTGATTCCTGCCCGATAACGTCACCGGTTGCTGAATTATGCCATCCCGGTCGCTGATAGTTTTCGGTGACATCATGATAAGTCATCAGCGACCAAACATTTTGGTCACTAATACTCAAAACCGGTCGTTGATGACCTGAGTATCAGAGACCAAAATTACCAGTCGCTGATGACTTGAGTATCAGAGACCAAAATTATCGGTCGCTGATATTTTTCTGATTTTTTTTATTGTTTCTTCTCATTTTTTTGTATTGTTTTTATTATTGATATTACGCAATTTAGAAATTGTTATCACACGTACAATCACATTGATATTCCACATACAATCAATATAAAAAACACATAAACAATCACATAAAAAAACAATCAACATAAATAACGCACAAACAATCACATCGACACCCTTCAGCCGACCGGGAAAAAGCGATCAGAGAAAGGTCTGGACGTCGGTCGCTGAAGCTACGAAGTTGTTTTTTTTTTTCTTTTAAATTTTGTCTTCAGTGACCGGGAACCAAACTAGTCGCTGATCTCAGTCGCTGAAAGTTTTGGTCGCCTGATTTTTTTTTTGGGAAGAAAAAGGGCATCAGCGACTGGCGGCAACACCGGTTGTTGATGCTCAGTTTTGCTGTAGTGTTGCAAATATAGCTTACTATTTTGACATCCTGCTAAATCAAGCATGATGAAAATAAATAATGAGATGAGGGACATACACAACAATCGTCTCTTTGACTTTAAATCTCATCATGAAAAAAAAAACCCAAAAAAACTCCTAAAACACATCATCAACTTAAATTTCACCTAAATTAGCATAACCTGAAGAACTATCACCCTCGTCTTTCTTATGTTTATTCTTGAGTTTGAAATAATTCGGATTGTTGTTTCATTTCTTCCTGCAATAGTTGCAAATTATGTTCTTGTACTTAGAGCTCCAATAGGTCAATGATGAAATCAAGCTCTTTATCTTTTGTCTCCCATCCTCATCGTCCACCTTGATACCAATTCTCTCTATATTGGTATTGTCTGAAATATGGACCTTAACAGATGTATCTTCTTCCATCTTGAAAGAATGATACCTCTGCTTGCTTGGTTTTTACGCGGAAAATGAGTGCGTGGAGGAAACACTTGGCGCCTGAATGTTTCTCCCATGATACAGAGATGAATCTGAACACCCTTAACGACAGCAGCGGAATAGCTCTGAAATCACCGAACAACTGCCGACGATGAAGATGGCTCTGATACCATTTTGTTAGGGTTTCTAAGAAGTAGCTAGAAATAGAAGACATAATTTTATGAGAAAGCTTGATTGTATTATTGATTTTATTATTACATAGAATACAAATGACATAATTTATAATAATATAAATATCTAAAAAGAGTCCCATAAATAACACTCCTAAAATATCCTATACTAAATTCTTCCTTGTTAATATAGCCTGCAAAATATAACATACTATTCTGACATCCTGCTAAATTAAGTCTGATTAAAATATATAATGAGATGAGAGGCATACACAACACTCCACAATCTTCCTTGTTAGAGACTTTTTGCATTGAGGAATTCGATCTAAGAGGACTGTCATGAAAATAATAAAACAAATCTGCAACCAGGGATTTATATTTCGGACTTTGTATGATTTTATTGGATATTTTCAAAATTTATGGAAGGACGGAATGAAGACTCGACCTGGGTTAATTAATTATTGGAGAAAGAAAAAGGAGTTTGTTTCACGTTATTACTCATGACATGATTAATTAAATGTTAAGTGATGAAATGATTTAACGGAACAAAAATGATCACCTCAAGATCATTTGAATCAAACCCAACAGTGTCCAAGGGCCAATATAAACTTTCTCAAATATTTTCTTTTAACAATGTTCAGCTTTCATATTTTTTAGTCTAGCTAGATGGTACAAGAAAGTAGAAACAAATATTAGTCTACTTAGATTTTCGTTAACTTTATTAATTGTTAACACATTTACAAAAAAAAACAAACCGATTTTTATCAAAATTTGATGGTGATCAACCGCATGCACACGTTTTAAGAAACATTATCCAAAATTAATCAAGGTTGTGGTGATTTTAGTTAATCGATATATATTTGTAGCAATGTTTTCGGAACTCAACTCTGTCTAAAAATTTATATTTCATTGACATATATACATCAACCAACAGTTTCAAATTTTATAATTAGAGTGCTTCTTTGTTTGAATGTTGTCACTCTATCATAATTTCGGTCAAATACACAGGCATAATAACACGGTCCACATTATCATCCACATTAATTAGCTTCTGGCTGTATATAATTTGTCAAAATTGGTGAATTCTTTTTAGAGTTATTATGCTTCTGACTGGGGCATATATTCAAAATTTGATCCATTGAGTTATTATGCTCCAAATATTTGAAGCACTATTAATGCTAATGCTTAATAACCTGAGGCTGGGCTGACTTGATTATCTGCAATTTCCTCTTTTAGACTGGGGTATATATTCAAAAATTGATCCATTAAATTATTATGCGTCAAAAAATTTAAAGCACTATTAATGCAAATTGTCAAATTTCTTATGTCAATGCTTAATATATAATTTGAGGCTGGGCTGACTTGCTTATACGCAATGTCCTATAATAGACTAGCTAGGATTAAATATTTCAATTATATATTTCGCCATCGTCAGGTGTCAGTATCTCAAATTCAAAATCCCATATTTTGACCAGGGAAGCCACCACTTACCTTTTAATTTCTTTATAAAAGAATAAGTACTAGATTATCTTGAATTTGTTCCAAGTAAAGGGGTCTATATATATGACCGATAATGTTACCTGTAGGAAAAAAAAATTATGCATGCACTAATATATTGATAAAAAAATAATATAAATAAAATAAATTAAAATAGTATTATCCAGATCATTATGTCACCTTTTTAAGCATATTTTGTCTCTATATATGATAATCCGTAACTACCAATTTTAAGACACATGTAGCGACCAATAATAATTTGGACTAATTCAGCAGAGGATTGAAACTTAAATAAGTAATAACAATATGAATGAATTACTAGGTCTCTTATCAACAATGATCAGCTACGGAGGGAATAGATGCCTACAAATTAAGGGCAAAGCAACTTCTCAATTCTTAAAACTAAACGAGAGAGAGTAAATCAAATGTGTTGCCTATCTCAGGCGAGATCTAGATATATCAAGTTAGAAAATGGAGCAAGATTTTTCTGTTGTGAAATAAAAGATGCATTTCAACCAGACATGGGTATTGAGTAGAGGAGAAAAATACTTCTATAAACAGAAAAGAACGCATCCAAAAGATGCGGTGAAGATCAGTAACGTAAAAGTATTATTAAATATATACCAACAGTTGGTTATTAGCAAAATAACCAACAGTTAAGGAATATAATTTCAGTTTAGTCCTCATAACTTCGAATATCACAAATGGTGATTTTAAACACCATATAATGAAATGCAAATTTTGAGCTTTTGAATTTAAGGTAAAAAAACTATTGGTCAGTAGTTTTTTCTAGTCTTAAAATCAAGATGTGCTGCTAAATTTGTTTGTTCTTATATTAATGATCAAATTTGACCGTATTTAAAGTCAAATTCAAGAGATCTACCAAGAATCCGGTTTTATTTCTCATTAATCTTCTGGACTTGAAATCCTGACAATTTTACTTTAATCACAGATCGTCGAAGAGATAAAAAAACAACGGGTAGATGATTTATTCCCAAATAAATGGAGACCAACGTACAAGCCACACTACTACAATTTGTACGTATTATTAGCATGCATGAAAAAGATGCTCATATGCATGGCTAGCCCATACAAATGAGTCCTTGCAATTAAATCCGTAGCTAATAACTGTCATTGGAATTGGACCCATGCAGTTCATCACACAGCATGAATATGCTTGGAGACAAAATTTTACATTTTTAAAAAAAAAAAATTATCATTTTTTTAGATAAGTAGAAAACTGTTGTTTTTGAATGGATTATGGACCATAAAAACAGTAATTTTGAACTATTGAAAAAAAATAGTAAACAATTTTCTAAAAATGTAAAATTTGGTCTACTAATACATTTCAATATGAAAATCATGTTGAGGGATTCAAATCATCCCTTACTTCACAACTCATCATAGCACAACTATATATATATATATATATATATATATGGATAGGTTAATATGATTTCGGTAGCACTTCGGCCGAAATACATCCAACTCGTTTTTCAATTTTCGAAGTCCAAAAAATCAATCCAAAACGTTAGATGTGATCTCTATATTAAAATGTGCTTGGAGACCAAATTTTACATTTTTTGAAATTTTTTTGCTATTTATTATGCCACTTTGAAAACTGCTGATCCAACGGTGGCTTCTAGTTTCATTGTTTGGTTAAGCTACTGTTGGATCAACAATTTTCAAAATGGCTTAATAAATAGTAAAAAAATTTCAAAAAATGTAAAATTTGGTCTCCAAGCACATTTTAATATAGAGATCATATCTAATGATTTGGATCGACTTTTTGGACTTTGAAAATTGAAAAACGAGTTAGTTATATTTTGGCCGAAATGCTACCGAAAGCATATTAGCCTATCCCTATATATATATATATAGTTGTGCTATGATGAGTTGTGAAGTAAGGGATGATTTGAAGAAATACATTTTTTACGTCCATTTGGTATAGGTTCCAACCTTGGTTTACCGCGATAGAAAATAATATTCTTATAGTATTCATTTTTGCAACCGGTGCAAAGGTTTCATAGTAATCTATACCATAAGTTTGTGTATAACCCTTGGCAACCAATCGGGCTTTATACCTTTCAACCGTACCATCACTATTGTATTTGATTTTATATACCCATTTACAACCTACGGTTTTCTTATTTGGTGGTAATTGAACGATTACCCAAGTATCATTCCTTTTTAGTGCATTCAATTCTTCTTTCATAGCTTGGTTCCATACGGGATTTTTAATGGCTTCCTCATATGTATTTGGTTCTTGTTTTTTTTCCAATTGAGGTAAAAAAACTCTATGATTAGAAGAAATATTATCATATGTAATAAAATTTTGTATAGGATATTGTACCTTGTAAGTTACGTAATTCCTAAGTTTTGTTGGAGGTTGTGTTTGTCGGTCCGACCTTCTTAATGAAGTTTTCTCTAAATTTTGATTTCCTTCAGTTGGTATATTTTCTACCACCTCTTCCTCATGTTCAATCTCAGTTTCTTCCTCATTGTCTATTGGATTTACCTCCTCAATTTGTGGATTAAATTGAGGTAATGTGATTTCCTTGGAGGGTTCAATAATAAATTCCTCAAAATTGTTTTAGAAAAATCATCAATAAATGTAACAAAATATTTGAATCCATTTAATGAGTCAATTGGGGCCGGACCCCATACATCCGAATGAACTAAATCAAAAGTTTTTTTTACTCTTACAAAATGAGAGTTTGAATGGTAATCTTGTAAGCTTTCCTAGCTTACAAACTTCACAATTACTATTATCTAAATTTGAAAAATTAAATAAACTCTTTAAAATCTTGTCGGAAGGATGCCCAATTCTTCTATGCCAAATAACGCTTAAATCTTCATGTTTGGTGGTAACAAGGTTGAATTTTCCTTCATTCAAAAAATAAAGTTCATTTTCTAGAAATCCCTCACCAATCAAATTCTTGGTTATCCGATCCTGAAAAATCACATTTTTCGTCAAAAAAATAAGTTCACAATTTAATTCCATTGTGATTTTACTAATAGACAATAAATTTGAAGAGCACTCATTTATATACAAGACATTTTTATTTTCCTTTGAGAAAATTATCGTTGAACCCTCTCCAAGAATTTCCATTTTTTCACCATTAGCAATGGTAACATATTTTTTGGCTTTGTATTTTTTTAATGAAGTTAACAATTCTATATTTCCGGTCATATGGTCAGTTGCACCCGAGTCTAAAATCCATTTAGACTTATTTGCAAAATATGAAAAATTTGAGATACAAACCATACTAGAGGTCTTCTTATTTTCCTGTTTCTGATTTAGCAGCATGGTTAGCTGTTGGAGAAGCTGCAGCATGGGATCCGAAGAGGATTCAGAGGGGTTTTCTTTAGACACGGGTTTGGATCTGATCCCTTCACCCTTTTCAATTTCCTCTTTCGTCTCTGCCAAATACACCTTCTTCCTTTCTGAGCCGCCATGGTACCTCCGATTTTGATCTCCCCTTTCTTGTGCCACTTGGGTCGGAGGTGAGGGTAGAGGAACCAGCATTCCTCCTTTCGGTGCCCCTCTCTTCTACAGTGCTCGTATTTCACAGGAGCTTGATCTCCTCTTGTCTCCGCCCTTGTGCTAGGGTTTGATTTTGCCATGGCTATAAAACCTTTCGGCTCTGAGTTTTCAAGCGGCTGTATACCCATGACTGCCCTCTTGGTTTCTTCTCTTTGGACCATGGCTGGCACCTCATCAGAGGTTGGCAATTCGGCCAGCAGCAATATCTAAGACCTCACCACCTCATACGTGGAATCAAGGCTTGCTAGAAACTGAAAGATGTCATCTTGCTCCTCTCTCTTTTGAATTTCAGCAAGGTCAGTGGTAGGAGGTCTATAAATTCTCAATTCATCCTTTTTTCTTTGGAGGTACCCAAATATCTCCATTGATGCTTGACCTTGCTGTTTTGTTTGTTGGATATCTCTTTGAATTTGGTAAATATGGGCGTAGTTCTTTCGATGACCGTACAGTTTTTCTGCCCTTTGCCAAATTTCTAAAGCAGAGTTTTGATAAGAGAGTAGGTCAGCCACTTGAGGTTCCATTGTTGCAAGGAGCCAAGTGATTACCTGGTGGTCGCTTGCTTTCCATTTTGCTGCTGCCTTTTTTTCTGGTTCAGTTGATGTTGTAGTTAATTCTGGAGCCTTGAACTCTGGATTGATGTGGTTACTTTTTTCTTTTCAGCTCAAGGCGAAAGTAACATGTCTTGCCCACAAATGGTAGTTCTTGCCATTTAAAGTTACTCCTGTGAGCTTTTCGTTGTTTTGAGCCATGTTGAGAATTATTGCCGAATTCGAATTTTCTCAGCTACTGGTGTTGTGTTGTTTCTGATTTGAATTCGGCTCTTTGAATCACAGTTCTTGTCTGTGGAATTGTTGATTTTTTTTTAGTCGAACCTTAGTCCCGCTCTGATACCATGTTGAGAAATTGAGATGAAATAGAGAGATGATGAAAAAACTGAATTTCTATATTCAACAGTCATTCACAGTGGCTATTAGTGCCTTTTTATACAAAAAAGAATTCTAACGTATCCCTACTGTACCTACTGTATATGCATTTATTGCTTATGGATTTCCAACTGTAACAAGGGTTCGGAATAAAGGTGGAGGTATTAATTGCTCATTTTATATCTAACATTTAGCCAATAATACAATTACCCTTAACGGGTCTAAGTCTGAGACTTATCGGATCCACTTATATTTTCAACAAGAATGTACTGATTAAAATCAGATGGTTATAAAAGATAGAACACCATATTGCTATTACAAAACATAATATTCATTAGGATTATTTAATTTCGATCCTATGGTCCAGATCAACTAGCGGCAAAGTCCATCATTAATTCCAATGCTGACAGCGGACATTTAGTTGAGATCAGAAGCAATTCATTACAAATGTATTGAACAAGTTCAATTCAACCTCATACTTTGTAAAGCTAAACTGTATAAAGAAAATGATGTTTCATGTTTTGATCCTCCCAGGAAATATCAGGAAATATATTTAATTAAAAATGTATCGAACAAGTTCCATTCAACCTCATACTTTATGAAGCTAAACTATATAACAAAAATGATGTTTCATCTTGATCCTCTCGGGAAATATCAGGAATTATATTAAATGCCCAACTCCTAGATCCAGGGGACCAGCTGAGACACTATAATTGAGGTATCGCCCATCTGGACCGGCCGGTCTGCCATGTCAGATAAACCCTAGTATGAATGTATGATCATCCGGCATTTTTTATCATAACCAAAAAATTAAATAATATAATATTAATAACCAAACTGTACAAATATTTTCACTCATAACCAAACTGCCCCCATGGGGGGCGGTTACACTGAGACTAGACCGCCCTCGGGGGGCGGTCATATATATATATATATATTTTTAGGATTTGAATGTTTAAATCTAAATAATGAGAAAAGTTCAATTTTTGTAATAAAGTTAGATCGTGAAACAATACATTTTTAGTAACATACTTAAATTAACAAAAGATGAAAATAGATAAACAGTGCTGGTTCTCAGAAGTAGTATTATTGGAAGATCTGTACTAATTATTTAGTAATTCTAATGTACCAGTGTGTAATAATTATCAGGTTTTGTAATCAGATCGAACAGAAGATACAAATATAAATATAACATATGCTAAATTAACTCTTCCTGCGTCCGAACAGACCAAGTCTACTTCTTAGGTTTCTAGAAGTGGATGACGGTGCGCCACTAGCAGTTGTAGAGCTCTGACTACTCCCTGAGTGGCTTCCCTGACTAGGTCGCCTGCTTCCAGAAGGTCCCGCATCGGCAACCACTCTAGCATTCTCTCTTTCGATGGCTTCGGTTATTGCCTCTACAATGCATTTCATTGAACATTAAGTATCAATATTTAAATTTAATTTCAAATCATTTTTAAGTTGTGTACGATTATCTACACACCTGCCCTCTTCCTGTCAGTAGTAGAACGGTGAGCCTCATGTCCCACTTGCCGACCTTGCATCCTGTTCATATGCATTGTTCGCCGCTTGTGTTTCCTCCTCCCCTTCCTGATCCATTTCTTATCGGGAACCACCGTAGGCCCAAGGTAGTATGGCCACTGGTACTGGTTGGGGTAACTGTGAAATGATGCTCTCCAGGTGTTCAGAAAGCAATCGGTACGGTAATAGTTGTCAACAAAGACGTCTTCAAGGAAATTCCGTTTTCGGCAAACCGCCATAACATGAGAACACGGTATGTGAACTAACTGGGGGCCTTGGCACTCGCACGTTACTTGATTGTTCGCGCCTAAAACGACTCTGTACTTGCATGCGCGTTCATGAGTTTCTATAATGTCATTTTGTCCCACAACCGGTGGAATGATCTCACTTGGAACCTGCACTTCATATTCTATACCTGTGGTACCATACGCTACAACGTGCATGACAGAACCTTTGACTCTGTGTTTTCTTAATTTCTCCTCCACTCTATCTGAGAATAGTTGGTCCCTACTCGCTAATACAGTGGCTTTAGCATGCCTCTCAACAAACCAAGCATTTAACTTGTAGAATGTCTCCTCCACCAGTGAAACCACGAGTAACAAACGGCTCTGTTTGAAAACATTGTTTAATGACTCTGACCCATTAGTGGTCATAATTCTCCATCTCCAACCTCCATCACATGATTGAAATATCTTCTTATATGCTGACGGCTCCATCGGATCGCGCGGACGTCTCTTGCCCGCCTTCGCTAAGTAGGCATTTGCCTCTGGAAATGTCTACAAAAAATAGAAATATACCTCAGTGATACAAGTCGTGCAAATGTCAAAAAAAAATAATGCATACATACTCTGGCAAAATCTCTGAACATCTCTTCCATCCATCGTGGTTTTTTCCTCTTGCAGCCAATCTTGAACATGTCAGCAACTCATTCTCCGCCGCCGGTATTCTTGCACAGGTTCTCTGAAATGTGTTGCATGCAGTACCTATGCATAGACTCTCCGGTATTCGTGTACCACCCATAGTTGGGGTTATTAAATACATGCCTGATGTCCTTGTGCTGGTCTGATATCACGCAGACGAGCCTATTCCCTACCACCTCTCTTCTCAAAAAGGCCATGAAAAAACCCCAATTTGGACTATCCTCACGTTGAACAATGGCAAAGGCTATGGCAACAACTGGTTTTCAGCATCATATGCACATGCTATAAGTAGAGCCCCATCATACCAGCCGGACATGAAGCATGGATCGATGCTGATCACAGGTCTAACATATTGAAAGGCTTCAATACATGGACCGAAAGCCCATGCTATGCCCTTGAATTGTACTTCACCGGGTGTACCGGTTGGTACATGCCACTGCTGGAACCTGATTCCCGGATTTGTACTTGCTATGGCCATGAGCAATGGTGCGAGGAGATTGAACGACCCCTTCAAGGTTCCGAAGCATCTGCATACTGCAAGTTCTCGACCCCTCCACAACCTATTGTAATGTGGCGTTACATGTTGATAGACCCGTCTCACCGCATGAGCGACCTCCTTAATGCTTATCGCAGGGTCTTCCTTAATGTCTTTCATAATTACATCCGTAATAATTGATGCCGTCAGCGCAGTATGGTCTGTCCTTGTTGACGCAGTCTTGTAAGTGTGTGGTCCTTCGACCTTCTTAATTATTCATGCCTCTCCCTTGCCTTTAGGCACGGCAGACATTTTCCATTTACACTTTGTATCTTTGCAAATTACAACATACCGGTTCCTCTCCTGCCTAGCCACTGAAAACTCCCAATTACCCTTCAAATGGAACTGCTTAATTTTGCTCGACAGTTCTTCTATGTTGGTGTAAAGCTGGCCCGGGCTAATCTCTTCGTTGTATACAACGCGTGTCCCAAAAAAAGAAATGTCTGCTTCTTCAAAAGAAGTAGTGTCATTGAATGTCCTTACCGGGTGCTTGTCTCCTCGTCCGCTGATCGGAAATCTGTCTTCAATTGGATGAGGCATAATATCCTCATCGTCGCCTTCTGATAATCTGTCTGAATCCCAATCCCCGTCCCAATCATCACCAGTTTCCATTTCCTTTGTCGGTATCTCATCAATACCGTCAAAATTAATGCTTGTATCATTTCGATCGACTGTGGACTGTCTTCTAAGTTCAAGGGGGCTGTAGTTAGGTAATAGATCAGGTACTGATTGATATCCAACCCGACCAACACATGACCGTCTTCTAGTTTCAGCCAGGGATGCAACACTGCGCTCAGGTACTTGCAAATACCTATCTCGTCTCACAGGTTCACGAGAGGGTGTTGTTACATCCTGGTTGGGATCAGACCCATAATCAGTGGCATCATTATCATATGCCGGGTTATCATAATCCGAGAAATAATTATGGACAAAAGGTCCAATCTCGGTGTCCAAGTTGTGCTCCGTAGAAGGTCCAGCCCCGGTGTTTAAGTTGTTCTGGGTAGAAGGTTCATCCCCAGTGTCCAAGTTGTTCTGGGTAGAAGGTCCAGCCCCGGCACCAACTGGTTGAATAGAAACTTTTTTGCAAAATAGATCCATTATCGGGATTGAATTGGACTCAAAAAACCCGTACATAGCTGTCCATATATCCTGCTCTGCTATAGGATATTTTACATAGTAAGGTTTGGCACCGGGCGGTTGGTTGTTAATTCGGGTACTGATTTCTACGGTAAATCGGGCACGGTCCCAACTGGTTTTTTGCAAGATTGTTTCCTTTATTTCATAAATTGAAGTATTGGCATTCACCTGGAAGCCGTAAGTCGCATCTTTCGAGTATTGACATCCGAACTCCCCTCTCGTGAGTTTTCCACCCAACTACAATGTAATGAACACTTTTGGTTTATTTCTGACATTACAAAAGAAGTTTTCTATTCAATATCAGTTTTTTGTTTATTTCTGAAATTAAATAACATTTAAAAAAATTAATTTAAAAAAAATATACCTCAGTCACTGTTGATCGCAATTGCCTCAGAATCACCTAAAAATCCCCTCGAAGCACTGTTTGAGAGTAGGATGGATTAAAAGAAGAAGAGTGAGTGAATTATGGTGAGACAGGAGAGAGAAAACAGCTAAATATAGGCATTTTGTGCAGCGTTTTTGTGCCCATGGTAAACCACCCAATGGAGGGACGGTTTAGTTATGAGTGAAAATATTTGTATAGTTTGATTATTAATATTATATTATTTAATTTTTTGGTTATGATAAAAAATCCCGTATGATCATCTATAATTTGATTTAATCGCACTGTTTCTCAGCTGACTTTCAAGTTTCAACTAGATAGCTTCCCAGCCTAAAACGACGGCATGTTGATATCCACCGTTGAATCTTTATCCTGGCAAAATTCAACCTTAGATGCCATTGTTTATAAATTGCGATATTTTTTACAGTGATGTCATCAGTTTTTGTCGTATCTCGCCGCCCTACGTCAGCTCCTCACGTGGGCAACTGAACCTTGTTAAACCAATCCCGCTCGTTACCCAATTCCCCAGGAATGGTAGATCTTCTACATTCACAATCTCAGTAATGAGTATATATTTTATTGTTCTGAACTAGAAACAAATTGCTTCACGAAAGACTATAAAGATATAATTCAGTAAAGAAAAGATTGTCAGGAGTCAAACAGCTTTAATCGCTGTTCTTTTCATCAAAGGGCGTGTATATATATTCCCCATCTTTTTGGTTCATCTGCTGAAAATAGTATAAGGCAATCTATTATCTATCTACTTCTACAACAGATATATATTTTATACCTGATTGTATTCCTTTCTCCGCCTTTTTCTACCCCAGTTACCATGGAACTATTCTTATCTGGTTCTTACTACCACTCTTACTCTCCTTACGATCCTTACTTCCAGAACTCCCAATTGAGTTACGAAACCATATCTGAATCCTCTGTTGGATCGGTGCCCGATCCGCTACAGTTTGACATGAATGATTCCTCAGAAATGTTCCTCTTTCAAAACCTAACTGATCAATCAACCAGCATTAGCAACTCCACAAGTGTTAAAGAAGAAATCGAGGTTCAGTCCACCACGACAAAGAAAGATGAGAAGCTTCAGAAGAAAATTGGGGGAGACAAAGAGAAGTGCTACATCGGAGTACGAAAGAGGCCGTGGGGAAAATTTGCTGCTGAGATAAGGGATTCCACACGAAACGGTGTTCGGGTTTGGCTCGGTACTTTTGGCACTGCAGAGGAGGCAGCTCTGGCATATGACCAGGCTGCCTTCTCTGTCAGAGGTACCATGGCCGTGCTCAATTTTCCTATGGATGAGGTCCGGGAGTCGCTCAGCCGGTTGGATTGGACAACAGAAGCAGGTGCCTCACCCGTTCTAGCTCTGAAGAACAAGCATTCAATCAGGAAGCGTAATGGGAATAAGAAGAAAATTAATAACAACAAAAGAAACAAGGTGGTGAGAGAATCTGTGGTGGAATTGGAGGATTTGGGTCAGGATTACTTGGAGGAGTTACTGAGGGTTTCTGAACAGAATTCGTTCGGATGGTAATTGTAAATTCCAGACTATAAATTATAGTCTATAAATTCTGTCTGCCAGTTAGTTATTTCTTAATTTTTTTTGTTAAGGATTTCAGAATTGATCATAATTAAACAAAATAATGATATGCATATTTCTTTCTATTTTACCATTTTTATGTTTTTGTTTATCTATTTATTTATTTGTTGATTGACTCAAATACAAATAGATCAGATAAGCACTTAAGGATTTCTTAAAAAGGTTTAACAAAGTGGATGTGATAATTAGTGGTGGATATGCTCTCCCTCTCTTTTCTAACTTTTTTTTTTTGCAATAATTGGCGGTGGTTGCCAATTGACAATTGTATTTCGAATTATAGATAGAATATCTTCGCCCCCTCTCTATCCCTTGGTCCATTATGATCATTGTTTGCGATCAATTTTATTTATTTGTTCCTTTTCAACCACAGACTAAAAGAAAGTATTGTTAGACAATTTGTTAAAGGACCTTTTTCATTCCCAAAATTGAGAATGAGTATGAATAGTTTCTTTATTATGAAACAGTTTCTAATTAAACATCTACAGATCAACTGGTACCTATTCGATCGGTACCAATAAAGTACTTAAAGCTACATAGAATTATCTGTCGTGCTTAACAGATACCTACAAGTTCTTTAATGATCAGAGAAGTATTTTTCAAAGAAATTCTAAGGAAATAAAAAAGTCAAAAAGTTGATATAATAGGAAAAAGAAAAAAAAACTTGACAAATGAAAAAAACCTGGGATTCTATTTTGTTCCAAAAAATTATACTGCTTCTAATGCACAGTTCTTTCTTCAACACAAAATTTGCGATATAAGTACTTTTAATTGGGTATATCAGTAAAACAAAACAAATAACTTCTGGTCCTACTTTGGCCTGTAATTTATTTTATCTACTGCTGCCTTATCTTTTACGACGAACCAGGGGTAATTGGGGAATAATGATAAAACTACTTTCCACTATTTATACAGGATAATATTATAGAGAAATTAAGTATATGGACAACAGAGCATTTTAATGTATAAAGGCAATGTGAATGATGAGCCAAAGATAATTAGTTTTCCACTTCTAAACCTTGGACTTTCCTCAAACTGTTTTATGCTTGATGCTTCACACTTTTTAACTGCAGTTCCTTTATTTGATTTATTCTAATTTCTAAGCTTATGTACCAATTGTTTCAAGTCTTCAGTTTGTAGGTTATCAGCATAAACTAAGTAACAGTATGTAATTAGTTCGGATTTGCTCTTTTAGTTAGATTAATTGTGGGCAAATATTCAAAAATTGATCCAATTTTTCATGCATACAAAACTTGGTGCATTGTTTCATACTTTCATGTTGTCAAACTTCTATTTGGTACTAATTAAATAATTATAGGCCGACTTGCTTATCTGCAGTGTCCTATAATATACTAGATATAATATTTTTACATTTACATTTCACTATCATCTGGTGTCACTGTCTCAAATTCAAAAGTATCATATTTTGACCAGGGAATTAAGCCACCACTTACCTTTTTCTATATTAAAAAAAGCCAAGTACTATATATTAATATTATCTTGAATTCGGTCAAGTAAAGGAGTCTATTTTAGAAATAGTTTTATGTTCGCAGAAGAAATTAACCCGGCACTGCAAATCATATATGAGCAGCTAACTACCTAGTTAATTAATACAACCAACAATGTTAATTACCTGCATAAAAAAATGGAAGCACTAATATATAGATACTATTTCATAGCCAGGTTGTCTGTGATTGTTTTTGTTAATTTGATTTGGATATATTTTTCCGTCTTCAAAAATCTCTATCTTTTGATTATATGTACATTTATTGTCTCAAGTCTTATCTTTGTTATTGTTTCTGTTCTGTGAAACTTCTTTGTTTTCCCATTTGAATTTCACAATATCATTTTTTTGTTAATCAGGTGATCTCTAATTCAATTTTGGAATATGCTACGTGTTTTAGCCGTTTATATATTGGATTATATACACACGTTCCATGTATAATACTATAAGCTGTACTTGGGAAGAAGGACAAAGTTTTTTATAATAGATTTATTTTAGAATAAGCGCTCATTAACTCCAGCATCTACATTATTTAGGTGTCTCTATGCTAAGCCTATAATTTCATTTGTTTTACTAAAATTAATAATGGTTTAATTATATGATAGAATTTGTATTATCAGCTGCATTTATCTGTTTCAATCTGTTTACTAATTATAGCAAATGACTTGACATATTAAATAATCAGTCTTTAAGAAATCATTTTAAATGTCTAAACAAAACTTATATCAACTATTTGATACAAAATAGTTTCAAAGTTGAATGTACCACCAAATTATAAAATTGGTCAGTATATATTTGTTTCAAACGTTAAAATCGAGATGTACTTCTAAATTAATTTTCTTAATTAAATTAGTGATCAACAGGTCTACCAAGAATCTTCTAGTGTTCAATGGATCTAGCTAGTATTCAACAGATCTACCAAGAATCTTATTTATTTCTAGCTAATTAATCATTAGGAGTTTCAACTCATAACAAAATTTAGAATATTTTTTAATTTATTCACAGATGTCTTTAGAAAGCCATACATCAAAACTAGGGAATGAAATAGACAAACTGAGAAAAATAGACATCCCAATTAAATAATATTTCTGTGAAACATTGAAACAAAAATTTAAGAGAAAGGAAAATGGAACTTGACTCATATGTAGGGGGTAGAATTCGTCGGAGTAAAAAATTGGATATTGAATGGAACAATACTAATTAAAAAATTGGATATATATCATTTTTTTTCTAAAACTAAAAAGAACTTGTTGCTTCTCAACTTTGGAACTTTTGGTCAGAGCATTCTTCAAAACATATTCATTAGCGAAAGTTTCAACAAAAGAACATATTTTTGACCAAGAATTAATGCTGCAAAATTTTATATAGAAAACAAATTATGCGTTATCATATAAATTTCGTGAGACATTTTGATTAATTTTTTCAATATAAGCAGTCTTCCAGTGTCACCATGTTATCATAATTTTTCTTTCTCTACTAATAATTTAAAATATAAAGTTCCATTGTTACAGGTAGGACAAACGAATCAAACCAAATCGAACTTTCCTCAGTTTGAGTTTGGCTTGAATTAATTCCGAATCGAATTTTTTACGAATTTAATTTTGAATATTTTATGATTTTTTTTAGACAAGGAAGAATGATCGTAGTCGCCGAGAGCAAGAGATGAAAGTTGTTTAGGGTTTCAAAACTAAGAACGAGAGTTAAGACTTACAAGTTGTGACTTATGACTGGGCGGCCTTATGTTTTAACTTTTAAGTCATCAGCGAACATAAGTCATTAACGGAAATCAACGGTTCACATTACTTTTTGAGATTCAAACTAGAATAGTTCGTGGACCTATTTCGAACGAACCAGGTCCAGTTGAGTTTTGTTTGAATTAATTTCAAACTATTTTGAATCGAATTTTTTACGAACTTTTTCAAATCAAATTCGAATCGAATCACGAACTATGAATTTTTTGTGCAGCCTTAGTTACAGGACTCTCCTCTTTAAATATGATGAATATAGGTGATATTACATAATATTAGTTTGGATTCACCAAAAATATTAATTACGAGGACAAGCTTAAGAAGACTAATCATCAAAAACATTAATGTAATGTGTCGGTTCAATATTTATTTATGTTAATTTCCACACGAAATTAATAATTAATAGGTCTTCAAACTCAACATTAATCATCATATTTTTTTTGTTACGTAACTTGATTTATTTGATTTTATTCGTTAATTTTTAATTTATAGCCAAATTGAGTCAACATATAAATTTGAATTGAATATACCAAGTAAAATTTAACAAATTTTTAAATAATTAGCTCAGTTTTATTTAGTTCGATCTATACCCTCCATGCCAGCAGATATTCAAATTTCTTTATTTTTCTTTTTTTGAGAACAAATATTTCTTTATTTTTCAAATTCAAATAATCAAAGGAAAAAAAATACTCTCTCATAAATTGTCACATTACAAAATAATTCTTGACATATTGTAAGTAACTTGTTCCAATAGCGCTTAAAGAATTAGTTTAAAGTTACGGGCGCTCTGTTTGAATCCTAACAGACTGAAAGTACGTAGATCAATTTGAAATTTTGAATATAAATCGAAATTTTGTTTTCAACGTTGACTAAATTAAAATTTGATTCAAATCATGAATATATGTGACCATTCAAGAATTTTAACATTTATTTTAAGTTGGAACATTCAAAGGATGCTTTTGATCTTTAATCTTCATCAGCTGACAACAACACCACTTAAATATTAACTGGAGATTTATGAAAAATCAGGATACATTAAGGAACGACATTAATCTTCATCAACTGACATAAATATGTACAGGGGCGAATTTAATTTATACATTTATATATTTTTGTATTCATTTATCTTAAAAAATTTGATCTTCGCATGCTGCATGAAAATTTTGCTGCATGAAAATTTTGTATGATTGATCTCTATTCAGACTTGACCTCATAATTTTAAAGTCTTGGTTTTCCAAAGAAATGTGTAATATAATCAGAGAGAAATTTTTTGAGGTAAAGATATATTAATAGAGTATCATCTTAAGTATTGTGAAGTGAGGCCCACAACTTTGCGGTCTAGGTTTACTTCTAACTAGACTTAACTTTGTAGGCCGGGCTACAAACGAATCAAACCAAATTGAACTTACCTCAGTTTGAGTTTGGTTTGAATTAATTCCGAATCGAATTTTTTACGAATTTAATTTCGAATATTTTATAATTTTTTTTAGAAAGGAAGAATGAAAGTTGTCTAGGGTTTCAAAACTAAGAGCGAGAGTTAAGACTTATAAGTTGTGACTTATGGCTGGGCGGCCTTATATTTTAACTTTTAAGTCATCAGCGGACATAAGCCATCAACGGAAATCAACAGTTCACGGACCTATTTCGAAGGAACCAGGTCCAGTTGAGTTTTGTTTGAATTAATTTCAAACTATTTTGAATCGATTTTTTTACGAATCAAACTATTTCTAACTAGACTTAACTCAATTCAGTGTCTATTGAAGTTGTAGAGATTTCCATTAAGATTCGTGTCAGGTTAAAAGTACTGTTCGGAATCGTTAATTCTAATAGATTATCTTTTTGAGGTACCTGAGGTGATCCGAATTCTTTCTTTAATTTCTAGGAGACGGGTGAGAACTTGGGTCGAAGCCCCTATAAAGGTCACAACAGATTCAGATGCCCTCAATTAGATCACGTTTGATGAGTAAAATTAGATGGCGCTCTTATTCGCGTAATATATATATATATATATATATTTGAGTTTTTTTTTTTAAATAGAAATTATAACCCGTTTCTTAACCAAACCAGCCTACCTGGAGAAAAAGTTCTAAAAATAGCCTCCACCGGTTTCTGAAACCGGTGTGAAATTAAAGGCGTCTTCTACACCGGACTCCAAAACCGGTGGAGAAGTTTTCTAACCCGGTTGATCTATTTTTCCACCAGGCTGTGGACTCGCCACAGAAAATCCACAAAAAATCTTGCACCGGATTGATTCCCAGTCCAGCTTTGGATTGAATTCCAGAGATTTTCTATATGACTTGATTTCTAAAGGGCATCAGCGTGATGTCGTGACTGTAGCTCCCTTATTTGGGGGCTGTGGATTTTCTACATGAAAAGATGGCTAAAGGGCATCAGCCTGATGTCGACCTATAACACTCTTATCGATGAATTTTATAAGAATGATGAAATTGAGAAAGTGGTGGATTTTCCACATGACATGTTGTGTAAAGAGTGCGAGTCAAATTTTTGGAGCTGCACCGGATTGCAAAACCGGTGTAGAAAGATTGCAAAACCGGTGTAGAAAGATCCAGAAAAGCTCCACTGATTTTTCAAACCAGTGGAAACTATATTTGTTATTTTTTTTTCACTCTTAGCTGCTTTAGTTAGAAAATTTATTTTAAATTCTATTTAAAAAAAAAATCTATATATTTTGTTTGTTTTAGGCAAACGGCTCGTAAGAAAGGGCAAAGCCCAAGAGGGCCTGTTGGTGGTGAGGCTGAGGCGAACCTGTACCGTTTCCTGCAATTGGCCTCGTGTCTAGCACGTGGCGAATTCTGTTAGGGGGTTTAATTTCGCGTGGTCCTTGGTCAATGTGATTCCTCCTGGGGTTCAATGCATTTGACCGTTCAAGTGGATGGACCTCATAGATTACAGGAATCTTTAACTTATTAAAAATTATACCTTCATGTTCAGTTTAATTTATTTGTTGTACTAGGTATCGATTTATTAATAAGCCATCTCGTACCACCGCAGTAAGCGATGATTAATTACTTGATTAGACTAACAAGTTGGTTTAATTAATCAATATACAAGTCAAATGTCTCTGCTGTTACGCCTCCATTAAATATGAAGTTGTTGAACTTTAATAATTTAAATATCAAAACTCAAATATTAAGGTAGAATTGTTAGACATCTCCATCATACATTAATTACATACTAATTATATCTCTTTAAAATAAATTTATATCACGTATATATAGAGATTTTCTTTTGTTATACATTGATACGATTAATCAACATAGAAGTTAAACATCTCCATTTTTACGCCTCTATATTATATATATTTTTAAGTTTAATCAATTAAATTCAAAAGTCCATATAATATATACTGTTACAAATATTCATCATGTTTTCATTATGTGCTAATTTTATCTTAAATATAATCACATATAGCAACTTCATTTTATTATTTGAATTTTAGAGTCTTTGTTATTAATGATTTCAAAAAGTACAACTTTATAGTAGGGACGACAAAAAAACTCATAACTCATGACTAGCTCGATATATATTTGCTCGAAAAAAAGTTTGTAATTACATTCTATCTCGGTTTGTCATGAGCGAGTTCAAATTTGTCTTGACTTAGGTCTTGCGGGGGCATAGCTTAATCATCAATTGTTTGCAAGAAGACTAGATGAAACTCTTTATTGGCTCTTGGTTAATTTATAACATCAAATCAGAAAAAGAATTTGCCATATGCAGCGCCATTGCACAAACAGGCTGTTAACGAGTTGGCTCAGAAAAAAATAAAGCTCAACTCATTCTGTCATGAACTGAATTTAAGCTTTGCATACCTCTATTTGTTTAATGTCCTAGTTTATAGAGGTATAGAGTGAAGACATGTGATAACCCGTACAACGATCAAATGGGGGTAAATGGAAGTTTTTGTAGATTTTTAATTTTTGTTTTTTGACGTTCAACTTCTTAGCTCGTGTTTTATAAAAGAAATGTAACTAATTATTGTAAATATTTGCATGTAAAAAGAGAAAGAGAAAAAAGTGAGGAACACAGCTGATAATGAAATTCGAATTAGCTACACCGGGTGACAGACTTGACTAAGTGTCTATGTTTTCGGACATCGTGGTGGCCACTAACCGTGTGTCTTTGTATTTTTGAACTAACAAAATTTACATATATAAGATTTGATTGATCCCTTTCCGTTTTGATCACTGTACAACAATCAACCAATAAAAATGCCTCGATAACTCGTACGACTATCTTCGGTAAGATGAGTTTGAAAAGCTAGACTAATTTTTTTTGCAAGATGTGTATCAACCTAAAGGTAACGGGACTATATTTCTCTTAGACACAGTTTGTTCTGCATGTAAATATGTGAATACTGCATTACTTCTGGTAAGATTTTAATATAATTAGCAGCCGATTGATCAATATATCAGTCACTATTTTATCTCATCACCTATTTATTCATTGATATACAGTTACTATTTTATCTTATCTCTTATTTTAGATACCGATTGTTTTAGTATATGCAAGTAATTAAGATGTTCAGAGTATGTGTAACAGTCGATAACCATTCTGAAACTGTCAATAACTGTGTACATGTTTTATTATATATATTAGACAACCATTATGTAGTGCATTTTCTTCTACAAATTTACAAAACTTTTTTTGAGTAAAGTTGGAGGTCAATCCACCCAACTGTTTAATACCTTTGTTATTATAACAAAAAAAATTTCCTATCTGAATTTCGAACCCATGACCTCTCATATAGAGATTATGTGTCTTGGCCACTAGTGAATAGTGAATTTGATATATTCTAAATTTCATAAGAAACATACTTTTGAATGTTTTACTAATACAATCCCAATTCCAAAATTACGTATATATGATCTTGCATATCTTTTTGTACTCGACCTTAATTGCTTGTGCATGTACTTCTCAAATTCTTCAATTATCTATACTTCACAATCTTAACATATAATTAGTATATCAAATATTAGATTCAAATATTGTTTTTTTGGAATCGTCAAATTAGTAATGGAGATTAGAATAATAATATGAATCCTCCTCATTAATTAATCCAGCTTAAATTATCCCACCTGAAAAATAATATATGAATATCAATTACATATTACTATATCACTAATTAATGAGTTCCTCAATAAACTATCATCACTTTTTTTTAAGGTTAATAAACTATCGTCATTGAAGATCACAAATCTTAAAACTACTCCCACTAAACACGTACTCTTAGATGTAGTGCTTTTATTATGAGTGTGAACATGATCTTAATATGATTAATTACCTTTTCCGGTGCCCTTTTTTTTTAAGACAAATGGTTAGGTACCTTACAAAGTTGTGAATTGTCGGACTGAAGTGTGTGGTCACATCAACAATTTCTTCTCCTTGAGCTGGTTTCACAAAAAACTGTGTCGGATGCTGAACGATCAGTTGAGCACTAGAAATTTAACTTTGTCTTAATTATACTAAATTAAAACTAAGGGCATAATTGTAGCTTTGTCCATGGTGTCCACTTCTCTCTACCCCAAAATTTGTCCTCAGTGCCTCTCTTCGGAAACTACAGTACCCAGCGATAATTTGTAGAAATCGGAAAACTGCAACAAAATTTATGGTACATTTGGATTATTGAGTTACTTCCTTTTTGCCTAAAACACGAATTTCCGAACTTCAGACAAAAATATTGGCTAAAGATCTTGTCTAATAATATCTGTTTTAGTAGATTATATTTTTGATAATTTTAAATATGAATGTTATGTATACCCATTAGTATAGAAAACTCGACTATTATACATGGATGCCAAAAAAATTGCACATTAACAGTGTGTAATAGGAGGAGTTGTTCGCGCGGAAAGCTCCAACATACATAAACGGTCTGAAAATTTTGAACTGTGTCTGTAAGTAACGTTTATTTGTACACGGTTCATTAATCGTATACAGTTCTTCCACTTCATACACGGTCTTTTATTAAAAGACCGTGTATTCTTTTTCTCAATTTCCAAACATTATTTTTTAGTTCAAGCCGTGTACGATTAATTCGTGTCTCTCAACCGCCTCTTAACACACACTTGCTACATTTAAGTCAAGTCATCTCCTGTAATTTGTCTCTTCATTTTCTCTCCATAGTCTTCATCCCTCATCTTCATTATTTACCCCTCGTGTGCACTATAATGAGCCATCAGAGTCCTCAGAGATCTGAGATCTGACACGATTGGGTTTAATTAACTGTGTATATTAGATCAATACAGACATGGTTCAACAACTATGTACAAAGTATCCCATATTCATACATGACGCTCGCTGACACGGTCGTGTAACCTTATTTCATTAGCTTAGAGATGTTATTGGGTCGGGCAGGGTCCGAATACTATTATATTTGGACCCATACTCCGGGTCCAAATTTTATTCCAAATATGAATTAGTTATAAATCGGGTAGGGTCCGGATTCGGATACCTATCTACCAATAAATATTTTGGATCCAGTCTTTCGGTTCCGGGTAGATAGATACCCATAATTTATTTATGGATTATCGGGTTTGGTTCAGATCTGGGTTAAGTCCGGATGTGGAGCGGATATTTGTCACAACTCACAAGCATTTGAGAAACTCTTTACATTTAATTATAATTATAATTTCTTAAACATCTCACATAATATATCAGTATAATATAAATTAAAAACTGTTCCAAAATAAAAATTATACTATTGTTATTGTTCATAAAAATACAATATAGCATGTTACAAAAATCCATGAGTAGAATATTAATATCAATTTATTTCAATCAGCAAAGAGAATAATAAATTTGAATGATCTGTGTATAAAGGCAGATTGTGCTAGACAAAGAGATCAAGGAGGAATTAATTAGCTTGAAAATTTTATAGACAAAAAGTGAATTGGACATTTGATTTCAATGATCTATGCAAAGAGAGAAATAAATTTTATACAATAAATTAATATACAAAATGTGAGTGGCATGATATAATTATAAATAATAATATTATTATTTTATCGAATATTTATACAGGTGTCGGGTCAGGTTCGGTTATGGATCGGATAATTAAATCAAACTCATATTATATCCATTATAATATCGGTTTCGAGTTCAGATCCGCATCAGATATTAAATTATTAATTTTGTAACCGTACCCATAATTTAACTAATTATATTTTTTAAACCATACTCTATCAAGTGTTCTTTGTCGTTCAATTTGCATCAAAATATGAATGTATTTTCAATCAAATGGCTAAGACATCTTCATGAAACAAATAATAAGCCTTCTTTTAAGTAACAATATCAACAACAAAAATTATGTAGCAATGCAACAAATAATAATAGAATGATAAATTGTAAAAGAAATAAGTTGTAATATTGTATTGCAATATAAAATGTCCCACAAAACTAACATATAAATTTCTACAATTAATATTGTTGCTATCTGATGAGCGTAATCATGATCAGGCTAATAAAACTTATAATCTGTTTCCTACTAAGTCATATTACAAGCGCATAATCTTATCGAGTAGTATCTCGAGTGTCAATTCGTAAATAATAAGATTTATAGTCTTGAACAACTAAATCAAAACCTTTCAAAAGGCTAGACAAATCCAATATTCAAAGGCTTGTTGGTTTTTGATCAATGTATTTGGCAAAAATTAAAAGTAAAATGAGATAGTAGTGTCAATTCCTAGAATTTTGGCATACCGTTATTACTTCAATCTGCTTTGATTCTTATATTCCGTTTGACATTGGTTTTCAGTTGTTGTATGAGAGTTTCTAATTCTATCTTAGTGGTTGCCGCGATCGCTGCACAGTCATACTACCAATCGTGACTTCATATGTAGGGCTTGACTCGATTGATGCAAGGAGTTATGTGATTAGCCCAAAATCACAGCCTTCATTTGATTCGATTCTCTGACTTATTATATAGGGTGACCCCATGGTAAGGCACGACAATGCGATATCATCTGCGAATGTCAAGACTCCCATATATACTTTTGTTGGTCCAATTAAAGACTTTCCTTGCTACAGGATCCACCAATAATTTAGTATTTTTACTATATAATATCCCAACCAGATTAGCCTAATTGTGACTAACTTTCATGTGTGGCAATCACATGACGGTCTAGACTAATAAAACAAGATCAAATAAGATTGAACATAAAGTGCAAAAACAATCGAACAATAATGACTAAACAATGATCAAATGAAAATATATATATCAAAGCATCATGAGTAACAAGGTTTACATGCCAACCCTAAGAATCAAAACTTAGCCATAAAACGACATGTTTATAAAGAGATAAGAGAAAGATACAACCATACACAAAGTACCCTCCTTCATACCCTCTACTCACTCCTTGCTTCTGACTTAACAAAATAAAATGCCAAAAGATACAAAGATAAGTTCTCTTAAGGCCAGGAGGGCCTTATAAAGGAGTGAAGGGGCGTCTGGAGATGATTGGAGTTCAAGTAATCTAATATGGATACAGCTGTCAAGTATTTCACCAACGGAAGCCTTGGGTACGATCTGTATTGGCTAATATGGACCATGCTCCTACAATGTCGCTCACGTAGTTAATGCGTATTTGGCTATCTCTAGGCCGTACTGGGTCTCTGGTACGTATTGGTAAATATGGGTCATACTGGAGACTTAATACCGATACTGCGTAATTCCGATCGATCCGATTCTTACTCCAAATAATGTAAAATAGCTCCAAAAGATGCTTCCTGCATAAAAACATAAAGTATGGCAAGAGTAATATATTTCTCGTAATAATTAAACATAAAAGTAAGAAAATAAGAAAAGAAAAAAAATCTAAGCCAAAATTGTACGTAATTCACTCACAAAATGAGTTTGATCACTATCATCATTATAAGATTTGACTCCTGTCATCAAATGACTCCAATCATCATTATAAGATTACAACTTATTTCTTTTACAAATCTTATAATTATTATAACTTATTCCTTTTGCATATTAAAATTTGAAAAATTAGGGATTATTCAAATTATTCAAATCTTATAATTATGATAGGCCTACTGTCTGAATTTTGACTCCTATCATCATTATAAGATTAAATCATTAAACTTATTTCTTTTACAAATCTTATAATGATTATAGAGTCCAGCTAGTATGACACCAACTCCAAAATTAATTGGATATAGTTCAAACGACTAATTCAAATCGTTCAAAGCGATTTACTTTATGGGTGATGCATTTACATATAATTTTTTATATTTTCGAATTATTTTAGTATCAAATCAAGCTGTCAAAAATATTGAAAAATGAATGCATTAAAATTAACTTAAAAACTCACGCATTTGACGGCTTGACTTGATACTAAATAAATTTGAAAAATTATAAAATTTACATATAACGCACAACTAATAAAGTAGATCAGTTTGAACGGTTTGGATTCACTATTGGAAGTCGATTCGGTAAATTTTGGAGTTGATATTATATAGGCTGAAATGACACTAATGTTATACTAGCCGGACTCATGATTACAACTTATTTCTTTTACAATATTAAAATTTGGAAAATTAGCGACTATTCAAATCTTATAATGATAATAGGAGTCAAAATTCACGATCATTACAAATGTAAGGTCTAAATTTTGACTCCTATCATCATTATAATATTTGAATAATCTCTAAATTTTCAAATTTTAATATTGTACTCAGAAGAAAACAAAATCATCAGTTTTAAATTGAACCTTTGTAATTATTAATTATCGTATCTTGCAAATTTGATATGATAAGCTCACATCTGTGTAATTTCTTTGGCTCTTTTGCATATTGATCGATCATGTAAAATATATAAATCATCTAACATCTCAGTTCAATTAATTATTTGTTATTAAGAATGCTCCAATTGTTTTTACGAGCAAAACTAATCAATTGTGGAATAGATTTCACGGTCAATTGAATATTTTTTATTTTTTAAATAAAATAAAAATTAAAGAACAATGTAATTATAAAGAAAAAAAAATCAACTTATTCACCAACATGTTATTTTCCTTCTAGATTGATTGTGTATCTATTTGCCTATAATTTTTAAATATAGTCTGTCTAATATGTTTGACCCACCCCCCTCCCCCACAATAGTTTTATAGTCCACTACACCTGAGCATGTGTATATGTCGGTTGAATGGAGGTGTAGCAATGACAATTAAAGAGCGTAAGAGGATCGACGGAGAGCAGAGGAAACGAAAAAACAAACAAACAAAAAACTTGAAACAATGGCAGTCGGTAAGGTCAGAGCCTAATAGGCCTAATCATAGAGAAGGGAAGAGAGAGAAGTAAAGATTAAAGATTCAGCCTAGTTTTGTTGAAAGCCCCAGTAGATAATAAAGTTTTTAAATAAAATTCTGCCCAATATGAAACCCGGTTAAGTCCAATCCAGTCTGGCCCAGACCCAGAACAAAACCTGTTTTGCAAAAATTGTTATAAAGTTGTTTCAATCACAACTTCCAATTGGTATCAAGTACTTTTCAGAAATTGTTTCACCATTTTAAAGAATTTTTTAGGCTTATTCAAACGAAACTGTTTATACACACAAATTATATCAAGTTAAATTACTTTATTATGGTTATTTTATTAAATAAAAATATCTAATAATTAATTACATTTCAGTCCTAAAAATATGTTTCTCTTTGCCAAAATTACGGGGTTAGACCCGAAATTTTTATTAATATAAAAAATAATAAATTTTGAATTCTACATTCTATTTAACAAGATTTTAAAAACTGCTCAAAATGTAGATTTATTTCACGATTTTAGACCTATGATTTTTCATAAAAAAAGTTTCTATTTTCATATATTATGTTTAATTACTATTTCAACTAGTCACTGACACCAAATGTACTAGTGAAAAAAAGATGCATAAAAACTGAGATGTATGGGCATGTTTAGAATGAGAACAAAATTTGACAAAATAAAGTCAGATTGCTAATACGATTAAAAGAAATAAAGTCAGCCAATCAGCCAAAATGAACTGAGAAGGAGTGACAATGCTTACTAAAACCTTAGGTTGCTGTTGCGTCGCTGTAGAAGAAGTGGAGTGCTGAAACGAGAGGAGTGCCGAGACGATCTGGTGATAGCGACGTCCAGAGAGTTTAGGAGCGCCGTTGGAAGGTTTTGAGTCGCCGAACGCTGGAGATAGCGTGAGAGAGAGAAGGGGTCGGGGGTTTAGGGAGGTTTAATTAATTGGACAGCTACATTTCTCAAATCAGCGAAATTTTCAAAATCTGATATGATTCATCTGTACGAATATTAAAGCAGATCCAAAAGATCTAAATGAGAAATAAAATGGCATGTTTAATTTCCAAAGCATGATAGCCTATTTCTAACTATAGTACTTACATATAATCTCTAACTAATGTCTTTTATATGGTCTAGAATTCAAGGTAGCAGAATATAGAAATCACCTAAGATAACAGAGTATCCGTATAGCTGATTATAGGTGAATTTTTTTCTATATTTCTAAAATAGCTGATTTCGATCTTTTGTTTTTTTTTAGTAAAGATTTCTATCTTTTGTTACAAACTATTAGTTGATTCCACCTTGAGCAATTTTAGAGTATCCGTATCTTGGTGAATTCGTATCACCTAAGGTAACAAAATATATATTTTTTGTTTAGATTAGGACCTTCCATTTAAAATATGCACGATTATTAAAACGGCTCCGTGTTCTCCACATCGGACTAAAATAGCCTGGATTTCTATCGAACTGCCATGTTCCAAACAGAAATATTATGTTACCTCAGAAGATACGGATTCTATCTTGGTGGGCGTTTGTGTACTGGAATTAAAAACAAATTATTTGATTCAGAAAGGCCGGTAGGCCAATTCAAATTTTGTACTAAATACTTGTAACGCGACCTCTTTTATAATAGACTAATTACCTGAGAACATTCACTCCAGTACTTTTTAGAGAAATTATGTATTATGGTTTCAACTAATTATATAGACTCCAGTAATTATTAATCCAAAATTCCTGCAACGACATTCTTCTTCTATTGTTCCCACTAATTATATAGACTCCACTAATTATTAATCCAAAATTCCTGCAACGACATTCTTCTTCTATTGTTCCCACTAATTATATGGTCCCTCTTTTCCAGTCTCCGCACTCGTCTCCGCGTCAACATTCATTGATATAAATATTTGAAAGATAGGATATTAACACTTAAAAAATAAGATATTAATACTTTGATGTATAACTTAATAATCATCACTTTTTCAGTCCCCCAATCGTCTATGCGTTAATATTCCTATATTGAAGCAGTGGAGACCTCTTATCACAGCATCAACATTCTCCAATCATTCTCGTATCAACCTTACTCTAATAAAAATAATTGACTACATAGGTATAGATAGTTGTAGTATTTGATATCATCCAGTGTCATATGTACAAAGTACTTGCAAGTATATGTATAAATATTTGTACAACAAGGTATAAATACTTGTCTGACGTCGAGTATGAAAGTACGTTATCATGGATCTCATTTGAATAAAAAATTGCGTATAAGATGTTCGTAGTTTTAGATTCGCAAATTTTCTTACAGTTCGTCAGAAATATGGAGGAGATTGAACGGAGAAAAAATTTATCTCTAAAAATGTGTATGCCCCCCCCCCCCCAATGTGGTTTGAGTGGTCTCTCACAAGTATTTATGATGTGGATACGTTTGGGAGAATTGGCTAGGTAGACAATTATTTACATAAACATTGTTCATCTCATAGATATAAATATTTCATGAATAGGTATAAATATTTTCTTGCGTAGCTATTAATAATTTCGAAAAAAAAATATGTGCTGATTGTCATGGTATGGATACAGTATAGATACTATAGAGTGAGTACTGTTATTAGCTTCCTATTTAATATTATTACTAGTATCGTGTCCGTGCGTTGCAACGGGGGCATATTATAAGATAAATGGAATATGAAGAGATTTTTTTGTATAGATATGAAAATTATAAATAAGAAATGCAATTATTAAAATATAAACCAAGTTACTTTATCTTATTAAAGATTAATATTTTAGCACAAAATACAATAAACGATTTTCCAAAATGAAACTATATATTTTAATTCACAAATAAAATACTTAGAAAATGACGAAATATTTATTAAATTTTAAATATTAGTCAATGACTCCTCAATTGAAAATGATCCAAATTTTAACATGTTATATTTTTTTTTTCATAATTTTAGTTGAACATATTGGAACTAATAAACTTTGACCCTCTTTTTTAATCCGAATAATTTCCGTTGGATCAAATAAAGATTTATTTGTTCTACCAATATTTTTTGACCAATCTCAATGAATTACCCCCATCAATTAATTATTCAAAAAAATTAGTTCTAACTATTCTAAATTTTAATCAATTTCGAGTTGCGAAATTCTATACTTTCTTATTCCAATTTATGTAGAATGAGCAACTTTGTTATGAAGTAATTATTTAAATAAAAAAAAATTCTAGGTATGAATTTTTCTTCCATAATTGATTGTAGAAATTAATTAAAAACAAAATAAGAAAGTATTTATAGTATTTCCCATCAGAGATAGAGAAATAAGGAAACAAATTGCTAGGATTCATTCAATTTTAATTGTGACAAACTATATAACAGTATGTGTGGCCAATTTGTTTTTAACTAAAGTTAGACTTATACACATAAAATAGATGAATTTAATCAAAAGATGATAGATTATGTTATTAGAGGGCTGATATTAAATCTAAAAATTTATCCTTCAATCTCAGTTGTTGATGGATCAGGACAACTACGTACATGTATTATATAAGAATGGAGATATTATTGATATATGAATCCTTCTCACAGTTAATGCAGGTCCCCCTCTTAATACAAGTGCATGAAATCTGTCCACCAATAATTTGTAACAAAAAACTGCGACAAGTTTTATAATATATATAAAGAACCCGACCGGGTCTTCATATTGCTGACCGAGAGCAATTAAGAGGCAAGTTCAAATTTCGAATTGATATTGACCCAGCCAAACTGAATTTAATCAACCCTCTCTTCAAATAAAAGTGGGATAATACAGGCTCGTTTTTCGTGCACACTTGAGGCACCCAAAATTAGTCAATTGAACGAATCAATGGCTCTGTAAAGCTTTGACCGGCCATTGCTCTCCGCAGCCTTCTCACTCGTTCTCAAGCTTTTCTATTGTGGGAAAAATTAAAGGAAGCCCACAATCTCTACCCTTGCAATTAATCAGTCCGCTAACTCTGCAAGTACTATATGGAGTCCACGCTCTCTATTTTTATAAATACTTAGTCTATTATTCTTGCAAGTACTAGATAGGATCCACGCTCTCTATTCTTCCACATACTCAGTTTCTATTCTTGCAAATACTAAATGGGCCAACGCTATCTATCCTTGCACATACTCAGTTCCTATTCTTACAAATACTAGATGGGACCCACGCTCTATATTCTTGCAAATACTTAGTGGACAGAGATCACCTGCCCCCCAGAAGGACATATGGAGTCTACGCTCTCTATTCTTATAAATACTTAGTATGTTATTCTTGCAAGTACTAGATAGGATCCACGCTCTCTATTCTTGTACATACTCAGTTTCTATCCTTGCAAATACTAAATGGGCCAATGCTATCTATCATTGCACATACTCAGTTCCTATTCTTACAAATACTAGATGGGACCCACGCTCTATATTCTTGCAAATATTTAGTGGACAGAGATCACCTGCCCCCGAGAGAGCAGGATTTTCCTACTCCCAGTGAGACTGACAGGTGGGTCTAGACGGGTTTATAAATTTAAATATTAGTTTTTAGTTTTGATGTAGCCCACGTGTCAGTGACTCAGGGGCAGGAATATCCTGCCCCCTAAGGGGCAGAGAATTCCGTCTCAATACTCAATGCAGGTGTCAAATCTCAGAAGTGTTGCAAGGATAGTTATTACAAGGACAGGCCATGTAACAAGATAGGAAAAAGTTCTTATAAGAGTAGCCCATGTAACAAGTCAAAATTTGAGTATTTCCAATAAATCTTGTAACAAGAATAGTTATTTCAAGGGTAACCCATGTAACTAGTATTTTTTGGGCTTATTTCAAGGATAAGTCATTGCAACAACCAAAATTTTGTCCTTGTAAGAAGTCCAAAATCTAATAGTGCCGATACTTTCGATGCCTATTTAAATGAGATTCAATTTTTTTCTACCACTGTTCTTATGAGAGGAGAATTCAAATGCATCGTCTTTTTGTGCTCCAATATGATCCAATAAGCACATAAATATTTTAATCCGCCAACGATTTGTGATTATAAGATGAAATTTTAAATTAAATATTAGCCCTCCAATCAAATAGTCTATCTTTTTTTTTTTATTCTATACATCTTTTTTTTTTCCATGCGTAAAAATCTAATTTTATTTAGACACGTACTCGTTACATGCAAATTGTATCATCTTTCAACTTTCTTCCATTTTCTAAATATTCTTTCAGAAATTTTTAGATTGATTGATATTGATCGATCATGGCTTCATTTATTTCTATTTTTATATCTTGTAATAATGTTATTTTTCATTCAATATGTCATTCTATTTAAGATTTTTGTATGAAAATATGTCAAAAGGATTTAAATAAAAATATGTATGTCATTTAAGGAATATTATTTACGTGAAGATATTATTCAATATGTCATTTAAAAATGTTATTTGACATTTAGTCTAAATTTTTTTAATTAATATATGTCATTTTGACAATTATTATTTTTTTGTTATCTTATAATATATCTCATTGTAACGTACGGACACAGTGCTAGTTAATATATATACCCAAGTTATGATATCCATGCTCAAATTTCAACATATTTTGACAATTAATAAAACCGATGAGTTTACTGATTTTTTTTTTATAAAAATAAGTTTCATTTTCTTAGATTTTGCTCCACAAACCGCTTCATAAAATAAGAGAGAGAAGCACCAGTTTACCTTGTCTATACCCTGATTCCAAGATGACAAAAATTACTTAGTTATACACATACTTCACTTTTTCCGTTATTTTTTCCCTCTTCCTCTTTTAAAAAAAAAATGATAGTTCTGAAGAAGGTAAATCATTTCGATCAAAGCAAGTAACCGTTTCACTTTCCTTCCCCTCCATATTTTTTCTTTACACCACGAGTTCTGATCTGGAATATATTCTTAACATTAATTAGCTTAGTTAGATTGGATGTAAATAATATTTACATTGAAACATATATACACACACGTGGAGAATACAACATTAAAATATATATTAGCTTAGATCCTTTTTCCAGAAGATCTGTACCTTTCTCTCTCTTTTGATAAGTATATTTTAGCTTTTCTGTTAAGGTGAAAGGTGGAGGAGAGAATCTATCCCTCGCAAAAGAGTGAAATTAAATTCCACAAACGTCAAAAAAAATGTTTAATATTACGAAGTCATGTACGTCAGTTAATATTTTTCATTTTCATGATATCATTAGCTTCTTTGATATCAGACCATAAATGCCGCATAAAGCGGTTTCCAGACCCAACGAATAAGAAAAAAGGCTTTAACATTAAAATACACCGAAGCTTCGCAAGTCGCATCATTTTCGAATCATTGACCATTGTACCTCCATAACATCGATCTTCTAGAATACCTGGTTTTGGCAGCGTTTAGTTCCGAATTTTTTTTTATAAACCATAAATAGAAATAATAGCGAAGTTAGAAAACTAATATGATTGTTTTTTAATATAGAAAAATTATAAAAGTCGAGAATTTTTTTCGGTCTGAAATTTTTTTTTCTCCAAGATCCAAAGCAAATTTCGGTCTTCTTATTTTTGTTCAATAAAATATCATGAAATGGTAAAAAATGACTTCCATTTTTCGCGAAAAATTTTATATGATTGATCTCTATAGTTCGAAAATCTGACTCCGCATAAAAATTTTATATGTTTGACCCTCATAGTTCGAAAATATGACTCTGCACCTGTTAATAAGTGCGAATAAAAAGTTGCGTTACCGACCCATAGGACCAACTATTGACTGTTTTAATTTTGTTAGTGTGCTTATTAGCATAGATGTAATGAGTAGAACTAAGGTGTTTTTAAGTTCACCAATTTTCTTTGTGAACTTAACACTAAAATTTATCGAATTAATTTTAAATGATAAATTTGAACCGTTGAAACTCATCTACTTTACGAGTGATATATCTATATACAAAAGTTTCAAATTTTGAATTAATTTAGCATAGAGTCAAGCAGTAAAAAAAATGTTAAAAAATGAATCCATTAAAATTAATTTATAAACCTTCTACTTTTGAATTTTACATGTAAATGCATCACTAGTAAGATAAATGGACTGGTTTCAACGGTTCAGATTTGTCATTTGAAGTCAATCCGATAAATTTTAGAGTTGAGTTCACAAATAAAGTTGGTGAACTTAGAAACACCCTAGTTCTACTTGAGATGTAATTGTTGTTGTGAGCATCTAACATGCAAATGAGGTGGAAGTAGATTAAGACTAGCGTTGAGTGTTTTTGTGGTGTTAATAGTTATAACATCTATCTTGAATTTAATTTTACATCTAAATCTTGATTCAAATAGTAATTAAAATTAATTATAACCTTATTTCCTACCCGAATTGCCAACACTAAAGAACAATTCTTTTCAGCAGTAATGAACCTTTTGCAGAAGTCTTTGTTTATTGCAAAAATAATTCGAGCTAAACATATTTTTCAAAATATTAAATGAATTCAATATAAATAATAAATAATATTTTAAAAAAAATACTGGTGCTATCAATATTCACATTATCATTTTCAATATTAAAAATTGAAGGTCAAGCCACCAAACGATTTAATATACACAATGAATCTCTATTCAGATTTCAAACTTGTAACATCTCATATGGAGGACATTAATTGTCGTTGCTAGCTACTGGATCAAAAGTTGATTCTCAATATTCATGTTACTGATGATTGTGCTATACCTATAATGGCATCCAAATGAACTACGGATACAGCAATGGAGAAATAATTAAGACAAAGGAAGTAATGATCCAGCTGCCATGCATGAGTCGTGGAGGATTCAATAATGTCTAAGATGCCTGTGCATCTTCATCGAACTTTCTATTCCCTGATTAAAGTGTTGCGATATTGAGATTCTCAATCGCTAGCTACTGCCTACTGGTACGTGTTGGAGATTCAAACTTCGAGGGTCCACCAAGCTTTAATTTGCCACCTTAATTTGGTACAAAGGACACGCAGTGTCACTTTCCAGAACATTCATGCTAATTATTGCTAAGTCAGGGAAGGAGGCAGAATTATTTGTGAAACTATTTCCGAAACTTCATAAAATTGACGCAATATAGTACATAATATGGGGGTCATTATTTCATGGTTCAAACTATTTCAAAAAAATTATAAAATAACATATACAATAGTACAAGCACAATTATTTGTGATATAAATAACAGTCATTATTTCATGGTTCAAAATATTTCACGTACTGTTTGGTACTGAAAAGTCCAAATAAATTAATATGACCTTCATAATTAATTGTCATTATAGTAACAAGAACAAAAAAAAACAATAACAACAACTAAAACAACGTCAACAACAACAATAATTGATGATGATGATAATGATATTACAGTCATAATAATAAAAATTCCTAGCAGCAGATAGAATTCCAAAAAACAAAATTATAGAAATTAATTGCAGATGTTGAGGAAATAACTAATGCTATGTGGCCTTCGATTGCACATGACTACAATAATAGATGCACTATTCGCGAGCAATTCTGTCGGTATATCCTCACAGATATCATCATCGCTAATAGAAAAAGCACATTTCTGTCGGTATACCCTCGCAGAAAGTTACTATTTATTCTCGCGGATACGCGATCGATCGATCATGTACATGCAAATAAAGAGATAAGGGTTCATAAAAAAAATTGATCCTTCAAATGAAAACATAATATAAATCATACAGAAACAATAATTTAGGAATTTCTAAATAAAATTAACTGGTAAGAAAACATTAATGCTTTTGTAAATTTCAAAGGTATTATAAAGAGCAAGCAAGCCCAAAGCTGCAAGCCTATATTCGGAAATAATTATTAATTAAGAGCATTTCATATATAAGAGAACTAATTATTATATGCATAAGTTAAATGCAAGCTAAATTACGCTAAATTGAATGGCACCTCTGTTTAACTGATTGTAGTTAATTTATATGTTTTATTAATATATTTACTCAGAGGCGGACCCAAATAGGTTTAGGAGTAGACAGTTGTTCACCCTGAATTTTGAAGAGAAAAAATAGTTCCTAATTTTATAGGCTATTGCCAACCTTTATTGGAGTTCGATATTAATTTCTTTCCAACTCAACTCATTTTCTCCCAATCAAACTGCATGCCGAGAAGAGCAAGTTTAATTACTTATTGAAGAAAATGACAGAAAAAAAAAAAGAATAAAAGGCCATAAAGACAAATAGTGTTGTGTTGCAAAGAGAATAATAAATGACTAGCTAGTACGAAAATTTATAATCATAACTAAGAATTAAAGCTTCGGAATACAATGTAAGAAGATGTTTTTTAGGGAAAAAGAAGTATGAACTAACTTACAACTTTTATCTTCAAAACATAAGAAACAAATAAAAGGTTTTTAATAATAATATAGGAATCTAACCTAACATATCGTTTGCCTAAAGTGCATGCATTTGAAAGTAAAGAAAAACTCTAATGCAATTCATTATTCGGATTTGAAAATCTCAATATATATATAGTTGGCCAAAAAGAAATTGTCAAAAGAAGTCGTCAGGAACATGTTCTTTGTGAAGTGAAAGATTATTTACTTAACCTATATAATCGTGAGTATCTTTAATTTCAATCCCCATACAACGAATGCCAGTACATGGATTTCTTTCTTTTATCTTAATTTACTAGAAAGCAGACATCAATTTTGTACAAAACATAAGTACACAAAAAAGCCGGCATTTTTTTCCATAACCAAAAAATTAAATAATATAATATTAATAATCAAATTTTAAAATTTATTTTATCCATAACCAGACTGCCCAAACGTGGGGCGGTCCACTGTGCATACCAAACCGCCCCCCCCCGTGGGGCGGTCTGAGTTAATTTTTTTTTTTTTTTTTTTAGAATTTGAATTTTCAATCTAAATAATGAATGTATTTTGTTTGAAATTATAGATATGAAATAAATGGGTAACTTGACTAATCTAGGCCGTCGGCAAAATGATTTTCATGCATAATTGACTTCTCAGAAATAATTTTCTCCGGACTGAACTGAGCGGTGCTTCGAAAACTCAGAAATAATTTTAATGCGATGATGGATACATAACAATATATGCCCAAGTCCGCAATTTCTAAGGAAAATGGTTCACAACATAAGTTAATTAAATAACTTACAAATATAAATACAATATTTATTGAATTAACTCTTCCTGCGTCCGAACAGACCAAGTCTACTTCTTAGGGTTTTGGAAGTGGATGACGGCGCGACACTAGCAGTTGTAGAGCCCTGACTACTCCCTGAGTGGCTTCCCTGACTGGGTCGCCTGCTTCCAGAAGGTCCCGCATCGGCAACCACTCTAGCATTCTCTCTTTCGTTGGCTTCGTTTATTGTCTCTGCCATTTCATTGAACATTAAGTATCAATATTTAAATTTAATTTCAAATCATTTTTAAGTTGTGTACAATCATCTACATACCTCTAATCTGCCTGTCAGTAGTCGAACGGTGAGTCTCATGTCCCACTCGCCGACCTTGCATCCTGTCCATTTCCATTACGCGCCGCTTGTGTTTCCTCCTCCCCTTCCTGATCCATTTCTTATCAGGAACCACCGTAAGCCCAAGGTAGTATGGCCACTGGTACTGGTTGGGGTAGCTGTGAAATGATGCTCCCCAGGTGTTCAGAAGGCAATCGGTACGGTAATAGTTGTCAACAAAGACGTCTTCAAGGAAATTCCGTTTTCGATAAACCGCCATAACATGAGAACACGGAATGCGAACTAACTGGGGGCCTTGGCACTCGCACGTTACTTGATTGTTCGCGCCTAAAACGACTCTGTACTTGCATGCGCGTTCATGAGTTTGTATAATGCCACTTTGTCCCACCACCGGTGGAATGATCTCACTTGGAACCTGCACTTCATATTCCGTACCTGTGCTGCCATATGCTACAACGTGCATGACAGAACCTTTTTCTCTGTGTTTTCTTAATTTCTCTTCTACTCTATCTGAGAATAGTTGGTCCCTACTCGCTAATACAGTGGCTTTAGCATGCATCTCAACAAACCAAGCATTTAACTTGTAAAATGTATCCTCCACCAGTGAAACCACGGGTAACATACGGCTCTGTTTGAAGACATTGTTTAACGACTCTGACCCATTAGTGGTCATAATTCCCCATCTCCAACCTCCATCACATGATTGAAATATCTTCTCATATGCTGACGGCTCCATCGGATCGCGCGGACGTCTCTTGCCCGCCTTCGCTAAGTAGGCATTTGCCTCTGAAAATGTCTACAAAAAATAGAAATATATCTCAGTGATACAAGTCGTGCAAATGTAAAAAAATAATAATAATAATGCATACATACTCTGGCAAAATCTCTGAACATCTCTTCCATTCGTCGTGCTTTTTTCCTCTTGCAGCCAATTTTGAACCTGTCAGCAACCCATTCTTCGTCGCCGGTATTTTTGCACAGGTTCTCTGAAATGTGTTGCATGCAGTACCTGTGCACAAACTCTCCCGTATTCGTGTTCCACCCATAGTTGAGGCTATCAAATATATGCTTTATGCCCTTGTGCTGGTCTGATATCACGCAGACGAACCTGTTCCCTATCACCTCTCTTCTCAGAAATGACATGAAAAAACCCCAATTTGGACCATCCTCCTGTTGAACAATGGCAAAAGCTATGGGTAACAGCTGGTTTTCAGCATCATATGTACATGCTATAAGCAGAGCCCCACCATACCGGCCGGACATGAAGCATGCATCGATGCTGATCACAGGTCTAACATATTGAAATGCTTCAATACATGGACCGAAAGCCCATGCTATGCCCTTGAATTGGACCTCACCGGGTGTATCGGTTGGTACATGCCACTGCTCGAACCTGGTTCCCGGATTTGTACTTGTTATGGCCATCGGCAATGGTGCGAGGAGATTGTACGACCCCTTCCGGGTTCCGAAGCATCCGCATACTGCAAGTTCCCGACCCCTCCACAACCTATTGTAATGTGGGACTACATGTTCATAGACTCGTCTCACCGCACGAGCGACCTCCTTAATGCTCATCGCAGGGTCCTCCTTAATGTCTGTCATAATTACATCGGCAATAAGTGCTGCCGTCAGCGCACTATGATCTGATCTTCTTGACGCACTCTTGCAAGTGTGTGGTCCTTCGACCTTCTTAATTATCCATGCCTCTCCTTTGCCTTTAGGCGCGGCAGACATTTTCCATTTGCACTTTGTATCCTTGCAAATTACAACATACCGGTTCCTCTCCCGCCTGGCCACTGTAAACTCCTAATTACCCTTCAAATGGAACTGCTTAACTTTGGTCGACAGTTCTTCTATGTTGGTGTAAAGCTGGCCCGGGCTAATCTCTTCGTTATATACAACGCGTCTCCCAAAAAAAGAAATGTCTGCTTCTTCAAAAGAAGTAGTGTCATTGAATGTCCTTACCGGGTGCTTGTCTCCTCGTCCCTTGATCGGAAATCTGTCTTCAATTGGACGAGGCATAATCTCCTCATCGTCGCCCTCTGATAATATGTCTGAACCCCAATCCCCATCCCAATCATCACCAGTATCAATTTCCTTTGTCGGTATCTCATCAATATCATCAAAATCAATGCCTCTATCATTTCGATCGACTGTGGACTGTCTTCTAGGTTCAAGGGGGCTGTAGTTAGGTAATGGATCAGGTACTGATTAGTATCCAACCCGACCAACACATGACCGTCTTCTAGTTTCAGCCCGGGGTGCAACACTATACTCAGGTACTTGCAAATACCTATCTCGTCTCATTGGCTCACGAGGGGGTGAGTTCACATCCTGGTTGTGATCATAATCCTGGTTGTGATCATAATCCAGGTTGTTTTGGGTAGAAGGTCCAGCCCCAGTATCCAGGTTGTTCTGGGTAGAAGGTTCTCTCGGGACACCAAGTAGTTGAATCGAAACTTTTTTGCAAAATAGGTCCATTACCGGGATTAAATTGGACTCAAAAAATTCGTACATAGCTTTCCATATATCCTGCTCTTCTATAGGATATTTTATATAGTAAGGTTTGGCACCGGGGAGTTGATTGTTAATTCAGGTACTGATTTGTACGGTAAATTGGACACGGTTCCAACCGGTTTGTTGCATTATTATTTCCTTTGCTTCATAAATTGAAGTATTGGCATTCACCTGGAAGCCGTAAGTCGCATCTTTCGAGTATTGGCATCCGAACTCTCCTTTCGTGATTTTTCCACCCAAGTACAATGCAATGAACATTTTTGAGTTTTTTCTAACATTAGAAAAGAAATTTGTCGTTCAATATTAGTTATTTTGTTTATTTATGAAATTTTTAACATTTAAAAAAAAATTAAAAAAACCTCGGTCACTGTTGAGCGCACTGTTGATCGCAATCGCCTCAGAATCGCCTAAAAAATCGCCTCGCAGCACTGTTTGAGAGCAGAAGTCAGTTTGGAAGAAGAGTGAGTGGATTATTGTGACTCTGGAGAGAGAAAATAATCATTTTATACACAAAATACAAATATATATATATATATATATATATATTCAGACCGCCCCACGGGGGGGCGGTTTGGTATGCACAGTGGACCGCCCCACGTTTGGGCGGTCTAGTTATGGATAAAATAAATTTTAAAATTTAGTTATTAATATTATATTATTTAATTTTTTGGTTATGGAAAAAAATGCCGGACAAAAAAGGAATGAAAGGTATAATTAATTTCGTTTTTTTTTTTATTAAGGGCCCGGTATAACACCTTGGACTGAGATTCTATTCTTGAAAATTGAACCTACGTATTTTCAGAGAGAGACATGGCTTGTTCCATACTTCCATTGCGCTGCTGTTATTTAAATCTACGGCTCAGAAAGTTCAGAGTTTTGAAAGAGAAAAATCTACTTACATTAATTCACTCTAAAAGTCCCTCAAAAATATGTGTAACAGAATAAGCCTTGTTTGCAAAGTTTGATGCAAATTGTTCCAAGTATGTGATTGATTTTGTTCAAGGAAACGAACCATAAAGTAGCCGTCTCCCAGCCCTAGTGATATACTCTCCAGAAAACCTACGAAATAATGATAATTATTCACCAAAAAACTGTTCCAGAAAACATACTAAATAACTATGTTAGGGAAGAGGCCAGAAACAAGGGAGACAAAAATTTTATGAGAAAATTTAATTGTATTCTTGATTTTATTATTACATAGAGTACAAATGACATAATTTATAACAACATAAATCTCTAAAAAAAGATAGAGTACAAATGACATAATTTATAGCAACATAAATCTCTAAAAAGATAACCTTATAAATGACGCGTTTTAAAATACTCTATACTACAATACTAAATTCTTCCTCCTTAATTAATATAGCCTAATATTACTAACATCCTGCTAAATCAAGCTGATGAAAGTATATGATGAGATTAGAGACATACACAATTGCAATCATCATCTTGACTTGAAATCTCATCCTAAAATAAAATCCCAAATAAACCCCTAAAGCACATCATTAACTTGAATTTCAACTAAATTAGAATCATCTGAAGAAGTATCATTCTCGCATGTCTTCTGTTTATTCTTGATCTTTAAATAGTCAGTCTTGATGTGATATGTCTTTCTGCAATAGTTGTAAATTAGATTCTTGTGCTTATATCTTGAATAGGTATCATGAAGTCAAGTTATTTCCCCTTTGTCTCACATCTTTATCATCCACCTTGATACCAATTCTCCCTATGTCATGATGAAGTATGATATTGTCTGAAATATGGACCTTAACGGATGTACTTTCTGTCATCTTGAAAGCATGGCACCTCTGCTTGATTGGTCTTTCCGCGGAGAACTAGTGCACAAAGGGAACACGTAACGCCTAAATGCTTCTCTCCCATGATAGAGAGACGAATCTGAAAAACCCTCAACAGCAGTAGCAGAACAAAGAACCCTGAAATCACCAAACAACCGCCGGCGATAAAGATGGCTCTAATACCAATTTGTTAGGATTTTGAAAAAGAAGATGCCGAAAACAAGAGAGACAAAATCTTATAAGAAAGTTTAATTGTATTCTTAACTTCATTATTACACATAAAGTACAAATAATGTAATTTATATAATTTATAGTAACATAAATCTCTAAAAAGATAATCTTATAAAGAACACGTCCTAAAATATTCTATATTAATTAAAATACTAAATTGTTCCTTCTATAATATAGCTTATCAAATATAACCTACTATTTTTAGCATTATGCAAAATCAAACTAATTAAAATATATAATGAGATAAGAGATATACATAACAAACTACGTATAAAATAAAGAAATAGAAGTGGTGCTATAATATATAATTATTAGGTCCTACGTTGTGTTCATCAAGGTCGATATATATATCCTTAAATTAGTATTATATATCACGTATACCAACTCTGGTAGATGGTCAACTGGTCTAGGACTTGTTCAAACCCGGTCGACACCGTAATAAGAATACCATGAGCACTATGAATTTAAAAAACAAATTAATATTGAATCGATCGAGTTCTGAATACGAGGCATTACTAGATCTATTAATAAAGTTTTATTGATAGATTCCGGGCCCAAGTTTTTATACCTAAATTAAGAACGTGACGACCTAAATTAATAGAGTAATGCCTCCTATATATATTCTGAATTTGATTCAATATTTGTTTTAAATAAATGATGATGTCCAAGATTCGGCAAAGGGCAGAGGGAATAGCATTTAGATTTTGTCCAAACGTTCTAGAAGTTATGGCATTAAAAAACACAAAATGATTGGTTCAATATTTTATCTTTTAATTGGTTAGTGCACTGGATTTTCATCATATAAGGGAACAGTCTTTTAAGGACAGTACATATGTATATATATTTATTTTCACATCAACCGATGGTGTATAAAATATTCCGTTTTTCTTAACATATATAATATGAATTTCTTATATATTTAAAAGTTCTCCATGTGCATGCAATTAACCAGGACATTTTTCCCTATTGCTCTCTGAACTAAAAAGTACACATTATCAATCGTCATAAGAAATTAATTAGTTTAGAACTGTCTTACTTTTCGTTGCACAGTAATTTAGCGAAGAATTGCTATTAATATCTTTAGAGCTTAGCGCAAGATAATTAAAGAGACAGAGAATGAATTTCATAATCTTTGTATTCATATGTCTTCTGTTGTATGTACAGTAGAAGTATATAAATTAAGAGAAACAATTCTACAATAGTTTGTCCTAATTACATTGTCTACCAGAATAACTGACTAACAGAAAACTGTAATAACTGACAACCAGAATAACGACTTTTATTGAGATGGTTGTTCTCAGGTTTAACTGAACTGGACTTGTCCATTATACTCCGATTAGTTATACACTTATACGTACGTAGGTATTCAAAGGACTAATTTAAAAATATGATAAGCAACTAAAAAATAATTTCTCACTGGACGGCATATATATGTGCATTACTTAAAACTTATTAATTGGGTTTCTACAATAATCAGCATATATATATACAAAATAAATATGGGATCAAGATCTCCTTCAGATTTGATTAATTACATTTAAAAATATAAATTATTAACAGATACCAGCTTGCATTTACTTAGCCAATAACTGCTTCCTTCCAAGAGTGCATGCATGTGTTGGTAAAAAGTAATACATGTATAACATGCTATATATTTTCCATAAAAACACTAATTAAGCCGCATTACTAGAAAAATGACGATATATACAGGACAGCATCTCAGCTCGTCTGTGACTTACTGGCATTTGGTAAGGCATACTGTCAAGCCTTGAACAATATGTTTATGCAGCCAAAAAAATAATGAAAAATGAGCAGCTTCACATAATCATATTTGGACACTTAATTAAGTTCAGATATATAATTGATTTCTTATACATTATGAAAAGTTTTTGTGTCAAAACCAATGCCAATACATTATACATTCCACACACTCGCTGGCACCACAAATATATATAATACAAGCTCATACGTACTCAAAGAGAACTATATATATTGTCCCACACATTTATTATACGTTAGTTAATTTTGGAGACAGCACTAGCTAATTAAGTTTTCTTGCCATTTTTCTCCTCTTCCTTGAGCATCTCCTCCAACACCTCATCATCGAGATACTCAAACTCGATAACCTGCCTCCCTGAAGATTGCGAACTCGAACCAGCACCAGTACTGCTGTAACGATGCACCTCATTAGGAAAATTCAATACTGCCATGTTGCCTCGCATGGAGTAGGCTGCTCTGTCATAGGCACGTGCTGCCTCCTCTGCTGTATCAAATGTCCCGAGCCACACACGCACCCCATGCCTGTTCGAATCACGAATCTCAGCTGCATATTTTCCCCACGGCCTGCGCCTGACGCCTCGGTACTTTGTCTCACCTCCATCTTTGCCTTGTGACCCTTCCATTTAATTTGGATCTTAATCTGTGTCTCTCACACAATGTTTTAAGTCGATCGATGAATGAATATATATAGCTGCAGTGATGAAGTGATGATGGCGGCTACTTGAACGGTCTCGTGTATTTAAATTGTTTGGGTATGTGGGTTATTTGGGGTAGGGACGCGCGGAGAGGAGAAGAGAGCAGAGGAGGTGAGATTCGTTTTCTCTAGACACGGTCTTTCTTGGAAATGCTTAGACCGGATTATTTTTACAAAGAAGATTCTCGATATTCGTGGGTCATTTTCGTGTGAAAAGAATAAAACATTGTAGTTTGGGAATTTAATTAGTATGAAAAAAATTATTTGAATACTGCTAGCTGATAACTTAACTTTTTAAATGTTCTGAAATGTTCATATTTTTACAATCACAACAGTAATAGATCGCAGTGCGGAGATTGAGAAATTATTTTTTATTAAGTAATATTGGCATGCAAGAATATAAAAATAAGTAACAAAAAATAATGCAAGTTCAACAGCGCATGCATTTATTAAAACCAAGGGTTCATTATGATTTATGTGAAAGAAACAAAGGAAAAGGGGAATTTTTATTTATAGAAATTTTATTATTAATTAATAAATGTAAACAGGACGAGTATCTTTATATTTTGGTGTTATAGATAGATCCGAAAAAGATCCAGATTCAAACTTTGGAACCAATTATTGTTTTTCAAATCTGAAGTATTTTTATTTCCTGTAAGGGTGGGTAAGTTTTTTTTAAACAAAAATATTACTGAAATTTTTCTCCAAAGTACTAGCTAGCTGGAAATTTTTTAAAACAAAAAGAGCGGTTATAATTTTTTCTATAACAGAATAAGTGCTGATTTTTTTTTATGAAACGGAATAAATTAAATACTTTCGATTCCAAAAAAAATTGGTTTAAAAGTTTGGATCAGAAACATTTAAAATTTTCGTATCCATCTATACCGACAGAAAAAAAACTCGAGTACTTTTTCTGTTTCCTTTATTATTTAATAATAAAAAATTCCGAGGAAAACGATAAGAAGTCAAATGAAAAGGACTTCTGATGGGGGGCCAGGAATTTAAATTTAATGGGACAAATAGCATCCAAAAAAATTACTATTTCATGTGAACACAAAAGAAAAAAAGAATTTACTATTTCATCCAAGAAAGAGAAATCATAATAGGATGCTGGACAAATAGCATCCAAGAAAGAAACAAAATGAAGTTGTGAAGAACTTGAGATCAAAAACGTAATTGGGCTTACCATTTATTTTGTGTATTTTAATTTATGCGACTTCTTACCAACTTATTTTTCTTTGTGGGCAAGGCACTTGGTTCTTCTCAATTTTTTGTTTTTCTTTTCTTTTTTTTCTTTCTTTGATAAAAGTGGAAAAAATTCACCTGCTTCATAACAAAGCATAAGAGTTTTTACAAAAGACGGTACCAAATTGCCGTACCTAGAACAAAAGAGCTTACCAATTCATTTGTAAATTCAAACTCAACGAAATAAATAAAGATTGTGTAGTGAAACTTTCGAAAGTTTATTCGGAATTTTCGATCGAGTGAATGAATGAATTAGTCATACAGTGGCTAAGCCACATTGAACAGTGGTAGATGTCTATTTGAATTTTGAAAACTATATCTATAATATATCTATGTATATTAGCGTTGTTGTTTTTGAGAAAATTTTGCATATTCCTACAGTTCACAATCTGAATTGCAGTAGACAGTAGTCTGTAATCCGGTAGTAATTGTACCAGTATTTTTTATTTTATTTTTGTGCTTAATCTGATAAAATCCTGCATGCATCCATGCATAGTGACAAATCAATTATTCAGTTTCAGTTCGGCGAGGTCAAAAATTCGTGATTCGGGAATAATTCGAGTATAATTCGAAAATGATTATGTATTATTCGGAACAAAGATCTCAGTTCTGTAAGAAAGAGCAAAAATAAAAAAATAACCAAAAAATAAAATTCTGGGAAAAATTTAGAAAAAATTCGTAAAATTCGGGAATAATTCGTAAAATTCACGAATTATTTGGGAATTATTCGGTCAAAATTTGGTCAGCCGAATAATTCCGCGTTTGGTTTGGCATCACCAAAAAACCGAATAATTCGCGAATAATTCAGGTATTATTCGCGAATCTTGTCACTATGCGTCCATCGGTCCATGCATACAATTCTTGGAAATCTCTTCAAGGAGTATCGACACAGGAATTCCTACACGGAAAGTGAAAGAGAAAGTTGGGATTGGGGTTCGATGTACATAGATCATAGATGCAGTCAGACAGTCAGAGCGACGGCTATTGAAATTAAAATGGGCTCATTATTATTTTGTGTGCGCTTTTTAAAGATAGAATAGAAAGTTCTAATCTAAGTCAGGTGGAAAACAATTAAGTGACATCTGTCAATCTTTGGTTGGTCCAATACATAGTCCTTGTGATAAAATTGATGTTGTGACACATGTCACGACCACGTACGTAGCATCGATCCATGCACTTAACCTATATGCGGTTTATGTCCTGATTATATTAATTGACCAAGTCATTTGACATGTGCGTTCTAACAATTACGTACGCACCGTTGGATCGATAACAAAAATTCTCGTTGATGCATGATTCCATGAGAGAAACAAAACAGAGAGTGAGAGCCTAATCGAAAAAAGGAGTTGAACAGAGCATCCAGCAGTTGTCTATAAGTTTGTTCTATCTCGAAGGTTGCTCTTCTCAATTTCAGTTTCTAAATTTTCTTACATAAAAATAAATTTTAAGCAAGAAAATTATCAATTTCGTAATTCTTTCCTCAAAATATATAATTGCCAATTCAATATTTAGATCATTTTTTTAGTGATTGGATAATAAGTTGACAAGCAAAAGTCTCGTTATGAAATAATATTGATAAGTATTATTATGTTATTGTTTAATCATTTTATTTAATTATATTAATAATTATTAAACAATAATTGTATTAAGAGATGTGCTAACTTGCTTTGGAAAGTAAACGGGGTGTTTTACTTCCCTCTCGTATCTCCATTTTCAAAGTTCAAATAGTCAATCCGAACCGTTAGATGTGATCTCCATATTGAAATATACTTGGAGACCAAATTTTACATATTTTGGAATTTTTTTACTATTTTTTAAACCACTTTGAAAATCGCTGATCCAACGGTGGCTCAATATGAACAATGAAACCATTGGATCAGCGATTTTCAAAGTGGCTTAAAAAATAGTAAAAAAATTCCAAAAAATGTAAAATTTGGTCTCCAAGCACATTTCAATATGGAGATTACATCTAACAGTTCGGATCGACTATTTGAACTTTGAAAAAAGAGATATGAGCGGGAAGTAAAACACCCCGTTTACTTCCCAAAGCAAGTTAGCTCATCTCATTGTATTAATATCAAGAATTTTAGAAGAAAAATATGATTTCCCACAATTATTCTCATTGTATAACTGAACATTTATTTCAACACATTCTTATACCTCTTCTCGTGCATGCCAATGGATTTGAGTTTCCACAGATTAATTAGTGGGTTCTCAAACCCGTAAAATTTCATCCCGCACAATTCCTTTTTAACACGTTCTCTTAACTCTTCTCATGCATACCAATGGATATGAGTTTCCACAAATTAATTAATGGGTTCTCAAGCCCATAAAATTTCATCCCGCAAAATTCTGTGACAAAAAAACATATCCTGAATATATGTTATGTCAGTGGAAGATATAGTGAGAAACTATGGGATCAATTGACTCCCGTTAAGTTTCAAAAAACTTGAGAAATACACAATTTTTCATATATTTTAGAGTATTGATCCCCATTTAAATTTAACCCCATACTTTGAAAGTCTGACTCCACCCCTGTGTTATGTTATTCTCTATGATAAATAGGCATGGCTATAAAACTACAATCAAGTATTTAATTAATGTTTTACTTTGCCTCACTGAAAATATTTATGACTTAAATGACTCTCAAGTCAAGTTAAATTCAAAATGGCCAACTATACATCTCAGATGGAAGGGAAAAAAACGAAAAAATGACTATAATATTCCAAAAATACTAATATTAATGAAGATTACTTAAAAATAATATATAAAATTGACGATATTTAAAATGATAGTCATTGTTGTTGTGGCGGTAATCAGGGGCGGATCTACGTGACACTAGGGGTGGGCAATTGCCCTACCCTGAATTTTGAAAACTAATTTACAGAGTATGTGTTTTGAACTCTTGCCTCACCCCGAAAAAAATTATTGCCCTACCATGTTTCTCATTCTTCCTGTACAAAGAATTAGATTTTGACAATTAATTCCGCCTTCTCATCTTGCTCCTCTGCCATTTTTATTTTATCGTAATTTTCTGTGATTTTCTAATGATTTTATGGAGAAGAAGATATCCCTTCATCTGTATAGACATAGAGCACATGAACTAAGATAGTGCACTGCTCGGCTTTCATAAACCACACGCAGCACCTTGAAGAAAGTGAAATGAATGCCTTTATGGCTATTAAATTATTTTCTTGTTTCAACATAGTTACATAGACGTGGTGTATGTGGACCAACACTTTATTCTTTTGCTATTTCTTCTTCTCCATTTCCAGGGCTACTTACTGTCTTCATTTCTCTTGATCTACCAAATTTGCTAATTGTTTTTTAATTATTTTCCCTTTTTTACATTTAATTTATTACATATATTTATTAGTTTCAGAGTTAAAATACGGTTATTAATATGCAATTGTAAGAGCTTAGTGATAGATTCACGAAAATTAATACCGAATTTCTTATTTGTATATCATGTTTAGATCTGAAGTTTTTTTTTTATGTTGATTATTGCAGTTTGGGTCCGATTGGCTCAACCACTGTCTGATCTACTTTAAGATCCGTGCCAGTCGCATTAATATCTGTGCCAGTCGCATTAATATCCGTACACAGTCGCTTTAACATACGTGCGCACGAATCTTAAAGTGCATTGGACGATGATGGAGCCCATCGGACCCAAGCTCGTTCTATTTTTTTGCCCTACCCTGATAAAAATTCTAGATCCGTCTCTGGAGGTAATTATGTTTGATGATATGTGAACACTTATATTTACAGAAGATAACGTGATTTGATTGAAATAGTGGACGAGTGCAAAATGACATTTTCTAATATAATTTGTTAGCATACCTTAAAATTAAAAATAATTTATTAGCTGGCCTAAAATTAGAAAAGGCGTTGAATTCTGGTCACTCGTGCGATGGCTAAACTTTTGAAGGTCAAGCGACAAGCGTTGAATGTCGCACTGCACTTGTTTGTCGCTTTGAATGTGGCACTGCACTTGGAAGTCTCTACCAAACATTTCAAAAATAAATGTCGCACTGGTATTTGTTTAATATAAAATATATAATTCCCCTGGGGACTGGGAATCATGATACATTCATGCATTTCATGGCTAGATTTTCTGTGACCCCCATTCCATGTAGTGCATCATATATGCAGCTATTGTTGGATTGTATTTTGAGTAAAAGGAGTACCAAGTCCCTTTGTACTCTTAACTCTATAATTTATCGAATTAATTTCAAACGATAAATTCAAACTATTGAAATCCTTCTACCTTAGGAGTGATTTGTCTACATATGAAAATTTTAAAGTTTCGAATTAATTTAGTATAAAGTCAAGTGGTCAAAATTAGAAGGTTTATAAATTAATTTTAATGCATTCATTTTTTGGACACTTTTTGACTACTTAACTCTATACTAAATTAATTCGAAACTTTAAAATTTTCATATGTAGACAAATCACTCCTAAGGTAGAAGGATTTCAACGGTTTGGATTCGTCATTCGAAATTAATCCGATAAGTTTTAGAGTTAAGAGTACAAAGAAGTTTGGTACTCCTATGAGCACCCTAGTTCTACTCTTGTATTTTTATTTAGTTCTTGATATATCTTTAAACATATGGAAACTAATTCTAGATTTATGTAAGCACCTTTATAACACATTATAGTAGTAATAATAATATCGTTGCTGTTGTTGTTATTTTTTTGTTTTGTTTAGGAAGTTCCTTCTTTTAATGTCAAATGTGAGGTTAAGGAAAATAAAATAATTGGTAGTTTTATTGTATCATTTGGAGCTTTTATCATGGTTCGGATTATTTCTAAATAATTATTTTTTGATGTGGTATATACAATTTAAATATGTAAGGTTACTAAAACTTTTCCATAATCAACAAATTAACAAAAGGGATAATAAGGTTTGGTCCAAATAGCTTTGGATCCAACACCGTCCAAAGTCTCTAAAAATTGTGCAATTAAAGTCCAAACAGCTTAACATGATTTTCATATTAAAATGTACTCAGAGACCAAATTTTTGTACACGAATTTCAAAATATATTAACGGTTGTGATTAAAATAGCAGAATTCTGTGATGTTTTGGAATCTTAGCAGATTTGCTTCCATGCATGGTTATTTGGGTCTGAGACAGTGAGAGGAACCCGGCCGGCCGGTCCCATTCCGTAACTATCGCACGAGTGCATATGCACTCAGAGATGAGATGAGATGACTCATGACATGACTAATTAATTCATCGGTGGCCAAGATTTCTAGTTGAATTTCAATTCGTGGTCGAGACTCGAGAGAACTGGCAGTTCCTTATTTCGATCCCGGACCTTAATTGGTCTTCACCAATATTATCTCAAATTTAAAGTTATATGTTACGGTGCCGTCATTGGTGTTCATCGGTTCCGTTTGGTTCAGTTGAAACCGAAATAAAATAAACAAACTAAAATTTTATTCGGTTTTTTTAAATAAAACCGAACCGATTTAGCCTATCAACCGAACCGAACTGAACCAAAATTTTATTTCGGTTTGTAGTTTAAACCGAAATATATCAATTTTCAGCTAAAAGACCAAAATTTTGTTCATAAATTAGTACTAAAAATTCTCATCAAATACCTACTTAATCTACCAAGAAAATAGAAAAGAGAAAAATTGATGATCTACTTCCTGATCAACAAAAAAACATTATTATTTTTCTTTTTACAAAAATTATCCGAATCTTTGCAAAGTATGCCTATCAAAGATTTCAATATTTCACAAAATTTTATGTAAAGAAAAAAAAAATCTAACAAGAGAGAACCCAAAAAAAAAAAAAAAAAAAAAATCAAACTAACTGTTTTGAAAAATCAAATCTATTCCCATGCCAAAAAAACATGAAAAAAGCTCACAGATCAAATTTTTTATCTTGAATAGGGCACAAAAAATCAGATCGATGGATGTTACTTTCAAGAGATTTAGAATTCAAGGTGGTCAAGACCAAAGAGAAAGAGTGCCTCTTCGCCACTCGAGGAGTAAAGATTAAAGAGATAAAAGATAATAAATAAATAAATTGGTATCAGTAAAAATAGAAGAAGATAAACAGAGAAAAATTGATTAAATGGATTGAATCTTAATGTGAGAAATGGGCACGTGATGCTGGTTCGAGCAGCTTCAGTCGCTTGGGTATTAAGAAATTAACCGAACTAAAACGGATTTAAGTAGATTTATAAAATCTAGTCAATCGGTTCGGTATAAATGGTTTCCAAATTTTTAAACCGAACTGAACTAAAATATTAATTCGGTTTTAAAATATGAACCAAACCGATCCATTAAATCGAGAAAACCGAATCATTTAATCTAATTTAAATCGGTTCGGCTTAAAACCAATTAGACCGGACCCGATGAACAACCGTAGCTGTCAAATAATATGGACCATCAACAGTTTAATGTGATGAGAATTTTTAATTTAGTAAAAATATTATAAAATAATGAAGAGAGAAAGATTATCTTAAAATTTTCATACATAGAAGGATCAGTAACCAAAAAAGTTTATTTTAGTATTTACAGTTGTTTTGAATTCTATAGTCTTCAGTGAAAAAAAAATTGGAGTAAAATAAAATTATTGCAAAGAATTCAAGCATCTGGATAGTTAAAAGAAAATCCGATCCAAAGTTTGAATCGAAATAGTTATATATATCATTCGTCTGCATCAAAAATTCAAAATATTATTGTTCTTTCCGTCTAATTATTTTTTAATATTTACTACAAATAAAAAAAAAAAGAATCTAATGTGATAGCTACTGTCAGTCAATGCACTATTCCCAGCATTCCATTTTGGAACTATAATCAGTCTTCTTTCATTGTGACTGGATTTGGCCATTTGCTTGCGGATCTAGACAGATCAATATTGTGCACAAGTGTCTAGTATTTTTTTTTTTTGACAATAACATTGTTTTCCCCTTTTATTATTGCTGCCATATCAATATCATACATTCATACTACATAATAAATGGAAAAAAAAAAAATGATAAAATTAGGAAAGATATAATATTCATGTTCATTAAATCTCATCTTGAGGGTCTCATTTCAATCGTTTTGACACGGTATCTCATCGCCCCAATCCATATATATAATATTCAAAAATTGATTGGAAAGATAATGTTCATGTTCTGCACGAAATTAGAACAAAATAGGAAAGTGATTCAATGTTAAATTGTATCTCTTAACACTCACTTTAACTTGGATGTCATTTTGAACAAACCATACTTAATTTTAACCTGTACAGCTATTTTTCTAAGCAAAAGAAACCAGAATGATCAGATGGAACGGTCAAAAATAACTCTAGTTGGTTTGGATCGGATGGCTCGGATTTTTCCCGAGTCATCCAATCATGTGTGCTTGTCACGCCTGCTACTCTCATCGAGTTACGAGGTCTCAAAGATCTTCAGTGATATTGATAAATTAATAACTAAGCTTAAATTTGTTCTTAGTAGTTATTGCTTCTCTGCTTTTCTAGGATTATACAAGCAAAAACCTAATTAAAAAATATACTTCTAATACTTGTAGTTGTAGTGTAGCTGACTTGATTTTTTATTGTCCAAGTAAAGTTGAAAGTCAAGTTATCTAACTTATTCATATTCACAAGAAATTTTTGTTTTTCAGATTTCAAATCTACTAACCTTCCATACAAAAAACAAGCATTTTTATTAATATATCAAAGATTGATTTTTAACTGAATTATATAATTTTTTACCCATATGAAATTGCAAGTACGAAATGAGAAACATAAAGGTGACTCCAGTGGTTTAAAAATATACTGGATATTGAAAAACATTAAGCTTTGAACTTAATTTGAAAAGAAAGAAAATAAGTGCATATTGCCTTAAAAAATCATAAATGATCTTCCATTAAAGTCATTGAATGAGACCACAAAATTAATCTTTCTATCTTCTGTATAGTATATTGGATTAACCAAGGCGAAGAAAAATGCATTGCCTTCAAGAGTTACAGTAATCATTCAATTTAAATCGGTGAATGATACCGGGATTTAATTTTCTTTCCTCCTTGCAGTATTTTAAGTTAACTAAAAAGGCCCACAAAGTTACATACATTAAGGGCCTAGATTGATTCTAAGTGCAACCCAGTAGAATAGGCCCATGTAAATTTATCCAAATCTGAAATTCCTCAAAGGTCATAAATTAAAAAAAAAAAAAAAAAAAAACTTTTGCTGGTTCATAAGAACTACAGATCTGAAGTTCTGTATATCGCCAAGATCAAATTTGTCGTTTCCATATACATTAAACATTTGTATTGATGGAGCTGCTGAGTTCTGTATATCGCCAAGATCGTTATTATCTTCTTACAATTACCCACAATGAAAACAGGTAAAAATTGCTGTGTTATAATCTTCAAATAACTATTTTATATATGGGGGTATTGAGTCGTTATGTTTTGTCTGCTAATCAAGCTAAATTATGTTTTCAAGGTAAATTGAGACAGCCAATTCAAGTTCAATTATAAGTCAGCTATGCAAAATAAAAGCCTTTTGTTATTTTTTAGCATGAAATTAGAGATGGTTATCAAATTATCTTGTGTGAGATAGATATGTTATTTGTATTTCTTTTCTTCTAAAGATTTGAGAAGAGAGCCAGGGTGATGAAGAGAGTGATGGTAATGCATGAATAGTTTTCAAGGAGCTTTAGTAATTTGAAATTTTTGAAGGAACTTATATTACCGTAATATAATCCCAACAAAGATCACAACGTATGCCAGTTAATATAATCCCAAAGATGACATTGCACGTCATAGACCTTTCATGTCTTAGAATAGAAAATGCATCAAATCCGATTTGATATTAAGTCAAAGTCGTTCAATTTGCATGAATGTACTTGTACGATATCAAGTCAAAGTCATTCATGCAGATTGAACGATTACAAAAATGTAATTGTTATCGAACGACTTTGTTTTTGATATCAAGTCAAAGTCTACATGTACATTGATATCAAGTCAAAGTCGTTCAACATTATGAAAATGTACTTGAAAATCATATTTTGCATTTTTATAATTTTTTTATGTTTTTTAAGATTAGTAGAAAATCAATTGATTTAAAAATTATAGACCATTCATAATGAATTATCTAAGTTGGATTGAATTGGATCTTAAATGTACCACTTGGATGATATGAGGTAATTGACCTAATTTTTTAAAGATCTGAGGACAATTTGTTGTCTTTTGTCAAATGAAGGCATTGAGCATTAATTGATGTCATCTAATTTGTTCTATGATATTAATTATTTTTGCTATTTCATTTTTTGCAGCTTTTTATATTCTTTTTCTACATTTGAATTCCTGAATTTTGATGCAATACCAACATACTTCTTTATAAAGGTGGTTTTGTCTGGAGCATTCAAATGCATTATATATGTAGTCTCAGTGCATCACTAGTCTATCGAGAAAGAAGCTGAAACTGTGAAACATGTGCTGTTGAGCCAGAAATTTAATTATCTTCAAATGTGTATGACTAGTATGTAGTATGTACTTATGTGTAGTGTAGGATTTTTCTTTTTTTAAGTCTTTTTTCAGGATCAAGGCACTATCTATATATGGTGTATGACTAAGTATGTACCAAAGATTTCTTTTGTGTTTCATTTTAGATGATGTTTGTGAAATATTAGTAACAGATGCAAGCACGAGATTGAGTGTTTGTAGGGGTGTTATATGTAATTTCTTTCATTTTTTTTTCTTTTACAAAGGCGTTATATGTCAGAATATGAGGTTTTCCATGTTTCTTTTTGTTTATTGTTTTTTTTTTTTTTTTTCTATTTTGAGTTGTATTAGATGTCAAAATATAAGGTTTTTCCAAGTCTCTTTATTATTTCTAAATTCTATGTTTCTTTACGGGAAAATTGGTTATTTACCACTCCAAAACCTTCAAATCTGAAAAATGTCATCACGAAATTATAAATTTGAAAAATGTCACTCTAAACTTAGTTAATTCTTAAATTTGCCACAAATACACAATTTTTATATTTTTTTTATTAAAAATTAACTGAAAAATACTGTTTTGAGATACATATAATGTGGGGTCTGAAGGGTATATAGGAAAATACAGAAATATGTATCTCAAAACTGTATTTTTCAGTTAATTTTTAATAAAAATTGTGTATTTATGGCAAATTTAAGAATTAACTAAGTTTAGAGTGACATTTTTAAGATTTATAGTTTTATGATGGTATTTTTCAGATTTGAAGATTTTTTAGTGACAAATAACTAATTTTCTCTTTCTTTAATGTTTTGAGATGAATTAGATGTCAGAATTATGTGATTATGTGATTGAAATGTTGAATAAGTGCATCAACTTTATTTGTTTGATTTGTGTTAGACCTGTACACACATCACACATGTACCTATTGAGCACAAAATGATTGACATTATGCTATTCCATATACAATTAGCACAATTATTTCCACCACTTAATCTGTCATAAACCATGGCCAAATAATCACACATATTATGTTGATTTCACCTTTTTCTTCTTCTTTTTAAGAAAGAACCGGACAGAGACTGTAAGTTCACATTTTACAGAAATTATAAAACACAATAATAACGGCTATTACTGCTCCATGTAATTATAAACCACAATAAATAACGGACCAGATTCACTTGTGATGGCTTCTTCTGAATTTTCAGAACCTGCACCAATCATTTATTTCAATATTTAAATTGAAATTTAAATAATTTCTTTAAGCAATAAACATAACAAAATCAAAGAGAAATAATGAATCACTTTATTTTATTTGAACCTGTTGAGGGGAAATCACTTTACCATAAAATAAAAAATCATTATGTTAATCTGAACTGAATTCCCATGAAAATCAGCTATCTCAACCCTCATATCACCAAATCAACATTCATATCAATTACGGAGAGACGAGGGAGGGAGAACCGGAGAAAGAAGAAAGAAAAGTAAATAACGGATTTAATTGATGAATCGGGTATAAAACCAGTTTAATATGGATTTGGCTTGACCGCTTCATTAATCAAGCGATAGATTTAAAATAAAGATCCAACGGTAGATCTGCATCGGACCTACACTAATTCCCTGTTAAACATAGTGTCTCAGAGGGAAATAAATCTGTTGCGATTCTCTGGAATCGCAGGATCTCTACTTTTCCATATCAAACCATTTATTTTTTTGAAATGCACGAATTTCAAAGTAGTTGATTTTTATGTACGAATCTCAAAATTAATGAATGGTTTGATTTGGAGAGCAGGTTGGGTCTGATGCTTTTCGGACTCAAACTGAGTTTGAGTCTGATGGGTTCTATAACCATCTGATCTGCTTTAAAATTTGTGCTCGTCGCTTTAATATCTGTGTTGTTTCCATATCGTGCTTAGGAGTTTGTTCCTAATATAAGGCCATAATGTGTATGAGACTCAATCCGGTGATGATTTTTTTGTCTGATTCGCTTCATGTGCATTTGATCTACACAAATATTGATGCGGCGCACACGCATGATGAAGCGAATTAGATAGAAGGGAGCGGATATTGAACTAATTTGAGTCTGATGCCCATCAAACTTCATCCTTGTAAGCCCTTATGTTTATTTAGATAGAAAGTACATTTTTTTATTTAGTATAAAATGCCTCAAATAACTCAAACAAGATAGTTTTAACTGCCTTGAATGTTTGGAAAAAGAAATGGATTATTCGTGACTGAAAAAGAATTGTTACGAACAAGAAAAACATCTTGTTGCCGAAAAGGCCCAGAACTTAGTAAGTGTTTGGGAAAAGATAAAAGAAAAAAAAATCACAAGCCTACTTACTGTGGCCCAATTTGTCTCAATCTTTGAAAGGATAATGTTGATATTCTTAAAACAGAAACTGTCAAGAGCACCAACTTATTATAGAGCTTGACATGAATGGTAAAGCTGCAACCAAAAATAGTGCCGCATTCGTACAAACAGATATCAAATCAGTGAGGTACACCTCAAATAATTTTGGGGCCTACCTATACCTATCTCTGGACAAGACATCAGGATTCAGGACCCCTTAATTTCTCTCTTCAATCTTACCACTAACGACCAAATTCACAAGCCGACGACGAAAATTGAGCATCTTCTTCTCCTTTTGCATTCAATGACCTGGAGTCTGCATGTGTAGATTATAGCCTATAGGCCTATAGGGAGGGAGTACTATTGAACTAATTAATGAAAGCCAAGGTTTTGCTTTCTATGTTACAAACTATCTGGCACGGTCCTATTGCAAGCCAAGCCCACTGACAGATGGGTTCCACAAAATTTCAACAATTCATGCGACCCGCTCTTCTTACACATCAATAATTTATAACAAGTGCTGCATTCTTATAGCAAAGAAGAATTTGGATTCTTATTAATGCAAAGGCAAAATCCTATATTAATTCAGTTAAGAAACATTAATTTCTCAACTGAAAGCAAATTTGTTGTACAGTGCTTATCCTTTTGTTTTGTTAGTATCAGTATCAGCAGCTGTGGTTTGAGTGAATCGACATCCAAGCATGAATCACTGACTTAGTCATTTCATACTAGTTCGAGGCCCGCCCTTCAGTCTCAGCTGGTCTAACAGATATCTGGTACGATGCTGGTACAGTACTGGTACTGCTGAGAGGGCTTTGTAAATCCACAGTATTCCACCTGGTCTTGTTGGGCAATGCTTGAGAAATTGGTACACACGGTACAACTGGATATTTTCTTCTGTTTTTTTTTTTTTTTGAAAATGAGACAGGATCACAGGATCACAGGCACCTAGATTAGATGTATGCCTAGAGTTAGATGCTTCGGCAAGTACTTATGATATTTTTTTTTTTTGGTTTTTTGGTTTTTGGAGTACCATTGTGAGTATGTGTCTGTGTGTGGGACTGTGGGGTGGGGGGTCTCCTCTAATTCAGATGAAACGAATCTTTTTGTAACAGCATTCTTCTAGAGCCTAAGAGCTTGATCAACAGCAATGTTTTTCTGACTGACGCTGTTATCAGTGTGCAAATTTGGGTTCTCTCTGTTCTACTTTTTGGGCTCAGGAAATACAGGATATCATTTTGATCTTACTCTATGATTTCTCTCCTTTACACCTTACGGTTAATTATAGAGTTAGAATATTATTGCAATTTGGAAGTTCGATTACAGCTGTCTAACATTTTTTTTCTTTTTCTGTTTTTTAGCAATATTGCTATCGCAGTAAAGTTTCTTTTTACTTTTATTTATTACTTATTTAATTTTTATTTCCAACAATTTTTACCGGTCAACTTTAGTTTAACCAGTGCTAATTAAGGTGGTGTTTGGTTTAGGTCTAAAGTGTTGAAGATCTGAGTTAGTTATTACAACTTTGGCCGGCCTAAATTATTCACGTTTAGTTGAGGTTTAAAGTTAAGTCATGACTTAATATGTTTCTTGTTTGGTCCAAGTCTAAAATTAAATAATGATTTAAGTTGAATTTTTTTTTTATTTTACCTTATTTGCAGCATGACATGATAAAAAGTAAATAGAAAATATGATGTTGCAATTATAAATAATTACATGATATGGAAAACAAAGTGACATCCTAGATATAAAATTATATACAAATCATAACATTTTCACAGCAACAATAAAAAAAAAAAAAAAAAACTGGAAAGTCTTGTCATTTACTAGCTTTGTCTCAGTTATCCCTTTATTCAGCAATTCGATCAGACTTAATTATAAGTCTCGAGTGCCTAGTTCTTTTTCAATAATATTCCAAAAAGGCAAAAAAAAAGAAAGCATTTTTTTTCTTCTTATTGGATTTATTAATTGGTACATCCATTATGGGAAATCCGAATCCAAAAGATGACTCGTTATGAAAGGGTGCAGATCCTTCATGAAAAAGTGCATTAATATTATATAAGCCCTATCATTATCTCTCTTCAATAACAGTCAGAAAAACGTATGAATAGTAACAGCCACAATTAGAGAGAAAAGATAGAGAGCACAAATAAGAACTCTGTTAAGACTTGAAGGTTTTAGGCTGTGGAAAACGCAGGGCTTCCGGCTTCGGCTTGTGATTCCTTGCAGAACTAGTGATACTGCTACGCTCGCAAGATCCGCTTCCGCACGAAGATTAACGGAGTAATTTATAAGTTCTATCCATTAATTAACATTTTATATGTTAAAAACTTGGGTTACTAAACTAGAAAGCTAATTTGACCTGAGTCTCAGTTGCCCACGAATGGTACGCATTTAACCTGAGTGAAATGTCAGAAAATCAGACAAAGCTAATTTGCAAAGATTCAAAGTCAATATATATGAAAAAAAAAAAAAACATCATACCAATTGTATACTAGTAAATAATTATGGTGCTTACGCTAAAATTTAACAATATTAAGGCAATAAAATTTGAACTGGTATCGAGTGGCACCGGCAGTGTCTGATCAGCAAAAAAAAAAAATCCCTACAAAGCCCTTCTTGCAAACATCACATAATCTTACAGTAAAAAATAGATTTCAGTACAAAGCTCTTCTTGCAAACAACAAAACTGGTACGGATTCACCATGTACCAGTTACAAGAAAAGTAAAGAGAGAGAGATACCAGCGACATTTATGAATATTCTCCAGAAATTATTAAATTCTTATATTTTAAGAATGAGATGTTGAATGTTACCGTGTTAGTCCTTTTGAATTTATTTGCTTGAAGTCGAATTTTGAAAATGAGAAAGTAATTCGAGGCATTTACTCATCCACATTTGTCTCGAATTTATTTATCAATTATTTTTATTAAAAAGATTTATTTATTTATTAGAAATTTGTTTACCAAAATTTCTGATTTAATGAATGGTAATGGTCTCAAGTCTCAACAATATATATTGGAAAGTATTCCAACACCTTATATTTCAAATATGATATTTTTTTAAGAGTGGTAATGTAATATTTTAAAAAATTTCATGGGTACACATTGAGTTGTTGAAGTAGGTGGGAACAAATGTCAACTTTCAATTCTTTTTCTTTCCAATCATACTGTACAACCGACCGACTAGACATTTTGGTTCCCACTTGATTGGTCTCCCAATCTACTCTAACATGACCTTTTTTTTTTTTTTTTTTACTTCTTTTCTCCCCTTCAAATTTGAACAGAAACAATAATGATAAGCTGTCAAATTTGAACAAAATTTAGATGGTTTAGGATAAATAAAATCAGAGGATTAGAAGTCAACATCAGAGTTGCTGAGTAATCAGTCAAAATATACTGTTTTGTTTTCTGAGCCCAGACTGACCAGAACATGATCTCTATTTTTTATTTGGAGTTCTATCATTGTTAATTATGGGACTAGATTCGCTAATTTCTTATGTTCGTTCCTAATTAGTGTGTTATATAATAGAGTAATTATAGCGCATCCTAATTCAGAATAACAATAGTTATTTTTTAGGAATTAAAATGTATTTCTTACTAAATTGAGTATCTGTTATATAAGGAAAACTATATCAATATATATTTTTTTTTGACATATATATAGTAAGTACAATTAATTTCTTTCTATCTACTAAAATTATAACCAAAATACTATCTATTTCAATAAAAAAAAAAAGTTACTAAATATATCAGAATTAATATTTTAATATTGTATATATAACAAATACGGTTAGATAAAATACATAACAAATTTGAACGTGCTTTAGAATTAATATATCCATTCATATAATTGCATATTTTGCAATCACAGAAATAATAGAGGATGTGTGAACTCTTCTTTTCTTTGCTTACCACCCCCCCCCCAATTAATACAAGAAACTTCTTTCCAAAGGCACTTATTATCTTACCACCTCCTCTCACTTCCATAGAGTCAAAGATCTCTGACACTCAGCACTCTTATTCCACCTCTCTCTGGTCTCTGGTCTCTGGTCTCTACGCATGAATAAATTCTCTTGAATCTTGATTGATACCATATCCATCTTTTCTTCCGCCTTAACAATCAAACTATCATATAAGTACCAATGGTACCATAACCTTTCCACAGTTTCATCTCTCTTATTATATCTCTACAACATGGAGCATGCACAACTATCACCACCTTCTTCAAGCACAAGCGTTCTTGTTTTAGCACTTTCAATTCTTGGCATTCTAACCATCTCGCTCCTCTTGTTTGTTTACTACCTCTTCATCACCAAGTGCTTCCACATCTCATGGCACCAGTCTGGTACCGGTACGGTCTCACGAAGGCAACACCGGCCCGACCGGTATGATTACCCTGTATTGTATTCAACCGCCATCAGCGGCCGTGGTCTCAATGAACCCACTATACAATCGATTCCGACCATTTGTTATAAAAAGGGAGGTCATGATATTACAAAGATGTCTTTTCATGAATGTGCTGTTTGCATAAATGAATTCCAAGAAGGAGAGATAATTAGATTATTGCCGAATTGCTTCCATGTATTTCATCTGGATTGTATTGATGTATGGCTTCAATCCAATGCCAATTGCCCCTTATGTAGGTCTCCCATCACCGCTTCTCCTCCGATGGCATTGGCCAATTTGGTGGGCTCCACAAATCAGGAGGATGCCAATGGGAATAATAATAATGACATAGTTGTACAAGTCAGAGATGATGATGAATTACGTGTAAGTGGTTTTCAAGCAAGAGGCAGCTTGGGTGATGAATGCATTGACATGATGAGGAGAGAAGAAAAAGATTTGGGTGTGGTGCCAATGAGGAGATCTTTCTCCATGGATTCTTCAAATGATAGGCAACTCTACTTGGCTCTGCAAAAGATAATGCATGAACCAAGTAGCAGTACCAGTAGCAATGGCGTGACACAAAAGCTCAGACGTGGGTTTTTCTCATTTAATCAGAATAGGTGCTCCAGAAGCGCAGTTTTGCCAATTTAGAATTTCAAATTTGTTGTAAATAAATACTGTGAAATTGCCCCATATTATTTGGTGTCAATTTTTTTTTCTAGTTTTATTTTGAATTAATTCTGTTAGTTGATGAAAGGTTTAATTTCCTCTTGTTTTTCTTCTTCTTTTTTACGTGATGTTAGTAATAGTGTGTTTAAATTTGTAGTGAAATTAAATTAGCAGATTATCTTTTTAAATTTTTTATTTTCATTTATTGTACTAATTTTTTTTAGGAAATAATGGACATCTTTAGTCCATTTTCATTAAAATATATATGTGATGCCAACAAATTATTGTGTTATTTTGAAATACGCTCAAAGTTAAGTTATTTTTTCAAAGAATCATAAAGTTGGGTACGAAAACCGCGTTTGCGGCACAACCAAAAAAATTGGATTATAAATTAAAAAAAAAGGTTGGATTACAAAAACAAATAAATATAGAAATATATGTTTAAAAAGGTAAGTTACTGTTGCTGGGTCACCAGTCAACCCTTGTGCAGTGCGTGTTTCCCTGATTGATATAACAAATTTCAATCTCCATGCACACATGCATGCGGAATAATTGCACAAATTAAATATTACTTGTATAATGCTTTCCAGGGAAAGCCAAAGGCACCTCTAAATTGACTAATTGAGATGACAAATTCTCTCTATGACAGCAAAGTGTACGTGTTATAAACACTTATTATTATTAATTAAATTTCGAAAGGCTCTATGAATCGTATCAAAAAACAAAGAATTATTCCTTACAGTTAGTGAGCTTTTTAATATGCTAAGAGAAAATCTCGACTGATTTATGGTAAAGAGAATCATTTATTTTTGTAAGGCAATAGAAGTGCATTAAATACAAAATTCCAGCTATGTTAACATCTTATTACATTGACCTACGGTTCTGTTTCGAATAAAAAAAAAAATGCTTATTACATTAATTAGTTTTAGTGACATTTACTAAAAGCAGAGGATACGGCACATGAAGGTAATTTTTTTGAGAAAATTGCTCATTTGACACTCCAAAATTTTCAAATCTGAAAAATGGCATCACAAAACTATAAATCTGAAAAATATCACTCTAAACTTAGTTAATTCTTAAATTTGCCACAAATACACAATTTTTATATTATTTTTTTAAATTAACTGAAAAATATAGTTTTGAGATACGTATAATGAGGGGTCTGAAGGGTATATAAGGAAATACAGAAATACATATCTCAAAACTGTATTTTTCATTAAAAATTAAGTGAAAAATATAGTTTTGAGATACGTATTTCTGTATTTTCCTATATACCGTTCAGACTCCTCATTATACGTATCTCAAAACTGTATTTTTCCCTTAATTTTTAATAAAAAAAATATAAAAATTGTGTATTTTTGGCAAATTTAAGAATTAACTAAGTTTAGAGTGGTATTTTTCATATTAATAGTTTGGTGATGTCATTTTTCAGATTTGAAAGTTTTGGAGTGACAAATAACTAATTTTAAAAAAAAAAAATTTGTTACATCTAATTATCTTATTACATTAATTAGTTTTAGTGACATTTACTTAAAGATGAAAGTTTTAAATTACTCCGAAAGGTCTGTCATGCATATATCCTAGCTTTTTCTCGGTGTCTTTTGGATTTTTTTTTTTTGCTTTCATAGAAGAAAATTAGGCGGTAGCACTTAATGGAATGTAAAAATTGAATACGACACGGTGCATCCGTGAATGATACGACTTTCGTAACAGTACGAAACGACATATGTGTTAATTACTTGATTTGTGAGCTTTTTTTTTTTTAAATTTGAGGCGGCACGACACAAATTATATCTGATCACAGCACTTAGATCATGAAATTATATCTGATCACAGCACTTAGATCATGAGTTCATGACCATATATTATCAAGTATGATCAAATAACATAAAAATTATGTTATTATTTATATCAATCAATAATTCAAACTTCAAACGAATAAATTTATTTTTTATACATAATTCTTTGTAAAACATTTTCTTTATTTTTAATTATTTATGTTTTTCATATTTCGAATATTTTTTTTTATTATTTAAACTAACTTAAATTTCAAAAAAAAAAAACATTAAACATGAACACAAATAATTACAAGTGACTAAAAGTGACTAACATTGTCAGTCATATCATAATCATTTTTCACAATTTTAATTACAACACGTATGTGAAAACTTAATTTGATCACATACAATCAGAGACGGAGGAATATAGATCAATTGGGAGGTCAAGTGATCTTCTTTGAAAAACATGTTATTACTATGTGATTTTGTTATATATTTTATAGTAAAATACTATAGATACTATAAATTGATTCTCGTATTTTTATAAAAAAAAATTATGTGATTGGCCTCTATTATTTTTAATATATATATATTATTATTATACAATGTATACAATTTAAATTTTTGTACCATTTTTATCCTTCTATATTTTTTTTTTATCCTGAATACTTAATTGTCTGCCTCCGCCTTGCACAACATGACATTCAAGTCACCACTCCGCAAATTCACGTCCCTAGAAATAGCATTCATTATACCACTATATTTTGCTCGCACGAATCAAATTCGATTGATAGTATGGATGTAATTAATTATAAAAAGGGACCATTAATTTGTACTCCTTCCCAGTTACCTTCTTTTCCTCGAACAAAATTTGTCCGTAGAAAAGTGTCTCTTTTTTCTTTATTAATAACATTGACTCTTGCTTCATAAGTTCATAGCGAGGAGCACTAACAGTAACTACCCCCACAATTAATTGAAGATGGGCAGCTTTTGCACATGCACACCGCGTCTGGGGTCAAACCAACTTAATGAGACGGTCGTCGTGATTAAAAATATATATATGGCAGAGGAAAACCAATGAAAACAGAAAATAAAGAAAATTGACTTCGGCATCAAACAAACTTTATTTAATTTTGCCTATCAAAAATTGATGATTGAACTCATACCGAACTCGGTTTCATTTCATGTGCCTTACTATATATCCCAAAAAAACATATTATTAAATGCACTAATTAACCAATCATTGGGCAGCTTTATGATATACAGGGGTTAGTTTAATTAGAGTTTAATTTAGCCATTTGAAATGTGCTTTGGCTTAAAAATTATTCAATTGAATTTGAACTTGGGCTATAAACTTGTTTGTTCTTATTTGTCTATATGAAAGATTAAGTTTTCAAAGTTTTAGTCATGTCATATCTTATTTGTTCTTATTAATTATTTGATTATATTTCTTCTTTCATTGTTTATTATTTTCAGAATATGTTCTCTTTCCTCATTATAAGTAAATGTGTTTGACATGTTCTGACGATGGTCTTGTTTTGATTAATTAAAAGTGGTGATGTTTGATTGAGCTCTAAATTATGAAATAACATGTTTATGTTTCAATTCTTCTACCAACACAGATTAATTATGCCAACCTAACTAGACGTAATTATAAAAATTATGTTTCTAATTAAACCACTTCTCCGGGTCGCTTAAGAGTTAGCTTCCTGCTGTCTTGCTGTCAGCGACTAGGGTTGCTAAAAAAATTCGTAGTTTGTTATTCAATTCGAGTTTGATTCGAAAAAATTCGATTCAAAATAGTTCGAAATTAATTCAAACCAAACTCAAACTAGACCTGGTTCGTTCGAAATAGGTTAACAAACTATTTTAGTTCGAATCTCAAAGTAACGTGAACTGTTGATTTCCGCTGATGACTTAAAAGTTAAAACATAAGCCTCCAGCCATAAGTCATAACTCGTAAGTCGTAACTCTCGCTCTCAGTTCTGAAACCTTAGACGACTTTTGTCTCTCGCTCTCGGCGACTACAATCACTCATTTTCGTAAAAAATTCAAAATTGAGTTTGTAAAAAATTTGATTCAAAATTAATTTAAACCAAACGTAGTTTGAAATTGATTCAAACCAAACTCAAAATGTAGTAAGTTCGATTCGTTTGCAACCCTATCAATGACTATCCATTTTTTTTTTTCATTTCTCTTCCTTAGTTGATATTATTTTTTAGACCATAATATAACTTTAAACATCAATCAAACATAAATAATTTAGACCGGCTATGTTAGAGTAACCTAACCTAGACCACAATTTTAATCCTCAACCAAACACCTCTTGTGTTTACCAGTAGAAACTTTTGTGCAACTTGTCATGTTATTAATTTCTTATTATACGAATCTTTAGTGTTTAAAAAAAATAGTATGTTCAAAATTTATTGAATGCAAGAATTGTTTTTAGAATATTTCTCATTTTAGGAACTTTTTTTTTCAATTGATAATTCTAGAAAATGTAATCCAAGTATCAAATAAAATTTCCCAATAAGTATTAGGAGTCAACGAGAACTAGTGTTATTGTGTTAAGTAGTGTTGCAAGAGTTATCAGTCGTTTGACAATAGCATACTAGATGGTTGAAAAAAGAAAAGCATAATTAAATAAAAATTGTTTACAAGGCTAGATTTTTACAGAAACGAAAAGGATACATGATTTTTCAATATTAATACTTTTTTGGTGATGCTAGAAAGCAGGATTCTAAATAGCTAGCTGGTCTGAAAAAACTATAACACTATTAACTATTTTTTTTATAATAATTGTAAATAGCTTATGATTGCGCTATAGTTTTTGCAGACTTTAAAAACTATATTGTTATAATTGCTATTTAGAAACTTTCTATCTGCTAGAAAGTATCTCTGCAAAACTAATTGAAGATAGGCTTTAACCTTAAAAAAAAGGTAAATAATTAGCATGGCCAGTAGCCCAGAAGGCCATATTGTAGGTGCTAAGTTGATAACTTTCTTGTTTTAAGTGGGCCTCAATAGTATAGACAGACCTTCATGAAGCCTTGTGATTGAAGAGCCAGGCCCAGTTCTGACCCAAGACAAATTATTTCCACGAGGCAATGTTTTGTATTTGGATGGGCGAAGAATAGTCACTAATCTGAATTAGCTCTATTTCAGGCTATTATTTTACGTTTGGGTGTGTTTGGATTAGAATAGTTCGTATTCTTTGTTTGACTTTTGTGAGTTTTCTCACTATTTTACTAATTCTACAAAATGTTGGATTAATTACTATTTTCAAAATTGTGACCAAACGCAAAATTATGTTCACTTAAATTCTACGTGGATTATTATTTTGTAAAAATATTTATATTTCCGAAATTGATCTGAGGATTAAATAGTATTCGAAGTATAACAGTTAGTTTTGATGATTTAATAATTTCAAATGAGTATTTGATAATTAAAAAAAAAACACATGACTGAAAGTTTCGTGATTTAACCAGTTGAAATGAATTCAAAATTAATAAGAAAATATGCATAGTCGAATCAATTAGAGAATTAAGAAGCTTCAGTGATTGTTAAAATGTAAAACATTTAAAAATTAATATCGCTATGCATGTGACTTGTTAAAAAAATAAGAAAAAATCCGTCCGTCGAAGCGTGGCAGTTATCAGCCAAAAGCAGATCCGATTGTGAAGAAAGATGAGTAATGAGGTAATAGAGTGTTTAAGAGTATCGATAAGTAGTATTAATTAATTATAGTAGTTTAGATAATTTAATGAGAATAAATGAGTCTAGATTTAAAAAGGAGAGTTATGTAACTCGTTGTAAACGATGGCAGAATATAGTTTAAATGAAAGGGGCTAAGCTACTCCTATAAATTGAAATATTTTAGTTTGTTATTTAAATTTTCTAAATTTTACAAAAAATTATTACTATTAGCTCCTTTATAAAATGAAATTATATGATATCTAATAATCTGGTCCTCACTGTCTTAATTTTTTAGTTCCGTTCATAATTGTAAATAAGTCTTTTACTAATGAAATCACGAGCATTTAAAGCTACTAAATTTATTAAAGAGGAGCAAACAAAGGTTTAGAAATATTCAAAATTTGTTGAACTATATAGAAACAATTTATTGCTATAATAATTTAGTCCATTTTGATTAGCACATATACAATATATTTAAAAATAGTCACAAATATTATTTAGTTGTCACTAATATAAATGTAAAACTTATTTTTCTGGTTTATAATATTCACATTTGATCAAAAATATAATTAGAGTGGAATAGACATACGTCGCCATATGTTGCCGAAATTTTTATTAATAACATATAAATAAAATAAAATTAATCAGATTAATATGGTTTTAATCAAATTTCAGAAACAATATTGGAAATTCAATCCAATTCCACTGGATAATTCAATGGAATTAGTCTGAATTTCTGCTGGACAATCCAGGTTTTTGAAAATTTGATTACAACCATGTTAATCTGTTTAATTTGATTTTTGTATATGTTATTAATAAAAAAAATACGGCATATGTTGTTACTTGGGCATATAATATTTGAAGGTTTTTGTTGTTATAATTAATTCCGACGTAGCATGAAATAAACCAAGAAAAAGATTGTGAGATGCGCTGAAGTATGCCATGTGCGCCCCACTAGGGCCAGGCATGCAGGTCCTTTCTCTGACAAGAACCAACAAACGCACAACACATGGAACAAATGAGGCTCCAAATATCAAATTCACAAATTCAATGCGTCGCTTGCAACTTGCAACTAGCAACTAGCAACTAGCAAGGAAGAGAGGTCAGTCAAGTTGAAAAAAAAATTAAAACATTAAATCAAGGGCTCGCTCGCTGTGACTTTTAGGCAAGCGTATTATTACTATCACCGCATCTGTCTTTACTCTTTAACCGCGAGAGGGGACCAAACCCCTCTGTAACAGTACTAGTTAGGCTCGGTCTATAATTAAATTTCTGGATTTCTGCATTTGGAATTAGAGTGGAATAGAAGTTTAGTACCCAATACCCATGCTCCGAATGTCACTGGGTATGTACTTTATTACATGTGTAAATCCTACAAATGATGATAGAAAAGAAAATTTGTCACGGCGTGACGAGTTATGTCATGTTACGTCATGTATGTCAATTACGTGACGTGACTCACGTGTTGCGTGACGTGACTGCATTCTATGAAAATTATACGTCACGTAAACCAATCACGTCGCGTTATGTTACGGTATAAAACACGTCACGTCACGTCAAGTGGTCACATATAGTCACGTGAACACACACAGTCACGGATTGTTTGGTTGGCTTGCACTAAATTAATTTTGGAATTTTAAAGTCAGTCACGTTTTTTACATCTTCGTCTTTCCTTTGATTTTATGTGGCTTGCATCCTTTCATTTAATACTTAAATCTGATTTTTCTACGTGCGACGTAGCATAAAATCAAAATAACAGTAGTGATGAGACAAGACGACGCCTGCACTCTGCACTTCTACAGTGTGGAATGGGTTTGACCATTTGATTTGAATATCTATAGTTCTTCCCTTTGCATTTTTAGATTCAGCTATCTACAAGTACCATTATATTTCATCAAAACTAGTTTCCAGCTAAAATTATCTCAATCTTCTTATACTCATCAGACTGCCCTTTGCACAATTACGAAGATTATGGGTACAATATATACAATCAGAGTTGGGATTATTAATTTAGCTTAATAAATATTTATAATTTGAATTTTTAACAACATTATTTACTCATTTCAGATTTTTTAGAATTTTTCATATTTTTTATTTTTTTATGAATTTTTAACAGTATAAATTAAAATATAAAAAAAAGTTTGATATGACCAATTCACATTATGTCATATCATATGTGGTCACGTCATGTGTGATCACGGCGTGATTACGCATAACGTGATCGTCTGTTGCTATTTTGGTCACGTTACGTTACAGCGTGTCACGTATTTCCTTCTCTAAATAATGATTAAAAGAACAATCAATTTTAAACATTAGACGAATCTTCCACTAGATTATCAACGAAGGTTTGGGTATTCTTGTTTGTTGGTGTAATAATTTAATATAATGCCAGTTTCACCCTAAATTGAAGACCTACCTACATCTACCCCCCTAAACACAGAGAACAGAGAAGCTGAACGGTCCTCTCTCTCTCTCTTTTATCTATACGAGAGATTCCATTCCAAGCTTCTAAGCATCGCAATATCGCATCCAATAAAACAAAATTCGACTTAGCTTCTCTTTTCGGCGACTAGGTTAGGTTAAGATGGGGTTTATCTCTTTCGCCGGAAGAGTTCTCTTTGCCTCCATTTTTCTCCTCTCCGCCTACCAAGAGTATGCTTTTCTAACAGTTCTAATTTCATTTTTGGTGTTCAATTTTGTACTTGGATATTAGTTTGTTCCTGGGCTAGGTAATTTTAATTTAGATCTTGAGCATTACCGGAAAAATTGATGAAGGATTTACCTTGTGTAGTTTAGGAATTATGCCGCGTTGAGTTTAAACTAGTAATTTACAGCAAGTAAGATCTAGCAGTAGTGGTAAATGGACATATCCATTCTCTATCAACATGAGATAGCTCTGACTGTGGTCACACCGAGAATGTCTCAATAAAACACTCAGCTTTCTTCCTGTTTTGTTAGGTAAAGAATGAGATATTTTTGGATATTCAAGTCTTTTTCTGGTACTAATTCTATTACTGTACTGAATTTGTTAATCTGACTTGATCTTTGTCCTGATTTATCTGCGCCTGTGGCAGAACTCAAAATTGAAACTTACATTCCTGCAATTGTGTGTATTAATTTGGGACTTTCAGATTTGACTGCTGAAATTCTAAAGTAAGAAAGAAAATTGGTAAATTCAAAATTGCCTCCCGAGTCTAATACTCCATTGTGAAGGCTCTTTAGTACTATAAATGTCTGTTAATTATAGATCTAAGGTGTCTTATCCATAATACTACTAGATTGCATATTTGAATGGAATCTTACCAAATTAGAATTTGAATCCTCAATCTTAATAGCAAGAACCTTCAGATTAGATATTAAACTATGCTAACTATAAAATATCTAACTACTATACCATGTAATACAGTTATGGATGTTTATAGTAAGTATATAATTCATGAGGTCCATGCCTTTCATACTTCATCGTACCTCATATTTTATATCTTCGGTTTAAAGGTCCAAATTGTCGATCCAAACCACTCAACATGATATCCATACTAAAATATGCCTGGGGATGAAATTTTATAATTTTTAGAAACTTTTTACTATTTTTTTTAACATAGGTACAAAATCACTATTTCTGGACTGTTAAAAAAAAAATGATTTTGTACCTATCTTAAAAAATAATAAAAAAATTCCAAAAATTATAAAATTTCATCCCGAGGGATATTTTAGTATGGATGTCATATTAAACGGTTCGGACTGGCAATTTAGACTTTGAAAACGAAGATATCAAATATGAAGTATGATGAGATATGAGACACGAGGTATTGGAACCCTCCTCATAATTCATATAGCAACTATAGATCTCAACTTTATGTTGTGTTGAAGTCTTGTATGGCACAAGCTCTAAAGCAAAACTGTTACCTTGAAATGTAAGAAAAGCTATTATGAGCTAAGATCACTAAGAAAGTATGTCAGATTAACCTAAAAAAATCATCAGCCGGCTTCAGATGATGTAATCAAATTTATTGGTCTTGATTAACTTCACGAGCCTAGTGTCCCAAATTTTTAGTTCCTTGAGTTTGTTTTATATAAAACGAACGCTTCAAAATAATTTCTTTTTACCCTAATTGATCTTAATACTAAATGAATTTGAAAAATGTAAAATTTAGAATGTAGATATTTGGCTTGCGATGTTGATCAGGATCAACAGTCCAAATTCGTTGTTTAAAGTGGATCCATCAATTTTTTAGGTCAAGCTAGTGAACCATACTGGCAAGCTTAAACTCACACTAGCTTTATTCAAAAAAGAAAAATATTAAAAAAGGTAGATTAACTTTGTTACCTTATCAAGACAAGTTTACTTCTGTAGGCCAACTTAGAGAATAAAGCAATATTACAAAAAAAATAACAAGCACTGTTCTCTTATATGAAAGAGAGCAATATTGGAACTCCATTAAAACTTGAAACAAATAAAATATATATTTTTTTGTTTGGTGATTGCTGTAAAATTGTGTCATGTTTTGCTTTTTTTACATCATCTTCAGTTTTCTGAATTTTAACTTCATTCTAGGTTTATTGAATTTGGAGAAGATGGTGGCCCTGCTCTTCAGGCACTTAGACCAAAGTATCATGTTTTCACCAATCACATCATGACGCATACTGGCGTGAAACTTCCAGATGTTGAGGTAGGTCATTTTGTCTCTGTAAGTTCCACTTTTACCCTGTGAATCCTCCAAATATCATTATGTTGTGTTGATTTTTGCACTTGTTAAGCAAATATCATGTTTTAGATCCTCCAAAGTTTACATACGAGTAAAGCTAATATGAGCTTAAGAGGAGATAGGTGAGTTGAAACTTTTTTTAACTTTATATCGGCTTCTAACAACGAACTTAAACTGTTGATGTTACTGAATATCAATGTTTTGAATTTGTCATTTGAAACTGATCTGATGGTTCTTGAGGTTAACTCGAGAACTTTCTTGGTGAACTCAAGTTCATACTAGCTTTTTTGAGTACAAAACATTTAAAATCTCCCATGCTATCTCCTATTCTTGTATATATGTAAAAAAATTGGAAGAGAAGGTTCTTCTGGAATAGTACTTGGGAGGAGATAGCTGTTGAGGTGGTAATTCCCACGTTTTCTAGTGGACATAGGTATACATGATATTTCTCATTTGATGCCCCGCATATTGCAAATGTTTTTGTAGGGCACGTATTGTATATTTCTTTGCTTTTATTTCATTAATAACATTTTATTAGAATTTACGTCTTACAATATTTTAAATTTGTTTGTTCTTATATTTTAGTTGAAGCATGTCATTGCAACTGCAATAGTGCTTAAAGGAGTTGGAGGTCTGCTTTTCATCTTAAGCACCTATTTAGGTGCCTTTTTACTGGTCTGTTTCTCTCTCTCATTTCTACAATTGACATTTCAGCTTTTCAAACTAGCCTGAAACTGTTATTAGCTTACAGTGGAATAAGAGGTTTATTTGGTATTAAGGAGGACAACATGATGAATTGGAATATGATTAATTTTTCCTCGAAGCTTTTTCCCTAGAAAGCACCACAAAACTAAAAAACATAAAGGAAAGAAAAATATCTATTTCTGATGAGTGTGCTTACTGCTATGGTACTGGTACTGGTACTGGCATGCTATTAAAGCTAAATTAACTTACAGTGATAACAACTAACAATCTAACATGTGCTATCATTTTCTACAGATCTCATATTTGGCATTTGCCACTCCACTATTATACGACTTCTACAATTATGCACCGGAGTCATCTGAATTTGGGCAACTCTTCTCTAAGTTTACCCTGGTACTACTTTTACTGATATCAGTCTGCTACCTTTGTTGGCTCTTTTTCCCACAGCCACTAGCATGTAGCACCTCACATTTCTAATATTCACAGTTGGGCAAATTTAAAGAGGTTAACTGAAAGTTGACAAAATTTCAGTTTTTTTATTTTGTTGTATTAATTCAGCAATTTCAGTTTTTAATTTGTTATATTAATTCACCCAATCACAATATTCATACAACATATTTTTGTTTGTTTGTTTGTTAAGTTCTTAACTGTATGGAAGGACTTGAAGATGAGGTTAATTAATTGGAGGACCAAAATTGTCAAAATTCCCTTAAATAATTGTAATAATAGAGCTTAGTGAACTTGGATCCAACTCCGCTTCTCACTAAATTGGCAAGTAGGACCCTGCTTTTCCAAATCAAACCGTTGAATTTTTTCTTGCACGAATCTCAACACAAATTAATGGTTCAGGTCCTGCTTGCCAATTTGACGAGCAGCGGATTCCGATCCGGTGAACCTTAAGTTCACAAAGGAGCTTGGTGAACTTAGGAACACCCTAGTTTTACTCGTAATAATATATATTTACATAAACAATAACTTTGTAAATACTTAGAAATGCACATGTTGCGAGTGGGACTGGGTTGGAAGTACTTGAGAAATGCCGGGTATTCTTTGCAGTTAAATATGTTGTGAGTCTGCTTAAATTCTTTGTTAACTTAATAATAATTTTTTTTTTGTAGAATTTGGCATATTTTGGGGCATTATGTTTCTTTGTAGGAATGAAGAACTCGATCCCAAAGCGGCTAACCAAGAAATCTTCAAAATCAAAGACACTCTAGATTTTGAAATCACGCCATAATTAATGGGTAAAGAATAGTTCCATTCATCGATTATCAAGATAAAATGTCATTTTTGGATATTATTAAATTTCCTTGTGGCCATTCGTTCATAGACCATAATTTTAAGCTTTTCAACTGCTCGTGATTTTTTATAGTTTGCGGTTCATTTCTATGTATAAAACATAAGTATTTGAAACTGTTCATTTTTTTCTTGTGTTATCGGTGTTTTATAAATTTATAACCAGTAATTAGTAGTTCCGAAAGGCACAACCCGTGTTATCAAAAGTGGAACAAGCATTGACTCGATAAAAAGCTTGGGTAATTAATGGCTGTTTCCTTAAAACAGTATTTGACAGGTATATAGGACTATAATAAAAGGTCAGCGGAAAATAAATTTACTATTTTTTATGAAGAAAATTTTAAATTAAATGTTTGCTAATGAAAAGTAATCGGCTTAGACACCTGCAAGTATTTATCATGAAATATACCTGTTTCCAGTCTAATATTTTTCATTTGTTTCTTTTTCATATATTCTGCTATGCATTTATTTTTGAAGCACCTTCTTTCTATAAATACCAAAATTTTTAAAAAAAATATATATCTAGCCATCTAGGGCCCAAAGCAGCACACTATAAAAGCATGGAAGTCACATTTTATTGAGGCCTTGAGGGAAAAGTTGAGTAACTGAAAAAGTTTTGTTAATCTTAAAATAATTAAAATGATCTCTTGTTATATTTATCGAGGGTCTTTGGTTATACGGAGGATCTTTTTCAAAATAATGAAGGAGATCATAGCCATAACCCATAAATGATAAATCATATTATTTGATGGCAATCCATTCAACGTTCGATGACATCAATCATCATTGACATGTAACTAAGCAACTTTTTTTCCAACCGATCAATATCGGATGAATCCGAACCTTTCATTAAAGAAAAAGAAAAAGACAATTTCACCCCTTTCCCCAAAAAGCCAGAAAAGGCAAACAGTTGGGCCTCTGAAGAATGGGTCCTACCGAAAACGAACATTCCAGTAACATATGATACTGGAGGAATATCCACCGGGCCGAAACCAGCCCAGCCCACTTTGGTCCCTCGTTTTTCGTTGTTTTCCCAAGTTTTGAAAGAGGAGAGGAGAGGAGAGGAGAAACTCGTAGATTGTCAAGCGGTGAGCGGCCCCACTAGTCGGTTCCTGGTTCTAGAAAGTAGAAACAAACAACAGCTTTCACCGCTTTCTCGGGACTCCCGCTCCGCTCTGTCTCAACTCTCAACTCTCAACTCTCACCATGGCCAAGCGACTCCTCCTCCAAATTAGTTCTCTCTCTGTCTCTCTCTCTCTGAGTTGCTGCTCTAGAATAGTTAGCTTTCATTTTGGTTAAATAGAAGCATAAGCCGTATTAATTTCAATGGAACTAAGTGACATAGACTGGTGATTATTAATTGACGATAAAAGCATTATGGGAGCGATTTTGTCCTGCGAGTGGTTTTGTTCTCATGGAACCCAGAGATTTGTCAATGGTTTAATTTGCACGCCCGTGCAGAAGAAATTAACATATTCTTCTTAGACAACCTTTTATATTTTTTAAGTATTTGTTAAGTTAGTGGATATCTTTCTATTTGTTTTATGATTTTAAGTTTGTTTGTTCTTCAAGTCAGATTGTGTTAATTTATTTGAAAAAAAAAAGCCTTAGTTTGGACAATTCATTAAATCTTAAGGACCTACATCCAAATTGCATGAAGGGACTTGATCCTTATTTATTTAAACTCTTATTGGAATTTCTTATTATGTTCTCCCCAGGTTCCAGAATGCATCATATAAGAAATGATAATTCTTACCGTCAACTGTTATCAGGAGTTGTAAGTCGTTGCCTCTCTCAAAGCCCCAAATCAGAGAGGGAAGAGGAGAGCATACCGACGTCCATCAAAACAAAGACAACTAGCTCGGATGATGATGAATTGACCTTATGGAAATGGAAAATCGAATTGGATTGGCTCTCTAAAGCACTTGAGCCTGCTTTGCAATTGTACAAATGGGCCTCTTTTACAAGTAATGACTCTTATTTACTCTTTTTCTTTTTCATTTTTTGTTGACTTCTTTATAAGCAGCATTGTCACCTGGTTTAAGCTTTGATTAATGTGTTTAACTGCCCAGTCAGACATAATATAAACCAAGCTGAAAAATAAATCAAGGGAATTTTTTTTAAATCTCGTCGATACACTACTTGCATGAGTTTCATGTTCTTAATATGGAAGAGGCAGTTTCTGTAAAACAGTTGTCTATTGTATTTGCTTGTGTTTGGATGTGGTCAGAATCATAACTGTATCCTAGAAGTAAATCTTTTATTAAACTAACTTGGGCTGAAGCCATAATAGTGCCTCTAGGAACTTGTGCACTTACATTTGATGAATTGTGGTACTTGTCTATTTCAGGAGGTGATGCCAAAGTACTACCTAATAGCAGGTCTTTTAGTGAAATATTGAAAAATCTCCAGAGAAGCAAAATAAGCATTCAGGATTGGAGTCTAAGTGACCTTACTGTTGGGTTGTATTTAATTTATCTCAGCCAAGCTTCTGCTGAGAAAGCTGAGCAGTTCAAGGGCATTCAGATCTCCTCTGCATCAATCGTATGTCCTTTTTCATTTGTTTGTACAAAATTACTTTGTTGCCTTCTTTTATGTTAGTTTGTACTTGGAGGACAAGTTTACTAGTAGTAGCAGTAGAGGTTGTATGGGATAGGGGTCCAGGAGGTATCACCATATATGAACCCATTCCCTAAATGTGCCTTGTTCCATATTTTGACTCATACAATATTCAGCATTAAGATAGATGATCTTTGTAGTGCGAATAATAGTTTGGTCTTTTTGGGTCTTAATAGTTCAGCACCATTGTACTGATACCCTACTTAATATGGGTTAGCTTTGGGACAGGTTGGGTCGTAGATTAGCCACTTTTTCATGATAAGTTTTGCAGCGTTAAGGGAGAATACTGAAGATAAAGACTTGACTTGTTAAATGCCAAGAGAATTGAGAAATTGATCCTTTGATTGAGGTATGCAAGTGGGAATGTAGATCAAAAGGTTACCTTTGTGCTGAGCGAGAGAGTTTTTCTAGATAATAATTTAGGGTTTTGTCTAAACGAGATAGGGTAAAGGCAGGGGAAGGGTGGGACTTGCGTTACCTCTTACACTCTGAATGACAAAAAAAAATGCTTAATTAGGATTTTCCTCTCTCAATGCTTCTAATGACATAAATGAAAAAACAATGTTCAAACAATATCGTCTACTATTAACAGGTACAAGAGCTAATATATCATTTGGAGCTGGCAAAGGGCTCATACAAGGACAGTCCGGCAGCACTAGCAAAGCACAGCATGCTTCGTGAGAAGAACATTGTGAAGTTTATAAAAGATTCTAGCGTCATGAGGCCAGGATACTATGTTGGGGTTGACCCGAGGAACAGCCTTATTGTTCTTGGCATCCGTGGGACCCACACTGTCCATGACATTGTCACTGACCTTGTCACATTGAGTGACGACCAAAAGGTATCACTGGAGGGTTTCTCGACCCATTTTGGTACAGCGGAAGCGGCAAGGTGGTTCCTTGACAACGAGTTAGGTACCATAAGGAGATACTTGGAGAAGTATAAGGTAGGAATGGTGGGCGAGCCTCTTACATATCTTACAAATGACCTTGTTTTATGTGCATGTATTACTTCTGCTGTCAGCCTTTGTGGGAAAAACTGTCATTTAACTTTACTTTTAAGTTGGTAATAATAGAAAATTTACAATTTTGCAAATAGGCAAAGTAGCTACACTAGCCCTTGTGCCCCACCTGTTCCATCAGAAATCACTCAAATTCTTTCACACAAAATTAATGGTGAGGATTTAACTGATTTCATCATTTTTGCTCCTTCCGTTACGAAACAACGCCTCGTATAAACTGTCAGGCAACCAGGGATAACGCAAAACATAATTTTGTGGAGAGCTTATTGGTAAGCTGATCCAGTTGGGGAGCAACAAATGCCATCATATCAGGGTTTTATGACAAATCTTGAAGCTCGCAGTTATGTAACAATGTGATGTTTATGTTATGCTTTTTGGGTTTTATTGATGCACTTATATTAATTATGAGCTAAATAGGGTTATAGGTTGAGGTTGGTGGGGCATTCACTTGGTGGGGCTGCAGCAGCGTTACTAGCAATCATGCTCAGAAATAAATCAAAAGAGGAATTGGGTTTTGCTCCTGAAATTGTCTCTGCTGTTGGATTTGGAACACCGCCTTGTGTGTCAAATGAGGTTGCTGAAAAGTGTTCTGACTATGTCTCCACAGTCGTGTTACAGGTAAGCTTGTGTGAAAAAAATAGTTCCAATGAAATTGCTCTTTTTCTTCTTATTGCATTTGTTCTGTGGAAAACACCTGATGCTTCCATATTTGTATAGAAACCCTTAGTTTTGGTACTTGCAAAGTGAACAAAATGGGGAATTTTTTATATTTGTTGGAGAATTCCTTAATCTCTGTGCCAACGTTTGTTGGTTGCCTCATTAGGTAAATTAGGCTTTGGGACTACGAGCCATTAGTGAACAAAAGGCAAATTAGGATGGAGAGGAATTCAGATTAGAGAAAATCATCTTTAATTGTCTCGATTGGGTAAAAGTTTGTTAATATTAGAGAATCTAAAACTGGAGTGATCATTTTTTTTATTTTTTAAACACCTAGTTAAGTGCTTGTTTATTACAAGTACTTGCAAATGCCACAAATCAATGATGCTCTTTGCAAATCCTGATAAATATTGGATCCTTTCTTGCCTCCAAATGTCTGTGCACGCAGATGCACACAACATGCCTTTTTACTTTGTTTTGTGAATTGCACTGAACATATGATGTATTATTGATTCCTGAATAACAGCTTCATGTGCTTTGAGTGTAAATGGAAGTTTATTTATAAACCAGGGCACCTGGTTTTGGATTTTGTACATACAGTAAAACACTGATCAGAGTTTTTTAGAAGTTTTCTTTGACATGTGATTCCCAAGTACTGCAATTGTAAGTACTAAATATTGATCCTTGTACAGGATGACATAATCCCTAGGTTAAGTGCAGCTTCTTTGGCAAGGCTTCGCAATGAAATTATCGAAACTGATTGGTAAATTTTATATGCATCTGAAAGAATGCTGATTTTTTTTATGGGGAGCTTATTGTAATTAAGAAATGGGATGGTATTTCAGGATGACTATTCTAGAGAAGGAAGATTGGAAGGGTGTGGTAGACATAGTAACAAATGCTAAGCTAGTTGTATCATCTATTCAAGATGTGGCCCATAAACTTGCTGACTATGCTAGTATATCATCCACTAATTCTAGTAAGTTATAATGTTTCTACAATTTTATATGACTACTTTTAACAGCATAGCCATTCTGTACTTAATGCAGGATGTCCTTGTTTATTTATTACAACAAAAAAGTTACCAAGGAAAGGAAAGTCATATTGCCCTTGGTGTGATACTGTGATATGACCATGTCCCATCACATGGGACAGTTGATACTATGCCAATACAATATCTTCCATTATGTGACTAAGCAAGAAAGAGGATATTAGTATTGGTATTGGGTACCACCAGATGCATACCAGTACGTACCTAGTACCTGGTTGGATTGTTACTGTAGATAATTTGCATAGCTTTCATTTAAGGCGATGATGATAAAATGATTAAACTTGAAACTATATCTTATCCTGTAAAACTTGCTGTATTGGTAGATGCATTGATAGACTCCCAGCAACCAAAAGAGTTAAAAGAAGGATCCCAAGGCACAAATAGCAGTACCTTTGTGGCCGAAGAGTTGTTCATTCCCGGGACCAAGTATTTTCTGAAGAGAGAGATTGAAGAAGTTAGCGGTACTAATAGAAGCACGGAAATTTATTCACTTTGGAAAAGGAATCCAGGGGAGCACTTCAAGCAAATTAAGTTGTCTGGGAACTTCATCTCTGACCATAAATGTGAGAGTCACTATTATGCGCTGAGAGATGTGCTCAAGAGCTTACCTAGAGATAGCAAAGATGGCATCTTTTAGCAAGAGACACAGCGAAAGGGGAATAGAAAATGTGGTGTTTCTTCATACTCTTATTTTTTCTCGTGTGAAGAATGCTTGAGATTTTCGTGCAGCTGTGTTATATAGGCAGATTTTATATTTCTTTTATGAATAATGTTGATATTGCACCAGTGGTACAGATTTGGATTAACTCGTAACGTAATCATATGGTTTCTTACTAAGTTTTAGTGGGCCTTGTGCACTACTGAGTACTGATGACAAGGGACGGATTTCCATCTCGAGTTGAAGCTTATGATCTAGTCGGAACAAAAAACAACAAAAAGAGAGTTCAATTTTATAGAAAAGACATGAAAGGAGTTGATCCGGAATTGAAATATGCTTATCAGAAGTAACAATGTGGGAAATTTCTCATTTTTGATGAATTGGAAAATAATTTTAACATTTTACTTAATTTTATCTTGTATGCCACTAAAATCCTATATCTAGAATTTGATTTGAGGCTGCTGCAAAATTGACAAGTGACGAGCAATAAAACATAGATAAAGTGAATCAGGAGGAAGTGTTGAATTTAGTACTGTATACGAAGAAATTCTAGTAAAAACTCAGAGATCGCTGGATTAAAGAAAGCTCCGACAAATAAAATGCCAAGCGTCGAACAGGAAATGTCTTGAATGGAAACCATATAGAAAAGGCTGCTTCAGCCATTTGGATGAAAACGGAAGCTTCAAACTGTTCTGAATTACCTTAAATTGAAACAACAACCAGCTGCCAAGTACTACCAAAAAGGCAAAAACATATAATAGTTCAAATTTCAAAACTTTAACATCTTGTTTTCAAGAGAAAAGACTTCTTTATTACAAGCAAGCAAAACAGATTTCCCATTACAACTCTAATTCTCTTCAATTTTTTCACTACTCCAGCTCCAGCACCATCCTCCCAAGATCGGCAAAAAAATCCAATCCACTCCCACAAAAATGAAGAGCACCAAACCAAAAGGGTAAAGAACCAAAACAAGCTAGCAGGGAACAAGATTTCCAATTTACAACCCCAGCTAGGCTGCTACTGTTTAATCTCACCACAATCCTCAATTACAACCTTCTCAGATGTGGAACCACTTTCAGACCCAACAGCCTCCATGGCCTCCACTACTCCATAACCCTCCACCACCTTCCCAAACACTACATGCCTCCCATCCAACCATGTAGTCGTACTAGTGCAAATAAAAAACTGGGACCCGTTCGTGTTTCGACCTGCATTTGCCATTGACAATATGCCTGGCCCACTGTGCTTCAATTTAAAATTCTCATCATCGAATTTGTTGCCATAGATTGATTCGCCGCCGGTCCCGTTTCCACGGGTGAAATCACCCCCTTGGCACATAAAACTGGGTATTATTCGGTGAAAGCTTGAGCCTTTGTAATGCAAAGGTTTGCCGGCTTTACCAATTCCTTTTTCACCAGTACAGAGGGCGCGGAAATTCTCAGCAGTTTTGGGGACAATGTCAGAGAAGAGTTCCATTACTATACGGCCAGCCTTTGCCTTGCCAATTGCTATGTCAAAGAAAACCTTGGGATTTGCCATAATTGAAGGATCCTTCTGCAAAATAGTATAATCAGATGGCCTTTTATGATTTTATTTTAGTGTATATTATATGCTCATGTTTTATCCCACGCCTTTTCTTTATTCATGGTTCCAAATTTTGGTGTGCTAAAGGTGGTCTTTATGTTATGGAATCCTAGTAGAGGAAACACAACAATTAGTTACAAAAAAGTAAATAAACAAATAACAAAAAAAAAACCAATAAATTGCACAGATGGTCCTTAATATATCACTCATTTCCATTTTAATCATTCAATTTTGAAAGTATCATTTTGGTCATTAAAGTTTGCAATTACATCAACTTAGTCGTACCATTATCATCAGTCCGAATTTCTTAAAATCATGTTCATTTCAAACAGCAAAAACGATTTCAGATTCATAATGTATGAATTCCCAATATGGTCTCCGAAAATGTGGATTTCAAGAGAAAGTTAGATGGGAAGTCAACAAATAAATCTCGCACAATTTTTGAGCAGGTGGCCACATTTATTCGAGCCACAAGCCTTCGATTTGTGCATATTTTCAATCGAACCAGAACAAAGAAAACTACATAAACAAAAAAAAATTTAAACGCCTTTTCAAAATAACTAGGATGGAGGCATACCGGGCAATTGACGAAGAGGGAGTCTAGGGTTTTGGATGTTGCCGTATCGCCTTTTTATTCTAATCGGGAAGAGCTAGGGTTTATGGAGAAGGATAATTTTACCAGAACATGGTGTGAAAAATCACTTGCGAATAACGAGTACAAAATCATATGACATGTGATCCCCACTGCTAATATGTTCCTTCTGTGTAAATGAGGTTTTCTTGAACCGGAGGCATCTAGAATTATACATAGAGCTTGATAGGCCGGGGTTCGTAAATCATAAAATAGGCCCAAATGGTAATTTTTTAATACTTCTTAGGTTTAGAAAGCACCTTTTTTTTTTTTATCGAAGTGGGCTTAGCAAATAATTCAAACTGGTGGTAATTTTATCAGGCTTTGGGCCTCGCCTAATACTAGCGCTTCAATTAGAGAGTAAGAATCCATGCGGCACCATTGTATCCTTCACAGTTCGAATTCACATCCTCTTTTAAAATTAGTGGATCTAGATCGTTCTTTTTAACTTGCACAAATATCAAACCCTAAACCCTAGTGTCTTAAATCGCAAAACCTTCTCCCTCCACTAATCCCTCCACCTTCGTCTACGAAGGTGCTCCCTCTCTCAATCCAATTATTTTAGGCAGTTTTTAGGTGGAATTTTCAGAAACTATTTATTACGTAGGTACTTAGTCCAGATTGGCTTGCCCAGAATTGCTGGATTTATAATTTGAATTTGTATGTGGTACAGGTCAGATTCCAACATATATACTATTTGAGAAATAGGCTGAATCTACGAGATTCCCTTCCCTGATATAACTGAGATGGTCAAGCTCAACAAGATATAAATCAAGTAACTTTTCACCTTAAGAAAGTGCTATATATATATATATTTTGGTGCTATATAATGGTTCAAGTTTTATAATGTTAAACAAATTGATATATGATACTAAACCAGCAAAGGATCCGGCAATTTCATGACTTTTTACATTTACAAATAAATTTATAAATTGATCATAAATAAAAACAAGAAAGTTGTATAAAATTGGAATTGCTGGTACCATTTAGTACCAACTAGAGCTGGGCATTCACTGTTGGGAAGTTAACCATCTCAGTTTGTTGCGATTTGTGCATTATTTTTTAACCATCTCAACTGTTTTGAGTCGCTGAAATAAGTCGAAGTATTTATAATCTCAGTATATTGTTTGTATAGGAAGCAAAATCTGACACAACTAAATCGGTTGGTCCAATACATGCGAAATTCTAACACCGCCACCCTGCTTGTCAGAGACCGGAAACTGCTTGTTACTGGTACCTACATGTTACTGGTACCAACTAGAACCAACTTGAAATATGTTCTACTAAATCAGATAGATTACTTAGGAAATTTGAAGTGATGCTTTGAACCAGCTAGCTTCAACTAGAACCTGCATGTACAGTACCAGTATTTCAAATTGGTTGAAGTGACTACTCTTGCCCAATAGAAATATGTTACTGGTAAAGAGATTTCCAAACGTCCTTAATTTCCAGTAAAGTAAGCACAAAAATGAGGCAACCCAAAATGGCAAGATAGATAACCAATTCGAGAGGAGAGTAACCGCAATACGATTTCAACCAGGATTTCATCAGACCAAAAACCTAGAAAAAGTTCGTACCTTGCTGCGAAGAGGCGGCGCAACTGAGAGTAGTGGCGGACCTGGCGGTGCGACGAAGACACGAAGAAGAGTTGTGGTGGTGCGACAGAAGAAATGCAATGCCGGCGTGAGCGAGCGGGAGAGAGGCGTGGTGAGAATCGAGAAACAGAACTTTGGAGTCTGGACTATGATCGATCGCTCTTGTCCATGGACAACTCAATGGACCATCGATGGACAACTCAGCGGACAAGAACGAGCTGTTCAACGGGCTATGAGCTAATCGTCCAAATCCACTTCATTTATTTAATCAAACTTGAATCTGAACCGAACGCTGGGCTTTGTTCAGATCACAGCTCGTCCAATATTAAAAATTAACTGTTCGGCCCGTTTGTCCATGGGCCGTCCTGTTCATTTAGCAGCCCTATTTCTAAGGTATTCAATCTATCAATCTTTTTTTCTTGCTGCCGCACTGCCCCAATTAATTAAGTCTTAATCTAGATAATGCCATTTTAGCCTCATTTGGGCAATACAAATAAATTGCATTAACCAAAATTGAGATTTGACAATTTCTTAGCCAAACCAGTACTTGCGTTACTGATTCTTCTGTTACAACAACATAAAAAAAAAAAAAAAAAAAGCATTTTGTATGCCTTGGTAATAGTGCCATAGTCAGTACCTATGTGGTTAACAACAACCAATAGCATCGAACCAAGTTGGTGTAAAATGTTTACCTTAATTCTCTTTTGGGATTCTTTTTGGGAAAATTTCCTGTAATCTGAATGTCAGATTTTTTAATGCTGCACTTTTTAAATACAAAGTGAAGTTGCACAGTAAATGGATTCATTGTTTTCCTTACCTATTGAGAGGCTCGACAGACATCTCGTTGAATATTTATCAAAATAGTATGTCAACTTCTTGACCTTTTTTCTTCTGATCAATTTTGTATAATTCCTGTACAATCTTAAAAATATGATGAGATCTTGTTGAGTTATAAGCTTCTGTTATTGTGTTTCGATATTTTTTTTCTTCTAAACTGGAATTGTAGGTTTGTTAGGATCCAAGTGCATATTTCCTTGTCAAGACAGATCCAGTCTCATCTAATGTTCATCTGGGTTAAACAAAAATAATTCATATAATGAGAGTGCTGTTTTCTTTCCTCTTGACATACAAAGATGGATATGAATTTCTGATTCTTTTTCTAGCATTCTATGATTTTTGTATTAAGATCTTTCTTTTAGATTTGCTTAAATATTTTGCTACTTTTACACTTGATTTAAAAATACAAAGAAATTGGGATCAATCTGCAACTTTTGTTCATCTCTCTCTTCAAGTTTTTTTAGTTTCTTACTTTCAGGAAATGAGAATGCGCACCTTATGTTTTAACTCAGAGATTAGTATGAATTTCTGATTCTCAATGAGTTCTGTGATTTTCAGATAGAATCCTTGTTCTAGGTCCCTTTTAATATTTGCTTTGTTATTTTAAAATAAGCTGCTTTGGCAGAAAATGTAATAATTAGAAACAGTACTGTCTTTCCATTTTTGTACCAATTCCAAGGGCTCTAAAGCCATTATGTATAGAATCAATTTTATGTTGTAATTAAGACTTTAATCAATAATGTAATGGCATAGCTACAAGGCAACAAAATAAGCAATTTTATTGCTCCCTGCTTAAATTTTACCAATAAGTACACCAGTAACCTTCTTATATATTTGGAAACATAAAGGCACTTTGCACAAAAAACAAAAGTGTGAGGTACATAGTACCATGGTGCTATGAATTTCATTTTTTTCTGTTACCTCAAAGGGATATGGATTCTCATGTTATCTCTCTGATTATTAAATTTTAACTAGATCACTTTTGAAGTTTCAAGTCTTTTCTTTTCAGTTCGAACTTTGAAGAGAAAGCAATACAAAGTTTTCATTTCTGCATGCAAACTGTACGGACAGTAATATCACTTGCTGGTAATTGCAATTGCTGCATTCGCCTAATTTACTAAGTAGGAACAAATCTACATCTATTCATGCTCCCCTCAATTCCACTTCCAAATCTAACCTCACATGGAATTCCCAGGTAATTGGTACCTCCTACTTACATTGCTCCTCTTTTCAATCTATCGCAATTCAGACATTTTATTGATACCGATTAGATTATATGAGTATGATATCCTATGTTCTGACCATTCAATTGAAAATAGGGCTTTACCAGGCTGTTAATATTACCATCACAATCATTGCAATCTGTTGGAATTTGAGAATGAATTGATAGAAAAATAATTTCATTGATTATCATTACATTACATTCCTTACAAGGGTTTGTATAGGCTAATTAGCAATTAGGCTTTCCCATTATACAAAATCTAATCCAGTAGATTGATCCTAATTGATTGGATATTAATGTAATTGATATTGTAATATTGGAGGGACTAAATGGTAAGTTTCCTATGGTAATTTTCAAAAATTTAGAACTCACATATAATATCTCCTTCATTTATTGTAGCCTCACCATGGAAGGAGGAACCCTAATGAACAACTCCAATTGTTTCTGGAGAAAAGAGAGCACCTCCTTAGAGAATTAAACCCGCAATGTGAAAAATCATGCCGCTATGTCTCATCTCTCTTGCTTCACTATGCCAATAATGGTCTCTTTGCCGAAGCACAGTCTCTCTGTGATGAAATCCTATACAGTTCCTTTACCCCCACTAGCAGCACTAATATAGATCTCGATATCATCTCAAGCCTGATTCAGGATATTCCTCCAATTGTAGATGATATCACATCATGAAATCGTACTGACAATGAAATTTCTCAAATGTATATTCTCTGGCCGTTTCTTGCTTTGGCAAGGTCGTTTGTTAGAGTTGATGGAGGAGACTCTTTACAAAATGGCATCAAAAGGTCTAAAGATCGATTCCTTTACGGGAAATACTTTTGTCAAATACTACAGTCATCACGGTTCAATTCCTGACATGGAATATGGGTATGAGAGGCTTAAAAAATCTCGAATTTCGATTGAGAAAGATACCATACGTGCTTATGGCTTCTAAGTATATAAATGAGAGGAAATATTTTAAATTAGGGGAATTTGTGAAAGATGTGGGTCTAGGCCGATTAAATGTCGGGAATCTTCTCTGGAACCTTCTTTTACTCTCATATGCAGATATGCTGTTAATTTTAAAATGAAGACTCTGCAGAGAGAGTTTCTGAACATGTTGGATAACAGGTTCAGACCCAATTTGAACACATTCAATATAAGAACTCTTGCCTTTTCGAAAATGTGCATCTTTTGGGATTTGCATCTGAGTTTGAACCACATGAAAAGTGAGTGTGTGGGACCGGATCTATTGATGTATGGTTGCTTTGTTGATGCTTAATTGGAGAGAAGGCTCGGAAGAAATCTTCCTTTTTGCACTAGAGAAAATGGTTACGGATTGTGTACCTGTGGTACGTACCGACCCGTTAGTGTTTGAGGCATTTGGCAAAGGGGATTTTCACGCTAGTTCTGAGATTCTTTTGGAGTCTGTTGAAAATAAGAGATGATCATATGATGAACTCGTGCAGGTATATTTGAAAAGGCGATACAGGAGTAATCAGATATTTTGGAACTACTGTAATGTGCAAATTTTAATTTATGTAGAAGTTGTCATAAAAGTATGATATACAGTCGCAGAGAAGAAAATTAAGCAAAGAGAAAAATATATATAATAATACCCTTAAATATTGAGCATCGCTGGCACCAGTACTCTGTACCATCTTTGAGAAGGCACTCTCTTTACTCGATAACACTCTCTGCTGTGTCCAACTCCACTACATATTTGTATAAATTTATATTTTTTATGCTGGTTTTTCCTTTCCTTTATGGCTCTATTTCATTTCCTGAGATATGATATGTGATGTTACACCTGTTTTGCTTAATGCCTACATGGTTTATTAGGAAAAAAAAAAAAAAAAAAAAGGAAACTTTTCTCCATTCTGACACATAATTCATTTATCTCTCGCTCAGTACAAAGTTCATTTATTTTTCTTTGAAATTCGTCAAGTATTCTTAAATGTACATAATTCATCCTTTTTCATGCATTACAAATCGTATTAGTAGAGTACACTGGATCCGAATTCTCAATTAGACCCGGGCCAGTATATGTATATATTAAGTTTAATGTGCTTAGTTAATTTAAATACATGTACAGATAAATAATTATGTATTCCTCTGTCTACCATTGATCAAAACATTCATTATAATCAACTAAATTGGAGAAGAGGGAAGGCTCAACAATTATTTTTAGAATGAGTTAACTATTGTTTTAGGCTACTTTGTTTAACCGCTAACAACAACACATCACATGTCCACAGCATGTAGGATAAGTGCAAGTATTATTTACGATTAAGTATGAACTTTGTAAAATAAATATTTCAAATCTCATAAAATGTGATGCATTTTTATTGGCTGGTGAGCTTAGAAGGAGCAACTAATTCCCACTCTTCATTTCTTGCTTAATTATTTAGCTGGTTATTAAGCCAGCATAGTTCTAATTCCTATTAAGTAAAATATACTTTTCTCTTTATTTAAAAAGGATATTAATTTTCCAATGCTAAAAAGCAAAATCCAGAGGGAAAAGAATTATAAATTAGCTATAGCTTTTGTAATTTCATTGTATGTGTTTCGTTTAAAGTTTAAACACAGAGACAAACAATAATTGTACATTCCCTAATCAGTCAAGGAACCCTTTGAGAGAAAGAAGCTTTATCCATTGTTAGGAAAAGTAATTGGCATTCTCTATGTTTTTTTTATCAGAAAAGAAGACAGAGAGAATGAGAAGATGGACCTGACGACCAACCCTCTTTTTTTTATTTTATTTTTATTTTTTTCCTTCATACATGCATTATGTGGGGCTTCAAAGCTTAACCAAGTAATCATATCTCTATATTTATATTCGAAATTTTGACCAAAAGAAGATGAATGATAAATATCACCATCAATTATCTCCAGTGATAAATATATTTAATTTGTATGTAGTTAAAGGGTCATAACTAGGGTTAGAAAATCTGCCTTCGCATGAGACAACATGTCAACATCCGTTTCAATTGAAGTAACAAATCAGTCACAGTCACAACAAAAGACCTCTCTAATATATAATATATAATTATATATCCACCCATCCATAGGAGAAACTGAAAAGGAAAGCAATCCGGTCTTGTCCCTTGACCGTGCAACACAATCCGATTTCGTGTACAAAATTGTCCATATATGATATACCTAGCACGCATGTTGTTCCTGTGCATATACATTCTCAAATTGCTCACCCATATACAGTAACATTACTGGTGCAATTAATGACAAACACTGGGTTAATTAAGGGGAATTAATTGATCAAACACGGGTTTATATTATTAATAATCTGAAGCAAGTTTGATAGCTGCTTAATATCATTCTTGCTTTTATATACATTTCTTTTTTGGGCATTTGTTATGTTTACTTTACAGGAACAATGCATACGTATTTGTAGCAAGGTATGGCCCGTAGGCATACGTAGAGGCAGATCTATTGTAGCATAAGGTAGGACAACTGCTATATTCTGAAAATTCAAAACTAATTTATAAAGATAGAGTTTTAGATTTTTGCTCTATCCTGAAAATTAATATTGTCCTACCCTGAATAGTTGATTATCTAAAAGTTATGAAGTAAATTGTATTAGAATATTGTTTTGTTATTTTTGTTATTATTTTTTATCTAGTATCCGATTATCTAATGGGTTTGAATTCAATTATCTATTTAATAATTTCTTGTCCTGATCAGAATCCTACATTCTCCTCTGGCGTACGTGTCAAAAACTTTCCTCTTTGACCGGTCAAACCATATTTCATCATCTGCCAATTGTGCACATATATAATCCAAATACATTTATTTTATAGCTCTAGCTTACTACCTACTTTGCTTCTTTTTATTTTAGTTAAAACAAAAATGACAAGTTAGATTACACATTAAATAATATATATTACTTAAACCCAATTACAAGTTGTTTATATGACCAAGTATTGAATTTTAGTGTTTATCCTAATACAGCCAAATTTGACTGCGAATACAGACAAACCTACATTTGTTCATAAATTCAAGAACCGTTGTTTTAAATATAAAAAAAATGGCTTTCGTTGGACCCAACTTTTGCCAAGAGATGATAGGTTTTCCATATCCTGCGCGTCCTATTTATAAATTAATTAAACTTACATTCAATTTGATATGAACGGTAGAAGGATCGATCGAGTTAGGTGATCCGCAATTTTTTTTATTTACCACCCTCCTAAAATTCAAATTAAACAAATATCACCAACTTCTCAAATTTTAATTCCTACCACCACGCATACTCAATCTGCACACTAAGTTTTTTAGTGCGTAGACTGGATATGCGTACCAAAAAATATATATTTTTTAGTTATGTTCTAAATTTTTTGAAAATTTTGGACTATATGTTTATATTTGAACTAAAAATTATTACAACAAATTACATGCACAATCTAAGTAGTGTTTTGTACTAAGTTGGTGCGCAAATTGCTACAAATTATACGCACAATTCGATCAACATTTTATACTACAAATTATACGTAGAACAGAAGAAAAAAATAGTTCAAAAATTAAAAACAATTTAGACTAGAACTAAAAAAAAAATTGGTGCTCATAATGAGGGTGCACACCAAAAAAAAAAAAAAAAAAAAATCAATTTAGTGTGAATACTCAGTCCACGTACCAAAATATTTGATTTGTGAACTAAGTATGCGTGGATGGTAGGAATTGAATTTTGAAACGTTGGATGGTGTTTGTTTAATTTTAATTAATTGGAGTGGTAATTTAAAATTTTCAATTACGCGATCGAGGTAGGAGAGACAAATAACTAAGCAAAAAATAATAAAATAATGTTGGAATAATATAAAGGCCAACTAAAAAATATATATATGGGTAGATACCGCATGAAGGCGTTCAATAATAATCTTTTTATAATATATATATATATATATATATATATATATATATATATATATATATATATATATATATATATATATATATATATATATATATATATATATATATATATATATAAGATACACAAATTCATTAATTAGAGGGCTTTATTATTTGTACTTTTAGTTTGGAAAAGTAATGGAAGTCTATTTTTAAGTCTTGAAATAACTTTCATTTTAAAAAAAAAAGGTCCCACAAGACTGATCTCAGAATGAGAAAAAAGACGAGAAACTAATCAAGCCGGTTAATAAAGTCACAATCAAGCAAACAAAGACTTGAATTGTAAAGCTCCCATTATTTATTTTATTGTATTTTGCTTCGTTTCTATTTATTATTAATTACAAGTTCATTGGAGGAAATCACCTGCTTCTAAAATGCTTTGTGATCATCCAATCAATGAATTGAATCAGCAGGGGATGTCCGTTGGCATCAGATCAAATCCGATCTAATGTTCAATCAAAATCATCTGATTTGCATCAAAATTCATGTTACACTTAATTAATTTACACATTAATTGTACAATTAATATATCTTTATGTTGCTCACGATGAAGGCATGTGGGCATACATCTGCTCTACTTTAATTGATTAGGTTCACTTCAGGCGTATTACTATTTAGTATCTTTGACTTTGAGCAGGTGGGCAGCTGTGCGACAAGTTGCTGTTTTTTATATAACGGCATCACCTTTTTTTTATACATCTTCAGAAAAATTCACAACAATTTTCTTTAGAAATCACTAATTGCACCTAATATATCATTATGAGGGAATAATTAAGGATCATTCCAGTTTTGATAATAATTTTTTAAATCAATTCAAATGAAATTGAAATTGGTATGTGTGTATGTTATTTGACATATAAATAATCTAACAATCAAATTTAATGCAATTTATGTATTGTTTGATATTGCTTCAAGAACCGTTATTTTTTTTTTTTTTATAAAAGTGGATTAGATCCACCTGTTTCATATATAATATATTGAAACTAAGAATATATAGTGTCTTACAGTCACAGATGACCAATGATACCAAAAAGATACCATTATATAAGCAACCAATACCACAAACTATATAAGCAACGTAATAGTATCTGCGTAGAGGAACAAAATAAAGTAACTACATAACTAGAGGCGGAGCCAGACTTTCGAACTATGGGGGTCAAACATAAATTTTTTTCTTACTAAGTCAGATTTTCGAATTATGGAGGTCAATCATATAAAAATTTTCGCAGAAAATGAAGGTCATTTTTACCATTTCATGATATTTTATTGTAAAATATAACAAAATTACATATTAGTTAAAAAAAAAATTAAAAATGGGGTCAATTGACCTCCATACAACTTTATTAAATCCGCCTCTGTACATAACAGTATAACACTAAACCAGAATAGCTAAGATACAACTATGGGACCACACTGTCAGAAGAGGAGACTCTGTCAGATGAAGAAATAGAAGTAGAAGTAGACTCACTAATAAGGTAACCGACATCTATAGCACCTAACTCAATCCTGTCTTGCAAGTAGTCTCAGACTCTTCTAACTCAAGTGTTGGATCCTCGGATGATTGGTAGCTTGCTCTTTCTCAGGTATCGAAATTTGACAGCACTATCAGGCTGCCTACATGGTTCAGAAGGGAAACATCCACAAGCAAAAGCAAAATTAATTTAAAGAATGTATCATCATTTCTAGTCTACACCAGAAAGTGTGAGCAATTATTTGAGTTCCAATACTTTTTAAGGGAAGGAATAGGTGTATTATTAAAACAAATCTTGTTTTTAGTTAATCAGATAATCTATAGAGTAGCTGCCCTAACTAGTTCTACAAATCAGGTATCTTTTAAAGTGATTAAATAATCTATAAACCAAAGATCTTCAATAGAGGTACAATCAAAGTAAAATCCGTTATATTGTGCACTCTAAGACCATATAGCAGAGGCAAAAGAATCGTTAATTTTAAACTGTTAAAATTAAAATTAATTTGATGTGTGGTAAATGTATATTAAATTTCATCGCTTTTTCATAGACATAATATGTAAATAAGATAAATCACACATATAACGTTGCATTCAATTTAATAGATATTAATTTTTCACTAAATAGGCCAAAACCGGTGAGCAATGAAAAATCATAATACAGTCATTTAATAAAGAATTGTATCGGAGAAAATGCAATTTTTCTAGTGCCGAAATGCATATTTACTACCAGCTGCAAAGGGGTCCGGATCCCCTGAAGTAACTCAATTTTTGAGTTTTGGATCGAGACTGTCCACTTCTAGATGGATGATCTCGGATTCGAATTGAACGGTTCCGATCTAAAATCCAAAATTGAGTTGCTTCACTGAATCCGAACTCGCTGCAGAAGCACACCTACTGGTGATGCAATGGACATTTGCTATTAGCCTTAACGATACTTACATGCATCTTTTGAAATACTTATCACTTAAAAATTGTACTTTATGCATAGATTATCTTCTTTTCTTTCCACATTAATTTTTAATGATATTAATTATATCATTAAATTGACTTTCAACGATCCAACAAATAAGAGTTGAGAACAGGGACTTTAAATTTAGTTCGCAACTCATATACCTTAACCTTACTTGGATTTAATTTGAATCTAGTTTGAGCTAGTTCGATTAATTAGAATTTCGACTGGCCCAAGCTCAAAATCATTTAACTTAACTTGCCTGACGCAACTTGAGAGAGATTATATGCGGTTATATATATTAAAAAGCCAATTTGAAATTTGTGCAAATTTTATTATAAGTCAACAAAGTATTAGTAATTAATTTTTTTTTATCTCAAAACAATATCTGCAAAATAATATTCTTCTGTGCTTGCAGCATGCTGAGCTCCACAAATTACAATTTATGTTGTTAAGATAATAGCTAATTAAGTGGTGACAAAATCATAACCAATCCAACACGATTTCAAATTTGGTTCGATTCAATATTTTAGAAAAATTGAATGACTTGTGATCCGAACATGATCCAAAAAATTGAATGACTCGAAACTAGATCTGATCTCCAAAGTCAAACGGACTCGAACAGGATTAAAACTAAATCCGACCCGTAATCTGATTATTTCAGAAAATAAACCGACCCGTCCCGCCGATTGTCTTTTTTTGAAAATATGCACAGAAGCTGTGAAGTTGTAAGGGAGAATCGAACTCTCGACCTTTGGGTACAACAATCTTAGGACTTTTTTCTAGAGGTGTTCATTGGTTCAAACCGAACCGAACTAAGCAAACCAAAGTTTTAATTCGGTTTCAAAAATAGAACCGAACCGAACCGAACCGAACCAAAGTTTTATTTTGGTTTGTTCGGTTCAATCCGAAATATATCAATTTTTTAATTTAAAGCAATTGTTTTGTAATAAACCAAAGTATATTAAGAAATAAATCGGGATATTAAGAAATAGACCAAAGTATTTAAAGCAATTGATTAAGAAATAAACCGAAATATTAAGAGATAAACCGAGGCGGTCCGGACCAAATTCATAATATATAAAAGTTCGGTCGGTTCGGTTATTTCGGTTTTGAAAATTTCAAACCGAACAAAACTGAAGTTATAATTCGGTTTTAAAAAGCAAACCGAACCAAACCATTAAACCAAAAAAACCGAACCGTTTGAACCGATCTAATTTGATTCGGTTCAAAACCGATTAAACCGGACCCAATGAACAGCCCAAGTGCTACCTCCCCTTAATAATTAGTTTGGTCTCCCACCAATTTAAAGCATTCTATTTCTAGGGAACAGCGCAGGTGAAACAAAATGAGAAAGGGAACCATCTTCCGAGTTCCAAAATATACTTTGGTCTTTGGGCCTTTGGGTCAGGCTCAGGCATGCTTAATTATTTCTTATTCATGTCCTTTCAATTTTTTATTTTCTGAAAAAAAAATACCTTTGCTCATGAGCAAGGAGAAAGGATGAATAAAATAAAATAAAAAAGCTGCCTAACTTCTTCTAATCAACTGTAGGACAATTAATTATAGTTAATCGCTTTGATTGATTGTAATAACTCTAACATCTGCACTGGCATAAAAATGCAATAGTGCAAAAGCAAAGAGGAACAAAAAAAATATTGCGAGTAATCACAAGTTTATTATTTTTTTCTATGGCGAAATTAGAAATTAAAAATTAAGGAACTGAATAAATAAATGTAATGTAATTATACGTATCTAAATAGTAGATATATATTGTATAGTTTAATATATATTATGAAAATAATTATGTATATATCAATTGATATTTGTTCCGTATCCATTTAATATATTTGATCCATATCCGTATCAGTCTAATATCCAATCCGGAAAATAAAAGCAGATATAAATATGATTTTACTAGTATCTGATCTGTTTGCACTCTAAGTAGGAGAAAATATGAAATTAAATAGAGTGGGTCTATGGTACTATGCATATTACGATTTAGTCTGTAATACGAATCAATTATTTTATTTTTAAAATTCTAACGGTCGATCCAAACCGTTCAAAATAATTTTCATATGAATATATACTTGCAGACCAAATTTATATTTTTTTAATTTTTTTTACTATTTTTAAGATAGATAGAACATCATTATTTTTGGATGGTCCAGAATTTTCAGATCAAGTGATTTTCTATCTATCTTAAAAAATAGTAAAAAAATTCTAAAAAATATAAAATTCGGTCTGCAAATACATATTCATATGAAGATCATGTTAGACGGTTCGGATCGACTATTAAGATTTTAAAAATAGAAATATTGACTCCTATTACGGATCAACCCGTGATATGCATAATACATAAACTCACTCAATTAAATATATATATTTTTTTCTTGTAAAGCAGTTTGTTCTTCCATACCTGTTTACGGAACATCTTTTTATATATATATTATTATTTTTTTCTTTTTTATCCTAATTTGTGCCAACATTTTAGATTGCTGAGTGTACAATCAAGCTTTGGAACTTACAATAAAGGTGTCTAGTAATTAACAAAGGCCCCTTAGGCTTTCAATGTGGGACCTCGTTGGCTTTGGTTAATTCAATCCATTTAAGTTAATAACAAAACAAAACAAAAAAGGTGAAACACATGATATATAACAGGACGCCGCAAGGCAAAATGGCTGCACTATGACCACCGACCAAGTTTTAAAAGTGTTTACTGATTGATAAAGATGATAGAATAATTTAAAATATATTACATTGGTATTTATATTTGCTTTGTTATTTAACTTCCATTTGAAAGAACTTTGCCACTCAAAAATTAAATAACACATCTAATTTAATAGCTAAAATACTGTCTGTTGTACAGAGATCGTATAATTAAAATATAATACTAATATTGAAATGAGTTCAAGAATTTTAACCTTACTTACATGTTTAACAACAATAAAAAGGAATTGAAATTGAGAACATAATAGGTTTGATGGACTCCAAAACTATCCGATTTATTTTAAGATTCGTGTGCATGAAATTGATGCGAACACACACGAATATTAATACTGGAAACACATAGATCTTAAAATAAATCAGACAGTCCTGAAATCTAATGAACTTAAAGTTAATCCGTTGAGCATCGGACCTACTCCGCAATCATCGAAACTATCTAATTGATCTCAAATTGCGGTTCCAATCTCGAGCACTTTGAATCTTATGTAAATAAAAGTTATGATGTAAGACCGATCGAGTTATTTCCACAACTTGGAGTTGTGCAAGTTGGAATAATTCATTGTAAAAATTAAAAATAACGATAAATATATAGTTACTTCACCTATAAATTTAAATCGAGCCCATTAATGAAATCTCTGCTTATGTCAAATTAAGTCAAACAAGCACGGGCGAAAGCATGCATGTATATATTTCGGCAGCTAATTATTGTCCATTAGCAGTTTGAAGGCTTTTTTTAGTGGAGTTGCCTTTAGTTTTTGATCCAATCCCATCCTTACACAACTAGTTCATGGTTAGTGGTCACTGTACGGATGACCAAAACCATAATTATATGTAGGTATCATTATTTAGCTTTTTATCCACACACATATATAATGCTATCCAGGGAGAAATGAACCCAGCTAATTAAGCTTGACTAGCTTTTCATTACACAAACACTTTTTTCTCAACAACAAAAAAAAAAAAAAAAGATTACACAAACACTCTCTCAGGATTTTCCCCAAAAATACCCTGTATTCTATCCTATTTGCTATGAAAGCCCAACAAGCTATCGCAATTTAGAGTATGCCTACCGCCGTTAAAACCAACAAAAAAGAGGAAAAAAGGAATAGAGTAATAACTAATTTTTGTTTCGCAAAAATTCATCCAAATTAAGTTAATTATGTTGAACAATTAAAGCAGCGATGACCAAAATGATATAAAAATAAAAATATAAAATATAAAAACAGTAAATTATTGCAACTCAAAACAGCACCATTTATATGCATGGATATATCGAACAAACTTTCTCTCTGTTATTTTTTAGTCAATATCTTTAATTTTCATTTTACATTACTTTCTAGCGACTTTTAGTTTTAAAAATTCATGTCCTGTCTCTCATCTTTCCATACAGTGCCTCTGAAGTCATTTCTTTCCAAAACTTTATTCACTGCTCTTTTTATCATTTTCTTATAAATTAAGGGGCTGATCTAAAGTTGGTAAATTCGTGGATGTACAAAGTATAACATACTTGTACAATTCCTATGATACATAATGTTGGTTTCAATTTACGATCAACATAAGATTGTACAAATATAAACACCCAAGGTAACTGTTTTAACAACAAGAGAACACCATATGTGCACTCTTATAATAGATTTCCTTCCGTACCCGAGTTCTTATTAAAATTCAAAACGAACACCATCAATAGCAACTTAAAGGCAAGCATCTCTCTAAACATATCTCTCAGATCGAAACTACCAATTGCAATTAAATTGTTTCCTTTCAGATTTCTGGTACAGTCACGATTTTTATTTGACTCATGATTAACAATAATTATTTATCATAAAATTTAAGCTTTTCTATTGGCCCACTTTTTCTAGCTGCATTAAATTCTCCTATTACACTTCTAATGTCAATAATACTTTAATTTCTTATTTTCTTTCAATCGAAACCCAAGCTAATTTAATAATTAAGGAAAAACAATATCTTAAATTTAAAACGCGAATGATAAAAAGTTGTAATACATGAATATCTCAATCAAGCAAAAAGTAGTTGGGCAAGCTCCAGTGCTATAGTTTTAATATGAATACCTGGTCTTTGGAGGTCCCATGCATTTTAATCTAATTGAATATCTAGCTAGTATAGTATATATGTATGGGGAAAAAAAGAGATATATAATAAAACTGTAAGCCTACGTGGTAAACAAACTCTTTGAAAAATGGCAAGATGTACTCCATTAGGGAGACAATCAACTATTAATTATTCAAAAAAAAAAAAAAAACCTAAATCATCCTCCTATATATACCTTAGAGCTTGACCAAAATGTTTCAACACGTAATCGATCGGTAATTGTACACTGCCACAAGAAAAGGAAAACAGCAACAAACCCTAATTAAGAAGAAGAAGATAAAATGACAGGAACTGGATCTCCATGTGGTGCATGCAAATTTTTGAGAAGAAAATGTGCGCGAGGATGTGTTTTCGCACCATATTTCTGCCACGAGCAAGGTGCGGTCCAGTTTGCAGCTATACATAAAGTGTTCGGGGCAAGTAATGTGTCGAAATTGCTGACCCACCTGCCAGTGACTGATAGGCCGGAGGCTGCCATGACGATATCTTACGAGGCACAGGCCAGGGTGCAGGATCCTATCTATGGTTGCGTGGCACACATCTTCGCTCTTCAACAACAGGTGCCCATTAATTATTGTTTTCTTTTCAATGTTTTTCATTGATTTTTATTAAAACATTAATTAAACTTATATATTATAATTAAGGATATATATTCTGATTCACTAATTAACTTGTCATAATTTGAATATTTTCAATTTGTATTAATTATACCGACACAAGTGTGCTCCAAAAGTGTTTAATTATGATTTCATTTCACTTTTTTAGATCATTATATATATATGGTTTCATTTTTGTAGTTTAAAGAGATTCCTGCAGTTTTATTTATTAGTTCCTGAATTGGGCCCATCTTTTATTAGGCAGTAGGCACAGTCCATAAATCCCGGAAACAATTAAGTTAAATTTGGTCTAAATTTTCATGTTATTTAGAATTGGGATTGGGACCCTACATGCACAAAAAGAAAACTGCAAAGACTATTTCCAATCATTGCTTTTCATCATGTATATATTTATATATTTATATATTTATATATATTTTTTTAATTTCACAGGTAGTAAATTTGCAAGCACAACTAGCATCTCTGAAAGGCCAAGCAGCACAAGGCTACAGCAATAATAATAATACCAACTCTTCCTCTACTTCACACCCTCAAAATGACTATAACTTTACATCCAAAGTTCCTCCTTTCGGACATTATTCCAGCTCTTCAATAAATCATCATGACATGCCTTTCTACGAGAACGGCTTTACAAGCTCTAGCTCTAGTTCTATGGATCAGTCTTGTCAGAGTTATGGCGACACCGACTCATTTGACATGGGTGACCTCCAATCAGTCGCATTTGCGTATCTCAACGGCCATAGTAACAAATTCATGATGCAATAAATTAAATTTAGTTACATAAATTTTGCTACTAAGCTTTTCTTATGTAAGAGATTGATAGGTTTTTACATAATTAATCCATTTAATTCTAATTTCTATGTGAACCAATTGAGTGTTAAGAGAATGCTATATGATTGAACAATAATTAATGTAGCACTGTAATCAATTGATTTACCACTTAAATGTTAGCTTTATATGATTGAACAAGGGTCCTACTTGTCAGAACCTTGGCCCGATCAATTTGGACCGAAACTCAAGGAACCTCCAAAGCTATTTTGAGCATTATTTCTCTCAGTGGACCGTTGGAAAGTAAATTAAGTAAATAGAAAACTTTACAATGATTTTTATCATTATTTTAACTGAACAAAACAAAAGTAATGTTAGACCAAGGCACCACATTTGACATTCCCTAAACGTTTAGTTGTCAGTAATATATCCTCTCAAAACATCTTACATTTGGAAATAATGCCCCCAAATTCAGCACAGCTATTTATTCTGCCTAAAACAAAGAAACATTCATTAACTTGAGACCTGTGCGGTATTATATATTCTTCAGGGTCCTTCTAGTAAAAGCTGCTTTGAACTTGTGCATACAAGTGTTAGAACTTAGAAGTGTTAAGTCTGTCTTTCCAAGTTATGTTTTTTTCTGGCAAACAGTTGTGTACCAGTTGGTAATGGTTAAGTAATAGTATCCATGATGGTGTTTATGTGGAAACCGAACAGAGACACTTCTAGAATGTGAAGGAGCTGGTATGGTATGGCTCTGGCTGGTAACCATTCACCATTAAGAGATATCTGAGGTTATCTTAGATGAAATCAGTGTCTAACACTAGCCACTCACCGTTATAAGGTGTGAGTGAGAATTTGAGGGTCGTCTTTTATAGTCTGGTTTTGTGAACCGCGTATCCATGCTATTTATTTTAGAAGAAGAAAAGAACAGTTCTTACGTTTGTGAGCCAATTAAGGGAACCACAACAAAAATGTACACAATTTTTAAAATAAAAAAAGGTACTTTAACTAATTACTACTTAAGTGTGATAATGTCAGCATTCCCCTTTAGTATGCAATTGATTGTACTCGATCACATTAATGTAAATGCATTCGATTGGTTGGACCCAAGCCCACAATGGACCTTTTCTTTCATTTTTTTTTTTTTGTTAATAATTAAATATGGGCTTTTCATTGTTGTCGGCCTTTTTGTGTCTGGCAGGCCCGGCTGCTTCACAAATAAATTTTCCAACGTACAATTTGAGAACTGTGCTCCGCTGCTTAGATGAACAGAATTTTTTATTTATAGAAATTTATTAAAATAATATAAAGAATTGATAAACTTTGTGAGAATTTTGATTCCATAAAAAAATCTTTTCTAGTTGTTCTGAAAGTCCATTCAGAAATAAAATAGAGGCAGGGACTTTTTTTTAACAATAACATATATTTTATACAGACAATAATCATGTACATAGTACCCAAATCACTTCTACGAATTTTTATGAATTTATGGAGTACCTATTTCAATTTTGTCTGGCTAATAGGTTTACTTGGTTTAACTGAGACTCAACTGAGGAGTCAAGAGGCTCAACTGGGCCTTAATTGGGACATAACATATTTATTAATTAGTTACAAGATCAACATTTGAATAAGACTGATGGTTAACTGAGGATTGATATAGCAAAATTGGGGCATATGATGAAATCAGGGACTGATTCAAATGGACTTAGGGGTATGCAAATGCTTACCTCTGAATTTGAATTTTTTTTAAGACTCGATATAATTTATATCATGTGCCTACCTCTGGTCCAGCAGAGTGTTTATCCCTAATCCATAAATAATTAAAAAAATACGGCACAATAATCAGAGAAATAACAAAAGATTTGTCTCAGTACCCTAGACACTATTATAGCTAAATTAAACAAGATTCGATATTTCAGTGATTTTTCATGTTATGCATATTTACATGTTTACTTTTATGTCATGTTTAAAACTGGTGAGAGCCTGTTTTGACAATATTTCAAGTTAGTGTTCAGGTTATTGCATAATTCATCTCATTGCTACCATAATTATATATAAAAAATAACACAATACCTAATATGATGGCATTGCATAGATGACAGATATGAAGAATAAACTACCACACGTATTTTCTTTTATTGTTTAAAAAGATGAGAGAGAATCTTGTGTCATATCTCAATCCAATTATTAGATCCTTGCAAAAATCTCACAATCACTTATCATTATTTAGCAAAAAATAATTCACATCCATTTGTTTATAGTGATATAAGTAAAACATACTATGTAACAAAAATTAATTCGCTCCAAACTTTTATCACTTCAAAAATTTCTTAACTTTTCTTAACTTTTGGTGATAATGATATGATATAAATATAGAATATATTGTCACTTCAAATTTTTCATAACTCAAACTTTTGTTTTATGTACTCTGCATGCATGTTTCAAATTTCAGAGAGAAAGGTGATAATATACTGTCACTTTAAACCTTTATTAACTCAAACTTTTATTTAACAATGTTTCAGTTTAATGCTCATATTCCTACATAAAATCCATCTCATATGCTAGTGCGAAATACTATAGAGTCACATACTTACATGAATAACAAATTAACATTGTAAATTTACAATAAATTTAACATATTGACATAATTAAACTACATTTACAACAAATTTAATAATTATAGTAGATTAACTAATTAAACTATTTTGCTAATTTACATTGTAAATTTAAACTTTAAAAAAAACTTTACACTACAAAAATTAATTATATCTTCTTTTACACTACATATTAATTTAATTAAAGAAGAGAGAAGGATAATCGGGTAGAAGTGGAGGTAAATAGGGTAACCTTACAAATGCCACATGAGGTAACTAAATAATTAAAAAAATTATTCTGTTATCCTTAAATTTGATTTTTTTTTTAATTTGTGGAATATGCGGTGAGGCGAGGGTGTAATGGTGTAGCATAACCGAATAATTTTTATTTTGATGATTTTTATAATTTGAGTAATCAACCGGTTTTTATTTATTTATTTACGTTTTATAAATTTGTTTTCCAAAAAATGGCATGTATGGTTAATTTGCCTGATGGCCTACTGACGTATTGGAGATAATAGGGATGTATTTAGTGATACAAAGATATGTTGGATACAGGGGCGGATCGAGAATTTCCGTCAGAAAGGGGCATGAAAATAATGAATCAGATTTGAATAGTTAATTAGATTCAAACCTGCTAGCTAGTCGGATACTAGATAAAAAAAAAAAAAAAAAAAACAATGTTGTAATTTCTAATTTTCAATAATCTATAAATATTATAATTTTAATAGTTATAATTACTTTCGAACCTATAAATTTATATAAAATTTCAAAATTTAAAGATAAGCAGTTGTCAGTTGACCTGTCTGAGCTAGACTTGGTACGCCTAGCTCGATACCTGTTGACAAGTGACAATTCATTATCACATAATAATAAGTTGATATTTCAATATGTATCAACAAAATTTGATTTTCTTCTTATCCACTAAAGAGTAAAGAGTCACGGTCGAATGTCGGTGTCACTTGAGCAGATGGAAACCGGAGACGGCCAGACGGGGGTGAAGAGCTGGAATAATGTCTCTGTCTATACCCCACCTGTAAGTCAGTGATACGAGTAAATTATTTTTTTTTTATATGAAAATAGAAACGTTAATTTCTTAATTTTTAAGTTCAAAACGCGGACCATCGTTTTTATTAACAATCCAAAGGTCCAGAAATATTATTGATCATCATTTAACAAAACCTGGCCCATCTTGAATTCACGTCCTCTGAGATATCTCAAAGTTTGAGAGTTTTTATGGAATATCTCAACCGTTCAAAAACGTTTTGCACAAATCGCAAAGAACAAATAATACTGCCCCCGCACACGTCGGTCACGCAAAAGTTGAGATATCTCAGAGGATACGCACTCGCCCATATTCCAACCGGATGTCTCCTCTCCTCCTCTCTTTTCCTAATCAAAAGCCCCCCAAATCCATTTTTCTCTAGAATTCTCTTCCACCTACAAGGTACAAGCTATTTCTAGCTTTAACCAATTCGCTCGATCTCGAGGTAAGGGTTTTCCCCTTCTAATTGACATGGATTGCATTTAGATCTGATCTGCTTGTATAATTACCGCCAACTCATTCACTGATTAATACGGATTTATATATTAGCTCGCGGGAAAAGCGGATAGTTCTCTTGATCGTCGACTTCATTTTGTCAGGATTAGAACCGTGGAATTCTCCAAATTTTCGTAGAACGATGAATTCAAGGAGGTCAGTTTACTGTAATTTCTTTTACTAAACATTTTTTTTTCTTCAGAATTTCTATTCCTCCGTTCACATCAATATTAGTATTATTCTGTTTACTTTTTCACACTAAACCTTCTTCTTCTTCTTTTCAGTTTGTTATTTTTTTAGGAAACTTTTCAGTTGGTTATTGGTATTGAAATCTAGTTCATCCCTAAAGTTGATTGCAAAATCTAAAAGTTTGGGGGCCAAATGATGAGTTCTCTTGTAATTTTCTGAGTAGTATTAAGCTCCTGCTGAATCCTCTTTTTAAACTGAGAACCATCAGCTGTGTTGTACGTTATTATCTAAATTGCTGTGTGGATTATCTATCTGATAGAGCTGTCTTTAGGGACATCCGAGGAAGCAACAGCAGAGCAGCATTATTTGATGGAATTGAAGAGGGGGGAATTCGTGCGACGTCATATTCATCCCACGAAATTGATGAGCATGACAATGAGAGAGCCGTGGAAGGGCTTCAGGATCGAGTCAATATTCTCAAGCGGGTATTTTCTTAAAATTTTAGCGTGTTTAATCTAATTTTAGTAGAGTCAGTCATTTATATTCCCAACTTATTGATTTGCAATGACTTATATAGTATTAGCTTTTGGTTTAAGCAACTAACAAATGTAACCTTGTTCTCTCCTCGTCCCTATGGCTAACACCACCTTAACTCTTATCTTTGATTGCTTCACTTATAAAGAAGGGAGGAAAACAAATAAATTAAATCTTCTTCAAGATTAGCAACTGCAAGATTGAACTCCAAAATTTTAAATACAAAACCAAATCCTTCTTCAAGCTGTGTTTTAAAGAGAAAAGCTATAATCACTAAAATTGCATTTGCGCATATGAGAATGAATAGATTGGGCTGAAATGAGGAATTCCTCTTAAGGTCTAAAAATTCATCACTGAACCCCTCCCCTAGCTCCACCAATCTTTTCCACCTCTTTTCTCCTCTCTCTTTCCAAAATTTGCTAATTATACAATCTATGACCAAATCTAAGGAAACTGTGGCATCAGGTGAATCAACAATATTATCTCATTTACATTTCAAGGCAATTTTGTCTCATGTCATTTCCTGTTTGTTGCTTCTTGAAATTGTTGAGTTTTGGTACTTTGTTTTGTTTTTTCCATTCTTACATATTTGGTTATGGTGACCAAGTGAACTTGTGTGAATTCTGGTGACAGTTTAATTAATCTGTACAGAGTGGTATTGAGCTTAGTAACAACAAATAAATACTGCTAGGTTGTACATGTTAATAAGTGCCAATGGTTTACATAGAGTATAGACTTGTCAGAAAAAAAATTCTGTTAGAATCTAAAAAATAAATAGAAATCTGTGGAGGGCCATTTTTAGAATTTGACTATCTCAGCTTCATCCCAGATACTATTAGTGTAGTTCTTCACGCTCCATAGAATACACACTTAGCTATTGCATAATGTATACCTGATTATTGCAGAATGCACACTCGTCTGTTGCAGAATGCACACTCGTCTATTTCAGTTATCACAATTGTTGACAGCTGTCACGTGATTTGATTTTAATAGTTTTCCACAGCTGTGTTGAACTATTGGACTCATTTTCACTATCTCCCAAAATTGCACGCTTAGCTATTGTAGAATGCACACTCAGCCATTACAAAATGCACATTCGCTGCTTTGACTTACAACTGAAAAGACAATTTTTATCCAGCATTTGAGGAATATTTTTTGTTTATCTCAGCTCTTGACTATCCTGTGTTCCATGTAATTAAGGATTTAGGTTTAATTTTACCTTCAAATATTCTTTTGGTTATGACTGCCTTTGTGAAGTTATCTCTGGTTAGCATTTGTTTGACATTGAGGACAACTGGATAAAGATAGGTCAACAAAAATGTAAGATAATAAACAAGTTATAATTTATGGTATATATTTTTTATTTTCAAAGTATGTTCTTACTTCATTAGACAACTTGGTTTAGGTTGTTATCTCTTCCTTTTCTTGGTTGCAATTAGCATTAGGAAGCAGTGATCTTTCATAGTGTGGTTGGTAGCTGGTAGTTGGTGGGACAAAAGTGGTGTCTAACAATAAAGTTTCAGTTGCATCTAATGAACAGTTAATAAATGGAAGATAGTGTGATCATGTAATTAAGTAACATTTTCATAGGTTAATGGTGAATGAGGGATGGATTGCATAAACTTTGTATGGAATAGTCAATAAATGCTAGATAGCAGGATTGTGTGACCAATTGACTAATTAATGTGATATAATATGATTAATATTGAAAGCAGGATGGATTGCTGGGTCTATAAAAAATAAAGTATTATAGATGTCATATGGAAGATAAATATATGTTATGATTGGTCTATTAAAATGAAGTATTATGGATTTTATATGTAGGATAAATATATGTTATCCTAGGGTTGCACAGCAATAGGCATCAGCATTTAGAATTACACAATAGACCTTTCTTAAAACTATTAATGATGCACACTCCTGAAATTTAAAATTACACACAGACCATCCTTTTATGTATTATATTTCTTTCACTTGATAGAGGGCAAATGTGCTATCAAATTTTGATAGACTAAAAGACAAGATAATGGAACTTCTGTCGAATGAAATTTTAGTACCTAAATCATTGTAGAAGGTTGGTTATGGTTAGGTTTTTGAAGGAGTAAAGATGAGATAGATGAGGGCCCTCAGATTTGGACACAAATTTTGTCCATGGAACTCACTATATTTTTCACTAATTAACATCTCAGTGAATGTTTCATACACCTGCCTAAACAATCTGGGATATTGTTTTCTTTGGGCATTCAACGGTAATTTTCGTGGTCACTTGCTCTTGCCGCCTACTTGAAGCTGCTTCTTTAACTAGTCCAACACCATGCAACCCCTGTAGAGGTTGTTGTGTTCATATATGACTGTATTATGCAATGTTTAGCATGTTGTTATGAAACATTTATGAAAATGCATGGTGCACAGTTTGCAAGCAAGGTTGCACTACTAGGGGCCAATGACCACGGGAAACCCCGCAATGCTTTCCGAAATGTATCCCCTCCAAAACTTTAACTATCCAATGATTTGTAAACAAAGTAGTGCACTTTCAGGGTACAATAACCATGAGAAACCCTGTGAGAGGCTCTTCCCAAAATGTATTTCCCCTGTAAACTTGAAGAATATCATGGCTGCACTGGCTACAGTTAAAAAATAATAATTAAAAGACCAGCCGTCTAAAAGCTGACAGAAATCATTATTTCATCTCGTAACATATGTTAGGTATTGGCTCTGTAAATGGCTTAAAGAAAACCAACATTGTAAATAAAATTCTCTCTTCTTATAAGGTATGTTTGGATGCACGAGAACAGCGCTTGCTCAGAAGAGTGTTGTCATTCTCATTTGGATGCAATCTAAACATGTTTCTCAATCTTTGGAAGAGCGTTGGGATAGCGCTATTTTACTTACCCAACATCTTGTAGGAACAATGGGTTAGCACTATTTTGGTGCAGTCTATGTTTAGTGGACTAAAGTTGCCATGCAAAAAATGCACTCGTCTTAAAATACCGATTTTTTGTGCTTTTTAGAACAGACAGCTAGCAGATTTTAGGATTTAAATCCATATCTACGCATCCCCTCACTATAATTGGACTTGCCTGTCATCAGAATGATAGACCATTGCCTGAAAAACTGGTGTGGTTTTTCCAATATTTAGAATTTATACTGAATATGTTAAAAAACAAGACAGCTTATCAAAATTTCAGGGTTAATAATCTCATAACCAGAATCTTAATTTTCATTTTCTTTTTCTAGTTGTTGGCACTAAAATGTTATATTTTCTGAATGTTTCTTTGGTCGATTCTTTGTTTTCATTGGGCAAAATGGAAATTGGGAATTCGACCATTTAATAGGATGTACTTAGAAATATTAAGAACAACAACATAATAAGACTAAATAATAATAGGATGAAGCAATGTAGCTTAGTTGTAGCTGTTACTATCTTTACAAAAATCAAACCTGTGTCATAGTCACCTGACCTTTTTAGAACTCTATCTACCTATTTCAATGGAACAGGTTAGATGTTTTCTCCTGCTTTTATTTTGTTCAGTTTTATTTTTAATTTTTTATGTATTATTTTTATATTTTGGAAACAAATGACAGATAAATTTGTTTTGACCATTCCTCTCTTTCTCTATTTTTCTAATCTATCTAAATCAAGCGAATCTTTATCCTTTTTTCTTTCGACAATTGACTGGTAAATGCTGTATTTTTTTTTTTGCTTTCCTGCAGTTGACAGGTGATATACACGAAGAGGTCGAGGGCCATAACCGTATGCTTGACAGAATGGTCTCTCTCTCTCTCTCTCTCTCTCTCTATCTCTCTGTGTGCGTGCATGCATGGTTACCATGAATTATTATATCAGAGATGATTCTCTAAATGAAAATGTATTGATTCTGCAGGGAAATGATATGGATGCATCTAGGGGAATCCTGTCTGGAACTGTTGACCGCTTCAAAACGGTAAATTTTAGATTCAAAACGAGAACCTATACTAAGAATTACCATACTGTCTGTACCAGTTAGTACCCAATTCAGTCATCAGGGATGGACGCATATGTATACAGAATAGGTGTCAACTGACCCCTTATTCTTTTAAGAAAAATGACCCTGGAACTCTAAACTTGATCCTTGAACTTCATATTTTTTTAAGATTGACCGCTATACTGTCCCCGGCAGAAGTTTTCTATGATTGACTTGCCGGCCCCTGTTTCCTATTTAGTGTCCAATAGTTTAATTAGTGCTCAGTGACCAAGCCCTGTGAACTGTAGGCCTAGTACAAATGGTGACGGGCCTTGCCTCTCTACAGAGAGACATAGGTTCAATTTCCGCAAGAGGCATTTAAAAAAAGGGGGAATTTCATGTATATCCCTCAAAAGTTTCAATATTACGTATTTATCCCTCCAAAATCAATAATTACATATTTATCCTTAAAAATTGTAGAAACTCACATATTTGTCCAATCTAACTCTATTATATATCAAATATCTCCAAAAATAATTAAAAAATATTTTTTAAGCATTAAAATTTATTTTATAATATTAATTAATATTGTATTGACCACTATACCCTTTCTTCCTCACTCCCTTTACTGTGCTAACTTTTAAAAACTCTGTTTTTTTATTAATCGAAATTAAATAAAAATATATCGTTAAAAATGAAAGGTTTGCGGAAAATTCAAAAATGAGTCAAACTGGTCGGTTTAACCCGTCCCACTTAATTCGCCCATCTTACAGCAAAATGAAGACATACTGTAATAATTGGTATTGTACGGTTCAGTACTGGCAGTCTGGCACCAGTATGGTTCAGTGCTGGTACTGGTACGGCTATGTACTGGTACTGGTACGATTTAATACTGCTTTCTAACACACTGGCCTTAGAAATGAAAATAGAAAAAGGGTAAAATGGGAATACATAGAAAATTAATGTTAAATATAATGGATTGGACATATGTGAGTTTCTACAATTTTTAAGGATAAATATGTAATTATTGATTTTGGAGGGATAAATACGTAATATTGAAACTTTTGAGGGATATACATGAAATTCCCCCTTAAAAAAAAATTGTAGATGTGAAACTTGTATTTTGTACTATAATATTTAACTGGTAACATAACATTTTGTACAGGTATTCGAGACCAAATCGAGCCGTAGAATGGCTACTCTTGTTGCCTCCTTTGTGGCTCTTTTCTTGCTTGTCTATTACTTAACCAAGTGATGGACTTACTGTACAAAACTGTTATTGCTTGTAAAAAGGCAGCTGCAATGTGCAGCTCTAGAAGGAGAAAATCGTGTGTTACCTGCTTATATTAAGTCATACTGTTGTAGAGGATGACCTAAAGTCTGTTATGTCATCTAATATATGATGTGACTGATAAAGAGTACGGGTTTAGTTTGATTACTGTTCCTATGCTGCTCTACATTTTGGAAATGCTTTTCAATTTTAAGCTGTGGGTGAGTCCTGTTGTTCAATTAAATAATCTTTCTATTTTTCTTTGAAATTAAATTCTCTCAACTTGGGAAGGTAATAGATCTGCAGCATAGTATCTCGCATTCGTTCAGGTCACTGTTTGATTCTTTCTTGGGTTTCATTAACATTATATTTCAGATAATATTGGAATTTGGTCGCCCATGTGTGGTATTTTATAGCTTTGTACCAGATCAAGCCATCAAGCAATTGTAGGTCATGGATAGTGTGGCATTTCACTTTAAAAATAACTAGGAAGTACAAGGAGCTAAGTGAGAAATTCTGGTGTTTTATAATTATACCGTGATACTCTTACGTAAGACACTCGGTGCTCACAATTTTTTAGCAATATAGGAGAATCCATAGCTATTTCCATGTAGATTTGCTGGGCATATTTTCTAGAAGGTTCGGTAGCAGATATTTGCTTCTCTCCATTTGCACTAAATTTAATGGATGGCACCAGACCCAACTGAAATGTAAATTTCAGGTTGTACTTGTATGGCATAAATTACTCCGGACTAGACGCCAGGCTTCTATATTTTAACGTTTTAGTGGCCATGGGTTGTGCTGTATGAGAATCTATTATGTTTGAATTTTGCAACAAAAATAAATTGTACTTTTATTTGGAGAGAAATTAAGGCCAAATTAATGTTTAGTGGTCATGAGTTGTATGATGATTTAAGACCTTCCTAGAAATTTGGTACATATTTGGAGAGAAACTGAAGCCCAAACCCAATAACCCTCCCCCTCTGGTTTTACGGGAGGGGAACGGTTTTGTCCGAAGCGCTTTAGACTGGAAGTCTGTCCAAACTCCAAAGCGTTTCTCCACCGTAAAATATAATTTTCTTCAAAAAATTTTAATGCTGAATGACGTTATCTTCTCCGCCGTTAAAAGAAAAGATACTCGCACAGTCGCCATCTCCAACTCGACAATATCCCAAAGGGCCAAAATACGCACCACACCAGTCGAGTATTCAAAAAAAAAAAAAAAATTCCCAAAATACAACGTTCTAAATTCTGTTCTTTTTTTTTTTTTTTGATAAAATGGGGTTAAAACTAGTGTTCTTCTGGCGGGCGGACCGGGACGGACCGGGTCAAACCCGTGCGGGTTCACGGGTTGGCCGGGCACGGGTTCGGCGGGTTCAGGGGGTTCACGTATACGGGTAAAATTTTTGAAACTCAACCCTTGCCCGCACGGGTTGGCGGTCTGGGCGGACCGGGTAGACGCGTTGGGATGGTCCGGACGGTCCGGACTGGGTTTTTTTATGTTTTTTTTTTCTTTATTTTTTGTTTGGTTTTTTTTTTGTACAATCTAGATTCTAAATTTAGTAATTAAATACAATAGTTTAGTAATGATAAAATTTTGATTAAATACAGTAGTTTAGTAATTAGATTCTAAATTTCTTTTAATTAAATAACAATTTAGATTTTTGAAATATTTGAAATGTAATGATATGTAATGAAGATTGGAGTAATAAACTATTTAACAATAGGCAGGTAGGCGGGTACGGGTAGGCAGGTAGGCGGGTTGCGGGTTCGGCGGGTTTCGGTTTCAAAAACTTGACCCTTACCAGCATTTTTACCCGGTCCACCCAAACCCTCGAACCCCCCAAACCCGCGGACGGACCGGACCGGGTGGTATGCGGGTCACGGGTGGACCGGACCGGGCAGCGGGTCGCGGATAGAAATTAGAACACTAGTTAAAACCCACCGATTTCATTAGAAACCAGAAGTGTTCACAAAAGATGGTACCAAAATGGTACTAGTTCATTTAACTACAAGTAAACTACCATACAGCCAAATAACATTACAAGCCAGAGAGCATAAATCTACTACAAAACTACACATCATAAGGAGCAAGTGTTTGAACTCATAACAACAGATAGACTGAAGACTAAATTAAAAACTAGTAACAATCTGATACTCTAACTCACTTGTTCTAGCTATCATCTTACATTATCTTTAGTTCTACCTACTGATGGTAGTTGGAACTAAAGAAAACAGACAATTGCATCACATCAATAGGTAGAACTAAAAATAATGTAAGATGAGTACAAATAATTTGAGATCCTATGGATCTAAGAGAAGTTTGAATCCCCTGAAAACAAAACTTATTTCTTGTTAACCACATGACCCAAAGTACTGCCTCTCTCACAAGTTCAATCAAATACCTATCTTTAAAAGGAATTAAAGTATCAATAAACCACAATTCTTCAATAGTCGTAATATCAAATGCAAAGTTGTTATACTCAGCTATCCAATTCCAAATCTTCCTAAATTTTTTTTTTGCAAAAATAGATGATCTATTGTTTCAGGTGCCCCACAAAATAGACAAGCTACATCTCCGGACCAACCTCTTTCGCTCAAATTCACTCTAATGAGAATCTTTTTTTGTTTAACAAGCCACAAATTTTTTTAATCTTAAATGGAATCTTTGCTCTCCAAATAGTATCAAAAGTAATATTTTTAATCCCTCCATATTCAAGCCAAGTATATAAAGACTGTACCGTAAATCTACCATTATTATTCCATCTCCAACTCAAAGTATCAGCCTGATCAATATCTAAGTGCACTACCCTAAGTTGAGAAACCAAACTACACCATTCTTCCTAAGTCCTCCTGTTAGTTGCCTCCGAAAAGCTAAGTTAATATTACCAGAATCTAGAGCTGATACTACAGACATACCCATGTTAGTTGTTACTGAATGCAACTGAGGATATAATTTACTTAAAGAACATTCTCCTATCTATCTATTTGTCCAAAACATAATCTCCTTTCCATTAACAACTGCTTTCTTAAAACCTAAGTCAACAATTGGTTTTAATTTCAAAACATTCCTCCAAAAAGCTGATATCCAATAACTAAACCCTTGCAACCCACATTTAGTTAAAATAATATCCTTCCACATCCCTACAACTGAAGGGTCATTATATCTATACCACCATTTAGCTAATAGAGCTACATTAATAATATGCAAGTTTAAAAGACCCAAACCCCCTTGTGATTTATCAGCACAGACTACTAGCCATGAAACTAAAGAAATCTTTTTTAATACAACAAATATGTAAATAAATTATAACATTTTCTAATTAAATAAAAAATTGTAATAAATTATAACATGGAGCAAAAGTCGGACATTTTCTAATTGTGTACTATAACAATATCATTGGTTTCAGAGGCTAAAACCGATCACAATGTCATCCGTTTGAGTTGATTTCAATTTTTTTTTTCAGAAGTTGGATAGATTCTTAGTTTTATTTATTTATTTGGATATTAATAAAAATTTCGGTCCAAACGGTACTCATCTGCTTGTAATAGCTGACTGAGCCTAAATCAAATTTTAATAGACCAAATTAATGTTGGTCTTACGAAATATTATATTTCATTTTCAGTGAATCCGTCATTATTTTGTCAATATATAATAGTCAACTATCATAACCATATTAATTTTTTAATTATTATTATTATTATTATATTCGAATTATTCTTTTCAACAGCTCAATAAAAAATATTCTTAATTGACGAATTGTACGAATATTGATATTTATTTATATTATTCATAAAATTTGCAATCTTTTTATATATTTGATACAAATATTGATTTTTTTTATATATTATCTATATTACAAATTAACTTACTAATGAGTCTGACTAGTATGATATCAGTGTCATTTCAGTCTATCTACTTCATTAGTTGTGCATTTACATGCAAATTAATTTTATATTTTTTTGAATTTATTTAGTATTAAGTCAAGCAGTCAAATGTGTGATATTTTAAGTTAATTTTATTGCATTCATTTTAAACATTTTTGATCACTTAATTTGATATTAAAATAATTCGAAAATATAAAAAAAATTACTTGTAAACACATCACTCATAAAGTAAATTATTTTAAATAGTTTAAATTAGTCGTTTGAAATCTTTTCTATCAATTTTAAAATATGATACCGATACTGTACTAAGCGGAGTCCTTATTAATTTTAAGTTAGGTCAGAATTATGTCTACAAACTTATTGTCATGCCAGTAACAAAAATACAGATGTAATATATTGTTCGTGTATCGAGATGGCAACACGTATGGTCCGACACAGCAAAATATTTCTTCCTAAAAAGCTACGAACAAATCATTGGTTGGAACACCAGAAGATTCCCTATTTTTTTTTAATTGCAATGTTCCCTCACTTTCGTACATCTAACCTCATCGATATATACATAGATTCAGAGATATCCGATACTGACCTCCTAAATAAGAATTATTTTTATAAACCATAACTAAATAAAAAAAATAATTTTAGACGACTAATATGATTATCTAATTTTTTACAAAAATCATAAGAACTGAGTTGCTAACTCAGTTCAGATTTTTTTATTTTTTTATTTTTATCTCGGACCGAGTTGACAACTCAGTCCAGAGATGTTTTTTAGTTTTTACGAACATTGACTACGGAAAATCCGTAAAAGACTACGGACATAGTTGCCAACTTGGTCCCAAGTTAAAATTCACTACGGCCCGTTATACGCGATCATAATTTTATGAAAAGTTGACTGACTAGTACTTCTGGTATTGTTCACCTTTGTTTTTCTCACTTAACACTGCCTGCATTCAAAGAACCACTCATGAGTCATGATCCTCGTATAATCAAAGGAAAAAATCGTCCACATTTCATGTAAATATCTATACAAGGATCAATTAATCTGATCATCGCCTCATTTCAAACTTTTTCCAATAACAAGTCGGCATTTTTATGTGATTTTGTAAAATGCTTAAATTTGACAAAATCGTAAACAAATCAAACTAGCTAATTGATATTATATTTTGAATTATGAAATATAATAATACAAATCATTTGTAAATCAATAATCAAACCGAAGGATTTATAACAAGTTAATTAAACAAATTTTATCACAAAGAATATTGTACAATTTATTTCATCGGGTTATATATGCTACAATTTGTCATATGCTATAGCAATTATAAAGTACAAAAATACATGAAGTATAGAAATTCATGTATGGAAAAATTTGCCATTTACTTCATTAAAGATCAGAAAACATAGATGGACGGAAACATCAGAATATAACTTAAAGATCCGAATTTTAGACATCGAGCATACATAGTATTACAAGAAGGATTTTTATAGATTAAAAAAAAAAACCAAGACTGAATTGTCAACTCAGTCCTACACTTCATTACAACGCTGACCACGCAGTTTTCATGTGAAAATTGAAACTCTTCTAGACCGAGTTGCCAACTCGGTCCGTGGTAAAATAAATAAATTCCGGACCGAGTTGACAACTCGGTTCTTATAGTTTTTGTAAAAAAATCAAGTAATCATATTGGTTCCTATTTTTTTTTATTTTTTATTATGGTTTATGAAAAAAATTCCCTATTATAAGTTTGGAATACCTTGAAACACGAGTGCATGTTGCACATATTATATTCGCATTATACTACAAGAAAGAAAGAAATTGGTGACTATAAAATAACGGAACATGACAAAGACTTTAGTAGGCTCCACATTTTACTTGGCAACTTGACTATGAATCTGATCCTCTAACCGAGAACCCACCGTAAAATTATATAAAATTACAACTTGACTATAAAATTACATTATTCATAAATAGACCGATTTCAGCTGTTTGATTGATTTCATTGTTTAAAGTCAATCCGATAAATTTTAAATGTAGACTCATCAAACACTTGGTGAGCATTACACACTAGCTAGCTTATATATACATCATTCACCTAAGTAGTGTTGGTAAATAAGAATTAATGACAGCATATGGAGAACCAACCGCTGGTCTAATGCAACGTTCTTCGTCTATATAAAGTCGCCTGTTCGAGAACTGAGAGACTTAATTTCATCTCTATCTGAAAAATAAGAATGCTAACATATCTTTCATAATGCGGAAGCGATCGATAAATTAAGATTAAATTAATTTTCTTTACAACCATCACTCTCATTCTAGCCAACACTACACACTGGCCACTAATCTTCTACTTATGTGTATATATATAATAGATTCGTGAGATTCCTATAAGTCAGTGTTTTAAATAGCTAGTTATAGTTGCACTATAGTTTTTTCGGATCATAAAAGTTAAGCTATGAGATAATATTGTACTAATTCAGCTACAACCGCTATAGTTATAATAACTGACTGCTATTACAACTAAGCGCTATTACTACCGCTATGCTACATAGTTTTTTTTTTTTTTTTTGCGATTTACATGAGTTTTTGTGCTTCTGTTTCTATTTCTGATGCTATATGGCTTGCTATGATAAGTATGCTAAATCGAAGTATGTACTTATGTTTCTATTTGTGATTTAGCCTCTCATTCTATATTGTAAAATATTCAAATATTAATTTTTTCTTGCTTTTCGTCTAGTATTCACTTGTAAATTATTACCATTCATTTCATTGAAAGCTGATTTTAATTATTATAATATATAAAATGTTCAATTAAGTATATTGACTTCAATTTACTTGTAAAATTAATTACTTTTCGTCTATATAATCTGTAATACTATGAAGTATGAACTATTAAATAATGTTACTTTGTAGATCCTTTTTTTCTTCTCATTAGCATAATTGAAAAAAAAAAAATATAGACATAAATTAGTTGTCATTTAGTTCTTACCCAATTTTTCAATATTAATCATTTGATAATTAGTAGAAATATAGAATATAAATTTTGAAAAGAAAAGAAAATACTGTTTGATAGCTTTCGGTATAACTACGTTATTCGCAATAATTTTTTTTAATTTATCTCTCCGTTATGCCGCTATAATCGCTATTTAAAACTTTACTATAAGTCGCTAACTTGATTTCACATACACTCTAAATTTCAAAACAAATTTCAAAACAAAGATGATGAGCTGATGAAAGCACCAAAAATGTACCATAAGAAAAACGTTATCGGTTAAGAACAAATTTTCTCAATTCCATCTCGTTCGATCTTATGGATGCTTCATGCTTGTGTATATTCTTCTATATCTCATCATTTATTGTTGGCCTTTATTTATAGGTAACCAATTAATTATTTACATTATAATCACTAACCATAAAAAATTTATGCCTGTAACAATTCTGATCACTAACCATAAAAAAAATAATTCAAAAATTCGAAAAAAAAAATATACAGTAGTTGTCGTGATTAATTTGTAGCAAGTAAAAAATTGCTAATAGTTGCATGTGACGTGTTGTTAGAAGAATTAAAAAGATTTGCTTGCATGTTCCTATATTTACGTTAACCTACTATTTATTTTTTTGTTTTAAGAATATTTATATGGAGCCTGATGATTAAACTTCAAATAAATCCCCGAGCGTGCTTCCCAAACACTTGATGTCCAACTTCTATTTTTAGTGCCCATATCTAAAGCATTAAAAATACCCATATCTAAAGCATTTAAAACTCTGTTATAACTTTTAAAATGGTATTGAAAAATATTTAAACCTCTATCTTCTACAAGCATTTCAAATTCTAAATCTGGATAGTTTTAATTCATAACTGCTTTTGTCTTCAAATCAAAAAAGAAAAGATTTTTGTCATCCATTTTTTTTTAAATGTTTGATTATTCTTGTCCATTTTTTCCAACAATCAGTGATGAATTTTGCGAATCTAAAAATACAAACATTTTTTACTCTTTTTTTTTTCTTTCAAATAAGATCCACGAAGAATAACTTTCGAGTTATATTTGTGTCATCATTTTTTTTACTACTTTAAATCCCTGTGACTTTCAGTTTTTTATTTTGCTTAAAAACCATTTAAGCCACTTTAAAAATCGCCAATCCAATGGTGGCTTATGTTTTTACTGTTTGGTTAAGCCACAGTTGGATTAGCGATTTTCAAAATGTCTTAATAAATAGTAAAAAAATTCCAAAAAATGCAAAATTTAGTCTCCAAGTACATTTTAATACAGAGATCACATTTAACGGTTTAGATTGACCGTTTGGATTTTGAAAATCAGAAAACGACTTGGTTGCACGGGAGCTCAGAAACAATCGATTGTATAGTATCCAACCTCTCTCTCTCTATATATAAACAAGTATGCGGTAACATATAGTAGGCAGTAATATACAATAATATTCGGTATCATACAAATAATATGTGGTAGTAATATGCGACTGAATATGCGGCCACTTATGCAGAATTACATATATTGACCGCATACAGATCTCTATGCGGATTACAACCGCATATGCATATGTGGCCACATAGACCGCATTTATTATATTGTTTATAGGTATTAATACTTTAAAAATTGTGCGAAAACAATACATATTATATAAAAAAATTATGCGCAGATACTCTCCAGATTAGTTATAAAAGTTATGTACCACTTAAATCAGTGCGAAGACCGAAACGCAAAAGTTTATTAGCGTCTTAAATTAAAATATAAACCGGAACTTCTTTATTGTAGAGAGAGAAATGCACGCGCGCGTCAATTCCTAGATTTATTTATGATGCCAACGTCGTTTGTTAATATTAAATTATGATAAATTTACGGCATTATTATCAGTTAACATAAAATGTGTTTCATTTGTCGCTTTGTTAAAAACATATCGATCCCGGTGGTTTCACATGCAGTTGTTTCCAATAATGCAACGCAATAATTAGTATTGACAGGTTGGTAAAATTAACCACCAGTGATCGATGGACATTTTGAACATAGAAAACATCCGAAGAATCATTGAGTCAATAGTAAAATTTGAAGATGATGGAGGCCGGGTGCTCCCATTTTTGGAAAATTTTATACATTAATGTAGTTGTATATTAAGAGAAACTAATTATTCGATTTCTTATGCCAAGTACTTTCACTTAAAAACTAAATGACAGATTAATTTTGCCACTTGTTTTTGGTGAATGATTACTTTTTGTAAGAGGAATCGATCTGGTCCCCAAATTTTGAAGAATCTTTCCCTTTTTTCAATATCATATAGATTTCTTCTCAATTTGACTCACTTGGTGCCCCACCATAATATGCGCCCATATAACTATCATTTTGATATTGTTTGTTCAATATTTACAAAGAGGTTACTTGACAATGTTTATTTAAAAAAAATGGACAAATTTTGAAAATAAAATTTAAATTTAAGATTCGAAATTATAGACATGCATGTATATTAATTATTCATATATCATGTCTCTAAAAATTGATGAGATTTCATATACGTCTTATCGTTCATCAAGTAACTTATAATTTCAACAATCCAAATTAAAGGTCCTTGATGCAACATCAAAAAAATACTTAAAGTGCATATATAAATTTGATTGTTAGACCATCTATATCTAATAATATACCTATAAAGTACTTTTTACTTTTTCTATTATATATATTTTTTAAAATCACTGTCAAGATTGTCAAAATATTAAAGTACATCATTGACAAATTAATGCTCACTTTTTGTTAAGTATGTTCAATATTATTATACATGCATTGTATGTCTTTTACTATATAATAACATTGTACTCGACTTTTACATCTAGATAGTGACCATGCAGATGAACTTAATTATTTTAGATAAATTATAAAATACATTAGTTCTTGAGGTTCGAACCATAAGATGACCTTTAAGATATTATAAATTTTTTTGTAATCATGTAAGTTATGAATAATGGCATTGAAAAAGAACCATTATATAGGAAAAATGAAGAGAAAAGTGGTTTGGTCTCTATCATGACCGTCTTTGACAACAATGTCAACATCCAATTAACTCAAGATATCAGTGGTATATTAGAAGGCTAGATTATCTGTCTCAAATCTAATCCACGAATAAATTAAGGATAAGATGCATCTTTTCTCCATAAATAAATATGTTGACTTTACAAAAAGGATGCATGTACCGTTGTGGGATTTCAAACAATTAATAAATCCTCTTTAATTCACATGCCATGTTATTAGGATCTTTTTCTCAAAATTTTATTATATTTTTTATTAGTGCATATTTTTATTAAATATATTTTGTGAGGAGGAATCTAATTTAAAACATTTTGGTGCCAAAATAAACTGAAATAAAATTTAAAGGCTACCATTTAATTGTGAATGAAGAAAGGCCTTAATAAGGCCCTTAATTTTTCATAAACCCTAATTAATTGGAGCTATATTTCAATCATGTATCTTTCATACATAGAGCAATGCGGTAAGTTTAAAGTATGAAAACTAATTTTGGGGATATATACTTCAATCATATCATATAGTACGTACTAGCACAGAAAATTATCATTGCCGTGTCGACATAATTTTAACACCCTATGAAGAGCTAATAATAAAAGAATATATCAAATTTTATTCAAATTGTTTCATCTCTTGATACTTATTAAAACCAAATATTCATGTAGTCACAACACGTGACCGAAATACGCGAAACTTATTCAGTTATATCATGATTTTTTTTACATTCCTACTAATTAGACTTCCTCAAGAGACAAATAATTTCGACTTAAAAGAGCAGTTTATAAAAATACTATTCATGAGTATTGAGGTATAATCCTGTAAAATCTTTGAACCTTTGTAGGTTACATTTCTTTTAATAGTAAAATTGAGGTCAATTAAGCAATCTATCATTTGTTTAATATTCATAAGAGATTTTCTATCTGAGTTTATAATCAGTGATCTTCCACGTACGTGAAGCCCGTTATATTTGCTACTTGAAGTTCTCATATTTTCTTTATTTTAGGTTAATCTTTTACTTGGGTATTAGTTTATAGTTATACAAATTAATTAGATTAGGTTTGGCATTTAAACTTGCGAAAATCGTTTTATGTGAATCAACACCGGTATTGATTTATATATAAAACAAAAGGAGTACCGATTTTCGCAATAATTAGTATAAATTATACTGTACTAGTATCGTGCCCTGCGTTGCAATGGGTACATATTATAAGATTTACCATTAAGATTGAACAGAGACAAATAATAAATAACAATAAAAGAAACAACAAATGACTATTTTAATTCAACAATATTCTTTGCTATGAATATAGAATGCCTGGCTCCTCAATCTTTGCGTTAAAATTTAATTAAATTAAATGTGAAAATCTGCCAGAAAATTAATCAATAATATACCTTTTTTGTTCTCTTCCAAAAATGAATAAGAGGTAGGTAATTCAGAAATGAGATATGTTATCTGCCAAAATCGAAAATTAATCCCTTTATGTGCCAATCAAAGCTGGAGATATATGGTAACAAAAATTTATTGTTAATTTCACTTCCTCAATTTTTGGCATTATGTGTGGCAATACGTGTGGTGAGTACATCTCTAACTAAATTTAGACTTCTACACGTAAAAACGATGCATTCAATCAAAAGAAGACTTATAATTTGATTGGAGGGCTAGCTGATATTCAATATGAAAATTAATCTATTAATCACAGCCCTTGACGGATCAGCTAGAACATCTACGTGCTTAATATAAGAATGGAGATTTGTTATAACTCGCGGTGCCTGCGACACAATATATAATTAGTATAAAATTATACTGTATTTATAATAGCTTACACTTACAGCAATAAACATTATATTCAATGTCGTCTATCATTATATATCATATTATGATAACTGCAAATGAAATAACGCATTTGACTAAATTGAACATCTATAAACAGTTGTGAAGACTTTTATCAGCCGTTTGGCAGAATGGATATAGAAGGGAACAACATATATAGTTCATATACTTCATGGATAGGGTTTTCTTATTCTGAAAGAAATTAAAAGCGTTGTACATTAATTATTTGGGAAGTTCTTTATACTGTAAATAGACATTATTATATTGATAAGAAATTAAGGGACAGTTATCAGCGAGTTTGAGGTTCATAAATAACAGTTCTTTTGCGTACAATTTGCACTTTAGTTTTCTTAATTTTTTTATTAAAGGATTCGGTACATCTCAACATATTAATTTTAGATATTATTTTCGAGAAATAAACATGTGTCTCTTTGAAGAGAGACGCGGAACTCGTAATACTGTGTTAAGCCTGCAATTCTAGTTATTAGCACTTCGATCCTTGTTTTTATTCAACTTCTTATATAATCATAGTGTAACTGAACTATTAATCTGAAAAGAACTCGTGTATTTTGCGTATAAAGTGTTGTTTCTCACTCCAAATTAAATCATTTTAATTAAACTCGCATATCTTTTGCTTTTCCATCCAAGATAATCATTTTTTTTAATTACTTCGACTTAAATAAAACTTGATTTGATACCTTCTTTTCAAAAAAATGTCTCTGTTTATATATACCAGAGGAGCATTAAAAAAAAATATAATAAAGAGTTTCACATTCAATGCCTTTCCCAAACCCTAATTAAGTAGAGCTCAAACTTGGGGAATTCAATGAACCTTCGCAGCTCCTACGTACGTACCTCGATCTTTCTTTACATGAGAAGCTGATGTCATTTTCACCATCTCATAAGACGACAATTCTCATAAGATGCACCAGTGGAGGTGGTCTATACAATGGAACGGTCACAGATAGCTACATCAAGTCAATAGTTACGTTGCTATACATAGCTAGAGTGGTAAAACTATGCCGTCACTTTGGTCTTGTATTATGATCAAGTGAACAGTTATACATGTTGTGTTGTGCTGTGATTAAAATATTAAAGGTGGTCATGGTACGAGAATCAAGTTGTATCCAAACGTGTCATGCCCAAACGTGCCGTGTCCAAATATGATTGGTCACGTTTAACTATTTTTTTATAATTTAGGTTAGTTTATTCAAGATTCACCATTTGATCAAGATCTAACGGTCCTAATTACACGTGTTGCGTGACCACATGCCGTGTCATGCCGTGACAAGACCTTTTGCATAATGTGTCATGTAGTGCCAAATTTTTAAAAGATGGCCACAACACAAGACACGCAAGTCACAGCAATAACAGTCACGTGTGCTATACCGTTATGTGACGAATCCGGCTCCGCTGTGCCATTTTTCTCACTCTAGCATATGACCATACTCTTTCTCTTTTCTTTTATTTATTTTTTAATAAGATGTTGAGATTCAAATTATCCATCTATTTAATATATTCAGATAAAATCTTTTTATTCGGATTTCAAACTTGAGATCTCATATATATATATATATATATACTAAAAACATTGTATTTGTTATTTGTCCAAGTACTGATTTTCACATATCTAGGAGGACCGTACTTTCATTAAAAAAAATTCAGGTGGATTTTGAGTTCCATATAAAAGTATGATCTACTTCATCAGATAGAATTTTATATTATTATGTCCATGTGGTATCCAATTTGCAATAATGTTATTATATATACGACAAAAAATTTCTGTGAAAATTACTATATGGTCTCTTTCTCCACAAGTATAGTTGGATAATTTTAATTAAGAAAAGGGTTCATGGTCCATTAATAAAAGTACATGAAAATAATGCGAGTTTTAACCTATTCAAAGACAAGGAAGAGAACCATTTGTATGTATATATATGGATAGGATTAATTGTTCGATTATTGATTAAAAGAGCTTGATGTAGCTAATCATTGGTGGCAACTTGTATTATATACAAAATCCCAATTAATATACATCTTTATCGTTAATTTGCCGTCATAATTAATTAATGGCACCAATTAGTTAACAATATATAGTACATGTTGGCATGGTCCAAGGAAACAAACTTAATTGTCCTATATATTTGTCTCCAATACTAACGAATTAATTAAGCAAATCAAGGCGCTGTCTAGATGCATGTGATATGAGCCCATCGTTAATACAATATAATGTTATCTAACATTAAAAGCTCTTTTAATAAGATTCTTAATTATGATACTCCTCTTTAGTGGTGAGTCATGTGGCCATACGGGGACCACTTTTTTTAATAGCAAAATAACAAATTAAAAGAATTCATAAAATGACCAATAATTTTTGCAATTTCTTTAGTTATTGTGGTTATCATGGCGCATACATAAATTATTTTTAAATATTTTTCTTCTTTCTCATATAACTATTTAAATATTTTATTTTCAGATACATGTGCCAACAAATTAATCTCCTATACATCATGGTAGGTAGCTTATGTTTAAAAAACAAATCAATTTAAGCGCAAAATGGGTGAAGTTTAAAATATCCAATTTAAATGCAAAATGGGTGATAGGATTATTATATATGCTGCGTGCCGCACAAGTCCTTGCAAATAAATGTTTATAACATCAAATTAAGCTTGAAAGCTTTCTTAATTGAACTTAGATCCATCACAGCAGTCTAATTCGAGAACTTTAGACACTAACTATAAATTAATATATTATACACTTCATATATATAAGCAACATTGTAAACATGATCTATATTAATTTGATGAAGTATGAAAGTGACACTTGAACTTAATTGAAACATTCTTACAAACTAATTTTACTGTTTTCATTTTTTTTAACTTGATTTGTTGATATTAAATAACTTATCGATGTTGGCATGTAATATTTTTCATTCTCAAATAATATCTTTTAATTATATATATTTACATTGTTTTCACGGATTTCTACTGATCAATGACCACTAACTGGGGTAAAGTTTACCGTGATTATGAATCAAATAATTTCTGAATATATTGTTTACAATTAAACAGTTCCTCTGCAGTCAACTAAATTTGGGCTACGATTTAACCATGTGAAAATATTGTCAATATGCAATATGTCATTTATATGAGATATCATCGATTTTAACCTTTCATGCTAAAAATAATATACATATAGCATATTAATGGGTATATAGAAATTGACAGGGATAAACATCCAGTAATATGAAAATCGATAGCACGCTAAATCAACGAGGATAGATTTTCTCAATGATTAAATCATAGATAGGAACTTCTTTTCATTTTTTTATTTTTATTTGTAGCCCTTTCCTGTTAACAATAAGTGCCTGCTAAAGTGTGTAATGCAAAACAAAATTTAAACGAGAATCGATTGCAGGACAGATGCTAAGTATTGGTTGAAGCCTTGAAGGGTTGAAGACTAAGCTCTGAAAAAAATATATATATATTGAGAATTGGGTTGTGTTCCCCATCTTCCCATGCATCCTGCAATAGTACTAAACTAAACCCTAATTTCCAACACACTTTCATCTTACTCCCATGTTACCTACATCCCTCCACTTACTAGCTAGCTAATTATAATTTACCTCCCCATCCTTTCTAAACCTACATCTTACCAACACCTCATAAAGTGCCTTAGCATATATCTTATTCTTTCCTAGCTTTCCCATTTTCTATTCCTAGTTAGACTAAAAAAGTCTCTCCTCTCTCACTCTTCTCTTTTCTCTAGAGTCTCGACTTGTATGCTTCTTGCTGTCTTCCTTATTCTCCCCAAAATTCCTTTTAACTTTAGTAGCAGGAATAGTTGATAAGTGCTTGAATTTCCACAAAATCACCTTTCATTAGATCTAGCTCGCCATTAAAGGAGAATCAGTTAAACTCATGCGAAAGGAAAAGAGGATGTCTTAATTCCAAGCTGCAGAAAAAAAGGTAGTACTACTCTTCTAGTTCTCTCAATTAGGGTTTGCGTGAAGGAGGAAAACAAGTGATGTACAGCAATAACTCTTGGTATTATGAATACTTTCACTGTAATAAGCTGTTGGGAGAAGAATAAAACAGTACGTCGGCATGCTTATTTTTATTTTGACCAACTCTAGTTCTTATTCTCTAAATTTTTTTTCCTTATCTTAATCCTTAGATTTTTATACTTTTATGTACTATAATTATGCTTATCTCTACACAACTCATGATTAGATAAAGCAAGACCTACAAGAACCAATCAAGAAATCAGCATATCTAGAAGAGCAGAAAGAAAAGAAGCTCATACAAGCAAAAAAATGGCGAATCGGTGGTGGGCGGGGCATCCTGGACTTCCCGGAAGTGCTCCCGGACCAGCATCTGGCTCCCCAAATCCAAATAACCCAAATTCTGAAATATCCCCAAAATCAACTGGTTCAATTGGAGCAGAATCAAACTCAGATGATAACGACCCTGACAACAGCAACAACAATGGAGACCCACAGGATGGTGCTGTTGTGCCAGCAAACCGTCGACCCCGCGGTCGACCACCTGGATCAAAAAATAAGCCCAAACCCCCTATTTTTGTGACACGAGATAGCCCAAATGCTCTGAAGAGTCATGTGATGGAGATTTCAGGAGGATCTGATGTAGCAGATGCCATTGCCCAGTTCTCACGTCGACGCCAGCGTGGAGTTTGTGTGTTAAGTGGTTCTGGTACTGTTGCAAACGTGGCGATTCGCCAACCATCAGCACCTGGTGCAGTGGTTGCACTTCATGGCCGTTTTGAGATTTTGTCTCTCACTGGAACATTCTTGCCTGGACCGGCCCCACCAGGATCAACTGGTCTGACAGTTTATCTAGCAGGAGGCCAGGGCCAAGTTATCGGAGGATGTGTGGTTGGGCCACTTACAGCTGCAGGACCGGTGATGATAATTGCTTCGACATTTGCAAATGCAACATACGAGCGGTTGCCTCTTGAAGAGGATGAAGAAATTGGTGCAGGTGGGCCACAATTGCCTGGGGTGGGTTTAATGGGTGGATTGCCTGACCCGACTGCATTGCCTATGTATGCACCAAATTTGGCATCAGGAGGGAGGCAGCTTGGTCCTGATGCATTTCCATGGCCTCATGCACGGCCGCAGTATTAGCTAGAAGATATGGTGTCAGATGAAGTAGAAGAAGATTTGGATATGATTTTTTGAGGAAGATAATATTCATGTCTAGTTGCTTCAAGGTAAGTTAGTTAACTACTTTATATATGCTTGTTTAGTTAGCAGCTGAGAACTTGAGATTGTTGCTGGTAAATAATTAACATGATGATTGTCATTGTACTCGATCTAACGAGTTAGTTGCAATCTTAAACCCGTGCTTCTATGATTATTAATTGAGGTGTTTGTGTTTAGTTGTGATCGATGAACTTATTTTATATTGGAGACAATCCATTGCAATAATAACACGTAATCATCACTTAATTAATTATGATATTGTTATATATTTTTATATATCTTTTCGATAAGAATGAAGGCCAGGGATGTAATTTTAGTATCTCAAATTTGGTTCATTGATGGCATTTTGCTTACCATTCCAAAAAATAAAAATAAAAAATTGATGTATGCATGGCTAAAACAAATCCTAGATCATTTTATATGTGCGTCTCTCTTGTAAACATTGTTTTCCAGTTTATGAAATTAGCTAATGACTTGAATCCTACTTTTATATAAAATATCAAAATTATCTTTTCTTCATGTGAGATGATACCTTTTGCTTTGTTGTATTCTACCGGCATTGTCATTAATTCTAGTGTCTTTTTTTTTGGGGATTTTGGGGAATTACATGCAAAATGCCTGCTAATTAATTTTATGGAAACGATGCTTCTTTTTTCTTATGATCGACTAAGATTATGCATTGTCAGGTTTTTATGTTTCTATCAAGCAATCAATTATGCATTGAATTGATGTTATTTTATAGTAGAAGTATATTAACTGATTTTCTTTTTCATGGCTTGCATTCATTTCTTCTTCTTAATTATGGTCTTCTTAATCCTCAAAGTTCATTATTCACGAATAAAAAGCCCCCTTCATTATTTTCGATATAGGTTCATATATAGAGATCACTTGTGTTTCCATTGTTCGCTTGAGCTTGTCAAGGAAGAATTTGATTTTGAATGAATTGGAACTCCTAATTCATGATTTCTTGACTACTTGTTCTTTTCTTTTAGAAATGGAAGGATATCATATGATCATGTGCCTCTGTTCGTTAATCATACCTTACGTTTCAACTTTCAATGTGGTCCTCGCAAGAAGCGCGCTTGATTATATTTATTGGCTAATTAATTAGACATGCATTACCTTCCGTGCGAGAGGTTGCTGGATTGAAATTCAATGCTTGAGTTTCTATAATGGAATACTTTAGAGTTGGTCATATTGATTTTTTTTTTATTAATCTGAGATAAAAAAGATAGAGAGATCTAGCTTATCAACTTTTATTTAATTGTTCATAAAAAATCTCTATCTAAATTTTGAACCTATGACCACCTCTTATACAGAGGGTATTGTTCTTTGCCACTGGATCAAAAATTGATTCTTGAGTTTGTCATATTAATTAAAAAAACATAGTTCTCGTCATATATAGAATTGTCATATTTTTTTTTTTTGTTCTACTACCCAATTTTGCAGTGATGTTCCAGATACTATCATAGGACTTCCAATTTTGCATATTATCATGATCTCTGAGACATAAATAATGATCCTCCATTTGCACTTTGTGCCCGCTCTCATACAATTGTTAGATACTTTAAATCTTGTATTTTATTTTGGAGATGTGGTAGACACCATGAAAAATTTTATGGTCTCCGTTCTCTGTGGCTAAAATCATTGAGATTTTTATCCATTGATCTCCTCCTTTATATCATCTCCAAGACAAAAATTGTCTATTACTTTGTATCTAACTCCTCAAATTTACATATATCTACCATCATTTGATTATTGTGTTATTGTTGAGTAGTACGTGGTATATATGCTTTTATTATGGAGCCTTCCTTTTAGGTGAGAAGGAGGCATCGTATTTTACCTTCTTATGTTTGGTAAGTTTAATTTGTCTTCTCATCACCAATTTTAGTTTGATAATTTCAAAATAATCTCAAGATTTTCTACATTCATAACACTTGTCTTTTTATCTTTCCTTTAATAGTTACTCTAATAGTTATTAGGAGAGAATTCAAATACCTTCATTTTTTGTGCTTCTATCATGCTTTCATTTTTAAGAACTTTAATAACTCAAAATTTAAAACTTAAAAGTCAAAATAAAATCGTTTGATATATGATCTTCATAATTTTATTTATGTACATGTAAAAAATTATGATATTAACTTTGTTTTGATTGGAGCTTGTAAAAACGTACTACTGTGAATAATTTCTAGACGTTGATTTTTCAAATGATGGATTCATATAAAACAAAATGGAAATGTAATATTTTTTTATGAGCACATAGAAATATAACATATATCATATCTAATGATTTTATTTTAATGTTTATGATTTAAATTTTGATTTATTAACGTTTTAGAAAATAAAAACATAGTAGAGTCACAAAAAATAAATGATTTTAAACCCTCCTCTAGTTATTATGATAAGCCTCTTCCATAACTTTTGTTACACCATATTGGGTGGAATTTTTTTCATTCTTGTAGCTTCATTTTTTATCGTGCCCTTGCCATGGCCTCAGCCTGATCTTCTATGTCCTTGACATCTTCCTCTATCAATTTCTTTAGAATTAGAAGATAGTTTTACTTAGAAAGTCTCCGCTATCTCTTTTTAGTTCCTTATAATTCTTTAACAATAACTCAATCACCTTATCAATAATCATGGTCATGTGTCCTGAAAATCTTCAAATCCCCACCGCTACATGATTGAATTTGGCATTGAGGAAACGAAAAATATTCTCTAATATTGCATCTTTTCATCAAGTTGCTAATTCATTTGACTTTTTTTATTGCCAATATTCATCTATGAAAACAGTCCTTCATCAAAATTGACTCAAAGTCAACCTTGGAGTTAAGAGTCGTACATATATTCTTCACATTATTATCAACTCTTACCACAGAGTTTCTTAATATTTGTTGGGCAACCTTGGCTCTTGTCTTCAGAGGTGAGAGGCAGAGACAAATAGAAGGAGTGGGAGTCAATAATTGACCTCCATTTTTTAATTTATATATGATATTCTACATATTTTTAGAGTAAAATATATATATGTTACAATACCGCAAGATTGATCCCCATTCTCCGTAAGAAAATTATATATGATTGACTTTCATATGTGTTTAACCTCCATAATTCAAAAGTCTGGTTCCACCCTTGCTAGTCTTGTTGGCAATCTTAACAAACATGTCATCATTCGATGGTCATTTTAACGAGCTTTTATACCATTTTGTTGGAAGTTGTGATAATTTCAACATACTAGAAAAGAGAAAAGATGTGGATAACTTTTTTTAGGCAAAGTTAGATGTAGTCACTCAATTATTTTTATATTTGGACTTCGAACTATTTTTAAGCAAAATTAGAGGTAGTCACTCGACTATTTTTAATATTCGGATTTCGAACTTGCGACCTGATTTTTGTCACAACAAAAACTGGTTTAAAAAAAGGATGAGGATAAGTGATAACTAATAAACTTAATTTGTTTTTTTTAAAGAAGTGGACTACTCCACCGATTTTTCATTAAAAAGACAATTCTTACAAATATTTAACCGTACCAGGATCCTGATACCAACCCCAGAAACCACAAACAACCTAATAGTATGAGAAATACCTCTATCACTACGGCAAAATAGCTAATTAAAACCTTAAACCTAATCACCAAAGTACCAACAACATAAAAAAAAATAATACATGCAACCTGGGACAAATGACAACAACACATTATCCATAACAGAAAATATAACAGCCAAAACAACACAAAAAGCATATAAGCCCCTAAACTTTTTAAGTCACTATCAAAGAGAGAAGGACTATCCATAGAATCACTTGAATCGCCTCACTCAAGCTAGTCTCTGTGTCAAGCATAGATATTGAAGCCGGTGTATCCCCATGGAACTAACTATTGTAGGCCCTATCAGGTCCTTCAAATCACAAAGCAAAATTAAATTCAAATGAGAAGTTATATCATGTTTTTGATGTAAAGCCCAAAATCTAGCAGAGAACAATATTTTGGATCCTAAAACTTTCACATCATGCACCTGTTCTTGCTGAAAAATAATCCTATTTCGATCAAGCCATACCCTCCATAATACTGAACCCCTAATAATTTCAACAACACCTAGTTCTTTTAAAGGTATACTGTAGTCCATTTCCCACAAGGCCTCTATGTTATCTAAGTCAAAATGAAAATTATTAAAATGAGCAATCCATCGCCATATTGATTGAACATAAATGTAAGTCACAAACAAATGGTCTACTGATTCTAAATGAGAACAATACACACACTGAGTATTACATGTTCATCCTCGTTTACTTAATCTATCTCGAGTAATTAGTACTCTTTTTTGTTTGACTAACTATAAGAATATTTTTACTTTAAAAGGTATCCTAACCTGCCATATACTATTAAAGGTATTATTAAATACACCACTATCAGCCAAGTATTTATAAAGAGAATTAACAGTAAAATTGCCATGAGCTATCCATTTCCACACTACTTGATCCATGTCAATAGTTAATTTGACTGAATCAAGAAAAGTAACCAATGATGTCCATTTAGTACGATAAATACTTGTTAGCTGTCTAGCTATAGGAATAGACAACCTATCTTGAATAAAAACATCGGCTGCCATAATATCTTTATCATAAGCAATAGCAAAAATATTAGGGAAAGCTAGACTAAGTAAAGAATTACCACACTACTAGTCTAACCAAAACTGAACTGTTTGGCCATTACCAACCTGCCATGTTATATAATCCTGTAAAGTATCTTGTAAATGTAAAATAACATTCCACAAAGAAGACTTATTTCGTCTATCAACTGTACATGAATATTTTTCGATAATTATATTCTTCCATGTACCTACAACTCTCTTATCATAGAACCTAAATAACCATTTAGTCAATAGAGATATATTCATACGATTCAGGTCTAAAACTCCAAGCTCCCCTTGACTCTTACTCTTACAAACCTTGTCCCAAGAAATTTGGAGATGGTCCTTTTCTAACAATATTATCACCAAACCACAAGAATTTTCTACGAATTCTATCGATTTTGTACCTGATCTTACTTGGCATTTTATATAATGAGAGCCAATATAAAGGTATAGCTAAAATAAACTCATTCAACAAAGTTGATAATAATTTACCTTTCTATGTTTGTAGTTTTTTTTTTCTATTTTTTCAATCAAAGGCAGCCAATCAGATTCACTCAGTTTTTTCCAATGTAAAGGAACCTCTAAATACGTAATAGGTAATTGAACTACTTTACATTCTAGTAGGCTGGCCAAAGCCAATCCGACGTCATCACTAATGTTCAATGGCACCATCTCACTCTTATCAAAATTTATTTTCATTCCCGAAAGATTTTCAAAACCTAAAAGTATCCACCTAAGTATAATAATCATTTTCCTATCAACTTTTAAAAATAGCAACGTATCATCAGCAAAATAAAGGTTAAGTATTTTATCGCAACTAGTAAAACGACCTAACCCTTGTAATAATCCTGCTTGTTGGGCTCTCTCTAATATTTTGTTTAATACATCAGCAACAAGGTTGAACAATAAGGGTGAGAGAGGGTCCCCTTGACATAGACCTCTCTTACAATTAAAGTATGTCCTTAATTTACCATTTAAATTTATGCAAGATTTATCACTATTTAAAAGAAGAGAAATCCAAGATATAAACCTATCTCCAAATCCTCTCAATCGGAGAACTTTTAACAAAAATTCCCAATTAACCCTATCGTACGCCTTTTCGAAATCTAATTTAAATAAAACCCCAGGTTCCTTATTAACTCGAACATTATACAAAACAAAACAAAATTCTAAGTAGAGATAATTATGGTCTTCAATAAAAACTAACAACTTTCTTTATAAAACACCCAAAAGAATTTATGCTTTTGTGGGTACGGTACGTATGGATTGAGTGGGGAGGCGTTTTCATAGGGGCGGATCTACACTATGTCCAGGGGTGCTAAGCCACCCCATGATTTTGAAATTTTTAATCACGTATGTTAAAATTTAATTTTTTTTTTTTTAAGTTTTTATATAGTTCAGCTCCCCTTATAAAATATTAGATGTGTGCTTGTATTCTAGTGATTAAGACTATATTTTACTCTTGAGGGGTCATGGGTTCAAATCCCACTAGCTACAAATAAAAAAAAATTGTATTTAAGTTTTAACCCCCTCTAACTAAATTTTCTAGTTCCCCCTGTGTTTTCATATCCGTACTAATATATACTTAGTCTTACACATATGCTATTATTACCACCACCCATTAAAATTAACGTACAAAAAACGAATAACAAATAATCATTGAATAAATTGATAACTTCTATAATATTAACCCAAATTATAACAAACAATAAATATACTAAACACACATCACGTATATAAAATATACAAAAATTATGTGAGAGGTTGTAGGTTCGAAACTCGAATAGAATTTTTTTTTGTAAATATTAAAACAAGTGGGTGGCTCGCCCTCCAAAATTTACTAAAAAAAAAAAAAGAACGTCAATTAATTAGAATCAACTAGTTATATGCAGCTCTTTTTAATTGAAAAATGTGTGATTGTATGCATCGATCGATCGGTAATTTGGTACCTAAATAATTTCAAGTTTTCAACTAAGACCATAAGACCATATATAACTGATCATCACTATATAGAGCAATTATTGGTAGTTACATCCTTATACTGGTTACATCCTTTTAAAATATAGTTTAATTAAGAGTTAAGTTTATATATCTAGCGCCTAGAGGGGAGAGACTAGGCTATATAAATGATCGAGCATGCATTAAAGATACGTACATTTTTTTTTTTTTTTTTTTTTTTTTGCAATAAAGAGATACGACGTACTTGCACTAGTCGTTAAAAAACCACATCCAGGTCCAGCTAGCAGTTCGCTTGCTGGTAATAAATTCATGTATATGCTTACGATACTGTACTTCATATTCACTTTAATTATATGCCTATATATAATTAATCTTGTACTTCTAGTTAGATTTATATGTAGGTTTAATGGATTAGCCTTTTAGGCCTAGCTAGCTGGTATAAAATTAATGGGATGAAATTAAAGATGGAAATCCTCGTCATTTCATTAGGAATATTAACACGAAATGCTATTGCGTGTGTTTTTCTATGCAAATTAAAGTGCACAGTGAGGAAACTTGACCTAATCTTCACGTACTCAAATAAACTACAACGCGCAGATCTCTTGAAGCACCGGCCCTGCGTTATATTCTAGAGATGTCTCTTTTATAGAAGACCCAATACACACACCTAATCATGGTTAATAATTACACACACACACACACACACACACACTCGACCCATTAGATTTAACTAAGTGTGGTCCCTTCTCAACAATTTTATCTTTTAGTAATTTTATCATTTAATAACATCATTGATTGCATCCATGAAAAAAAGAATGATAATTTTTTTCTTCTAATAATGTACTTTCCTTGGTGACGTTATTTAAAGAACTCTCCAAGTCATACCTCAGGATATATGGCTAAGTCTTTAATTACCGAAAGCACACAATTAGCGATCCAATAGTTCTAACGTTTTAGAGATGCATGATTTCGCTTTCTCAACAATTAAGTGAAGTAGTATGGATACCGTTTAATTATTAATTAACAGGTGCGGAGTTAGAAAATTTAGATGAGGGGCTGAAACTTAAAATGTTTAATTTGTATCATTGAAATTTGAACTCAAGTCATCACAATAATAACAATAATAATAATAATAATAATAATAATAATAATAATAATAATAATAATAATAATAAAATCTAAACACTAAACTACATGCACATATTTAACATTTTATTAACATTTTATGAGGAGATTTAACTATATAGAAACTTAAAAGAACTGAAAATTTAATTAAATTTCAATATACATAATTAAAATTTGAAAATTATGAGAGTAGCATGCATACACCTCTAGATTAAGTGTAGATACGTCCCTTCTAATTAATTAATTATTTGGCTGAGAGTCTGAGAGAGGCCAAACCACCACACTCAGATAATCATATAAGACCTCTCTTCACAACAACTTTTTTTTTCCCAATCTCGAGTCTTCAAAGAAATTATAACAACAATTTTTCCGTTTTCATATATCTGACAACATCATATATGTCTTTTAATATTTCAAAAATAAAGACATTTCATGGATAATTAGAATTAATATCTATGCACGATGGACGTATATATATTGATTCTGATATACTTGTGATAGAACATATTCACAAATTAGACATATATAGAACATTATTCTGCAAAACAATATATTAATACTATTTATTTGAAAAACCACCTTAGACCAAAAAATTCTCTTCGAAAATAGCCTTAATAAGAGTTACTTCCCATTTTGATCTAGTTTTAGTGGTTTTGGTGTGATGTCAGCATAATTACTTGGAAATGATATATTATAGTTCATAGATAGGCTATCAATATCATGCTTTGGGTAGTAAAGATGGTGTTTTACCTTCCGCTAATATCTTCACTTTCAAAGCTCAAATAGTCGATTCGAACTTCTCAGCATGATCTTCATATTGATGTGTCCTTGGAGACCAAATTTTACATTTTTGAAAAAAATTTACTATTTTTTTAGAATTTTTGAAAATCAGCATTTTTCTGAAATTATTATTATTATTTTTATTTAATGAAAAGCTGTGATTTTCAAAAATTCTAAAAAAAATAGTAAAAAATATAAAATTTGGTCTCCAAGTACATATAGATCATGTTGAGAAGTTCAGATCGACTATTTGAGCTTTGAAAATAAAGATATAAGTGGGAAACAAAACAATCTTTATTTTCCAAATCATGATAGCCTATGCCTATATATATATATATATATATGATGAGGGATTCACTTACAATATTTTGGATCTTACAACATGTTACAACATTCGTTTTTGTGATTTTTAAAGTCCAAATAGTCGATCTCTGTATTAAAATGTGCTTTGATATCAAATTTTACATTATTTTTATTTATTTTTTCTATTTATTAAGTATTTTACAATATTGATGTTTTTTAGTGGTCCAGAATTATCTAAAAAAAATAGTTTTTAAAAATATTTAATAAATAGTAAAAAAAATATAAAATTTGATCTCAAAACACATTTTAATATAGAGATCATGTTGAATGGTTTGGATCAACTGTTTGGACATTGAAAATCGCAAAACTGAATGTTGTAACTTTCAAATGTTGTAAGTGGATCCCTCCTCTATATATATATATATGTATGTATGTATGTATGTATGTATGTATATATAGAGAGAGAGAGAAATTGACTAATATTAAAATATTTGTTCCAAAACCGTGGTGCAACTAATTGATTTTCTAATTTTCAAAGTTGAAACGGTCGATCTAAACCATTAGATGTGATCTCTATATTAAAATGTACTTGGAGACTAAATTTTATATTTTATATTTTTTTTTACTATTTATTAAGCCAGTTTTAAAATCATTGATTTTAATAAACAGTGAAAAAAATTTAATCATTGAAAACAACAATTTTAAAACTAACTTAATAAATAGTAAAAAAATTCTAAAAAATATAAAATTTGGTCTCCAGGCACATTTTAATATAGATTGAATGTTAAACAGTTTGGATCGACTATTTGGACTTTGAAAATGTAAAAGCCAAAGCGTTTGTTTCATAGCCTAAGTACAAACGTTTTGATATTAGTCAACCTCTATATAAATATAATAAGTCATGATATATAATGTTTTTAGTTTTATAGAATATTTAATTTATTATTTGTACAATTTATATAATAATAATATTAAAAAATTTGTTGTCCTCTAGTATCAATTTTAGTGTCCATCCAGCTTGGATGTATCATATATCTATTTTCATTTGATATAAATGCTGTACATGCAACACTTGGCAAGTTGTTTTTAATAACAAGTTAATTGGTTTGAAGTTTGAACAAATAATCATGAAAAAAATGTCCATATAACTGTGTGTTTTTTACTTTGAACTAGGAAATTTTAACAATAATAATAATAATAATTCTTGCAATCACTTAATTAAGGACTTCATTTTAACATTTTCTCATTCATATTTAATACTTACATATGATTCTTACTTCTAAGGCTGTCTATCAATGGTACAAGAAATGCAATGATGGTCAGTCACGTGACTTGGGTATCTCACCAGGCATGACTTGAAAATTAGTAACTTCATTTAATAGAAACTAAAAAAATATTTAAAAGAATCTACCTACATATTTGTAACGGTGTTGATCTATGAGTGAAAACGGATCTAGATAATCCGCTCCGAATCCGATCCATATCTGCTTGTAATCAGATAATTCGGAGTGGATAATTTCTTAATAGAGTCAACGACATCTGGGATATATTTTACAATCTGCAGCGGATATTCGGTATTATCCCGAGCAGAAACGAAACGGTTACTAATTAGAATCCGATTTCTTTTAACGCGGAAGAAGCGGAACAGCCTTTAAAACAAATTTAAATTGTAGAGTCTGTTGGAGTATATATATGCCTCACCATCCGGAATTTTATCCTCTAAATCTTTTGAGTTAATGAATATCAACTGTCTAATATGTTTTAAGATTCGTGCATACTAGATTAGCACTAATATTGAAAGACCCTCTACATTATAGAGGTAGCTGGATTGACTCCGTTTAAAATCAGACAGTTGAGATTCATTAACTCGAAAAATTCCTTTTAGAGTTAATACAGAGGATACGCGTTCCTCACCATCCACTGTGATTTTTATAGCAGGACTTGGTTGGTTTTAGACCAGAGCAAATTTTTAAATTGAAGTCCGGACCTTCTGCAGACTAGGGCGTTCAGTAACAAAGGATTAGGAGTGAAGGATTAAGAGCTTGAGGAGCGCTAAGGAACCGATGTTCGGTTGTCTTAATCCGCAGGTGAAGAATTAAGTGTTTAAGGAGGGGGTATAGGTGCCTTAAAGTTCGGACAGGGAATTAAGATCCGGGCAAAAAAAGACTAAATGAGGTGTTTTTAATCCGCGCTAAGAAATTGGTGTTCGGCGCAATTAAGCGGTTAAAGAAGCTAAAGGAAGCGGATTAAGCCTTAAGAAGACTTAATCCGCGTTTGCCGAACAGCCAAGTCTACAACGGCCAACGCTGCATTTTTAACCTTTACTTATGTTCGGTCTCTTATCCATTTCCAGAATCATCTCCATTTTGTTCCTTGAGATCCTTAACAGAGGCCACATCCGTTTCAACTTACAAAGTTCCCACGTTTCTATCCTATTTTTTTTTTTTATTCTTTTTCGTGCCTGTCTCCATTTTGTATCTTGATTCTTTATTTTATTTTTATCAATTCCCACGTTCAAAGTTCAAGCTCTTTTTATTTCTTCTGAATTGTTTTTTTTTTTTCTTAATTAGGATTTGTATCTTAAGTTCATATGACTCGATTATCTAATAATTATTCGTTTGTATATGTATTTGTAGATTATTCGCTCTGTATCCGTATCCAATTAAGGTGAATTTGATTTTACATTTTGATATCCGTATCCGTATTTGTATCCGCCCATTAAGATGTGGATATGGATTTGGTATTAGAATTATCTGATCCGTTTACACCCGTATGTTCATCAGATCGACTTGATTCAAATCAAACTAAAATAGGTAAATCGAAGTTTTATTCGGTTTTCAACCGAACCGAAGTAAATTTTAGTTTGTTCGGTTGAACCAAAATAGGATATTAATTACAAAAATAAACATTTTTTTTGTTATTTTTATCTTTTTTAAAAGATGAATTTGAAAGTTTTGTTTGGTTCGATTTTAAACTGAACCAAGCAATATACATTATGTTGTAATTTTTGACTTTTTTTTTTAAATGTTTGGTTCTGATAGGTAATGAGTTTAAAATTTTTTGGTCAGTTCAATCTAACTGGTTTCAAAATATTTAAACCGAACCGAACCAATCTATTTAACTAGAAAACCAAACCATTTAAACCGAACTCTCTATGTTCAATTTAAAATTGATGAAATTGGACCTAATCAACACCCCTACATATTTATAAGAAAAAATAATTTTGTTAAAATTGAGTTATTCAATATTTTTTACAATATATTATAATGTTTTTCATGATTGTATGTTAAAATCAACTATTTTATTGTTAAAGATAATTATTTATGTATTTACATGTACTACGTATCTATTTTAGGGAAACAAAAAAATAGAAATTCCAAAATTTATTCCATGAATGTAAAAATTAGAAATTTTAAAGATATTAATTTCTAAAAATAGTTAATAAATTATTTGAAAACTCAGTTGAGTTGCAAGCAGCTAGAACCGAACATATTATTAATGTTGTTTTCATTAAAATCATCATCGTTAATGTATAACTATTATATGTTACTTTCAATGGCCTTATTTTATTTTGGGGCGTGTTTATTTATATAGGATTTGATTGGTTATCCCGACCTTGGCCCGGCCGAATACACGCATAACTAGATCTACGAACTCCTTTTCATTGGGCTTTTAATTCTTCATTTATTATAAGAACAGAAACTCGACAATTGCTTTGGAAAATGTATCAAAAGATGCGGAAAACAACAGAAAAAGAATGGATCGGCGACAAAACTTATACAAGTTCCTTTCGATGCAGGACATAAGAAAATGGTCCGACGTCAAATAAAATTCATATATATTAATTCAACAAGTTCGTACGTGATGATTATATAATTGAATTTGTGTGACATACATAATTCTGTTCCAAGCGTGTACGCTTTAATATCGACTTAGAAATTAGAATCTCTGCTCAATCAGAGATGTCGTGAACTCTTTGATTTCCGCTCAGAACATGGAAAGATATGAGCAATTTTAGAGATGACTAATATGGAAAAAAAAAATCGTCATTCCCACCGAAAGTACAAGTAAAAAGTAAAGTCAAGCAAAATTAATGAGAATTAAGTACCAGTAAAAAGTAAAAACCTTTAGATCATGTTTGGTTGTCAAGCAAAATTAATGAAAATTAAGTACAAGTAAAAAGTAAAAACTTTTAGATCATGTTTGGTTGTCAAGCAAAATTAATGAGAATTAAGTGCAAGTAAAAAGTAAAAACCTTTAGATTATGTTTGGTTGTCAATTAAAATTAATGAGAATTAAATAACTTATTCTTACTCTACATATTTTACATTCGATTTGGTAGTTTAATTCATATAGCTTACATTAATCTTTTAAACCAAGAGAGTAGGAGAATTGTATTTAATTGATATTTTCTGTTTGTAATAGTTGGTTCTGACTGCTAACTGTTCTTTCTTTGTTTGAAACCTACAAGAAATTAACCTTTTCAGAATTTTTGATAATCTTATTTGCTTCAACCTTCATTCATTCTTCTCTATAAATACATGTATATAAAGCAATAATTTAATATAATGCAAAAAATAAAATAAAAGAAGAATGCCGAATTGGATTAATTTTAAGCTAGATATAATCAGGCTTCATAATTTAATTTAATTGAAATCTAGATAATATATAAAATAATATAGAGCACATCTTTTATATTAAAAAATAATATTACTCCAATTAAGTTATGTAAGTATGGACAAAATAGAATCTAAAAACAGTAAGAAAAATGAAAATTTGCAATGCTCATTATTCATTATAAAATCATTTGCACACTACCAAGCACGACTTATAGTAAATTTATGTAAGTTCTTATTGTTAGGTTTTATATTTATTTTTAATTAATTTATGTACAAGTGAAAACCAAAAATAGAGATTCTAGAAAAAAAAATTATATAATAAACCAACCAAATGAAAAAGGTAATAGTGGGCCCAACAAATTCTAATCGACGGCCCAAAATTGAATTTTTCCCTCAGCAAGTCAGCAGCCTGTTTATAATAACACCCCCGGCTCCCACCCGGCAGACTCATCTTCTTCATCGTTTCACGCTATCCCAAATCTCTCTTCCGAGTTCCGATCATAAATCGTATCCACACAACAAAAATAAGTAAAAGAATCAAATCGAAAGATTCAGTCAGGTCGCACACTAACTAGAAGGGAAATCGGAGTAACTTGGACGGTGAGTCTCTTCCGATTCAATTGTTCTTTCGTCCAAAACGCGGCCAGTTGGTTTGGAAAATCTCCCAATAATTGGATCGTGGGCTGCCGATAGATTTTTCAAACCATGGTAGCAACCAAGGGACTATGGCCTAATTTTATTAAGCTACTTCACAAACAGTACGATTTGGGTTTGGGGGGGGAATCCCTAGCTCAGTCTGACTGAGAGGTGGCAAATTTGTATTTTTTTTATTTTTTGGTGAAAATTGTCTGAATATTGGGGAATAATGATGCTGTTTGTATTAATCAGAGATTAGGCGAAAATGGCTCGTTTGATAGTTCCATGCCAAGGTTCAAGCTTCGTAAAGAGCGGGGTTTTAGGCATTTTCTCTTCCTTTCATGTGATTATCTCCACCCGGTTATAAGATCAGTCAAAATTTTGAGCTTACACTAGTTTTTAATAAGAGAAAAGCTGAAATAGGGTCGCTTCATATTAATTATTCATTTCAAAATTAAAATCCCAAAGGTGATATCAATCTAAAACCCTGCAAAAAACTTCAGATTTTTATTTATTTGATGATTTGGATAAAATTTTCAATAATCATGTGTGTGAGAGCATTTAAAAAAAAAAAATCCTATCTGAGATGGAACATCACCTTTTTTTAGGAATCCAATACGCAGGTATTAGTGTATAGTTTTTCCTTTTCGGAGCTTGTTGTTTTGGTTTAAACAATGTTTTTAACACATGTGTCTTAGTCTTGGAAAAGTATATATTGGCAAGCTTTTTCCTGAGTACGATTAGTGATTGTGACTCCTGAATACAAATTTCTGGATTGATTTCATCTTCTCAATTGTGTTTGTATGATAAAAACCAAGTAGATCTGCACTTTTAAAAAAAAAAACTGAAGACAGGGAGCTTACAGCAAATTTATTTCCCATATTTTGACAATTAGATGTTTATTCTTATTATTTCAGTTTAGGGAAACAAATCAAAGGTTCACATTTCGTGCTGCGACAGAAAATTTTTCTGCAAACTACAGTTCTACCAAGTCATTAAAAGTAAAAAAGGAGGTACAGCTGCTTTTAGCCAATAAACTCACCCTTCCTTCCCCAACTCTTATTTCCAGGACTCATATGTGTATTCCTCGCTTTTTCTTCTAGGATTCTCACTGGAGCAGATCTCTTCCCATTTACTATTCCCCTGTGAGTTAAACACTGAAATTCTGATATTAAGACTTGGTTCGAAGCCCCTGGACTTCAAATTGTGTTATCCACTTAGCTTTATATTGAGCTATTCTCCTCAGTATTAGACTGAAATTTAATTGCTTTGGTGGACAATCCTCATGCATCAGAAGAATCTTCTTTGAAAAAGAAGTTCAATCTAACTTAAAAAAATTATTAGACTTATACATCTTTTGACCTTGGATTCATTTATGCCTGTTTCTTAGATCTTTAGGTTCGGTGGTAGGAAGTCGACCTGTTCAGTTGCTACTGATCCAGTACCGGCACAAGCAGAAGAGCCTGAAATGGATGCCCCAAAGGAAGTCTTCTTGAAGGATTACAAGAAGCCCGATTACCTATTTGAATCGGTACATATGAATATTGTGATTTTACTTTTGGAAAATATTCAAAATCATATTTCTGGGTCACCTTATTATTGTTGTCAATTAATTTTTGTCATGTAACAAACAACAGGTTGACCTAAAGTTTCAACTCGGTGAAGACAAGACTGTAGTCACTTCAAGCATTGATGTTTACCCCCGTGCAGAAGGTCAGCTTGCCTTAAATCCCCAAAAGGAAGAAAAAAAAATGAAATTAAAGTAACAATTAAGAAAACAATAAAAATTGCTTATAAATGATTTTTTTGTTTATAGTTATCTTGTTATATGAAACTTGAGGCTTGCAATTTCTTAACTTTCGAGTATAGACTTGTATGGTAATAAAAGTAGGGAACCATTCGGCCCTGATTTCACTAGTTACAGTTTGACGTTTCTTTTATTTTAATTTCATTCTTTTATGTTTTGTATTTTTTTGGTTTATGCAACACTTAATTGTTGATCGTAATTCTGAATTCGTCCTAAGGTATAGAAATAAGTACATGGTGATCAGTTCTGATACTGGCATGTACCAGCTAGTAGGAACCTCTTATCTGCTGATCTTTCTTTTACTGTCAGTATGGGTTGGTATAATAGTTGGTATGTATTATAAGCTCAATCAGCAGCACAATCAATTATTTCCTTAGAGTTGATATTGACCTTTCTTTGTTTCTCTAATACCCTTTTGTTAGTTTTGAATACGTCAGATATTATCAAATTGTTTAATGTTTGCTTCTATATTGTTATCTTACTGGTCAAATAGGCACCTCTGCTCCTCTGGTTCTCCATGGACGTGATCTGAAGCTAGTATCCATCAAAATTGATGGCAAAGATCTCAAGGTGGTATTTATTTCCCCTGTTTTAATATTATTGCTGGTTTTAGATTTAGGGTCTATTTGTGGATAAAAAGGCAAACATGTATATTGCACTTCACATGATTTAGTTGTAACAGCCTTCTGTTATTTTGAGTTATTTATTTGATAACACTGCACTGGTCTGTTTCTAGAGTGGTGATTATAAGCAGGACTTGCGCCACCTGACTCTACTCACTCCACCAGCTGGGGCATTTAAGCTGGACATCATTACCGAGATAGACCCTGTTCACAACACATCTTTGGAGGTATATTAGGCTCTAAATGTTATACCCTTTACTGCTCAACAGAAATATTCAATTGTTTATTTGTATAAATTATAGGGTTTGTACAAGTCTTCTGGAGTTTTCTGCACCCAATGTGAGGCTGAAGGTTTCCGGAAGATTACATTCTATCAGGTAATTGCTATCAACAATATAACTTGTATGTATCGATATTGTTTTATTTTGTCGAGACCCTGCTGTTTGATTTTGAGCTTTTATGTAGGACCGACCTGATGTAATGGCAAAATACACGTGCCGGATTGAAGCTAACAAAGAGAAGTATCCTGTACTCCTATCTAATGGAAACCTCATAGAGCAAGGAGATCTTGAGGTGAAATAAATTGATATTATTATTAATCTTGTCATCGTTCATTTTTTATTTGATTCATCATTGAAGCCAGCTCACTGTTTGTCATTGTCATTGTCTTCATGGTAGTTACTGTTAAGCCTCTAAGAAATGGCAGTAGGAAACCAAGGATGATCTCTTATGAAAAAAGGAAGACAGGAGTTGAAATAGTTTGATGTAATAAAGCAAAATGCTCAACGTGGAAACTTTAAGAAGAAGAAGAAATAAATAATCCATACATAAACTATCTTTAGCCGTTGACACATACGGATATAGATAATGTTATAATAACTAACAATTATGAACATATCAAAATTTCTGTTTGTTTATCTTTTGAGTAGAACTAGGGTGTTTTAAGTTCACCAAGCCTCTTTGTGAACTCAACTCTAAAATCTATCGAATTGGCTTCAAACGATGAATCCAAACTGTTGGAATCCTTCTACCTTATGAGTGATGGGTCTACATGGGAAAATTTAAAGTTACGAATTAATTTAGTATGAAGTCAAGTGATCAAATTAAAAGTTTATAAATTAATTTTAATGCATTCATTTTTTGGACGTCTTTTGACCACTCGACTCTATACAAAATTAATTTCAAACTTCAATTTTTTTGCATGTAGACGCATCACTCGTAAGGTAGGAGTTTGATGAACTTATGAACACCCTAGTTCAAGTTCATCAGTTCACAAACGAAGCCAATCCGGTAGATTTTACAGTAAGTTCACAAAGGAGTTTGATGAACTTATGAACACCCTAGTTCAACTCTTATCTTTTTATATGCTTGTTATTATTATTATTAAGAATGAATAATGCATGCAAGTTTGTAATTAATTTTGTAATCTAAATTTTTTATTTTATTATTCTAACTTGCATAGTTATTAGTAGTATCCATTCTGAATCTGCATTCATCAATTATCCGTTCCGTATCAGTATCCATTTAGGCGTGGATTTGTTTTTGAATTTCAGCATCCATCTAATATTTTTATCCATTCAATGAAACACAGATACAGATATAGTTTTAGCACTATCTGTTACATATCTATTCCATTTACAGTCCCAGTAGTCCCTATCATATTTCATTTGTAAAAAGAAAACATAAGTCAAGTAAATTGAAATATAAAAGATCTACAGCATCATTGTACAAATGAACAAAATTGAAATAAAAACAAACCTCGAATTTAGAATCTTCATACATATCAACTTTAGTAATGCTCCTTATTTGATAAGTTATGATTGTAGGATGGCATGCACTATGCATTATGGGAGGATCCTTACAAGAAGCCAAGCTACCTGTTCGCACTAGTAGCAGGTCAATTGGAAAGCAGAGATGATTCCTTTGTGACCTGTTCTGGCCGCAAAGTTTCCCTTAGAATCTACACACCTGCCCAGGATGTACCAAAAACTGCCCATGCTATGTACTCTCTCAAAGCTGCCATGAAATGGGATGAAGAAGTCAGTTTTTGTTCTTTCTCCTCAGGAGCATCTAAGAATGTCATATTGCCTCTGTAAAACAGGAAAAATCACGCATATGCCCACAACATATGGAAAATGAATATTTATTCATCCTCTACTGATTTATGACTCGCGTCTTCCTGTCTTTAAAATATTCTCTTATTACTAATGCCCCATTTCTTTTCTATAAATCGGGTGAGGATCTTATGGTAGTTCCCATGCTTTATTTGGGTATATAGGATATTTCTTGTTTTATTGAGGTAATGCATGACCCTTTGTTTGGTAGTTCCCATACTTTATTTGGGTATATAGGATATTTCTTGCTTTCAGATTATATTGTTCGTTGTTTCTTTCCAATCATATTTGAATATTTTCTTTCAAACTAGTGATGTTTTATGATACAGGTTTTCGGGCTTGAATACGATCTAGATTTATTCAACATTGTTGCTGTTCCTGACTTCAACATGTAAGACCCCCCCCCCCAGAAATTAGTTTGAGACAACATTTTTGCTTACTGTTCCTTGGTTGCAGGGGAGCTATGGAAAACAAGAGTCTAAATGTGAGTATTACCATCAAATTATCAATGTAATTAGTATCACCGCATTTCTGATATATTTGCTGATTGCATTTGAAAGTGCTGAAATGAATTAAAATGTACAAAATATGAATAGATTTTTAACTCCAAACTTGTGCTGGCCTCTCCTGAGACGGCTTCAGATGGAGACTACGCAGCAATTTTGGGAGTCATCGGTCATGAGGTACACTTAAACCCTGTTAGCTTTTAACCTGAAATATCTATTTACTTCTAGTTCCTGATTTCTTGTATTGTTTTTACCGCAGTATTTTCATAACTGGACTGGGAACCGGTTAGTACTCTGTGCAAATACAATTATTTTCATGCTCACTTTATTCAACATTAATAGGTAACAAAATCTGCACTTGCTAACAAGTTTCTTATCTTTCACAGGGTTACATGCCGTGATTGGTTCCAGCTAAGTCTTAAAGAGGGTCTAACTGTCTTTAGGGATCAGGTAGTGCTTTATAAATTGCTTCTTGTTTTACTTTTTAATTCAGAAAGGGTTAAAGTAGGTACAAGCATGCGTAAGTGCAGACAATTAATGATTTATATGATACAGATGCTTTGCATTTCATGATTTTTACAATTAGTAAGAACGTAAATGGAATTGTAGATGCTTATAATCCATAAGTTAATATCACCTGTTGTACCTGATTTTGTTTCATTATAGTAAAAAAAATTTCAAGTGCTTAAATATGCACCAAATTATGTTTTCTCAGGAATTCTCTTCAGACATGGGTTGCCGCCCTGTCAAGCGCATAGCAGATGTATCCAGACTCAGAAATTTTCAATTCCCTCAGGTTCTATTTCTCTCTCCTGCATTGTGAAATAATTTAAGGTTAATTATTTGTTTTTGTTTACGTTTATCAATTTTTTTTTTCTGTAATTGTAGGATGCTGGTCCGATGGCTCATCCAGTTCGGCCCCATTCGTACATTAAGGTAACTGTAGTCAACATAATGCAGCATTTAATGTTTCATTCTGTGATCTTTGTATTTATACATAGTTCCCATTTCTTTTACAGATGGACAACTTCTACACAGTAACAGTATGATCATGCTGCTCTCTCAATACATTCATTTTCTGTTCTTGTTCTTCTATGAAGAAGTTAGCATCTATTCTGACTTCTCTTGTTTTGTTGCAATGCATTCCTTCGTCAATGTTGAAATGCTTGATCATTGCAGGTTTATGAGAAGGTCAGTTCATGCTCCGTTTATTTCAGTATTTTCCTAAGATCTTGGAATTAGTGGTGATATTAATTTCATTCGTTTTAACTGTAGGGAGCTGAGGTTGTTAGAATGTACAAAACCTTGCTTGGAGCCTCAGGTTTCCGTAAGGTACTAATTATATCAAACTGCAAACTAAATTATCATTTTGGAAATACTGCTTCACTGTCTGTCCGATATCATTTTATTTACTGTTCATTCTTGTCTAGGGGATGGATCTATATTTCCAAAGGCATGATGGACAAGCTGTGACATGTGAAAATTTCTATGCAGCCATGTGTGATGCAAATGGTGCGGACCTTGCTAATTTCTTGCTATGGTATCTCTCTCTCCCTCTCCCTCCCCCACCCCCTTTCTGTGTGTACAGGCACTATATTGACTACTCTTCTGCTATTTATTTGACTTTCATATTTTCATATCACCTATTCCTATATTGACCACTTACATCTCTTTCGTTTCTCATATCATCTATTCAACAGGTACTCTCAAGCAGGGACCCCAAGTGTAAAGGTCACCTCCTCGTATAATACTGAGGCAAAGACTTTCTCATTGAAATTCAGGTCTGTGGCCTATAACTTGGTATTTTACTGCTAATAAGTGGTTAATTAATAGGTAATTTCATGCAAAATTAATAAATTATTTTTTTAATTTACTTGACCACCGACTCATATGAACAAATATTAACCAGTCAGATAACTACAAAAAGTTACTTCTGAAAGAAAAGAAGTCATCCGAACTGATCAACTTATATTCAACTTCACTCCTACAGTCAAGAAGTACCACCAACTCCTGGTCAGGCAGTGAAGGAGCCAATGTTCATCCCAGTTGCAGTGGGCCTTCTGGACTCAACTGGCAAAGACATGCCTCTCTCTTCTCTTAGCAGTAATGGAGTGCTTAAAACCATCTCCTCCGGCGAACCTGTTTACACCACTGTGCTTCACTTTAACAAGGTACAATAACAGGGCTGCCTATTCACTCTTCTCAGGACAGGCCCCCACCCACCCCCCCCCCGCCCACAACCTCCTCCTGCTCCCCCACTATTGATTGTAGCATCCACATTTTGGTTTGCATTGACTTGTACAAATCAATATGAATTGCATATGAATAGAATGCTCACGGGTAGTGGAGGTACGTCATGACCTGACTGTTCTCCTTTGTAAACCCTAGGCATGAAACATCACAAGGGCTAAACATTTTGGTGAACAGCTATAGCTTAAACATATTTCCATACTCTAGTTGGTTACAACAGGGTTCTGTTGAAAACCATTCTTAAAACAAGTTTGAAACCTGCAATTCAAGATGACTAAGCCCAAATATGCAAAAGATGAGATTTACTGTTATTACCGAGTCCAGCTAGTATGACATCAGTGTCATTTCAACTTATATAACACTAACTTCAAAACCAATCGCATCAACTTCAAATGGTGATTCCAAACCATTCAAACCGTCCGACTTTATTAGTTGTGAGTTTACATGTAAAATTTATAATTTTACGAATTTATTTAGTATCAAGTCAAACGGTCAAATGTGGGAGTTTTAAAGTTAATTTTAATGTATTCATTTTTCAACATTTTTGACCGCTTGACTTGATAATAAAATAACTCAAAAAAATAACTTTTTGCATGTAACGCATCACACATAAAGTAAATCGATTTGAACGGTTTGGATTAATCGTTTGAAGTTTATCCAATAAATTTTAAAGTTGGTGTCATATGACATTAATATCATACTAGCCGGACTCGTTATTACCATACAATTTGGCTTTCTTCAAAACATCTCTACTTGGTAGTTCACATTTAGGTATCTGAGCATAACAGTGCTGATATGGCTATGGCATTGCAGAAAGAAGAGGAATTTGTGTTTTCTAATATACCAGAGAAGCCGGTTCCTTCCTTGTTGAGAGGTTACAGCGCCCCTATTCGTCTTGATTCTGACCTGACCGATGATGACCTCTTTTTCTTGCTTGCACATGACTCTGATGAGTTCAACAGGTTTTGCATATCTTGTATCTTATATAAGAATGTGTTAACCTACTGCTTTTGTTGCTTTTGTTGCTTTTGAACTTGGGACTAAAGACTTAACATATTCTGTGTTGTTAATTGCAATCATCATTTGTCTTCACAACTAGAGCTTTGGCAGAGTGACATGTGATCAGGCCAATTATATCCATTTTTACATTTTTTTTTTTCTCAGATGGGAGGCGGGTCAAATGTTGTCACGCAAGCTCATGCTGAGTCTGGTAGCTGCCTTCCAGCAACAGAAACCCTTGGCCCTGAACCCTAGATTTATTGAGGGAATTCGAAGTATCCTTTGCAATGTCGCCTTAGACAAGGTATTCTATAGTAGTTGTAAAGCTAAGCTCCATATGTGAAACTTTTCTATAAAGGAAGGCTAAAAGTATTTGATACTGTTCAGGAGTTCATATCAAAGGCAATGACCTTGCCTGGTGAAGGGGAGATAATGGATATGATGCCAGTTGCTGACCCTGATGCAGTGCATGCTGTGCGCACTTTCATCAGAAAGGAACTTGCGGTTCAACTTAAACAAGAGTTACTTGCTGCTGTAAGTTATTTTCTTCTTGAATGCATTCGTATTTTTCTTTTATGATTGTATGTGTGGAGGATTGCTTATAATCTTAATTGACTTTGTATGCATGAAATAATTAATAAGAATAAGAAGAACAACTTTCATTTGATAAATCATTGACAGGTGGCAAACAACAGAATCTCTGGACCCTATGTATTTGATCATGAGAACTTGGCTCGTCGTGCTTTGAAAAACACTGCTCTCGGTTTGTCATTGCCTTACACCCTGATTTCCTTTCTTGGAACTTATATAATAAAGGATACTAAAGTTCTCCTTTTGAATTGCAAAATATAGTCTATCTTGCGACGTTGAATGAGCCAGATGTGACTGAGTTGGTATTAAATGAATACAAGTCTTCATCAAACATGACAGAGCAGTTTGCTGCAATGGCAGCATTGGCCCAGAATCCAGGTCAAATCTGTGATGAAGTTCTCTCTGATTTCTACAACAAGTGGCAACATGACTTCCTTGTAAGTTTATTGTTTTGCAAGCTTTTGTTCCATCTTGCTGAGCCTTGACTGTATCCTGTTACCCTCGTGATGGAAAGACTATACTGCATGGATACCGATACCAGTATTGTATCCGATATGATACAGATACAGCAATACACAGTTTTTTTAAATCTCTGGATATGATGGGCTTTATATACCTTTTATAAATATTTGGTGTATAATAAAAAATATTACTACAAAAGGTAAAAATTGTAGCTCAAAAGTGTTCCAAATTAAAAAGTACAACCACAGGATTGAAGAAATTTAAAATAAAAATGAAATTAAGGAAACGTAGGAGTGAAGGAATAAAGATTGCAGGTTGAAATATTTGTCATGCGATTTAAAGGTCACTTTGGGTGATGTTCTGTGGCCGATGATTTACTTATCAAACCGTTAGCCATATCTTGTGAAAAAAAATAATTAAGTATTATTTGCGTCAACTGGTGTGTCAGACATTCATTGTATGTGTATGAGTGTATCGGTATCGTATATGCATCTGATATCTGTACAGGAGGTTGTTAGGCAGATCTTAGTAGCAATGGGGACAAATAAATGCAACCTTGGAGCTCTTAATAAATGCATATAGAAATAACTATTGGAGCATGTTAACCAGAAGCCTAATATGATAAACTATAATGTTGCAAGTTTATGACCTCGGATTTCTATTTATTTGTCTTTCTCATCTCAACTTCAATAGGTTGTGAACAAATGGTTTGCTCTCCAAGCCATGTCAGACACACCAGGAAATGTCGAGAATGTCAAGAAGTTGTTGAACCACCCTGCTTTTGACATGAGGAATCCAAATAAGGTTTAGTTTCAATCTAATTATTAATTTTTTCATCTTTAAACCTGACGCATTTTAGCCAATATAATAGTAGTTTACTTTCCTGATCTTCAGGTCTACTCACTAATTGGAGGATTTTGTGGGTCCCCTGTGAATTTCCATGCAAAAGATGGGTCAGGATACAAGTTCTTGGGTGAAGTTGTTGTGCAACTTGACAAAATAAACCCTCAGGTTTATTTGCTTTACTCTACATTCCAATTTTTCATTCCTATTTCTTAACCGATGTTCAATTTCCATTGACTTATATAACTTATTTTAATTTTTATTTTTTGGAAAAATAGGTGGCTTCCCGAATGGTCTCTGCCTTTTCAAGGTGGAAGCGCTTTGACGAGGACCGACAAGCCCTTGCCAAGGTGACATTTATCTTCTTATTTCCCTTTTATATTCATTTCTTTCTCAAGTATTCCAGCAAGAAATGAACAGCTTATATACTGAAGTTTGTTAAGGGATATCATCTTTTCATACAAAGAAAGGGAGAAAAAAGAAATATGTGGACTTAGTTATATTATATATTTGGATCCAAACCTACCAAAAATGGACAATTTTTGGTGTAATTTTTTGTTGCATTTTAATCAATAGAGAATGAAAAGAAACCAATGGGGTCACATATTGTCGGTTGTCAATTCTCATCTGATACAGTAATTTAGGATATCATCTGAAACAACAGTACATTTGCTATGCAGGCCCAGCTGGAGATGATAGTGTCAGCTAATGGGCTTTCTGAGAATGTTTATGAGATAGCTTCCAAAAGCTTGGCTGCTTAAATTTAGTTTCCTTGTGGAGGACTATATGTTTGCCCATTGAAAATGAGATGAGTGATTGTCTGGTACTGCTGATATATGCTCCACGAAATGTAATTTATTTCCCTGTCTTGGGCTCTAAATCGAGTAAACACTAGTGAAATGTGAACGATAGCTTTACAAATATGGAGGTTAAGGACAGTGTGTCATCTAGAATATATCTGCTTTGTTTATATTTGCGGTTTATCTCGTTGTCTTGTTGGCTAGTTATTACTGATGTCTGTTGTGGAATTTTTTCTTCGCACTGAATCCAGTGGACTTTTGTTGCTATTTTAGTTGTTACAATGGTTTCTATGCTCCATGGGCTGATGGGTTAGGAGGAAGCTTGTTTCAATTTTAATGGTTTCAGTCATTCAGATCAACATTATTAGGAAATCTTATTAGTTACCAAAACACAAGTTCAGCATCATAATAGATATAACTTGTCGTCTAAGTGAAATTATTGCTTTAGGTGTAGTCGCGTATAAAGTACCCAGAAAGCTGAACTTTTAAATTATCAAGTTGCAACATGCAGAATGCATATTTCCATACTGACCCGACGGGCATGATAATGTCCATAGTTGATATAAAAAAAAAATATAAAAAAAAGATGAGTCAAAAGTGGTCGAAACTGGAAGTCATATTTGTGTGCTGATGGACAGGCTTGAAAATGACCATTGATATCACAAAGTGATTGGATATAATGGTGTGCTAACAGTATATCCACAATTTATACAAGTAGCATGTTATCTGTCCGATATATTTATTTTTCATGTGATATATATATTTTGATAGTTTTGCATTAAATTTAAATGACATGGAAAAAGTAAATTGTTATTTGAACAATTGGAGCATTAAGATACAAAAGAATAATACGTGTTTAGAATTCAGTCATGAATTATTTTGGCATATTAATGAAGCTAATATCAGATTGACAAGATATTGCGTTACACTAATCTGTAACTACATATATGACAATCAATTTTCACAATGATGTTTTAGTGTTTTAAAAGCTTCTCCAAAAAAAAAAAAAAAAAAAAAAAAATTGAATTGAGACACCCATTTGTTTGCAACACCATGTGATGGATTCTGTCGCCACATATTTCTGGACTCGCTTGTAACGACCGCCCGGTAATTACCAACTTCCAATTACATAGCGTGTATAACCCTTCAAAACTTTTTTGGAAAAGGGGCTACCCAAACAGCAGTATTTACAACATTAATTCAAACTGTAGTTTTCAATTGATAAACTAATTTGAGTTTCATTTGTTAAGAATTCAAACGAACTTGTGTTCAAATAATCTAGCTTGAATTTAAATGGAGAAAAAAAGCATTCAACACTTGAATGAGTCATAGGTTCGAGCTAAATTGAATAGTTGAGAACTTAAGATTGAAGTAAAAAAAAAATGGCTGGAAGGTCGGAAGGAGAAGTGTTCTAAGCTTTGAATGGAAGCACCGGTAAACGGCGGCCACCACGGTTCAGAGAGTTTCAAGATTCGATCTTCTCTCAGCTCAGTACAGCTTAAATCTCGTCTTCGCTCAGAACAACTTCGATCAGCAGAGACTAGATTAATACTTTTGTTTAAAATATAAATTATCTACCGATTAGGTTTATATTGTATGCCTGTAAATTTATTTATAGCTACGTTTGGATGTATTTTAGAATAGCTACTATTTTGACTAGTAGATAAAAATAGTGAAAAAATAGTAATTTTCAGAATAGTGCGAAAATAATGCTATTCAGAATAGTAAAAATATTATTTGGATTGTATATTTCGAATAGTAAATAGCTGTAACTGATAATTCATAGTGTTAACAAGTTGTTTATTAAGAGAAAAAATAGGCAAGTGGGGTCTCAAATGAATTGTCACGACGTAGAGATAAAATAAGTGATGTCAATTTTATTATTTCAGAACTGTGTTGACGGTAATAAATCTTTTTTTCTCTATTCACATTTTCGAATAGTAGTTATTCCAACATTTTTAAGGAATATAGAATAACAACTATTCTCGCTATTCCGAATAACAAAAATATCATTTTGATACACATTGCTATTTCCAGTGTTGTAAAATGCAGTCCATGTGGCCGCATATGCATATGCAGTCCGATTCCGCATAAAAATTTCCATGCGGTCTCAAATGTGCTGTTTTGCATATGCGGCCGCATATTGGGCCCGCATATTTCCGCATATTTTTGCATATTGGTCTGCACAAGTGCGACTGAGCCGTATATGTCTGCATATTGGTCCGCATATGTGTGAATTTATTGTTTGAATGATTTTAATGGGAATATATTGCATGTTTTGAATGGAAATAAATTAATATATAATTTAAAATCTGCATATATGAGTCCGCATGAAATCCGCATATGCAGTATGCAGTGGCCTTCCGCATGCATGAACAAAACCGCATTTTACAACATTGGCTATTTCGAATAGCAGCTATTCTTAAATAGCTTGCTATTCTAGCTATTCTTACACCATCCAAACATAAAATAAATATAACATATATACATATCTGAGTTGGGTAAGATTTAAGTTTGATTTGCGAGTGATTCGAACTTGATAGCTTGATTTGTCAACAACAGAAATTAATTGGAGCAAGTTAATTACGAGCAATTACTGAATCAATTCAACTCTAGCAAATTACAAGCTGCGAAACTTTTTAACATGTGCAGCTGCTGTATCTGGTCCAAGGCACAATAACCTCGTAGTCGTAGATCAACTGTGATGTACATGTAACATGTACTCTTATAATTATAATGTATGACTTTCTTAAAACCAAATATATGCATGGTTCATTTCTTAAAATAAGACATGTATAAATTCGTAAAATTAACTTGCGGGTAAGTTCATATAATTAATGTAATTCTTTGTGCAGACTAAAAATGCTTTTGTCGGACAATTTTCTAGCAACTTGATCCTAGCAACTAGCCACTTGTGTTCTATCATCTATGCGGTCCTAGCAACTAGCAAGGGCCCCTATAAATTTTGGGATGGACAAATTAATAATCGTATTTTCAACTTTGGAATCTGATAGGGATGGACAAATTTTGGGTTGTATCTTGTGTTTTATTTTGTGTTGCCGATGTTTTAAACAAAAAGATCAACCATTCCACTTTTCGAATTTCGTCTATTGTTTTATATGATTTAATTATAAGTTTATCTTTTGTTAAGTAAAAAGACCGACAAATCTGATAGAGAGACTAATTTCAAAAAATACATTGCTATTTTGAGTGCTCATTTTCTTTTTAAATAGTTATGCCGTTTTTGTCCTTAATTAATACTTTTTTGTTAAAATTTATTATTATTGTATAAAGGAAAGTATTTAGTGAGAACAATAAAATAAATGGAAAGCTGCTTAAAAGAGTAGCAGTGTCTTTTTATGTAAATTAAGTACTATTGACAAATACATTTTTATATAACAGTCACTCATATGATGTTGAATTAATATTTAATGGAAATTAATAAAGTAGCATCAATGTAAAATACATATAAGAATTGAGTTTTGAATAAAGTAGTATCATATAATATAAAATCTAATGCATATATATACAGTTATACACAAACAAATCTTTTAATTTTTTATATCATGTTTGTGATGCATTCATCTAAGAAATAACATGACTTTTAATTATCAACTGATATATCGACCGATAGCTATCATAATGGCTACTTCTTGATGAACAGGTGGACTTGCTCAGCAACCATATATAAATAGGGTGTAAACGGAGCGGATAATGCTAATACCATATCCGCATCCGTTTTTCAATAAGCGGATACGGATAGTAAACGGATATCAAAATTGAAAACCATATCCGTCTTAAACGGATACGGATACGGATACGGAACGGATAATTCACGGATACGGATTCAAATACGAATATGGAGCGGATAATTATCGGATATTGAGTAATTCTACTAAATTTCATAATTTTAAATTACAATTATCTAAATTGATAAAAATTTAATAGTCTTTTTAAATTTGCACAATGATGATTATGCATGACTAATTGCTTATTAGTTCAGAGAACTAATTCATTATTTTAATAGATTATATAATTTTTCTACCAAGATTCTTGAACTTAAACGAATATGTATGTTTTTTTGGAAATTTCACAAGGGTGAAATGAATTAAAAACTGCTGAAAGATTAAATTTCGGATCCGGATATATACGGATATCCGCTCCGTTTATATCCTCACGGAATTATCCGTATCCGTATCCGCAAGTATCCATATCCGTTTAATCCGGATACGGATAATAAGCGGATTAACCGCGGATAATCCGTATCCGTTTTCACCCCCGTAATATAATGCAAGAAAATGCTTTGTGCTATTTTAATAAAACAAATCAGCTTTTTAATTGATTGCTTCACCCACCAAACATTGACAAATCAGCTTTTGAATTGCCTCTTTGCCACCGACCCAGGTTTGGCTTGCTTGATCCAGGTCCAGGCACGATTATCTGATTTCCTCTTCCCTCCTTTCAAAACCATGGTTTTCATTATTACTATTACTATTATTATTATCAGGGTATTACTTAAATTCTTAGCTCCGGTCGTCGAGGTTATTTCCCATTTCTAACAACATACGGATGCTTCCTTTTTAACAAAACAATAATTTGGATGCACTTCCCCGGGGAACCGACTCTGCTTCTTTTCTTGAGAAAAGGAGGGTTCTCCTATTCTCCCATCCAGATCGTTCAAAATCCATCATACGGTCTCAATTACTTTTTATTTTCAAATCAATTTAATCTATTAAAATGATTCAGATTTAATTGAAGCCGTACGATGAATTTTCAACGATCCGGATAGAAAAATAGGAGGGTGCTCCTTTTCTAAAAAAAGAGAGCAGATTTTGATCCTTCCTCGGAGAATCCAATATCTCATGGCCAAATAAATATTACTTTAATGAAACGCTTTCTAATATGGACTCTAAATCGGCTTCTTCTTTTTATAAAAAGATAATTTTTTTTTATCTGAATCGTTCAAAATTTATTGCATAACCTCAATTATTTTTTATTTTTATATCAATTTAATCTATTAAAATGATTTAAATTTAATTAAAATCATATGATAAATTTTGAACGAACCGTATTAAAAAAAAAAGAATCATTCTTTTCTGAAGAAAATTCCAAGCAAATTTTGGTCCTAATATGCGGTTACTCGGGGTCAAGGGCATTGGGTGAATGAATCGGGTACTCATTTTAACAGCTATCATTTTAATTTTCACAGATATGAAGTCAGAGAAAAAAAAAATTTTGGACCAAATTGTCCATTCTCAAATAAGAAAACAATAGAACTGGATATCTTTACAGTCGGAGATAATGAAATATTTATGCTGCTCAATATCTTTCAAATTTTTTAAATTAGAAGGCTATTATGATGTGGATCCACCAACATTTATTTCCTAGATGAAAATTTATAGATGTTCTTTGCTTTTACAGTTGAGCAAAAAAAGAGTTCAAATTATCAAGTTCACAAGTTCGTTTCAATATTCTAGACAATCAGATTATTTAAAATGTCTCAAGATTCAACTCAACAAAGGTAATTCAATATTTTTAATTAATTTTATTTTTTTTTACATTTTCAAATTGTTTCTCTTTTATTTTTGTAAACACAAAATTACATGATAGAAGTATAACTGTAATTTGTAACAATAAAATTACAGTTCAAATAAAAAATGTTAATGATTTTATATATTCTTTTGTTTGCTAGATGGATATTGATGAGTTGGCGATTTCATTCGAACATGAGGCCGAAAAACTTGAATTACTCAATTTCAATTTCAAGTACAAAACTCATGAAGATTTACTTAATGGTGTTTTTTGATGGTTGGCGGCAACGTGCCATCAACAAATTTTATATAAGAAAATAAAGTTTGTATTTACAAATATAGAGTAAAAGAAATTAAGTAAAGCAACACAATTTACAGCCCATCCTAATTAATTCTCTCTCGCTCCTAGCGGACTACCTGGCCACCATCCACAACTCTATTACCAGCATCGTCTGTGTCACCAGGAGGAGCTCATCTTTTCTCTTGTTGGAGAATATCCTTCTATTTCTTTCTCGCCAGAGGCCCCAGACTCCTGCCGCCCAGATAATGTTCCATCTAATTCTCTCATTCCTCTGCAAGCCGGCCTGTCTGTTAATTACTTAATGGTGTTAGAGCATCTTAATTTTATAGTTTGATTTGTATGGATCTTAATGAATATCAATCAGTCGTATTATAGTTGAAGAAATCTTCTATGTTAAAAAACATATAGTATGCTTTTATATATTATAGTTTGATTCTTATATATTTTATTTGGATTACATTTGATAATTATTATTATTATTTACCTGTTGAAAAAATTCATTTTTTTGTCCGCATGATATACTATTTAGAACATAATTTATTAAATAAAATAATGACTTTATAGAAATATCACTCTTTGTTTGCGTAAGATTACATAAATAATTATTAGTATAATTAATGCCGGCAGATCTCCAATAACTTTCTAATTTAAAAGATTTGAAAATTATTTCTATTATTTCCTTATCGAATGGGCAATTTGGACCAAAAATTAATTTTTCTCTCACCTCAAATCTTTGAGAATTAAAAAATTAGCTATTAAAATCGGTACCCAATGAATCAATGCAGTTTTTTACTTATTTCAAGTCCTCATGTCCTGTCCTGTTATCCTCTGCCTACCTAATTATGCATTTATTTTGGAAGAAAAGAAAAAGAGTATATGACCCAAAATGCCCTCAGCGGTTATTGTTAGACTTAAAAAAAATCAATAAAACTAACACAAAAAATATATAATAATTAAATATTTGTTCTACAAAACTAAAAAAAATATTCTTGAAAAATCTAAATGACAAAAGCACAAAACAAAACAAAATTATACAGTTTAACGCTCCTTGAGTGATGAAGCGGATTCAAAATCTGACTAGATTTTTTTTTTTTCATAAATATTTGACACTTTATGTTTATCTCAATTTAATAAAATGATAGATTTTAATTAAAGATGAGCAGAGAGCAAAGCATCCATGACATGGAAAAAAATGAGTAAAAAGAGCGATTGTAGAGACATGGTCATTGTGAAATGCGTTGGAGGGATAGAGATGACCTTTTATCAATATTTTAATCAAATTAACCTTAGATGAAAATGAAATTCTTCAAATAATTTATATGCTATGTTCGAGCTAGTAACGTTCTCAATTTATATTATATGAATCACTAGATATTCAAATTTTAAATTCAAACTCGAACGAATAAAAATTTAGTCAAACGAGTCAAATTCGATCAAAATCCAAATAAAGAACTAGCTATAATTTCCTTTCATAAAAGGGAAACATAGCTGCCTGTAGGGGTGCAATGCAGATATGGTTTTAAATTTTATTTTTCTTTCATAAAGCTATAATTTTCGAATCCATATCCAATATTCGAATATTCGTGCAGATACAGTTATAAAAAAAATATTTGTATCTGTATCCGCCTAATATTCAATTAATATATGCACTGAAAACAAGTACAAATATAGTTCTACCACTTATACATCTGATTTGTATCCTATTCGTTTGCAACTAGCTGCTAGGGGATTCAGATCTGCTGAAATTCAAAATTCATAAACAGTAACTTTGAAATTCTTAAAATTCAAGATTCAGCCATCCAACTTTTTTTTGTGCAGGCATCTCAAAATAGCTGATTTCTCATAATAGTGGATTTCAGGAGATTTGGATCCGCGGCCAGGAGCCTTCCAATGCAAATAAAAAAGTTCTCCGCACAATTATTTTTCTTTGCCCTCCCCGGGATTGTATTACCCGGCATAATACACAACGATATCTCAAGTATCCAACGAACGGCCTAACCTTTTCCTTAATCCTTCCTTAGTGGCGACTGGCGAAGGGAAGGTCAAGGTTGTCATGTTAAGACAAGACAAACTTGTTTGTGGCTTTTTTGTTGGAAACCAAACGGCGGGTAGCTGGGAAGGAAGAAAAATACTTCAAGAGTTAAAAGGCAATGCAAAGAGCATGCTTCTAAAGTATCAAAAATAAAATAAAATAAATAAATAGTACTTAAATATAGCGTTAAATTAACTAGGGTACTCTTAAGTTCACCAAACTTCTTTGTGAAATTAATTCTGAAATCTATTGAATTCATTTTAAATAACAAATTCAAACTGTTAAAACTATTATACCTTACGAGTGATGCGTTTACATGAAAAAAAATTAAAATTAAAATTAATTATGTATAAAGTCAAGTAGTCAAAAATTGTTTAAAAAATGAATGCATTAAAATTAATTTATAAACCTTCTATTTTTGACGGCTTAATTTCATACTAAATTAATTCGAAAGTTTAAATTTTTTACATATAGATGCATCACTCATAAGGTAGAAGAGGTTCAACGGTTCGGATTCATCATTTGAAGTAAATCTGATAGATTTTAAATATGAGTTCACAATAGGCTTGGTGAACTTAAAAGCACTCTAGTTCTACTCCTTAAATATATCCATAATATTACTTGGACTTGCTAATAATAGTTATATTCAGATTTCCTCGTAACATATAAATTTATGCATATTATATAAGATTGTTTTAACTTTTTTATTATAAATATAAGATTATATATTATATGATTTAATATATTACAAATATGTAACGTTCTCAATTTCCGAAAAACCCGTAGGCATAGGAGAAGACCAATAGGGTTTCCATGGCTGATGAAGAAAATTGTCAGTTTGTCACACTTTAAGTGCAACCCGCTACACATTTGCCTCACCATGAGCACACAAGAAACGCGTCTCCTCCGCGGCGAAAATAAGGAACCTTCCCTGCCTGCTTTCACTGTTGGCTGCACGTCGAACAAAATAAATCGAAGCTCCAATCCATAAAGCAGTGTTTATTGAATTTTTTAACAGTCAATATTCGGTGGACCTACAGTCAATCCAGCTATTGGTTCATAGTTTGATTTATGGTCCAGTTGTAGTCAGACAATTCGTTCCAAGTGGGAGAGAAAATGCTCATCGCCTTCTGGAAAGAATCGTCCCCAGTAAATTCACGTCCCACATCGATCCCTCATCCGTAATTATCTCCAACTCCAAGCACAGTTCCACAATCCCTTTACTATTTATTTATCACCCATACCTTCCTTCTCTCCCATCGTTCACTCAATTCTACAACTCTCAACTCGCATTCTCAATTCCGATTTCCGAATAAAAACACAGCAATCTACCATGGGATCAAGGTACGAGGTCGAGGTCACCATCGAATCCGCTAAAAATCTGAAAAACGTGAACTGGCGTAACGGCGAACTCAAACCTTATGCAGTGGTCTGGATCGATGACGGCCCCAAGGTCGCTTCCAAGGTTGGTTGTTAATTGTTAATTAATCAATTGCTAGCCTGTAGGTTTTGATATCATTTCAAATATGTGTTACTTTCTTAATTAAATCTCGCTATCTAGCACCATGTAGTGTAGGTGTAGCAACCAACGGATTAATTGATCTTAATTATTAATGTTTACATATATAGGTTGATGTGGACAATGACGAGGACCCGATCTGGAACGAGAAATTGTTGGTCCCTTTGCCGCCGTCGTCTAGGCTGGAAGATGCCAAGCTCTACATAGACGTGGTGCATGCAAACCCCAAAGAGGGGGTGAAACCACTCGTGGGGTCAGCTAAGTTGCACGTAAGTGAGGTGCTGGATGATGTTGGGATTGGTGGCAAGGCCATTAAGACCCTTAAGTTGAAGCGCCCCTCAGGCCGCCCGCATGGCAAAATCGAGGTTAAGGTCGCCGTCAAAGAACCCAGCAGGTAATCATCCATCACTTAATCAATTTATTTTATTTGATAACCTGTCCCTGTCCGTAGATTAATTCTTTTAAGTGGTCTTATTCTGATATAAATATAATGGAATGAATAATTGAATTGTTTAATATATATTTTTTTTCCGGTTTCCTACTCGGAAGTCGGATGTGATTTGTCTATTTATTTATTTTTTATTTTTTCTGCTAAAGGCCCATTGGCCCGGATCCCCGGATGTAAAGTTCAATTTTGCAATTTTTCCCCTAAAGAGTTGGTATTTTATTTTGCCCCAAGGCCCCCCCAGGTCCAACAAAGTGAAATTATAGATAGAATAGAATTAGATGTGAACAAAATGATATGTGAAACTTAATTTATTTTTATTTTTGATAACAGATACTATGATCAAAATGCGCCACCATATGGCCAAGCCGCCTCAAGAGGATATGGCGAACAATACGGCAGAGGATATGGCGAACAGTACGGGGGCCAAGCTGCATCAAGAGGATATGGCGAACAGTACGGCTCCGGCCAACCTGCATCAAGAGGATATGGTGAACAATACGGCGGCTACGGCCAACCCTACACACCACCCCAACCCGGTTACGGTTACCCTGCTGCAGCCCCACCATCTGGTTACCCCTATGGTGGGCCCCCACAACCTGCATATGGATCCGGCGGCTCATACGGTGCACCACCAACGGCATTCGGTTCCGGATCCTATGATTCATCATATGGGTCTGGTACCTATGGTGCTGCACCGGTACAACAGGAACAGAAGAAAGGTAAGCTTGGAATGGGTGCTGGTCTGGCGATCGGGGCTGTGGGAGGCGTGCTTGGTGGATTGGCATTGGCTGAAGGGATTGATTATGTCGAGGATAAGATCGAAGATAACGTGGCCGACAAGGTCGAGGATGATTTGGCCTATGGTGATGATGATGGTGGTGATTGGTGATCATTTTTTCTTTTCTTTCTTTTTCTGAGGGAATTTGAATTAAGGCTTAAGGGAGTGGAAGAATTAATTTGAGGGTAAATAAAGAGAAATTTGAATGATTATATATATCGGAATGTACGTAGTGTGCTCATGTTCTACTTAATTTGTCATGCGGAGCAGCGGAGTGCCAATTTACAAGGTCGAAATAAGCTTAATTAATTTGTGTATGCCTTAATTTGTGTTTATCTGGGATCGAATTTCTTTTTATTGTATGGTAACGATTCTAATCTTGGGATGGGATTGTAAAATTTTTCCATCACACCTAGAAATAGATTGCCCCAGTAATAAGAAGGAAGTTGCTAGGTTTTTCTCAATCATTATTGATGTGGATAATACTTTGTTTTCAATCTACGTTACCGAGCGTTGTGCTTGATCCAGAGATTACGCCTCTACGCGCATGCTATTATATTATTGTTACAGATTCCTTTTATGTATTTTTTTTTGGGCGCGGTAGCAGGGATATAAATCTGCTGTGAGATCGCAGGTGTCCTGCAATTCTAATTTCAAAATTTATTTATTAAAATATACAAATATGAAAATAAATTATTTTTTATGCACGAATCTCAAAATATATGAACGTTCGAATTGGTATTGCAAGGACCTGCGATCCTTTTGGAATCGCAGCAGATTTGATTTATTTCCGGCAGATAGCTACTCATAGTGACATAGTCTCATACACATTGATTTATTTTAAGTCTAAATAAGGTTCGCTCGGTCAAATTGTATTTTGATAGTTTTCAACATTTTTATTTTATTTTATGACTCGTCATACAAAGTCAAAATTGCGCAACAATTGTTAGTAATTATTTTTAACTTCTTTACTCGATCATCATTTATATTTTCAAAATACACACTTTTATTATTATAAAATAAGCTTTATTTTAAACTAATTTGCACTCATTATTCGAACCGTTCTTAAAAAAAATATATTTAGTTATAACATAATAAACACTTAGATATGCTGCATATGCAAACCGTAAATTCAAATATTGGGGAGAGTCCACTTAATCAGTTCTTTTTCGGAAAGTTGGCCAAAAGTAATTAGGAGATAATTAGAATGTAATTAAGGATTTGGACATAACTTTTTATTTGTTAAAGATAAAACATCCAACTAAACCTTTTAAAAAAATATTCGACGAATTTTGAAATTTAGAAAGGCTTTGATATAAAATCCCAGCATTAGACACCTTTTTCTGACAAAAATAAGAAAAAAAAAACATTCACTAAAAACCGTAGGTTGATTATTAGGCTCTAAAAAGGACATATTTATAAATTTCGTCTAAATTCAGTTTTTTACGTAAAAAAATATCAGACTTTCAAATCAGGGCCCTTGTTATTTGCCTTTCTAAAATTTGAAATTCCTCCAGTATTTTTTTAGAAGCTCATTCAGAATTTTCATTTATTATTATATAAAAAATCGGAGTTCAGTTCGAGGTAAGTGTAGTACACTAGTACGAGACCATTGGTATTTGTTTAATATTATTAAATATAAAAACTTTGAAAACGCACGAGTTACCACCCTTCATTTAATTAGAACAAAAACTGAGTAGGATTTAAAACGGATAAGTGGTAAAATTATATCTGTATTTTTTATTTTTTTAAATATGAATACAGATTGAATATTAGACATATAAATATGTATTGGATATTAAATAGATACGAAAATAGATTGGATATTAAACGAATATGAATACGAATCCGGGTATAATTTTAATATCGTAACAAAATTAACATACTATTTAATTAATTTAATTTCTCATTATAAAATAAAAATTAACATAAAAAACTTATATATTTCGGATATTTAATTATTATGGTGAGTAAATATATTTTCCGTGTTAAACTTGTTGTGTCATTACAAAATATTTAACTCATTAAAACAATTAATCACCAATATAATCATATTTATCAAAAGGTACCAACAAAAAAATATTCAACTCTAACCATATATAATTCTAAAAGAAATGAAAAAAAAAATATACAAATACATATAATTATTCGTATCCATGCAAAAGGATATCCGAAAAATTAATAAATATACAAATACATATAATTGAATGCAGATAATATATAGATATAGTCGGATATGAATGTAAAACGTGTTTAAATCATATAAAATCATTAAATTTTATAAAAAATACCATTATTTATTAAAAAAAATACCAAATTCATAAGATTTATCCAGTTATAATAATAAATAACATAAATTTTTTGAGAATTTTAGTTGTTCTCGCACTTTGCCCACCAGTTGTGCAGTTGTTTTTATTTGATCTTTGAAAATTCTTGCACATCTTTTCTCCACAAAACAAATTATGTGATTAGTAAAACTTCCTTTGTTTTTTGGTTAACCGTGGATGACGTGATCACCTCCTTTTAATTGCACTGACATTCTTTGATTTCCAGATCCTGCTTTATGCTATTTTTTTGAAAGAGAGAAGAAACATTAATTTCAAGAATTCTGAATTATTTAATATTAACGGAATTTGTCGAATTAAATAATAATGACGAGAATCTTAAAGATTATAATTTAATGATACTAAAATTTTAAAATAAATATTTGCATTGAAAATGCTGGACGATATCAGGCGACCACATTTTCGAATACAATTCCGCAGCTTCGGGCTTGGGCTGAATCTGGCATGGGCCTGACCTTGTTGGGTTTGAAAATCTCTCCATTGGTCTTTTGGAAAAATTCAAGCAGGCAGGCTGGACCATTACGGTTTTTTTTTTGCTTGATCTGTTTTTATGTTTTCTTTCTTGTAAATGGAGTAATAGACTGCTCATTACATTGGTTAATTACTTAATTTTTTTGTAAAATTAGGAAAAATCAAAATTTTATAGATTTAGTGGGCTTGTAATACTCTAATAATATTATCTTAAATAATGAAACAAGTAGAGAACGGGATAAACTATATGTTTTGGTTAGGACTGATAAAATATTGGATCATTGGTCAACCGAACAAGGTTCGGTGACTTTGTGAGATGCTCAAAGTATGGAACTAACAAGAGAGTAGTGTTAACTAAATAATTCCTAGTAAAATATAAGACTAAATATTTCTCCAGATTATTTGTGTCGTACGGTGTGTTTATTATATATGGTTTTCAATTTAAAAGGAGAAAAAAAAAAGAGCAAAGCCGAAATCTGAAACAAAAAAACAATACATATATATGTATCTCTGAATCAAGCTGAACTGCATGCATAAAATGATACACATAAGCGTCTTCACCAAATTATTGGCTCAAAACTAAAATAATTCTGACCGAGATCAATAAACTCCATGCATGCTAATGACCATAGAGAGGCAGATTAAGGCAGAGCTGCAGGCATTTTTATTTTTTTTTTTAATTATTTTCAGTGATATAAGATATACTCTAGCTATAGGGATCTAAATACGTGCCTAAATACGTGTCCTGACTAGTTATGCCGTGATCAAGTCAGATTTATACGTGACGTGCCGTGATCAAATCATATTCATACCCGGCTTGTCATTCTGTGTCAAATTTTCAAAAGATGATCATAATACGGAACACGTGACTGACACACGTGACGTGCCGTTTCATGATGTATAACTTTTATAGATTCCTTATCTAGTTATATTATGAGATAATATTAACATGGTCACCTTTGCTGTTATTCTAAAGGAATAACAGGAACCTGTTATTCTGTTATTCTGATCCTAACCATTCAATTTTTCTCATGCATGAATCTCATCGAAGAAACATTTTTATACACGAATCTCAATCAAGATCAACGGATGGGATAGAAATAGCAGGTTCTTGTTATTCTAGATTTTTCTCCTCTTGGCAGCATTTGTCAAGTTTCTTTTCAGAAACAAAAAACATTGTCACCATAGGTAGTACCATTTCCAATTCCCCACCACAGTTTTGTGAATTCGTATCCTATAAGTTAATTTAAATTTTGAGTTAAGATATGAACCGTCTGATTTAAATCCAAACTAATATTTAAAGGACCCGGGTGTGAATTGGATTGGCCCGAGTTCTGATTGCATAGTCTGAAAATTAACTCAAACGGTACGTTAATGCGGAGGATAACTTTGCATCCCTTGGAGCTAACTTTCCCCGAACAAATATCTATTATTTTCTAATACAACGTCATATGTGGCCTTTAAAATCTTGAATTTTAATTCTTTCACCTCATCAGTTGTCATTAGAGGTGTTGATCTGTGCTAGCAAATTCATGTAAACTTGGAAGAAGCAAAGCATAAAAAGCAGAGCTAGCAAATACATGTATGCTGATTTTAGAAGGAAAAAATTCTAATTAATGATTAACTGTTATAGTCTGAAAATTTTAAAAATAATTAGCTAAGCAACTAATAAAGAATTACGACTAATTAAAATTTTTGGTTAATTAACGAACGGGTTAAACTATAAATAAATATTCATTTAAAAGCAACATAATAAAACTTCGATTTTAGTAAACCAATTAATTTCCTAAAAATTCAATTAAGACGATCGATTCAATATAAATAGATTGGATTATATAAGGTTGTTATTAAACTAACTTAAAATTTACAATTTTTTATTTATTTTTATTTTACAAATAAGAGTTTCATAAAATTAGAATACGAAGTTTTGAGACATGATTAGAACGTTTGTAAAAATAAAAATTTGATGATTGTTATAAATAAAATATAAACTAATGCAACTAATATTTGAAATTGATTATAAGTTATAAACCCAGATACTAATAAAATCAGTTGATCATACGTATCTTAATTTGCCTAAATTTGATCAACTTATATGGTTTCTTTTGTTATTATTCATGGAAATTTCTCCACCGTTCGAATCCCTTTCTGCAGTAATCTTAAACCCCTCCCTTTACATCTCCTTATTTTCCTCCTTAGGGAGCCGCTCCCTCTTCTCTCTCTGTGCAAATCTGAACCGTTCATCTATATCTTACACGAATCTCAAAGTAGGCCCTTTCTTTCAAAAAATCGTCTTCCCTACTTCTCTCTTTTTTTTCCTCCCTACCGCTGGGGCTGCCTTCCGTCCCTCCCTCTTTCCCTCTTTGCGTGAATTGGAGAGGAACCTAGGGTTCCCTCTCTCCCGCGTGCCTGTCGCTCGTCCTGCTCCCGTCCCATCTCTCTGCGCGCGATGACTTGGTTGCCTTGGATGCGCGATTTGCGCACCTGCTCTCTGCACTCTCTGACCCTTGCGCTCTCTCCCTCGTACGGCTCTGTTCCGTGTTATACATCTCTCTTCCTCTCTTTGTTGGGTTGTCTCTCTCTCTTTTACTCTCGCTAATGTGTTGAGAAAAATCTCTCTCGCCCTCTTTTCTGTTTTTCCCTGTGGTTTGCGATTCTCTAAACCCTAGGGTTTTGGTGATGTTTGGTCTTTCGATTTGGCCCTCTGGTGCCTTCCTTGTGCTGTCCTGGTGCCTAATGGTGCCCTGTTCTTGTGGTGCTTGCTGATTTCTGAGGCGGCCATGAGGCGAGGCAGGGACCTTGGTACCGGCCTTCTTCTTGCGCCTCTTTGCCCATGTTGCCTCCTCTCGGGTAATCTACTTAAGCACCTCCCTTTTTATTGTTGCTTGATATGTGTTATGAATGCTTTGTCGTTAATTGTCGGTTGAGTGCGGCTTTGCCCCTTTCTTGTGTGTTGTACCGTGCCGGTGATCACTGCCTTGTGCTGCCTTGCTTGGTGTTCTTGTTGATTTTGCTTGTACCGGTCTGGTGCCGTTTTGCTGGGTTGATTGTGCAGCCTTGTTTAATTAATGGGTGATTGTGTGCTGGTTTTTTTTTTTTTTTTTCTTTTCTTTCGTTGGTTGTGCTGGTACATGTGTTGGTACCAGTGGTACCATTCCTTGTGTTCTGCTGTCTTGCCTCTGATTTGTGCCTCTATGGTCAGTGTTGCGAATTGGGAGTTTAGTGATTGTCTGGTTCTGTGTTGGTAACCATACTTTGAATTGGTAGGGACCAAATGGTAAATAATTTAATTTTAGGGTGGAATTGGTAAAATTTTAGGCCCATAATAATTTCTCCTTATTAGAAGGACTTAAGCGTTAAACTGGGGAGATTTTCAAATATATGTAATGAAAACAGAAAACAAAATTTTTCTTTTAGTTTTCGAAATGGGTTGAATTAGAATCTATATGAATAATTTGGAAGGGGTTTGAACCTCCGAATTATAAGGGGATCTAAACCAATTTATAAATTAATAAATTAATAAGGATGCATTTCTAATTCAAATTATAAGAAACTAATTAATGAAGGTGCCTTAGATCTTCCTTCTGAGTTGTAATCGGCAACAAAATTTTAATAAATTTGTTTAAAAGATATCAATGTATCATGATTTATAGGTGATACAAAGTGATTAAATGTATTTAAAATAGAAATTCATCTAAAAGTGATCGACAATATAGGACAATAATAACAAATAGTGAACGTATGATAATCACTAAATTAATGTATTGGATTAACTATAACTATAATATAAACAATGATTTATATACTGAATTTTAATAAAAAACTTAGTTTAAACAAGTGTCCGCTAATTAGAATAAAATTTACAAAATTTAAGTTCAAAATATAATTTTATAAGTTGTTAATCAATTAGTACAATTAGTTACCAATGTATTTTTATTCTATATACATAGTTTAAAATAATTTCAAATTATTCCTAATGAAAGTAATTAAATTCCTAATTGTCCCTCTAATTTTATACATTTGAAATACGCCTAATTATCGTACTAATTAAATTAGTAGACAACCAACGTACATTTATATTATACGTATTAAGCATGAATTTTATTTTTAAGTAATCGTATAATCATTATAGTAAACATAATTTTCATAGGAATTAGCAAAATTAATTAATTAATAGGTATTTCTAGTTTTACCGGTATTAAAATAAATAAGTAATTAAGTAACACATGTTTTTAATCGAACAAGTAATTAATAAACTTAGTTAGTATAGTAAATAATTCCCCAAACCCGAATCGGATCAGTCGGATCTCTTCATTATGACTTATTTTAATTAATTAAATATAGCCTATAATTAAAGCAATTATAGTAACTTAAAAGTTCATAATAAATTACCGTAGTGAACGACATAGTTATCCTACGAATATTGCGACAAAATAAATTATGTGGAACAACTTATCTTCGAATTAAAAATATAACAAGCAATTTATCTTCAAATTAAATCAAATTAAATTAAGTTAAATTAATGTAAAGTTCATTATAACAAATTCGGACCATGTCAAGCTGACTAAGCTGGACACGTCAGTCTGATCGAATTAATTGAGAGTTATAGATCGTAGTAAATTAAACACATTTGAACGCTGAAATAAAAGTAAGGAAATTGGAGTGTTGCGAGATTTTAGTTTAGATTCTTATTAAAATTTCCTTACGATATACAGGTCAACAGACTCACCTTGATTTCGACTCTTGTACCAATTATGTGGATGACTATGCCGGTGTAGGCGAGGACCCCGCAGGCTATCCCTACAAGTAACCTCTTGCACACGATTCCCGCTTAGTATACAGGTGTGGGATATCTGAATTATTTCTTTCGTGGGTGTACTCTTACCAAGTCGTTCCACCTGACCTGACATCTGCACTTTATTTTAAGTAGATGCATTAAAACTATAGAGCATGTTTATCCTTTCTGCACTGTAGGTAGAAATTGCATAAGTCTCGATAAATAAAGAATTTATTGTTTTATTAGGAGTAAAGTAAATAAATGATATTATATATATTATTAGAATATTAGGTTATTAGATTGCCTCCTTCTCGTAGAAGGCAATATATTATTTGCATAGTTATACGCATGCATTGGTGAGAGCTGAGTAGAGACCGAATGACTGCGCTTCGGCTAGTGGAATGGGACATGAGTCGGCCTCACAGCCATTGAGCCGGGGTGTTACTTGACTTTCCGGATGGTCTTCTAGGACTTATATTATACGCATGAGCTTTGATTATATATATTATTTTTTGATTATTTTACCATTACGTGTGGGCCGGATTCGAACCCTGAGGCACGAACGATTCTGGAGTGATCTCCACCTACATTAGGAGCTACAAGTCTAGTACGGCTTACCCCATAACCCCAGGTTACGTGTTGGGACCGTACGCCTCTGGGGGTCTCATGCCCGGCGAGGATGACACGCTCCAGAGGGTCTCATGCCCAGCGCGCCAGTGTGCTGTCTTGGGGGAGTGGCATTTTACTTTTTTGTACAGGCCGATCTCGAGCCCTTCCCGTTAGTCTGGCCAGAATAATGGAGTTCCGTTTCTGCTCATGAGGAAACGGATTAACACATTCTTACGTCATGCTTGTATGATTTCTCATATTTTATATGTTTGGTTATGGATCGTTTTAGATGAAGGAACAAACACTGAATTAAGATGTGTTTATCGGCTAGCGTGTTATAACTTGTGACGATCCGCAGCAGGAGTTGTTCCCGAAGGCCACTCCGCTTGACCGATTGGACCATCACCTGATTTGATCTGCGAATCCGTATTTGTTCTTTTGTATACGAGATTGGTAGATCAGGTATTATCTTTTGATTAGATTATGTTTTGGGTGTGACATGAACTGTTGTATTATATGTATGTGTATTTACTGATATGTGACTGATGTTTGACTTTTGATTTATATATTTATATTTCGCTTCCGCTGCTTATTGATTATCGTTTTTAGCCTTGCGTGTTTAATTGTTAATGAACACGAGGCGGAGTTGATCACACATTAATCTAGAAATTCTGATTTGGAGTGTGACATTAACAGTGTATGTATTTGACTATATATTTTTCTTGAATATCAATTTATCCCCTTTTTTTTTTTCTTTCTTTCATAAAACTACACTATGATTTGTAGTTCAAAAGATTGAACAGGACCATGTTTGGATGTAAGGTGAGCCCATACGCTCACAATTAATTATATGCCATCGCATGCGAATATAAATCATTAAATTTATATTGCATGTACTGGTATCAGCCATACACATTAACTCCACGGCTTATTGCTAGATGAACAAAATTCTGGGTACAATAATCTTACACATTATGAGATATATGCCTTTCCTTAATTTTTATTTATTATTAATTAATTTTCAAAGGCAGGGATGGATGCACAGATTAAATACTTCCAAGTACAAAACATATTTTCAAGTAATTCTTATTGGTCACTGTAAAATTAGTCCGTATCTTCTTAAGAATTCAGATCCAGTGGAATAACTGACTGTGTATTATTAGTATCAATATATTTTTAGTGGAAAACTTTCCAGTAACCCTCAAAAAAGAAAAACTGACTGTGTAGAATGAGATCTGAGTCGTCTGTTTTAATCTGGCACAAATCTCAAAGCACCCCCCCTCCCTCCTACATTCCAAATAAGCACTGAATTAATTTTGACCGTGCTGGGAGTATTCTATCAGACCGTTCAATGGATGAGTTGGTCTGTTTTGAGATTTAAAACAGAAGTTCTGAATATTACTCATCTATGTTAGGGAATCATATGGATCATATGCCTCTGTGTGAGCTGAAAATTCTTACAACTAAAGTCACTGCCGGATAGATTCGGAGCAAAATTATATTCAATATTTAAATGTCAAAACTCACTCTGCATCCACCTGGCACTGACTTTAGAAACATAAATTTCTTATCACATGGAGACAAGTGATCCGGTTCCAAGAGCAGATGTGAAGTTGTACAAAATACAGTACTGTTTTTTTTTTCCTCAAAACATTGCAGGAGGAATTGAATGCAGCATTAAATAGGTTCACATGGCATCTTAATTTGTTTATTTAATTTCCTTACTACGGCAGTACCCTTAATCTTATACCAATCCAAAAATGTTTCATTCGTCTGTCATGATTCTAACTTAATATGCAAAATAAAAATCAATGAAATGCTTCCTTTCTTTTCTTTAACTAGGATGTGCTCACAGATCAGTTGCACAGTAAATTAAATTAACCCCGCAAATTCAAATTTTATTAGGATATAGTTTATTTAACTTGTTCCTAATAATAAATTAATAATAAGCTGTGGTAACACAAGTACTAAATTAATATATGGCATGATCTCCTTTGACGAGCTCTCTTCCTCAATAAATAACGAAACAGAGAAACAATTACCAACTAGTATTAAATGTGTCTGTCAACTACATAACGAAGCACATAATCAATGCGATATTAAGTATGAACAGGAAACACTTTACTCTGGTGTCGTATCAACGGAATTATCCAAGCAGCATTGTACAATTAATTAATGGAGTAGCTAGGTGTATTAATTTCTCTAAGCTAAGCTTTTGGAGCTAATTAATGTTATCTTATAAATTCATGCTAGATTTAGGTACGTAGTTCAGATCTGTTTATTGTGTTTTGTTGTTAACCCAACCCGATTGAGACAGTAAATTAACAGAGCTAAATTACAATTAATTGTTGAAGAAACAGTAAAAGAAAACAATCATATCCCTTTCTGATCCTGCACAAACATAATTTACGCTTGATCGATCGATCAGAGTCGGAGACAACAACTCCATGGAGCTCATAAATACTGACCTCCTCCCCAACCAACACCTCTTTACTCTTTAGCCATTACACCTTCAACATGTTAACTTGTGACTCCTGTCACTCTGTCAGTGCCTAGTACCAGGTGGGTCCTTTCTAAAATTAATGTTTTACCTCATTCATTATCTCTCCTCTTTAATGAGCCGCTGTTAACAGCTCAGGATTTTTTCCCCCTAAAAATTAATCATTTCCAAGTTCCAACCAAAAAATAGTCATTTAGAATTATATATGTGGTTGGATTTCTTCGCAATTAATCTGCCTTGACTTAGCATCTACGTTAAACGTCCCTGTACAACATGCCAGAATTAAGTATTTAAGTTGAGTGAATTGGGAAAAACCTATGATATTCCCAAAATGCAGCGCTGATAAAGATTTAAGATTGCTTGTGACATCAGCTGAAATTAATTGATATCAAATGTATTATTAGATATGCTCGATGATGTTTCGAGGGAAGTGACTAGTGAGGTTTTGCAAATAACTTAGCTAGAATTGACTTTCCAAGGTCACCGCGGGCATGATCTTTTTTTTTTGTGAGAACCTTAATTTGCAGAAGATTTAAAGTTGGTCACCACATGATCTCAGTTTTAACTTTTAACGCCCTTGACAAATTAAGGGTGGTAAGAACATATATAGCATTTCAACTTCTGAGGTTGGAATTCAAGCACAAAATCTCAAGCAGCCGCTGTATGTAGTGCCCAAGTCTTTTCGGATCATTAAGCTAGTCTACGCAGATTATTGTTAATGAATTCCACAACATAACTCTTTCGAGGAATTTCATCTATGTCCCTCCAAAACCTTGAAATTATATTTCATATAATATCATATCATATTTCTCTCTAAATTTCAAAAACTCACAAATTTACTCAATTTATTTATTTTTCTATAGAAACTCATTTTAAATTTATAAAGTAACTATTTTATTCATTATTAACAAAATAAAAAAAATATAGCCTATTAAAGAGAAATGTTCAGGTTATGAGAACAAATAATTTATTTTCTTAATTACTTGTGACTGCACAGACAAATGTATGTCTAAAAAAACCGGTCAAAGACTAAACATTTTTTTTTTAATATTCTAAACATTTGCCCCTGAGCACATCTTAACCGTTGATTTTTATGGGGAACGCATGTGTTTCCTTATCCAACGACAAAGTTCTACTTTTCTTTTTCTCAAAAAACAGCAGAGACAAAATACCTTTGGTTGCACTTTTGCAATAGTTGTGTTCTCACTTTCTCAGCACCTATGACCTATTTATCATCACCCCATTACCAGTCTCAAGTCTCAACATAAATATCCAAACTCTTCTCCATTTTCCTCAATTCTCAGAACTCTTCTCTTCTCTTTCTCCCTCACACAACGAACATCAAAGCAAAAAAATGGCAATAGAGAATGGGAAGCATATTGACAACGGGAAACCCCAGACAAACGTCAAAGTAACCGGCACCACCACTGTACAACCCTCCAAGAAACCTGAACTCGCCACGTGTCCCCTCGCCACCTTCGATCTCCCATACATAACCTTCTACTACAACCAAAAACTCCTCCTCTACAAAACAACTCCAGAGCAACAATTTACTGACATTGTCAGTAAATTGAAAGATGGTTTGGCAGAGGCGTTGGGATACTTTTACCCTCTTGCAGGGAGGCTGAGTCAAGATGACGAAAAAGCATTATACGTGAAATGCGATGGTGATGAAGGGTTCAAAGGAGGGGTGGAGGTTATAGAGGCAGCGGCTGAGGGGGTTGAGGTGGCCGAGTTGGCGGCTGAAGGTAATCAAGCCGAGAAGGAGAAGATCATGCAGGACCTTATTCCGTATACCGGGGTTATGAATCTCGAAGGCTTTAACCGCCCTTTGCTCGCAATTCAGGTATAAATTTAATTTGTTATTTGTTTTTTGGAGGAAAAGTTGTGAGGTTTGAACTTTGAAGGGTTTAAGAGTAATTATGCTAGTTTAATAATTCCAGGTGTAAGAAATATTGTTTATGACGCCCAAATTTGATTTTATACCGGGATGCTGCATGCTAATCATATTTGATATGGATAAACATAAACTGGATCTATATTTGTGCGCCATGGAGAGGTTAAAAACTTAAAATTGTGGATCTCTGTTTTAGATTAGGGCGTGACGTTTATCTAGTTTGAATTAATTAGAAATTTAATTTGTTATTTATTACAAAGCTAGCTGTTAACTTTTACTGTTAGAATATTAAATTCTTTAATAAAAGGATATATATTTTCTACCACATTAACAATTTTAATTTTCTATTTTATAAACTATGAAATATAACACACAAAAGTTAGGCATACGGTTGAACAATTCTAACGTAACTAAGTAACAAAAAAAAAAAACTGATTTGTTTAGAAATTTTAAACGTATGCATACTGAAAAGATGACGGAAATTTAAAAAACAACCTAAATTACTTTTTAAAGAGTTTTAATAATCTCTTACATCATGGATAAGTCAAGCCGAACATAAATCAATTAACAAATTTTTTTCTGATCATTTGCAATTAAATTAAGTTAAAGAAACTCCTCCTAATTGATTTCCTTTTCAGTTTACAAAGCTGAAGGATGGAATGGCCATCGGCTGTGCCTTTAACCATGCTGTCCTTGATGGCAATTCGACGTGGCACTTCATGTCTGCCTGGGCTGAGCTAACCCGTACCCCTTCCTCCGCTCCCTCTGATCTACCAATGCACAACCGGCTCGCTGCCCGGTCAACCCGTGTGCCCTTAACCCTCCCCACATCACCAGCCGCTCATGAAGCAGTCGACCCAAATGGGCCCGCAAAACCCCTAGTACCCCGTCTCTTCCACTTCAAATCCGACACAGTCTCTAAACTGAAAGCCTCGATAAACTCCTCGCTCCCACCAGAGGCCAAACCCTTCTCGACTTTCCAGTCCCTGTCAGCTCACATCTGGCGAGTTGTCTCACGTGCCAGGTCATTGGCACCAACAGACATAACTGCATTTGCAGTGTTCGGTGATTGTAGGCCCCGTGTTGACCCACCGATGCCTTCCTCCTATTTTGGTAATCTCATACAAGCCATTTTCACTGGGACAGCTGCCGGTCTACTACTTGCACATCCACCAAGCTTTGCAGCCGGGCTTCTTCAGGCTGCAATCGATGCACACGACTCAAAGGCTATAATTAAACGACTTGATGAGTACGAGGCAGCACCAAAGCTGTTTCATTATAGTGATGCCGGGATGAACTGTGTGGCAGTTGGAAGCTCACCAAGGTTCAAGGTTTATGAAGTTGATTTTGGGTTCGGTCGGCCTGAAAGGGTCCGAAGCGGGTCGAACAACAAGTTTGATGGTATGGTGTACCTGTACTCTGGCAGAGATGGAGATGGCAGTATTGACGTGGAGCTGACGTTGCAGCCGGAGGCCATGGAGAGGCTGGAGATGGATGAGGAGTTCCTCAGTCCGGTCATCATGGCAAAGTGAGAAAGCAGATCTAGATCATTAATTAATTACAAGTAGTGTTGGTTGTTTGGGTTTGGTAGGTATGAATTTAAGCCTGTTTATTATTATTGTGTAGTTATATGGTTTGACTGTTGGTGCTCCTGTTTAATAAGGTTCTGTGTTCTGAACATTGGAACTCAAGAAGGCTCAGATTAAATGTTTCAACTAATATGAGCTCGATGTTAGGCATGGATATCAGTATTATATATTAAATATGTACTTGGTTGTTTGTGGCAATTATATATTTTATCTGGCTTATTTAATCAGTAATATGATTGATGTCATTCAAATTTTCTTATTATGTACCATGCATCTTAATCATAAATATAATTACTACGTATTTTATCAACTTTTCGTTATAAATAAAAATAGACTCATTTGATAATACTTTTTTTTTTTATATTTTTTCTAATATATAAAAACAAGTGACAACTAGGAACGTTCAATTCATGAGATACTTTAAATAAGTATTTTGTGCAACATTTGACATATAACCATAAAGTATTACTGTTTAGTACAAAACTAGTGTGTGCAATGCTCACCAGGAAGATTTCGTGAGTATAATTTTAAAATTTATCAGATTGATTTCAAACAACAAATTCAAACAGTTGAAACTGATATATATATATATCACGAGTAATGAGTAGACGTGCAAAATCTTGAGAATTTTGTATTCATTTATGAGTCAGGACAAAGTCAAGAAGTAAAAAAAATAATAAAACATGAATGAATTAAAATAACTTATAAAATATTATTTTTTTATCATGATTTTATACGAAATAAATTTAAAATTTTCAAAATTTTACATGTGCACACTTCACTCATGAAATAAATCGGTTTTAATGATTTGAATTTATTATTTGAAGCCATCAAACTTTCTTGGTGAGCAAAGCGTGCGCTAGCTTCACTCCATCATTTATAATTTGGTCATTAGTTTTGATTCATTAAAAATTAGTTGTACCGTTATCACCAGTGAGAAAATCAGATGAAGACCATGTTCGCATTCAGTTCATAATGATTTTTATAATAAAATTTATGTAAAATTTTATTTTTAATTAATTTATATGGCCTGAGTATTACTGGTAATATATATTTAATTTATAATTGGTATTATTAATAATTATATTTAGTTTCACTTTATTCGTATTGTTTGATTACTACATTCATACTAGTTTTAATGTTTAAAAATGACGCCACGATTAGATGAAAATATCATAATTTCAATGGATTTTAACCGTAGACCAATTTTATATTAATTAAAAAAATTAAAGGTCAAATAATACTTGTGAAATTTTAAAAATTACCAAATGATTAATTTTATGAATTAAAATAACACTTGTGAAATTTAAGGACCGATGTAATATACGATACTTTTTAAGAGACATTTGTGCAATTTACCCTTTGTTTTAAGTTTTAACCCGCAAAACATACCTCACGGCTCACGCATCCCACATATCTCTCTCTCTCTCTCTTCCTAGTTCTTACTTCTTAGTTCTTACCATCAATCAATTTCAGTGAATCGCATCCACCTTTGCCTTTCCCTTTCCCTTTCCCTTTCCCTTTCCCTTTCCATTTGCACAGTCGGTTAAAATTCAATTCGAATCTGAAGAATCAGTTAGTCGCAAGCGAAGAATCAGCAGCGTAGCTTTCGGACGGTTAGTCTACTCTCTTCCGATCGATCGAAGTTTCTATCTATTCCTTTTAAAACGCTGCCAGTCTAGTGTTGCTACCTAATTAAAACGCTGCCAGTCGGTTTGGAAAATCTATCAACCCTCTCAGCGGTGAGCGGATTGTTAGATTTTCGAAACTATGGTAGCAACACTAGACTATTGCATGCTCCGGTACTAGGTCCTAATTTCAACATAAACAGTTGTATAGGGGGCACCTTAATTCTCTGATAGTTTTAAATTGATAATTAATATCAGAGTAAAGTAGTCTCTTTTAATTTGTTAGGTTCTAGTCACAGGTAGTACTTGTATTAGAGATATCAGGGTGCTAGATAATCCAAAAGTTGAATGCTGACACGTACAGTATCCTCTACAATTTAGCAAATTATACAACTTTTGCATTCAACAATACTTTCTGAATTTACTTTTATGGGGAAATCAAAGCTTAAATATGTCTCATATTTACTTCTGAGATCCGATAATTAATGTAATTAACTTATTTGGATCTATGCTACTCATCAAGTTATTTTGCTATTTATTTCAATCAATTCGGGTCATTAATTGTACTCTCAAATTTCATCTACTATTGCTACTTTAAGGAATTTGTTTATTATTAATTATTTTCATACAGTACTAAAATATGATGAGAACTATTAGGGCTTGTTTTCTATAGATTAACTGAGATGTGATACTGCGGTGGTTAGACGTACGTGCCCTGATTTGTGCTTGTGAAACTAGTTTCTATTTGGCCAAGTTCCAGATGTTAAAGTAGTTTCCAGGCCCTTCATTTTCATTTGAGAATGATATCACAAGATTTATTTCTTTTATAATTTGTTTGAAAAATAATTGCATAAAAAATGCCACATGTTTCATTCATTCCATGAAACAAACTTGTACAGCAATGTATAAAGTTTTAACCTATATTGAGAATAGCAAAACAGGCTCATCAAATCATAGCAGCCTCTACCCTAATGTACTCTTTTATCTTCCTCAGATTACTTTGTCGATATACTTTATCTATTATACCCTTTTGTCAGCATATTGGCTAAAAAAAGAGCAAAGTGTAGTGCTGATCTCAGTGGTTCCATCATCAGCTGAAATAATACTTCATAAACCATCTTCAGCTGAAATAATACTCCATAAAACTGTAAACAAAGCGAACACAGTATCATTTTCCGCCGAATAGTACATCACAACACTAATAAAGACTAGCTATAGCTTCATTAACAAAAGAACAGATTTTATTTATTCAAAACTTTTTACTCCAAGCCTTCTATAGAAGAATGTGGCACCAGTTCCCTCCTCCTCTATTTGTATAAACTGCCACTATGTAATGCCTAAGCTATCAATCTAGAATTTTATTTTGTTAATAGCACTTTGCCAAAAGGGGGACAAATTGGCGGGTCTAGTCTTGTATTTATTTGTTATAATCAATTTCCACACACTATGAAAATGTGATCCCTAAATTTTGTACCACCATTTACCTGAAAAGGATATTTTTATTTGTTCAATATTTATAATCAATTTCCTCAATGAGTTCTTTCCATAGAAATTGTCTTAGAGTCTTATCTAATTGCTATATTGAAGGAACCTTATACATAGAAAGCATGTATAAAGGCATGGCTATTAACACAATGTTTAGGAGAGTTGTCGTACCACCGAGGGATAGGATTTTACTATTCCCCATATGTAATTTCCTTTCAACTTTATCTATCAAATGTTGCTTATTTGATTTGAGGTTTTATCTAATGTAAAGGAATGCCTAGGTATTTAATTGGCAAGTTTTACCAACATGACTGCTAAAAAGGAAGCATCTGATCCCAAGGATTCCATTGCATCATCTTGTTATTTATAATTTTTTTATTTTTTGTTTTTGTCTGATATTCTCTTCATTGTTATCCATTGCATCATCTTGTTGTTAATAAATTTTAAAACTTGTCACTTGTTTGTGCTCCAGTTTTGTTAAGAAATCAAGGTATCAGTCATTTCCATACCTGCCAGTTCTAAACTTGAGAAGTTAATTCTCCACTACTGTTCTTTATGGAATAGAAATCTCACATTGTGCTTCTCGTTCTTTTGATATGACAGCTGTTAATTGCTGGTGTTGATATCTAATAAAACTTGGCAAGTGTTGCAATTTTATTAATTCATATTTCCTTTGCTCATGCTGATCATGTGTCCTTTTTAATTTTCATTTTATGCAATCTATAAAGATGGAGGAGAAAGATAAAGGAAATGACTGGGAGGTGGTCTCTCTCACTGCCTCCACATATGCAGCTGCACCTGGTCCACAAATACCATCTCCGCCGCCCTCTGGCCATAGAAAGCTTGATACTTCTTACACCACAAAACAGTACGAACTTGAACCCCCCTCATCCATGTTTTTGTCAGGCCATTTCCTTCTCCCAAAGGAGGAAGAAATGGACGAGTCCAGTCATTATGAAGAAATAGAAACCAGTAATGCCAAAGAGGATGAGTTACAAAAGAGCCTTTCTATGTCTTCTGGGTTTGAGCCTCTTGGAGGCTCTATTATGGATGAATCTGGGACTCCAGCACATGAAGAGCAAGAGAGAGAAGTTGAACAAGTAGAGGAGAGCGAAACAAAGGGGGTAGAGAAAGAAGGTTGGTGGAAGAAACAGGTTTTGACAGTATATAAAAATGTGAAGGAGGCAACCACATTGTGGTCAGTTTTCTGGGCAACTGCATTGGTGGGAATAGCTATTGTGGGCCAGAGGTGGCAGAGAGAAAAACTGCAGATTCAGCAACTTAAGTTGCAGTTCCGCATCAATAATGAGGTAAGCTCAGTCGATAGCGTATCTGGGCCTCTCTTCTTACTTTTGTTCTTTGTTTGGGAAGGGGAGAGGCGGGGGGTGGAGGAGAAGGGAGGGGATGGTAGTAGTATTTGGGGGATTGAGGACTGGAGCTTGAGGACAATATTTGGTACATGAGCGTGCATGGCCAACACTGATTTGGGATTTTGCAATATGCACCATAATATCATGATTATTGCATAAAACACAAAGTATTTGTTTGTTTAAAAAAAAAATGCATAGTTAACATACCGAGTGTTACACACCAATTTGAGGAGACATAGGACCTACAAATACTCCTACAATGTTTCTTTCTTGTTGATAATTCATCCTACAGAAATAGGCCAAATAGCTTAACTACAAAACATGTAATTTCAAGGAAGAGAAAAGAAAAAACTCTAGTAAAGAGTTCTAAAAATATTATAAAGACAATAGGCGATTTTTTTTTTGAACTTCTCCATAAAGTAAAATTGAAAGAACCAATTAAGATTAGCATGCTGCAAGCAAAATAATAAGAGGTTTATGTTGTGAGTTTGTAAGAGACAACTAGATGGTTATTTTTTTTTTCTATTACCCTTCTACTTTGTCATAGACCCTTATTAACTCCCATCTCTCAAATCTACTTAAGAGACAACTAGCATCCTATTTTTAGTGTGTTATGGGGTGGGGGTTGGACCCAGCTGGCCCTACGTGTCTCCAATATTTGGTAGCATGGTTTATTATCTAATTAATTGCATGGATAAAGAATGTGTTACAAGAATTTACTGTTAGTTGGAAGTAATTTTTTTTTTTTTTTTTGGCATGGTCATACAAAGGAGTCATGCTTTTTCTTTGAAAATAAAAGACAGGATCCTCTTCAAAGAGCAGAAATCTAGTTTAAACCAAACCAGTGCCCAAACTGTTCTTTTTCTTTTTACTGGGAAACATGTAATAATAATCTTCATCATTGAACATTTATTTTCAGAGGATAAGCTGCATGGTGGTTCCTTTCAAAACCGCTGCACTTGCTGCCAATGCGCACAATCATTTGGTTCATGGCTATTCCGCACTTGGTTGATAAGGTTTGAATATCAATATGAAAATATCTATGTTGCGTATGTGTGATGATGACGATAAACAGATCCTAGAAATGGGTTCTATATCCACCTAGTATGTATATGGTTTGTGTATATTATATCTTTTGTGAGCTTTTACTTGGTTTCTGTAAATAGTAGTTGTTTGTGATGATTCGTGGTTGTACATATATCTTGTAAGTTTTAATGGATAGTTTGTATACAATATGGTAAAGTTTTGAAGATTTGTGGGTCGCATTGCAGAAAATCTTTTGGTATCTTGGGTAACTTGGCTGACTTTTTGTATGATTCACGGGGTTTTTTGGATCAAAATAACCCTTGTTTGGTATTCCAATAAGATTAGTTCTGATGAATGTTTTTGAATTATTGTCTTAAAACTATTCATCATACAAAATTATGATGTTAAATTAGCATTTGAAACTTGGCTTTGAGCAACCTTTTTTTTGAACCATTACGTGCTAATGAGTTACTCCTGCTGCTGATAAGCAACCCCTAGAGCATCACAGAATTATGTATTCCTGTGTTGAATTAATGTGCCTAATGATCAAATTTAATGACTACAGGTCTTTTCTTTTTCCCTGAGTTGATATACTAAGATTCTGGGATTTGTTGGAATACTTGTGGCAGTTTGTTGATCATGATGCCATTTCAGAAAGGGATGCTGTCAGTATATTATATGTGTTTCTGGTGATTTATTGAAATATTAAGATTCTGGTGGTAATTGGAATCCTTGGGGGTAGTTTGTGGATCATGATGTCGTTTCAGGAAAGGATGCTGTCAGTATAAAATAGGCTCTCGAGCGTGTTCGTGTGTTCTGGTTTTGGGCATTATCTTTCACTTGGTTGGGCAAAATCTGAACCGTTAGATTCGAATCTCAAAGCTGTCCGCCTCCTAATGTAATTCTAATTCTCATCTTTCAAATCTGGGCAGGGTAATTATTAGCATCAGATTTTAGTTACCTACTAAAAAAATAGTTGTTTGCGTCAGAATTTAGTCTTAGGTCCTGTTCGGCAGTCGATTTTTTTGTGGGAATTTGATGGATTCAGACTGGAGGGAAAATCACACCCATGTAGCAGTTCGGCAGTCATTTTTTTCTCCCTAAATCTTTCTATAGGTGTTCCCAACAGATCTTATTTTAGTGCAAAATTTTGGGGTCAAAAATTCGACCTCAAAGCACATTTTCTTCTTCTCATTCTCTCTCTCTCTAATTTATGTCACTTCAACCACGTGGGAGTTCAAGCCCCACCCACTCTCTCCAAATTGGGCATTTCATTCATTCTCCATTATCTCTCTCTTTCTACTTTCTATATATAAACATCTCTTTTCTTTTTTAATGTCAATTTTGGGACTATGCAAATGTGCGAAAGTCCGGATCCGACCAAAAGAATAGATGGTGGAATAAATTGAACCATCATCGGTGCTATTTCTAAAATTTTGATTTGTTAATAAATTGACATGCGTACTAAATTATTGTTTATTTTTGAAAATGTTAATTCAAATTACAAATGTTTATTTTTTGTAAATATTTTAATTATTGTTTTTTATTTTATTATTTTATCTATAATTATTTTCTTATTTTACTTGTACCTATTTTAGTAATAATTTTTATTAGAAATGTTTTATCTATTTAATATTATGATTTAATATATTTTATTTAATTATTATAGTTTTATTAATAAAATAATTGTATAATTTTAAAAAATTAAGCAAAATGGAAATCTTGTATTAATAATCACAACAATGATCAATTTGTCAATTTAATTTTGAATAATTATTTTATTGATCTCAATTATTTTAGAAAGAAAATAAAATTTCCCACAACTATTCCCACAGTACAACCGAACACTCATTCAGTAAATTCTCATAATTGTTCCCGTGCATACTTATGAGTATGGGTTCCCACAAATAAAAAAGTGGATTCCCGAACTCGTCAAATCCCATTCCGCATAATCTCATGACAAACGAACAGGCCCTTATTGTATCTAATTCAGGGCAGTTTAAGTCTGCAATGTAATTCTAGTTCTCATTTCTGAAATCCAGTCGAAGTACAGACTCGAGTCAAATTTCAATTGAGAGTTGCATTGTATTAACGCTTAAATAATGTATTTCTTCTATAATTAAAGAATGAAGTTAATTGACGACCAATCCAAAATTAAATAAAACTAGAAATAGAGGCAAAAGATCCGCATAGGGTGATCAGTAGCAGTTATGAGCCAATCATTTGGTTAGCTTGGCATCCAGTTTGTCGAGGTGAAGGGCCGCCACCTTCTCATCAAGTTACATGTATGTATGTATTTTTTTTTTTTTATCATTAGTTAACAATTTCATCGATAATGAATTGTTAAAGTTATACACTTGAAAAATTTGTATCGTTTTCATATCAGTATCATTCCCAACTAATAGTTATAACTTTTATCATTTTTTTTTAAAAGTAAAATGAAATAAAAGTTAGATTTTGTGAAAGTATATGAGTCGAAATATAATAGATGAGTGTCGATTCTCGGTTGATGTATTAACGTACTATTATGTCGCATGGATACAAGTATGGTTATCGCATTGGAGACGATACGGTAATACGAAAATTTTCAACATTGATATGGGTATTAGGAAATACGATACGGGGTATCAATACAACAATAGAATAGGTTTCGGATACGGATACGGAATCATATATAAAATATTGAGGTAACATAGACATATTAGATCATCAATAATACAAACATAATTAGTTAAGGTCTGAAGGTAACACTTAAATTAGTGTTTCTAATTAAATTTGAAGGAGCTGCAAGAAGAGAGATAATAATGTTTTTCGAAGCATTTTTCACGTTACATATATTTTTTGAAATGTTAGACGGTTATTTTTTTCAACACATATATGAAGAGGTAACCAATTACTTTATATTGTTAGAGAACAATATGAGTCTCAATCGAATATTACAAGATTTATCAAAAGAAATACAAAAATATTTTACAAGCATTAAAAATCCCCAACTTAATTCTTATATTAATATTTATTTCGATTCTCGGTGAAAGTTAGATTTTGTGAAAGTTAATAATTAGTTGAAATAAGAGCATCTACATTTCTGCAACTCGAATGAGTTTCTAAATATCTGTTAACTACTTTTTATAAATTAAGATATTTAAAGTTTCTAATCCTCACATGTTTGAAATTAATTTTAGAGTTTTTATTAAGTCACGCCAGCAACAAATTAAAAATGAGAATTAATTTAAGTCAATCATTTGGCCAATATAGAGTTTCTAAATAGTTTCTTAATAAGAAACTTTGGAGCATCTACATTTCTGCAACTCAAATTAGTTTCTAAATAATTGTTAACTACTTTTTAGAAATTAAGATTTCCAAAATTTCTAACTCTCATATCTCTGAAATTAATTTTAAAGTTTCTATTAAGCCACGTCAGCAATAAATTAAAAAAAAATAATCTGGGCCAATCATTTGGTATGCATGGAGTTTAGAAACAGTTTCTTAATATAAAACTTTACTATATAGTTTCTAAATAAGACTCTCTCACATTTCTTGAAATTTAATTATAAACTGCCACGTCAGATTAGAAACTCTAATAGTTTCAGAGATGTAGATGCTCTAAATATGAGTATCGAAAAGTTTTCAATATATCACATATTCCTCCAACATCTTATACAAGTAACCTTCATGTGTGTGTGTGTGTGTGTGTGTGTGTGTAGGACTTGGCTACGGTGCTATGCGTTGCATAGATGACCTCCGTGCAACGGCTCAAAATTTGAGTTTTCAAAATTTTAACAGTCGATCCGAACCGTTCAACATGTAATCTATACTAAAATGTACTTGAAAACCAAATTTTACATTTTTTAGAATTTTTTTACTATTTATTAAGTATTTTACAAAACTGCTGTTTTTCAGTGATCCAGAATTACTGAAAAACAGCAGTTTTGTAAAATACTTAATAAATAGTAAAAAAATTCCAAAAAATGCAAAATTTGGTCTCCAAGCACATATCAATATTTAGAACACATCTAACGGTTCGGATCGACCATTAGGATTTTGAAAACACAAATTTTGAGCCGTTGCACGGAGGTCCTCTATGCTACGCATAGCATATTAGCAATTTCCTGTGTGTGTGTGTGTGTATATATATATATATATATATATATATATATCTTTATCGTTATTTCCTAAAATACTAATAATTTTATTGGTAATGAATTGTCTAAGTTATATAATTTTTATCATTTTCACATCATTATAGTGACTATAATATTAAAAAAAGAAGTGATATTCTTGTTTTTTTAAAATCAAATATTGAGCTATTGTACGGAAGTCATCTATACTACACGTAGTATATATGCTTATTTGTTTTTTTAGAGTTCTCCTGTAGGACTAAGATTGATTTGAAATTCTAGAAAATCTTTTTGTTTTTTTCTATTCGGATAACTCCCAAAGCTTGGAAGACCTACGGATAACTCACATTCATGATCAATATATTATAGCTCAAAGATATATGTATTATGTACAGAGATGAGTTATAGTGAGTTGCGAAGTAAGATGTCATTTTTACTTCACGTTTATATTTTTATTTTGAAAATCTAAATAATCTATTTGAAACACTCAACATGTTCTCCATATTGAAATGTGCTTGAAGATCAAATTTTACATTTTTTGAATTTTTTTTAATATTTATTAAGCCACTTTGAAAATCGCTGATCCAATAGTCTAGAAATTTTACTGTATTTTATTGTTCACCCGGATTTGCGATTTTCAAAGTGATTAATAAATAGTAAAAAAATTCTAAAAATATAAAATTTAGTCTCCAAGCACATTTCAATATGGAGAAAATGTTGAGCGGTTTGGATCGGTTGTTTGGATTTTCAAATCGGAATACGAGCGTGAAGTAAAACGTTACAACTCACCATAGCCCATCTCATTATGTATATATATTATATCAAAGATATTTAATTTCAAATATATTGATCATGAATGTGATTTGAGCTACAATATCGTGATTGTGATTTGAGCTGAAGACATTTGATATAATCACATTCATGATCAATATATTGTTGCTCATTTGATATTTGATATAATCAAATCACATTCATGATCAATAAAAATAGTTGATCTTTGAGAATTCTCTCATTTTTTTTTTCTGACACGGTGATAGGGTTTCCCAAATTTTGTTTATTTTTCAAAAAATAGAAGAATTCAAATATTTTTTTTTGTATTTATTTAGAAGTGACTTTTGAACTGGGACCAATAACTCAGATTTAAAATATTTTTTTTTCTAATAACGCTGAGAAATATTTTAATTTTTTTTACAGTCGCAAAAAATTCGGTCTGAAAAATGTTGATCCGGATTATTTGTTCAGTCTTTCTAATAAATTAAATTATACAGTATTACATCTATTTTTAAAGAAATATATAAAATATTTCTAATATTTCAATATAAAAATAAAAAATTATAAACATTTCTAAGAAAAAAAACTCGGAACCGGTAATTAAATTTCCGTTTTGGGAATTCCAAATCCAAAACTGGAAATTTATTTCTAGGTTCTGTAATTCTGAAATCAGAAAATAAATTTCTAGTTATTCGGTCTAAAACTGAGAATTTAATCTCCGGTTTGGACAGATTTCTCTGCATAGGGTGTATATTTTGAAATTTAATATTTATTTCGGATATAAATACAAATTTCAGCTAAATAATGTTTCGTTCCTTTTTCCTTCTATAGAATTATATCTGATCGTCATGTTTTATTCAAACGTGTCATATAGTAGGTAGATTTGTTGGCTCTTAGAGCTAAAGCTTTCAAAAGTTGCACAAATCGATCGAGCAATCCTTATCCACCATATATATATATATATATGCCACTAATTATGCAGATGCCAAAATTTTGGTTAATAATATAATGTTATCTAAATACTAGTCAACATGACAACATTTTGTGGCCTTCTAGTATATTTGAAGGCACAAATTTTCGTATGAAGATTAATTATGATACATATTTAAATGGTATATGGTCGTTTGTCATTTAAACTTTTTTATTATTTTTTATTTCTTGGTGTAATATTAAGTTTTTGGTTAATATAAAAGCTCCCATAAAATCATTACTTTAATTGTTAGATTATACGAACGAAGAATAAATAATGAATTAGACGATCCCAAAGGCAACTCTACATTGATATTATTAAATGTGCAACCTTGCTTAGATTTTGCAAGATAAGGTTGGTTGGCTTACTATATAAGAAATTAAAAGAGGCTTCATTAAAAAGACCTTATGCTAAATTAAGTCAAAAAGGTCCACTATAGTTCGTACTTATCGCTAATAATCTTAATTTGCTGTATTATTTCTGTGAACCAACCTTTACTAATATTTTAAACGTGTTAATTAAAAGACCGGATCAACCAACCACTTTCTGGAAGTCAAGTCTGCGTACAAATTGGAGTTCTTGAATGGTCATGACAATCCCAAATTCCAAAAGAGGATGAAAAAAAAAAACAGAAAAAAAAAAAAAAACACTGGTTTCACATCCCAATCCCAAAATTCTGTGTGGAGTTCACAAATCTTATACGCTAGTACAAATTTTCAACGAAAATTGTTGTTTAGTTGGGTGCAGTAACCGAGGAAAAGACAATATTTAGGCGAGGCATTGATTGATTGATTGAATGTTTCAGAGAATTAAAGATCAGACTACGACGGTCACTGATGACAGAGCCCTACGTTGGGTACACGTGTCGTAGAATTTTATTTTAAGTATTTTTTGTTTTTAAATATTGGATGACAGTTTTGAGTTTTAGGTTTTCAGTACATCCCCATCACCTGTTTGTTTCAGTTGAGCGGGTCATAGACATAGAAATATAGAATAGAGTAAACCAAAATCTGTATTCTGAAAGCAGCCGGGTATAAATTAGATACCCACGCGTACTGACAGTCTGACACGCTAACATGCAGAGTCAAACATCTCCAGTTAGAACCAAACCGGACTATGGTGATCTGAATTTCAACCCATATTCTATTTTATATATTCTAATTTTCAAGAGCTCATCTGAATTTCAACCCATATTGCATGAATGAATACGGGTACGGGTATCGTATCCGATATGATACGGATACAACGATACGGTAATTTTCAAAATCATAGATACGATATGCCTATTAAATATATAACTTTTTATTATTTTATATATTATATTGAGAAAATCAAAACTTTAATCAAATTTGTATATAAAATTAAATGCTTAACATAAGAATATATTAAATACTATGGTTACTAGAATATATCACCAACGAACTATGGTCTAGTGGGAAAAGTTTTGACGCTTATAGAATACATCTCGAGTTCGATTCACACGCGACGCAGAAAAACAAAATTGAATTGCGCAGCTTACGGGCGTGCAGGCGGTTCACATGTGGGCACGGTTCATGGGTTCACGAGAGCGGTTCATGGGTGCGACCGTATCCAGCCGTTTCAACAGCATATCAGCGACCGCATTGGCCGAGTAAGAATACGCCACGTAAAGCAGATACGCCAACTGGTGTATCGGATATGTATCGATGCCGTATCGGGCGCGTATCGGTACTCCATACGTGTCTGATACGGGTACGGAGCTATTTCAGAGTATCCGAGTAACATAAATTTCAACTGATATTATATAATGAGGGTTAGAATGCCTATGTTTTTCATGTCTAATCGTGTTTCACATTTTTTATATTTGCTTTTAAAATTTAATCAGTCAAATTCAAAGTTTCAAACTGCTTAATATGATCTTCATATTAAAATATGTTTTAGAAACTAAATTTAAATATGTACAAAAATATTATTTTCGAATGACTTTATTTTTATAGTAAAACATTTTCAAAAGATATATTTTTGTCTCAATGTACATTTTAATATGAAAATCATGTTTAATGATTTGGATCAATTGTTTGAACTTTAAAAACGAAAATAAAAGAAGCGAGGCATAATCAACCATAACAGATATAAGACAATTAAATCCCCTTCTTATATTATATATTCACTGAACAAACTGATCTGAATTTCTATCAGCGATACATAGATGTATATTATATCAAAGATCAAATGAGCTACAATATATTGATCATGAATGTGACTTTATTATATAGGCTGATATCTATATTTTTATACTAACAAAAACATAAAATATGTATATATATCATTAATATGATACATGTGTAATAGATTTATGTACGAACACTGCATAAGTTCAAATTGACAAATTCACATAAAATTCACATTTTTATATATGATTTTTCTACTTATGAAAAAAAATACTATTCTAATTAATATATATTATATTATCCTAATGAGTATACATGTATAAAGACATACAAACATAATTTGTATTAATTTATCAAATATTTATTATATCAAATATAATATCTGAAATATAGTGAATAATTTATATGTATCAAGCTTGCACTTCAGAAGTACAGATAAATTAGATTTGTTGCTAGCAGGAGCTAGCGGAGCCAGACCTTCAAACTATGGTGATTAAAAATAAGAATAATTATTTCCATCCCCCGCTATCTCCACACCCTCCCCACATTAATTAACTACCTTAATTAACATCATCTCCGCACTTTCTCCATATTAATTAACTGTCATAATTAGCATCATTCTCCACATTAATTATCTACCTTAATTAAATTTGATTTCTTTCCTTAGTCTGAATAAATATTACATTTTTTCTTTTATCATTTCATCAGATAAATACTAACATTCCTCAAATTAAAAACTGATGTGTATAAAGTTAAATACTAAGATATATGATGCTAAATAGAATTCATACAACTTATTTATATTTTAGAGATTAATACTTTTGACTTTAAAGATAAATAATAACGTTCATATTGTTAAATACTAACATTCCTAAAGTTAAATACTAATGTGCGGGAATGCAGGGACGATACCAAATTATTTTGTCATTTTTGCGGAGACAAATATTGTGTTCGCTATTGGATGCAGACAGTTAATACTCCAATAAATGAAGTTAAATACTTGTTCAATGCACTATTAATACACTAAAGATTGAAGTTATATAATGCAGGAAATTTAAAACATCAAATGTTGGAACCTAATTTTTTTGTCTTTTACTGCCAGGATGTGCGGGGACATATATTTTCATTTTTTGCGGAGACAGATTGTGTCGTTGTTGGACAGACAATTAATACTCAAATGAATAGAGTTAAATACTTGTTCAATGCACTATGAATTTACTATAGATAGATGTTAAATACTGCAGGAAATTTAAATACTCAAAAGGGTCGGAACCTAATTTTTTTTGTTTTTTAGTGAGGGGATATGGGGGGATGGTGGTGCGGGGACAATATTTTTTGCTGTTGGACGCCGATGGTTAATACTACAATAAACGAAGTTAAATACTAGATCAATGCATGGTAAATACACTAAAGACTGAAATTAAATAATGCAGAAAAATTAAACCATTAAATTGTTAGTTACTATTTTTTTTGTCTTTTATGAGGGATATGGAGGAGATGGTGGTGCAGAGATAATTATCTGAGTCCTAAATATAAATAGAAATCAGTGTTATAAAATTTTATTATTATAAATTATATAGAAAATTACATATAAATATTTTATATAAAAAAATTGAAAAAAAAAAAGAATATTAATTGACTCCCACGTGGCGTTACTTCCTCCGAATCACCGAAAGTGGTTGAAAAAATGGAGCATGTTGGTTCTTGAAGAAGACCTCTCCGTTCTCCAATTCACCTTAACTGGAGACTAGACGACTCAACAGTGACCATCTTTCCGCACGAGGACTGGAAAAAAGCTGAAGGCGAAGACATGCTTCCTCCTCTCCACGTAGGTCAATTCTTACGTCATTATACGCAAGAAGCGCACGAGTGGTGAAGTCCCATTCCTTTTTATATCTCTAATTCTTATAGGAAATGGAGATGTCCTGCCTTCCAGACGGCGCACGCTGTTCTTCTATTTAAACAACATCTGAGATAGAGCTTAATTATGTGTTTCTTGTTAAACTGGAGAGGGTTGAACCGAGAGGCGAATCCTCGCAAGTTGTTTGTTCCCGCCGACCTAACCCTTTATATCGGCGTGCTGGACCTTCTCTCCCTTCTCTTCCTTTTCTTCCCTTTCAGAGAGTCAGAGAGAGAGAAATTAAAGCATTAAGAAAAGATTCTCTTTCTAATCACCAAACCTAACAAGTCTCCGCTGATTGGTGAAATATTTTTAATTTTACTTGAAATTAACTGAAATGGTCTGAGTTAGTTAGTTGCTTCATGGGAAGGTATTGAGGGTTTAGAGGGTTTTATCCTCATCTTTATTTCCAGTCTTAATTCACAGCTCAAATTGAAACACAGGGAGATGAGCGGGATGCCTCGTAGTCGTAGTGTAGAAACGGTTAACTTGGCGGCTGAGGCGATTGCATCAGCTGAGAGCAGAGTTCAGCAAACCGATGCACCGGTATCAGCTATTAGATTTTCTCTATTTTAATTTCTCCTATATTTTTTTTACTCTTGGTTTTGGTACTTTACTTATTTGAGATATTTGAGCGTGATTTTGTTTTAACTCTGGAGCATGATTCCGTGGAATTTCATTTTGTAACTGAACAAGTTCTGGACTATTTTTCTTTTTCGATATTTGGGGGAGATTTATTATGCCGATCGATGTTGAATGAGAATAAGTCAATGAGTCCGACTCCATGATTCTGCCACAGTAACTTTTTCATTTGAACGAAAAAGAAAAATGAAAAGCGCGTGAATCGTGAAAATTAATTTAGCTCTTGCATGTATTATTAGGGGAGGCCCTTACAGTAGTTAACATTACTCTGATTATAGTTAAATTATATATGTTTAATCTATCTGTCACAGCTTACTAGTTTTCCTTTGTAGTGATAAAGGACTTTTTTTTTTTGTTTCAAATTGCAACTAATTAAAATACATTTTGTAGTTCTAATTGTTTTGTAAAAAGCACATCTTCATAGAGTGCCCAAATTTGATTATGTAATGTGGAAATAATTTACTGCATTTCGGGTTAACGGATCTACCACTAATGCACTATTAGTATTGTTTTCCTTAAACAGCGAAGAAAAAAATGGATTTCATGGTTCTCTCTGCCCTGCTTCAGCTCCAACAGACCGAACCAACGGCGCATCAACCATGCACCATCTCCTTCCTCCCAACCCGTTTCGATCCCACCTGTGCCCGTTTATCCTACAGCAAATTCTAATCGGCAAACCCAACTTCCTTTTGCTGTCCCTCCTTCATCTCCTGCCACCTCTTCCCTTATGTCAGAACCTGCCTCCCTGACCCTCTCCCCTGCAGGGCCCACCAACTTAACCTTCTCCCCTGTGGGGCCCACATCCATTTTTGCTATTGGGCCATATGCCCATGAAACACAGTTGGTCTCTCCACCCGTTTTCTGGACCGAACCCTCAACCGCGCCTTACACGCCTCCTCCTGAATCATTACATCTCACCACTCCTTCGTCCCCTGAGGTGCCATTTGCGGAATTTCTGAGCTCTTTCAACCCAAGTTACAAAACTGTGAGCAGTAATAGTGAATATACTGCGTACCAGTTTCCACCTGGTAGCCCAATTGGGCAATTGATATCTCCTACATCAGGGTGTTCAAATTGTTCATCTCCATATAGGGAAGGTTTCTTTCTACCAATTGGTGAACCACCTAAAATAGTGGGTCCAGAAGGGATTGCAACACGGAAAATAACACCATGGCATGCACGAAAAGATGGGTCGCTTTTGGATGGATGTATTAGTGCGGCTGTGCCCGATAGGGGACAAGAACATCGGGTTTCGTTCGAGCTGAGGAAAGAAGCAGTGGACCTGAATGTAAATGTAAAGGAAAGTTTGGAAGAGGGAGAGGCAAGAAAAATAAAAATTGAAGTGTTGGATGGTTGTCAGCGTTCGGCTTCACGCAAAGGGGCGAAGGAGTTTATGTTTGAGAATACAGAGGGAAACATTTCGGGTGAGCCAGTTGTAGGATCTGACTGGTGGACCGAGGACAAGGTAGCTGTTACGAGCAAGGACCAAAAGAATTGGCCTTTTTTCCCTATAGTTGAACCTAGTGTTGGTTGATGATTGATTATTATAGTTAGATATTTTTGCTGGTTTTTTTTTTGGGCAAGAAAGTTGCCAAGGAAATCAGTTCCCTTTTTTTTTTTTTTTGTGCGTGTGAAATTTGGTTAGATTGTAAATTTATTTTATGGGTGAATTTTTGTTTTAGAAGAAATCTAATCACTAATTATTGATAAAGTGGTGTGCCAGGATAGCTCAGATTGACAAGAGGAGGAATTTGGGTATATTTTGCTAGGACATGTAATGTGCTTGGTTTATGGTATTTTCCCTACTAAATGTGATTTTATTGTACTTAGTATTATAGTGTGTAATACAAGTTTGCATGCATTAGCTTAAATACAGAGTTCAATTCTCTCTGCTTTCTTCTCTTTTCCTTTGGATTCAATTTATTATGTATTGACCAGACAACGCTTACACTGACATCCGTCTTTGAAATAGTCCAGACAGGCATCTACTGATGCTTTTCTAGTTATAGATGTCGAAATTAACAACTACAAATTCTTTTTTAGTCAAAATGAAATTTCTCTCCTCTTCTTAAAATTGTCAAGAACTATGACTGTATATGTTGTTTTTCTTTATTCTCGATTTTTATAGGCACAGATCATCTTCTTCTTCCTTTTTAAAAAAAAAAAAAAAACTTTTGGTAAGAAAACTGATACATCCAGTGCGAGTAAACCCCTTATGTCGAAACAGTAAAAGAGGAAATGAGATTCTACATAGTTGTTGAAACTTAGACTGATCAACAACAGATGATCGTGCCTGAACTTCTGGGCTTTCGTACTGATCATCTGGCAAAACTGATCTCAGTTTCCGAATTCCAGTCCACCATTCATACATGACCAATAAATTAAACATCAATTGATTTTGGAAATAATATATTTACTGGTAAGTTCCACCTGGAATGCTGTTGCATTGTGAAAGAGAACATTGTTTTCGTGCTCGGTGCTAGTTTCATGTCACAACTCTCAGCTATAGGCAAATCCAATTTGTTCCCCAAAATCCTTGATCCTTGTTATTGAATATTTTTTCCTATTTCGCTTTAATTTTTTATTAAAGGGAGGTGATTACTTACTTTATAAAATCATACATTTTGTTGTGTATGTCTCTCATCTTATCGTATATTTTCGTCAGGTGTGATTTAGCAGAATGTCAGGATAGTAGTCTATTTTTGGCGGGCTATATTAAGGAGGAAAAATTTAGTATTTTAGTATAGAGTATTTTAAAACGTGTTATTTATAGAGTTCTCTTTTTAAAAATTTATGTTATTATAAATTATGTCATTTGCACTTTATGTAATAATGAAGTCAAATAATACAATCAAACTTCCTCATAAAATTATGCCTCTTCTTCCAAATCCTAACACATTCTATAGCTGTACAATTGGAAGTTCAGATTTGACTTTCTGTGATTGCTCTGTCTCAACACCTGACACAATAGGATATTGGCTTTATTAAAGCTGAATCTAATCTCTTGTGACATTATACTTATCTGAACAAGCTTGATCGAATCGTTAATATATCTTTAAAAAAAGCATTAAAGGCTTAAAGCAAACCTGATGAACTATTGATATCTACATGTACTCAATAGCTGACATGTTTCCTTTTCAATCCACAATTATCTGAAAGTTAGACACTTAAGAAATCACCGACTTTTGATGCGCCCATGTACATCTGGTAAGATGTTACACTTACACATCTTCCAACAACTGAATTTTTAGGAGAATGTTAAACACATATAAAATAAAATTTAAATTTTAAAAACACGCTTAGCAGGGGACCTCTCATCTCAGACATGGTAACAGTAGCATACCTACATAGGGAGGTACGAAGGCCAATCGACATTAATGATGTATACAAGAATTGCCTTTTAACTGTAAAAATTTAGTTCAGTTTTATGGTTTACCTTTACCTATTAACTGAATTAACCTTAAGAAATAATCTTCTTCCTAGATTAAAGAATGATCACCTAAATACGTGCCTGTAATCCTTATCAGAAATTACTTCATTGCTTGTAAGTAGTCTCAACTCTTCTGACTGGCACCACCGGGCTCTAAAATCTGTTATTCCTAAATCATGGTCTCGACTCTCGAGATTAGACATCAATCAGGAAAGTATCAGTACTTTACTATATCAGGAAATGACCAGTACTTTTACTATCTAAAAATAGGACTGCAACATACTGGGCTCACAGTTGTGGCGCGTCGTGTGGTGTTCACACTCTTGAGGTATCAAGATTGACGGGCAATTATTCGTGCAAACATCTCAAACCGCACTGGGGAGAGATACAGTTTCTTCTTATGTCATTATTCTATATAGAACCTCAAATAGTACTTAATTAGTTTGGGAGGTTTACACTTTGCACTTTGCACTTTGCAATAGGATGATGTTTTCCAACTCTATTTAGCCAATTAAGCGGGAGATTTCCAAACTCTTCCTTTTCTCGGGGTTGCATATGTGGCTTGTACTACATCGATCTGCGTAATATTTTGATCAGAAATATCTCCGTGAAACTTCCGCTAGCTCTTTTTTTCTTTTACGAACTAGGATATTTTGCTAGTTCATTTGGGACCGATGATTAGAAACTCAAGATGCATAAAGTGACACCTTAATTTTTTTTCTATTATATATGGGGTTTATAATTTTCTCCATGTTCCTCTTGTCAGTTGATTTTGTAGTTTCATACAATCGAATGCTCCTCATACCATATATGTAATGTGGGAGTGTGGGACAACATTATCATAAAAAAGAAATTAATAACAAGGTGAATAGACAACATAAGAATCAGACTAAGGGATCGGAATCCGCTGCTCGCCAAATTGGCAAGCTGGACACTGCTTTTCCAAATCAAACCATTAATCTGTGTTGAGATTCGTGCATGAAAAAAATTCAATGGTTTGATTTGAAAAAACAGAATCTTGCTTGCCAATTTGGCGAGCAGCAGAGTCAGATCCCAGACTAAGGGATATTCATGTGCATCAGCTGCCTAGTTGGCTTATAATTTGACCCGGCATCTTGAATTAACAAAGGATGCCAGGAAAAAGGGTACATTTCATTCTGACAGAAATGTCACCAACAAGATCGATCTGGGGTATACGTATATCCACATGAGTGGGTTTGTTAAAGAAACTTTGGTACATATTTGAACAAAGTCATATAATTAAGAAATTTACACGTCGGTTGTTGACCTAATTAATTAAAATATATTCAACCTTGAAAACTCTCATTAATTTGGCACATCTCGTGTACGTGTTCTACATATGCCGTAATAACTTTTGTGCTTTCCATAATTTATTTTATTAATAAACATATATAAAAAATTGAGGCAATTACACACACACACACAAAAAGAACTTTATTGAAATTGAAGAACAAAGCCACGGTAGTATGTCTTCTACGTACACAATCATCATAATCAGTACTATATATAACATGCTGCATTTTTGACATATATAGCTCCACATTTCACGACATATTGTACGCGTACAAGGGTACATTATTTAAACAAAATGGAAAAGATAATGTGATATCAAATAACATTTTCGTACAAAGTAGATAAGTCGATCGAACATGCCAAAGATTCCGAGTTGCCTTTCATGAGAGAGCGAAAACAAGTTTCTCCCTCTTCTTGAAATGCCAAAGTTCCCGAATTGCCCTGCAGGATATGAAGGAGAGGTAGAGTGAGAACTACACAATTAACCACCTCTCTCTCTCTCTCTCTCTCTCTCTCTCTCTCACCACACCCCTCGCCGTCTTTCTTTCTTCCGTCCATCGTGCCAGTGCACCATCAATATTGGGAGAAAACAGTACACTACCATCTTGCTATCAAGTATATATATTGATACACAATCGGTAGCTAGCTAGCTTTTAGTTGTTCATGAGATCGAGAAATAAAAGGATACATGAGTGAGGGAAGCCGGGAGAGGTTAGATAATAGATAGAGCAGAGAGGTGCTTTTATAGTGCTCTGGAAGAGGAAAGGAAAAAGGAACAAATGAAAAGGTAATAGCTAGCTAGCTAGTGGCATCTTCCAAGGGATATGCTACAAGCACATTTTAATGGCCACCTTTTGTGACCTGCCACCATTTTTTCATGGCATCTATGGGATATCCTTACGAATTAAGCTAGTACAGAGGGCATGGTGCCTTTCATTTTCTCCTGTCGAAAAGCCCATAAAAGAATTTTTTCGCTTAGGCCACTATATTTATTTTTCTTTGTTCTGGTAGCCTTTTGTCATTTTAAATTAATTGCTGGACGTTTTTAGCATCTAATTAATTAAGGTTCTGATTCGATGGCTTGTATAGGGGGCTCAAGAATTGAAGGGTTTTGGATTTGTATTTTGTAGATGGGTTAATTTAAAAAAAGAGATGCGGCACAGGTTATACAACCTAAATAAATGAGTTAATTTATGACGACATAAGTGATTTTTTATACTATATTATTCCATCACATTTTATTCATGTTTAGCAGTATAAGTGCAGAATAAGAGAATAAGATACTTTACTTATGCCATAATCAAATATGACCATAGTGATCAATGACTTGTACGTAGCTTCGAGTTTTTCAGACCTAATTACAACATTAAACTATAATAAAAATTACAGGAAATACAACTATAGCTACAGTAACTGGCACCGTTTCCCGCGATTAGTTGCACCGAAATTTTTATTTATATACAAAACAAATAATAAATTTAACAATCTATACAATTTTTTTTATGAAATTCACAATCTATTCAAACCGATATCATCGGTTTTAGAAGCTAAAACCGATGACAGTGTCATTGGTTTCAGAAAGCTAGAACCGATGACAATGTCATCGGTTTAAACCCAGCACAATTTTTGATGCTTTCTGCACACTTTTTGAAACAACGAGCGACTCAGATTCAAACAAAAATGTAACCATTACATAGTTGCGGCAAGAAAAAAATGTTATCGGTTGCACGATTTTTTATGTTATCAAATTAGATATTTTTAATTTAAAATAATTTTTCATTTTTTTATTTAATTAGAAAATGTTATAATTTATTTATTTTTTTATTAAAATATTAGAAATATTTTAATATTTTTTTTAAAAATTAGATATAATACCATATAATTTGATTTATTAGAAAGACTTAAACAAATAACCAGGATCAATATTTTTCATGGCTATAAGAAAAATTAAAATATTTATTTGTGTGTAATTAGGAAAAATAAAAAATACTTTGAATCTGAATTATTGATCCCGGTCCAAAAGTCACTTCTAGGTAAATACAGAAAATATTATGATCTTTCTATTTTTGAAAAAATAAAAATTTAACAAAAATATCTAATGAAAATATCTAATTTTGTTGAAACTTTGCGCAACTTTGTAATCATTACAAACAGTATTTTAATCGGAGTCGTTCATTGTTTTAATTTGAGTCGTTCGTTGTTTCAAAAAGTGTGCATTATGCATCAAAAACCGTGTTGGACTAAAACCGATGGAAATATCATCGGTTCAAATTTGAGAAAATTTTGCGCAACTCTGTAATGATTACCAACAGTGTTTTAATCTGAGTCGTTAGTTGTTTCAAAAAGTGTGCAGAAAGCATCAAAAATCGTGCTTGGCTTAAACCGATGAGCAGGTCATCGGTTTTGGGCTCTGTAACCGATTATTTTGTCATTGGTATAGATAGTTTTTGAATTCTGTTCAAAAAATGTTTAGATTGTTAAATTGATTTCTGATTTTGTATATTTATAAAAATTTCGGTTAGTTGTACTATGCTACAATATAATTTTGGACAACTTTTTGTAATTTATAAAGCTCGGTCTATATATATATATATATATATATATATATATATTTATTTATTTATTTTTTGAATAAAGTGGTGATACCACCAGTTTCATTACGAAACTCAAATGTTCAAACAAAAGTAAAAAAATACAAGCTCAGAAATATCAAACTACACAAAATACCTAAAAGTAATATGAACCAATAAAACCTAAGTAAATTGCGAAATAGTCTATAAAAGCATATAGGAAGCATCATTCATGAACTGTAATACTAGCAATGAAACTAGTAATAAAAAATAACCATATTACGGATATAGTCAGAGAGGTCCGGCTCCTCTAAACCAAGAAAAGCATCCTCTTTGGAATATGTATCATGAGCTGAGAGAATTATCAAAGAGCCTGCCTGGTTCAATGAAGTAATATCCATAGGTAGAATCAAAGTTAATTTAAAGTATGAATCATCGAATCTTGTTTTTACACTAATAAGAAGTTAAATCTATAATAGTATAACCTACAAAGCTAATGAGAGGGACAGATATTTGTTAAAAGCAAATCTTATTTCTGATAAGCCATACCAACCATAATATTTCTATACTCTCTGAAAAGTCAAAAGAAATATTTTTCTTTACTCGGTGTGAAGAGCAATTTCAAATTATAATCGGTCCATAATCTTATTCTTAATTATTAATTGAGTAATGAGCTGGAATTTTTAATTTCGTTTATTAGCAAATTAGTTGCCAATTTCTCTTCTAAATTGCTTTTTTTTAGTGGAATAAATTGTCCATCCTTTTTCCATATTCTAAGTTTTGTAGTGGACGAACTGTCCCTTTTGCATTGAAGAAAATCAATTGGGTAGAAATTTAATATGTTTGAATTTGTTCTCTTTTACTTTTCTCGTTAATGAATGGACCTTATTTAATTACCCGAGGCAATTATACTATTACTAAAGTTTAAATTACAAGTATGAAAGGGTTACATTGACTAAAAGATATACACTATATAGTATATTTGAATAAACGATACAATATTTCAAAAGATATAGGTACATGATTACAGTACAATGCTTTTTCTGAAATTTTTAATTAAGCCCCGATGAATTTTAGATTTAGACAGGTGAGCTTATTTGGATGGGGTTTTGAATATTTAGCATGTGTATTTTCTCACGTTGATTTACTACTAATGAGAAGGTAGACTAATTAATTAAGTCTTCAAACCAACCTAACCTGATATATAAATGAGGAATATATGCATTACTTAATTGGAGCAATGGAAGGGGACAGAATTTGAGATTAGTTATCATGCCTTCCTTCGGAAGAAAGATATCTGACTTTTATATCAATATATATAGCTAGGCTAAAATGAAGATATGAGTAAGAAGTAAAACACCCTCTTTATTTTCTAAATCAAGTTAGCCCACAAAAAATAATATTATAATATTAGATAGAATATGAAGACACTTTTTTTGTTTGACATTCACACAAAATAAAAAATATATATATTTATGAAAATAAAAGATACATATGAAAAAAGTTATTAAATTATCATTGCCAGTATGAACCTCTTTGATGTAGTCCCACATTTTTTAAAATGAACAAACAAAATATGAAAAGTAGATTATAATTGCTCAAATTGAAAATATAATAAAATAATAAAATTAGAAATATTAAATTAATATGGTTCATACCTTATCAAGACTCATAATTTAAATTAATTTTCAAATCAGCTCCTTTTACATCAAAAATATGTGCCAGTAAGCAATGAAGGAATTGGTACCACTCCAATTCAAAAATTACTAAATTGAACTTATAAGTTCCACTGCACAATGCTTCTTGTCTTGTGTTGACTGTGGGGTTGATATTAAATCTGAAAGTTTAACTTTTAATATCAACCGTTGGCGGATCAGAACAACTGCGTGCATTATATAAGAATGGAGAAAAATATATTATTCAAAGTGTCTCCATTCTTATATAATGCACGTAGTTGTCCTGATTCGCCAACGGCTGAGATTGAAGGATACATTTTCGGATTTAATATCAGCTCTCCAGTCACATAATATGTCATCTTTTGATTAAATACATCTATTTTATGTGTAGAAGTCTAAATTTAATTAAAACTATACTCACTACACATAATGCTACACATTATAATTATTACATTTAAAAATTAAACCACCCTAAATCAAATTTCCTTATTTTATTAATATTTTCCTATTAAACTCATCGCCTCCAGTTATTTCATATTCTCATTAATAATATTTCCTTATACCTTACATATTTCTTTTGATACATATTTTCTTTCCTTCTGTGCCTACACATTTCCTTTGCCAATACATACATCTCTTTCTCATCAATTAAGTATCACTTGTGAAAATCTCGTTAGAATATAAGTCAATTTTTTCTGATCAAGCACAATCTCTTTGAAAATTTGGTTAGACCCAGGTCTGAATTTTCAATAGTACTATATATTTTCTAAGGTCAGGCATAATTTCTTTGAAATAGTGTTTGGACATAGTGCTGCTATATTACTAACGAAATTCGCAAATCAACTTGCTAACACTTGTCATTTATAAATGTTATTTGCTATTTTGTCTAAATTTTTTTAATGAAAATATATCATTTTGTATGAGATAATTTGTTTTTCTTTTATAATATAATCCCATTACAACGCACGGGCGCACACACACACACACAGATATATATATATATATAGAGAGAGAGAGAGAGAGAGATGGGCTAACTTACTTTAATTTGAGAAGTAAAGATAGTGCTTTACTTCCCGCTCGTATCTTCATTTTCAAAGTTCAAATAATCAATCTGAACGTTAGATGTGATCTCCATACTAAAATGTGCTTGGAAACCAAATTTTACATTTTTTATAATTTGTTTACTATTTATTAAGCCACTTTGAAAATTGCTGATCCGAAGGTCTAGAAAATTTGACTATTCACCCAAATTTTAAGATTTTCAATATATATAAAATGTAAAAAAAAAAAAAATTTGGTCTCCAAGCACATTTCAATATGGAGAACATTTTGAGCTGTTCGGATCGGTTGTTTAGATTTTGAAAATAAAAATATGAGCATGAAGTAAAAATGACATCTTACTTCGCAACTCACCATAGCCCATCCCCTACACACACACACATACATATATATAGTAGAACTGGGGTGCTCCTAAGTTCACCCAACCTCTTGTGAACTTGACTCTAAAATATATCGAATCGACTTTAAACAATGAATCCAAACTGTTGAAATTCTTCTATCTAACGATTGATGCGTCTACATGTGAAAATTTTAAAGTTTCGAATTAATTTAATATAGAGTCAAGTGGTCAAAGGAGTTCAAAAAATAAATGCATTAAAATTAATTTATAAACCTTAAACTTTTGACCACTTGACTCTATATTAAATTAATCCGAAACTTTAAAATTTTCACGTGTAGACGCATCTGTTAGTGTTGTGATCTAAAAGCCAATCATAAGATGATTGTTTTCTAAGTTTTGTTTATGTAATTGAATGATTATGTTTATCATTTTGTTCTTTGAGTATTTTATTAATTATAGATCATTCAGGTTGAGGACTTGGAATTGTGGAACTCTATACATGTGTTAATAAATATTCTAAAATGTCCCTAGTCTTGGTAATTAACAAGGGACATTAATTACCGTTATAAGATTAGCATTTGGATTAGATGATGATCATGTTCTGCAGATCATATGACAATGAGTTGTCAATCTGATCAAATGGATACCTGATGGAGATCAGGGGATTGGACATGACCAAAGTAAAACATCTAATATGGATTGTGTTTGTGTCATTAATGTTTTATTTGTGTCTGGAATTCTAAGGTATGAGATGATTGTTTCTCTCACATGAGAATATATATTCGTGGGTATTATCCAACGTTGTCCGTAACTGGCAATCATACAGATTCTATCTCAGTATGTATCTCTCATGTGGAGGGATAGTAATTATCAAGAATACTGATGTCCCTCATATAATGAGTGATGATATCACTAGGCCCCTTGATGAAATAATACAAGTATGTGCACATATGATTAAGGAGTTAATCATAATTACTGAATTATTTCGGAATCAAGAAATGAGTAGATTTGTAAGGATGACACATTTCTACCTTGGATCTATTCATGATATCATGAGACATGGAATTGACACGAGGGAATTGTTGCTTAGGGATCGTGATACAGTATGGTACTCATCATCTGTGTCATTTGGGTAATTACAATGTATATTGCTAGGTGCCGCTTGTAATTTATGGAATCGAAAAGAGTTTCAGATTCTATTGCCGAATGACATAAATCCCAAAGGGTCACACCAATAAGGAATTAATTAGAAATGCTCCTCAATTTATTTGACATGTATGACATAACAAATAAATTGGTTTCTCCACTAAAACATGAGAAATATAATTATTTGGATAATTATATATGATACTACAATTAATTAGATTAATTGTATTTGATTAATTAAAATAAGAAAAGTGAAACTTGGCCCAATAAATAAAGCCTAATGGCTATTGTTAATTATGGCTCATGTTTATATGAAGAATTGTTTTCATAATTAAAAGTTAGCCCAAAATAGTTTACCACGTTTTCTGAAAGCTGCTGCACAATGTTTCTTATTTGGGCCATATATTTCTAATACGATATCCGTTTTTAGCGTTCTATATCTTTCTAGAAAGTTAATAAAAAATTCTAGAAATTTGTATTTCTGGAAAAAAAAAAAACCAAATTAGAAATATATCAGGTTGAAAAACGTGGTAGAACATGGTGCTAAATTTAGACTACCATGTTCTGGAAACTGCTGCGCATGTTTCGTATTTTGACCATAACACCCTCATACGATATTTGTTTTGGTCGTACCATATATGGATAGAAAGGTAAAAGAAAGATCTATAACTTTTATTTATAGAGAAGAATCTAATTCGAATTAGATCATGGTCAAAAACGTGGTAAAACACGGAGTTAATTTTGGAAACATAATTTCATATTCCTTATTTGCTATATATACACTCTCTCTCATTCATTTTGAGTGCAATTCGTTTTGAGGGTTGAAGTTCTGCCAAAACTCTCTCTCTCTTTCTTGTTTTTCTCTCATGTGTTGAGAACCCGCAAACTCTAGAATCAAGATCTTATTCTCTTAGAGGATATGAATTAAGGAGCGACCAAATTACTACTCTCTAGCAAGAGGAAAATTTGGTTTCTAATTAATTTCTTGGTGGATACCATGGAGGGCTTCTACTTTGAAGTCTCATCTTGGTACAAGGAGTTCAAGGTCACGCACACATCAACCACCAGGGCGCTGCAAGGCATCAACCACCATTAGCATCGATCAACAAGGAGGTGGAGGCTATAACGCTACATCTCAAGGATCTTCATTTCTTGTTTCGAGACAAGAAACTAAAGGTATGATGCTTATTGATTTGGAAATTGATTTTGGTTTGATTTTAGTCATACATAAAGATCTTTTGGTACTTTCTTGTCAAAAATTTTGAAATTCCGCTGCCTTAAGTACCATGAAAACCCAACAGCATCACTCATTAGGTAGAAGGGTTTCAACGGTTTGGATTCATCGTTTAAAGTCGATTCGATATATTTTAGAGTCAAGTTCACAAGAGGTTTGGTGAACTTAGGAGAACCCTAGTTCTACTCATATATATATATATATAAATAAATACACACACACACACACACATATAGAGTAGAACTAGGGTGCTCCTAAGTTCACCAAACCTCTTGTGAACTTGACTCTAAAATATATCGAATCGACTTTAAACGATGAATCCAAACCGTTGAAACTCTTCGACCTAATGAGTGATGCGTCTACACGTGAAAATTTTAAAGTTTCAGATTAATATAATATAGGGTTAAGTGGTCAAAAGTTTAAGGTTTATAAATTAATTTTAATACATTTATTTTCTGGACTCCTTTGACCACTTGACTCTATATTAAATTAATTCGAAACTTTAAAATTTTCACGTGTAGACGAACTCATTAGGTAGAAGGGTTTCAACGGTTTGGATTCATCGTTTAAAGTCGATTCGCCCAACCTCTTGTGAACTTGACTCTAAAATATATCATATCGACTTTAAACGATGAATCCAAACCGTTGAAACCCTTCTACCTAATGAGTGATGCGTCTACACGTGAAAATTTTAAAGTTTCGAATTAATTTAATATAGAGTCAAGTGGTTAAAGGAGTCCAAAAAATAAATGCATTAAAATTAATTTATAAACCTTAAACTTTTGACCACTTGACCCTAAATTAAATTAATCTGAAACTTTAAAATTTTCACGTGTAGACGCATCACTCATTAGGTAGAAGGGTTTCAACAGTTTGGATTTATCGTTTAAAGTCGATTCGATATATTTTAGAGTCAAGTTCACAAGAAGTTTGGTGAACTTAAGAGCACCCTAGTTCTACTCTACATATATATACATATACTCATATATATACATATATACATATATACATATATAGAGTAATGTTATTATGCATTGCGAATTAAAGCGGGTGCTTTAAGTCGTGCTCATATCGCGATTTTCAAAGTTCAAATAGACTATCCGAACTGTTAAATGTGTTCTCCATATTGAAATGTGCTTGGAGACCAAATTTTACATTTTTTGGATTTTTTTACTATTTATTAAGTCACTTTGAAAATCGCTGATCCAACGGTGGCTCATATTGAACAATGAAACCGTTGGATCAGCAATTTTCAAAGTGGCTTAATAAATAGTAAAAAAATTCCAAAAAATGTAAAACTTGGTCTCCAAGCACATTTCAATATGGAGAACACATCTAACCGTTCGGATCGCTATTTGAACTTTGAAAATCGCGATATGAGAGCGAAATAAAGCACCCGCTTTTAATTCGCAATGCATAATAGCATTACTCTACATATAGATACATATATACATACATACATACATATATATATATATATATAGAGCTGGGCTAAAATGAGCCATGGAGTAAAACAAGTTTTTATTCCATGGTACTATATTTCCATTTTGAAAATCCAAACAACTAATCTGAACCGCTCAACATGATCTACATATTGAAATATGCTTGGAGACCAAATTTTACATTTTTTGAATTTTTTTTACTATTTATTAAGCCACTTTGAAAACCGCCGATCTGATGGTCCAGAAATTTTTACTGTTTTTTTACTGTTTAAAGTGGATCAGTGATTTTCAAAGTGGCTTAATAAATATTAAGAAAAATGCTAAAAAAAATGTAAAATTTGGTCTCCAAGCACATTTCAATATGGAGAACATGTTGGAAGGTTCGAATCGGCTATTTGAACTTTGAAAATGAAGATATAGCGTGGAGTACAAACGTGTTTTACTCCCCTATATATATATAGAGTTGGGCTATGATGCATTGCAATATATAGGCTCTCTTGTACATTGGACTATAAATCGTTGGTTTAATTTCCAAACAACCGATCCAAACAGTTCAATTTGATATCCATATTAAAATGTACTTGGAGACCAAATTTTTATATTTTTTGGAAATTTTTTGCTATGTTTTTCTATGGTCCCGAAATTTCTAAAAAATAGCGATTTTCAAAAATTATAAACAAATAGTAAAAAAATTTCCAAAAAATATAAAATTTGGTCTCCAAGCACATTTTAATATGGAGAACATGTTGAGCCATTTAGATCGACTGTTTGAACTTCGAATCCAACAGTTTATAATCCGATATATAAGAGGGCTTATACATTGCAATGCACCAGAGCCCAACTCAATATATATATATATATATATATATATATATATATATATATATATATATATATATATATATAGGGGTTGGCTAGTACCAAATCGATTGTTCTTGAAGTTATGTTCAACTAAGTCGTTTTTCAATTTTCAAAGTCCAAAAAGTCGACCCAAACAGTTATATGTGATCTCTATATTAAAATCTACTTGGAGACCAAATTTTACATTTTTTGGAATTATTTTACTATTTATTAAGCCACTTTGAAAATCGTTGATCAAATGGTGGCTTAACCAAACAATAAAACCAATATGGACCATTGGATCAGTGATTTTCAAAGTGGCTTAATACATAGTAAAAAAAATTTCAAAAAATGTAAAATTTGATCTCTAAGCAGATTTTTAATATAGAGATCATATCTAACGATTTGGATCGACTTTCTGGACTTTGAAAATTGAAAAACAACTTATTTGTACGGAACCTCAGGAACAATCGATTTGATATTAGCCAACCTCTATATATGGGGTTGGCTAATATCAAATCAATTGTTCCTGAGGTCCCATGCATATAAATATTCACCGTCTTAATTAAAACAAGAATAGTTATTTCAATCCTCCACTCCAGTACTCGCATCGATCGTACCCGCAGTAATAATAGAGGAAGGTTGTACTATGGTCCTCACTAATTATGTGACGTCCTTTTTCCAGTTACCGCACTTGTCTTCGCGTCAACCTTCATAAGTATAAATACTTGGAACATAAGATATTAATTAATACTTGCATACGTAACTTGATATGATCATCCTCTTTTTCAGTCCTCCAATCGTCCCGCGTCAACCTTCTTCTAATGAAGTAGTAGGAATCTCGTATCCCTACTCAACCTTCCTCAATCATCTCCGTGTCTACCTTTCTCTAACAAAAATAGTTAACTACATAGATATAAATACTTCAATGCATAAATACTTGATATTAATACTTTCAGACGTCATCAAGTGTCATATGTAAAAAATATTTTCAAGTATAGCTATAAATACTTGCACGATGAGGTATAAATACTTGTGTGATAACGAGACCAAAAGTACATCATCATGATCTCGTTTGAAAATAAAAATTGCGTAAAAGACGTTCGTGATTTTAGATTCGCAAAATCCTCACAGATCGTCAGAAATATAGACGAGATTGAACAGAGCAAAAAAGAATCACCTCTAAAAATTGTGTATGGTCCCCTATGTAGTTTGAGTAGTCTCTCAAATATTTTTATGGTGCGGGTACGTTTTGAGAGATTTAGTTGAAGAGACAATTATTTATGTAAAAATTGTTCACTTCATAGATATAAATACTTATGTGCATATGTATACATATTTACATATATATAGATATAAATACTTTAAAAAAAATTGAAGTTATAGTTTTTGCAGTCCCTCCAAACAATTATGGTAATTAAGATGCTGATACGATGCAAATACGGAACTGCGAGTAGTTAGCTTCCATAAATATCACTATTGCAAAGAAATTAATTATTGTTTGACCTTACGTCACATTAAGTGCAGTAGAAATGTTGCGGATGACTCATTTTTAGTGTTGTATTTGTACTGCTTTATAGCTAACCGTGGGAATTGACAGCAACATCAGTGCCACCAAACAAAACCTCATGATACAAATAGGTTGTTGTTCAATTCTGGATAAAAAGATGCTTGTAGTGCTAGTGTGTCGCCACTAACAAAGAATTTCCATTAATTCATTATTGTTTTTTTAAGGTTAGTGGCTTAATTAATTATTGTTAAAATAGACAGGTAAGTGATCGAGTTGCACAGCTTGTGTGCATGCTGTGTGCCCGTCAAGTGTGGCGGAGCCCGCAAGCATGTTGTGCCGACTTAGGCAAGCCATGCGTGTGCGACATAGAAGCAGATACAGACTTTCAGGTTTTGAAGGTCAAAACTCGAGAGTTTCGTAATCATATAAAATGTTTATAAAAAAAAAATATGAGGGTTAATTTTTTAATATTCATAGTATTTACTTTAATTTAAATGGAAAAATTGTGTCAAAGAGCAAAAAATTTGAAAATAAATATAGTCAATTGACCTCTTTCATTGTTAATGAATCCACCACTGCTGCGAAGTGTCAGAAACAAGTACTGCACGCCTTGCACGCCTTGAGACGGTGTGTTTAGGTGACCCGAGCCAAGTACTGCACGCCTTGAGACGGTGTGTTTAGGTGACCCGAGCCGAGCATGTGCAGGCCATGCGTGCCATCTCTTTTGTTTAATAAAGGATAGGTGGATTTTTTTTGTTACGCGTCATTATCTAATGAAGGCGTATTAGTACTTAGTACTGACCAAGTATCATATATTATTATTAAGGGCTTCGATCTATAGCAGATTTTTAGCTATTGCAATAAAAGGTACATCGAGATATTTCTTTTAAAGCAGGCAGGCTAGCTTTCGTATCACTAAAAAGCATGTTAAAGACCTGATCAACTTTATTCTATTCTCAATGGCATAACTAAAAGGTAATCAAATCAAATCACAAAGTGATGAATTTAGTTGAGATGTTCATATCTATGATGTGAACTGATTCGAGTTTATCCATTTGTATTACTTTCTTGTTGTTTTCTATCTTTTCTGATTGTACGACAAACCACTAAGAAAATTATCAGAAATATAAATTATACGCAAATCTGCAAAAAATTTAAAGTTCATGCTTTAAAAATTAGACAAGGACAGGATTACAATCAACTAGGCTTAATAATTAATGAAACCTTGCATTCTGCCGACAAGCCTTATAAGCCTTTTATTTCAAACTTGCTAATTATAGCCCTTGAATAACACTCGAAATTACATAAAAAAAAGAGAGAGGGAAAAACAGTAACAATAATTACAAGATTTAGACTGCATCAGATGTGGCACGCGAATGAGAGAAAGGTGATCCAACAGGAGCTATTAGACCTAGATGCCGCATAATTCTTGTTGTCCTGACTCTTTTCACTGGCTTATCACTAAGCATCAATTCCTGAACCAAATTAAGTAAAAGAAAAGAACATTATTTAATTATCATGATAAATGTAGTACAAAATATTGCACATTTACCCAAACTTACACACAGGGTTCATAGTTAACCTCCAGTAGTAAAATGAAGATATATTATTCCTTTTCCCTTTCTTACCTTTACAATATCAAAAATTTGCAGAATTGATGAATATTTATAACTTATCAATTGAGCTGATTGAATTGATATATTGTTGAGCATCATTGATACTGTACAGGCTCTACTTATCGTGCTCCAATCAGGTCAGGTACTGGGAAGGACGGTAAAGACTATGTTAAACCTTGGTTCCGACTTTTGCATGGTACAGAAGAAAATCCCACAAATTCTAACACATATCCAATGTATACTGGCAGAAATTAGTAAAGTTGCTACAAATTGGAGGGCATAATAAAGTTGCTACAAATTGGAGGGCATAAATGCAAAAAAAAAAAAAAAAATTGCTAGGTTATGGGTGAAAGAACAAAGTACAGTATTGTCAGCAGCTAACTAAGAGTGAAAGAGGTTTAACATTTTTCAAAAATTTTGTCTATTTTCACTTTCAGTTAAAAGTTAAAAGTGGATGATAAATGAGACTTAAGTAACAAAAGCCACAAGCAGACATCCACTTACATCAAAATGAATTTTCGTTTTTCTTTTCCTTTTTCCCCGCCTTTCTGAAGACTGATCTTCAGTGATGCTCGGACTCACACTACCCTCTGTATCTGAAGATGCTACAATTTGACATGCATGCAGATAAGAATTGTGCAGAGGAACTACTTTATTAAATTCCTTAAAGCTGTCTATATTGATAAATAAGAGAAGGTTAGGGGCATTCTCCTGTGTTCCTGAAGAACTTCTAAATGAAACCTGAGTGGTTTAGCCATGCAAAATGTAAAATGCAGCCCTCAGATTGTCTCCATTTTTAATTTATCAAAAATTCCCAAAATGCCCCTCATTCAAAGTTACATCCAAAAGTCCTCCCAAAAAGATGGTATATGCAGTCTTCCATTGAAAAACTTAGAAGGGCCATCAAAAATATTTCATATGCATTGTAGAGGTGTATCAGATAGCTCTAACTTGACAGCAGCACAGAGGATACTATGAGGTTTTGTAGAGTATAAAGGAAAGTTAACCATAGTATTCTTGCTAAAGAAAGCATTTAGCTCACCTGAACACTTCCTCGGAGAAACATCAGGAGCTGAATGCGAGTGCTTTTGCAATGCCTAGACAAAGAATAGTCAAAATTCAAATCTCCATTACATTTTTTCTTCCTCTCACTCTTGTTTTCTATTTCTTCCTTTCGGTATTTTCTATAACAGACTTGGTCCCCTTTTTTTTACCTTTCGATATATCAATAGAGGCTAGACCTCTAGGTTTAGTAAAAAAAAAAAGTCACCATTATGTCAGAAATTAACCTCTCAAAAAAATTATTACCTCATGGAGAGCATCTTGAAAAATTTTTAGATGGCTTTGGCTCCTTTCTTCATAGAACTAAAAATTAACAATTAAAGTAATAACTAAGTATTAACTGTGCATTTGTACCTGAAACATATTCCTTTGCTTTTCAACCATTAGTAATTAAAAAAGTTAATACTTACAGCATGAAATTCTGATATTTGTCTGATTGGATCCAGCCATGCACTGAAAATTGTTTAGAAAAGACTGTTAGAAAAATGCAACGATTCCACAAATAATATAACCAGTTTGGCAGAAAGAATGTTTACGTACTATTTATGATCACCAAAAAATTTCACCAAACTTTGACCAATAGAATAACTCCCAGTGCACTTGAGGAGACTCGTCGCATCCACTACCTTATATAGGAAATTGTTAATTAACCATAAAGGCATAAAGTTCAGACAATAGAAATCATATGGCCATACCCAGAAATTATTTTATATAGGTAGAAAATTAAAAAGGGTTTTGAATCCATTGATAGTGGATAAAGTTATCAAATCTAAGAATCGTCAAAAATAACTTCTACTTTTGAAATCAGACATTAAGAATATGATCTATATACGTTACACGTGCACATGAAAAGTGATTCCTGGGTACATAAACCAATATGATTTCTGGGTTGGGTGCATGTGTACCAAGTTGGGTACACGTGTACCAAGTTTATGTGTCAATTTGGCATAGATTTGTTGTTGGCCTTAGATATTGGTTCTGCAACGGTCCATATTTAACAGGTGACGGTGGATTATCAAATGGCACCCAATTTGCATGAAATTTGGTACATAAACCAATATCTAAGGCCAACAACAAATCTATGAACCTACTTTTGAAAAAATGTTTGGCTTGATTTGAAACATATTGTCAAATAGTCAACCCATCATCAATGGATCCCAACCCAATAAAAAAATATGGATTCTCCCCAGCTTGAACAGGAATGTCCATGCAGATTCTTGCCATAAAGAAAAACAATATAAAAGCTTGAATCAATGTATACAAGTGTAGAACTTGCAAATAACAGGTTATTATTGACCTTATTTGCAAATACAGCCCAACATAGGTAATTTATGTTAAATTTAGCTACTTTACCCCAACAACTCACTAAGCATTATTTTCTTTTTCTATGCCAAACTGAATTAAATTCAAGCAAAGCAAATTCTCTATGTTGAGTACTAAAATTGATTAACTGTCTAAATAGGTTAACAAAATTTCACAATTAATCCGGCATAGTTTAGTTACCTTTTGTTTTACTTTGTCTACTCAAAGAGTTGGGCTTGGTTTGAGAATTTACTAATATTGCAAGTTGTAATATACAGAAAATTGTATTGGTCTATACCTCTGCTGGCCACCACTCATTGTTAGCCTTTTTGGCCCAAACAACAATTCCTGGGAACAACCAAGAATTACTATTGCTGCATTTCTGTAAGGAAGCTGGGACTGATTTATTGAAACAATGTGATGATGTGCCAGCACTAGAATTAGTATCTTTACGATCACCTACAGCTGGCATGATTTGCCTGGATCCAACAAAAATTAAAAAAAAAATTAATAAAATTATGACAGTATATGATGTATGTAGAGGTACTAATGTTTACCAAATCATAACAACCTGGAAAGAAGTCATATGCTTATACCAGCCTGCTACAAAAGCTAATTTGCACTGTCTGTAGCTTGGAAATAACAGATAAAGGTACAATTTTGTACTACCAACACTAGAAGGATAAATAAGACTGGATAGCAATTGGCTGTATTTCTCTGAATAAAAACAAAAGATATGTCAAATTGAATTAAAACAACAGACTAAAGAGTGCTAAGCATTGCCAATTATTGGAAAGAATGGTTAAATCCGCTACTTTCTCAGGAATATATTTACACTAACAATTGAAATTCCAGAACATAATAAACAAACATTACACAATTTACCAATAAACAAAAAGTTGTTTATGATAACAGAAACCATACCACTGCTTCTGAAAGATGCTGTTTTTAGTGCAAGGGACAGATTCAACTGGAACCACAGGTACTTCGCAAGAGTTCTCCAAAAAGTTTATCGCATTTCTTCCCCAATTATGATTAAAATTAGGTGCATCTTCAATATTCACATGTTCCAATGAGGAACCTTCAACTGAAAATAATAATAATAAAAATAAATAAATAATAGGAAGTTAAAACAAATATAGTTTCACTACTAAGGTGTGTTTGGATGAAAGGCGGAATAGGTGGGTTAGCAGCTAACCCAAGCTAACCTGAGGCTGCTAAACCAACACTAACATTTTGTTGGAATAACAGAATAGCCTTTAACCCAAGAGAGATATTGCATTGGAAAACATGTCCAAACACGGATTAGGGAATCCGAGTTAGCGCTAAATAGCGCTATTCTGAAAAAAAAGGACAATTCTTGAATTAAATTTTAAATTTACCTATTTCATGTGTACTTAACGAGTCCATATCACCTAAGGTAACAGAATATTTCTGTTTAGATCTGGAATGTTCAATCAGAATCCAGATCAATCCGGGCCGAGGTGGAATGCACGGAATCCCTTTGATATTCATGCGAATTCTGATCGGACAGCCTGGGTCTAAACAGAAATATTCTGCTACCTTAGGTGATATGAATACTTGACTGCATTTAAAAAAAAAAAAAAAAAAAGATAACGATGTGCTACATCCAATTGCAATGAGACATTGAATAGTAAATACTCTTATACCAAAAATTCATCACATAAAGGAATTAGTTGACTACTAGTTCTCCTATAAGTTTCGGTCAAAAAAGGCTGTGACACTAGAATTCTATGATGGAAATGCAATTAAGGAGTTCAAGTAGGTAGCTCAGGAATAGGAAATCAGAATTTATGCTTGAGCTCAAGGCACGACTACTTAAATGAATCTAATCATGCAATTGTTCTAATTAATCAGCTTATTATAAACTAAAATTTGATGCATTGCAAACCAGGAAAGAAGAACAATTCCCTTTCCCCACTTACGAGTTAAACAGACAGAGAGCTAATGCAATACCTAATTCTACTAATATGAAGACTCAAAATCATATTGCGAGTAAATTAATTTGAGGAATCCGTGAGAACTAGTCCGATTCAAACATGCAAGCACAAAATTGGATAAGCGACGAGAACCTTTTAAAGAGCGATTGCAGTTCCTCCGGCTCCTTGGCTTTCGACATAAATTAGGTATAGAAGGTGTTTGAACAATGGCGCTTTGGGTCTTCATTGGTCTCAGAGGGAAAAGGAGATGGATCGGGATTCGGGAGAGAGATTGCGATTGCGATTGCGAGGGGATTAGACTATGGGTCTATGTATGAGTCTCTCTTCTCTCTCTTCTCTTCTCTTCTCTTCTCTTTGGTACAAATGCAGTACAAACAATTAAGTAGAACGAAAGGCGACTAGCACGATTTTATTTTTATTTTTATTTATACACGCAGTGCGATCCGTTATGATTTATTTGATGCTTTGGAGTCTGTAGACTCCGTTTCTTCTTGTTCTTCTATCCGTTTAACGACAGCACATGCACAGCAGCCAGCAGGAGAGGAATTATCGAGAAATTAAATAGGAACATATTTTTTTTTCCATTTTTTTCTATTATTAACCGGAATTAAAGAAATCCATCTACCCAATATTTTTTTTTCTTTTACTATTTTTCCATCTCAGCAAGTTTTAGTAAATTAAAGCGAACCAACCTGTTAATTAATTAATACTTCTCCAACAACTAACTTCTTTACGAGGGAAATTATTTATTTAACCTTTCATTATTTGGCGACCTTTTGAGCATTAAAATGTCACACTTTCATATTTCAATCTTTTCTATTCCTTTTAGTCGATAATTAAATTAAACTTATTTCATTCAGTAACAAATTAGTTGCCTATATATATATATATATAGTAGAACTAGGTGCTCCTAGGAGTACCAAACATCTTTGTACTCTTAACTCTAAAATCTAACGGATTAACTTCGAACGACGAATCTAAACCATTGAAATTCTTCTATCTTACGAGTGATGGGTCTACATGTGAAAATTTTAAAGTTTCAAATTAATTTAGTATAAAGTCAAGTGGCCAAAATTAGAAGGTTTCTAAATTAATTTTAATGCATTCATTTTTTGGAAGACTTTTGACCACTTGACTTGAGACTAAATTAATTCGAAACTTTAAAATTTTCATATGTAGATGCATCAATGGTTTAGATTTGTCGTTTGAAGTTAATCCGTTAAATTTTAGAGTTAAGAGTACAAAGGGACTTGGTACTCCTAGGAGCACCCTAGTGGCCTAGTTCTACACTTCTACTCTATATGTGTGTGTGTGTGTGTGTGTGTGTGTTCCAGATTCTACCTTTTGCAGTGGAAATAATTATCACTTTCTGTTTCGTGGGTTGTCTATTTTAATGATTAATTAAGATGTCAGTTTTTTTTGGAAAAATAGGCAAAAGCCCTTCCATTATATAAAAAGAACCATACAATGTCTAAAAGAGAAAGCAAACAAAATATAAAGCTACCCTGGAAAAAACCAGAGCCTTGATGGTCTCAGCCACATATCCGGCATCCTTAACTAGATACTAAACTCCAAGACTGATGTCAAGAGGTAGTATCAAGGTTTCAGCCTTTTATTATCGCATCCTTGACCCTAGGCAAAACACAAGTACATCCGCACCTAAAACCCAAAATAAAGGCAAATTTTTTTGTCAACTAACATAGCAACATGCACAGTATGTATCACAACCAAAGAGATATAGCATCAACTGGGTAACAACCCATTTATTACATATAGTAGCAAGCACACATATGAGAGCCCCAACAGCAAACCAGTAATTACCACAATCATACTGGCATCAAGGAAGGCTTAGGTGACCATCATAGTTGGCACCAGTGTCTCAGTGGGACCAAAAGGCATCTCTAAAGCAAGCAAAGGGGGGAGGGTTTGAAGCGGCACCATGTCTAAATCCTCAGGAGTCCAGGACTGAACAAACTGCATCACATACCGCTTTTTAGTACCTGTCCAATAATCCAGCAGAGAACAAATAAGTAAAAGCAACTGTCTAATTGTAGAAACAGGTTTATTGTCAAAACATACAGAGTTCCGAGTTTTCCAAACGCCCCAGCAAATGGCACTTACAACCATTAACATTGCCTCTCTTTGTTTGAGAGGCAAGGATTGAGCCAAGGATTGTATATTTTCTAAAGAAGTCCAATCACCATAAAAGTTTTGGAATTGGCCCATCCAAAACCAAATTTGAGCAATTTAGGGGCATTTGAGAAAAAGATGCAAGGTTGATTCAATGGCACAGTTACAAAAAAGACAATGCATATCCCCTTGCCACTTTTTTTTTTACAACACATCTTTGGTGAGGATTTTATTTCTAAACAACAGCCACATAAAAATATGTATTTTCAAAGGCACGGGAACATGCCACCACATTTCAGCAAAGGCAACTGGGACCCCTCTAAACGAGAGGAATCTGTATAATGAAGCTGTAGAGAATTGCAATTTGGAGTCCCATTTCCATTTAGGGCAATCTGGAGAATTATTTAACGAACACGAATTAACAATGGCAACAATTGTATGCCATTCAGATAGAAGGATGCCATGTAGGTTCCGGCGAAACCTTAACATGGTCCCTCGGGACTCAATGACCTACTGTACACAAACAAATGGGTTAGAACACAGATAAAAAAAATGTGGGTATATTGTTGAAAGAGGGCACTCTGAGTACCATGTATCTGTCCAAAACTTAACGATTTGGCCATTTTCAATTTGAAAAGTACAGCTCAACATACCTATGTAGCGCAACTTAGTTACCTCTCTCCAAAAACAAGACATATTTGTATTTTCTTTGTAACAACTGTTTCCAAAGGCCTGAGTACATAGGATTAGTCCATTTCCACCACCATTTAATAAGTAAAAAAACATTCATGAGATGTAAGTCTTTTACTCCTGACCCACCAAACTCCTTGGGATAACATAATAAATTCCAATTTACCAAAGAATTTTTTTTCCGGGGACCAGCATTACCTTGCCACAAGAACCGACGTCGAATGCGATCAATCTGTTTTCTGATTGATCGCATTCGACGTCGGTTTTGAATCGGACAACAATCTTGAGATGTCAGTTTTGCATGAGGGAAAATAAGCTGGAGAGAAACTATATTTGAATCTATTTTTCTTTACTTATTTTTTTGTTAGATTTTTTATACTCAACGTAATTTAAAATTAAATGTCGGTACGCAATAGTCTTTTTTTTTTCTAGACTTTGTTGCGACGAATCAATATTCTATTTAAAACCTTAAATATTTTAGTTTTTATACATTTCATTAATTAGTTTTATCATTATCAAAATCGGACAACAATCTTTGCGGCTCCTAAAAAATACTTGTCGTTCCCACACTTGATGGCTTTACGAATTCAAATACCTTCATTGTTGTAACTAAAATTCGATTGCCTCCATTTTCGTTTTTAGCACTCCTAAATCTTAAATGTCTTCATTGTTGTAGTTCCATTATTTTCTATTTTCTATTTTTTTAATAACAAAAATTCTAAAACTCATATATCAATATAAAATGGAGAGATATGATGTATATTATTTTCTCTACATACACATAAAATTTTATTACTTTTACATTTTTTTATATAAATCAACAAGTTAAAAAAAATCCAACTCCAAAAATTATTTACATCGACGAGTTTTTGTAAACTCCTGATATCAATTAAAATAAAACCAAAATGTGATAATATTTTTCATGTGTATAAAAAAATAATTATATATTTATTGATTTTATTTTGACATTTGATTTTTCAATTTTAAATTTATTAAATTTAATAAATACATAGTGGAGACACTAATTATGACTACAATGATATTAATCCTTGAAGTGTCCTCCATAGTTAACATGTTTCATATTCGTTTCACATAAACCAATATAAAACATGCCAATATTGATTTGGATATATGAATAAAATATAATTATGATTTGACCCAATAATATCCAAACAAAATATAACTTGTATGATTTGCCACATCTATTCATAATGTTGGATTCACATCTGTTGCGATCCTAAAAGGATGAACAATAATTCTAAAATCTCTATTTTTTCAAATCTAGCCATCTAATAATTTATGTGCACGCATCTCAAAACAATTAATTTTTCTTTGCACAAATCTCAAAACAATTCAATAGTTGGATTTGGAGAAAAAGAAATTGTTGGATACTGTTCATGAGTAAAAAATCGCAGCAGATTTTGATCCCACAATGTTATATTGGATTTATATGAAAAAAATATTCTGTTATAAATTCAAAATGTTATTTTTTGCAGGAGAGTTATTTTTGAACATATTTGATTGATTAAAATACTATTTTTTCAGGCGAGTGAATTTTTGAACTTGACAAATAAATTCAAAATAAAAGGAAACTATATTCAGGTTTTATTAAATTTGAATTATAACGTTAAATAGATTTCATATATGTCATATACGTAAAAATAAATTGAAGTAAATGATAGGGAGAGGAAAGAGAGTAATGGAGAATGTATATAATTGGGTCTCTAAAGATATTTTGTTAATAAATTTGAAATAAAAATCAGTACGTATTTGTCTAATGACAAAGGGTAACAATGTTTTCTGCCCTGATTTTTATTCATGCCCACCGTTCAATATATTTCGCCAACTCTACCCACCAATTCTGAATTCTATCAAAACTACCCAAACCGCCTATTTAATAGCCGGTCCCTATTTTTTTTTTTTGGAAAAAGCTGTGATTTTTTTTTATTAAAGTTTTAGAAATTTTTGATATGTTTCTTTGAAATTAGATAGAAAAATATATAATTTAGTTTATTAGAAGGACTGAAACAAATAACCCGGATGAATATTTTTCAGATCGGGTTTTTCGCGGCTGTAAGAAAAATTAAAATATTTCATTGTGTGTTATTGGAAAAAATAAAAATTCTTTGAATCATAATTATTGATCCCGATTCAAAAGTCACTTAAAATGTATTAAAATGATTTGATAACATCATTTAAAATGTTTTCCTAAAAATCGTGCATAATAATATTAATAACATCATTTAAAAAAAATCTTAAACTTAATTTTTGGCACTAAAAATCTTAAAACGACGTTTTTTTGCACTAAAAATCTTAAAACGACGTTTTTTTGCACTAAAAATCTTAAAACGACGTTTTAAATGATGTTATTAATATTATTATGCACGATTTTTAGGAAAACATTTTAAATGATGTTATCAAATCATTTTAATACATTTCTAAAACTTTCAAAGAAACATATTAAAAATTTCTAATACTTTATTAAAATAAATAAATAAATTATAACTTTTTTCAAAAAAATTAATAAAAAATAGGGACCGGCGATTTAATAGCCGGTTTCTAATTTTTATTAAAACCGGCTATTAAACCGCCAGTTCTAAGAAAAATTAGAAACCGGCTATTAATAGCCGGTTTGAGTAGTTTTGATAGAATTCAGGATTGGTGGGCAGAGTTGGCGAAATATATTGAACGGTGGGTATGAATAAAAATCACGGTGTTTTCTGTATGAGAGATGCAGGTTTGAAATTCAGACGAAGTAAATTATTTGATATAATAAGAGTAGGATTTGAAAGACAAAGATATCTACATTTCTGTAGAAAAATAATTTGTTTGATATTTTTGAATAGTAAAATATTTCATGAAATATCCCTCAAAAAATGAATTAACTTGAACTGAAGATCTCAACTGATTCGAAAGTGGAGATAAGGTCTAGCCTTCTAAATTTAACCCAAATCAGAGCTAGCTAGCTAGATCGATCAGACATGAATTGATGAAGGCTTAATTAGCCTAAACTCTAAATTTAACTCAAGACGTAGTTTAATTTGACTTGGAAAATCCGAATTACACTTATTGACCTCGATATGACCCAAATTAATCGAAAATAGCCTGAAACGCAAACAGTTGTACCCAAACCACCTAATTACCAGCTCTAAGCAATTATTAATTGTGTCGTGCATGATTTCAACTCAGTCAGCTAGCAGATCGGTAGAAAATAAAATACTATCTGAACAATTGTCTTTCGTTATAATTTTTTATTTTTTTTTATTTTATAAAGGTATGATAACCCATCCATTTTATTGTAACCAAATCGTAATAATTATTATCTTTCAATTGATGCTAATTGAAAAATGCAATGTTACAGTACGGTGGACATCGAGACATGTCAACTTTCTTTTCCTTATCTCTTCTTTCTTTCTTTTTTTTTTCTTTTTTTTTTTTTATAATTATTTTAGTGTGCCATTATAAATTACAAATAAGAGGAGGATTCAAATGTTTCTATTTTTTTTGGTCTACACCACACTTTCATTTTTAAAACGTAAATAAATTAAAATACAATTTATAAACATTAAGATAAAACTGTTATATGTAATTTATGTTATTTTCTCTATGTGCTTATAAAGAAAACAGCACATTTTGATTTTGTTTTTATGTGAATCAATCATTTGAAAAATCAATGTTTAAAAATTATCCGCATGACTACGTTTTTACAAGCTCTTGGTGATATTCAAAATAAAGTTGAAATGACACAATTTTTTTTACACGTGTATAAATAAAGATCATATTCAACGGTTTTATTTTGACTTTTAAATTTTTAATTTTTAGTTATTGAAGTTCTTAAAAATAAAGGAACGATGGATGCATAAAGACATTTGAACTCTCCTCCTCCGTAAATAATTCTAAGAATCAACCAAATATATTTGTTAAAAGTATATAAATTGTGAATTAAAGTGCTTCATCTCGGAAGACTTAAAGCAGTAGATGAAAATACATTTTCACTGATTGATTCATCCTCCGTAGTTTTAAGATGGCTGCTTTCTCTGTTATGGGTATAGCCAGGGATGCTCCGGTGTCGTCTTCCGACAGGTGGGACCACCCAGTCAGCACCATCTATGTAAGAAATATCCATGAAAGGGGCCGCCTGCCCCTTATCCAACTGCTTTGAATACCACACTCTTTGTGAGTTACTGGCACCGGGGCCCATGCATCCATACTCCGCAAAAGTTACCGTCCTACAGAGAGTGCATAAATTTTGATCATAATTTAATTTTTTTGTATATTAATTAGAAACCGAATTAATGTTAGCAATAGAAGCAAATTAAGAGGAGCAACCACAGACGGGTCTCGGGTCGGGTCGTTCCAGTCGTTCCATCCTTCAGGTACAACTATTGCTGAGAGATACGTCTGGGAGAAAACAACAGTCGCATAAGGGCCCCACGCACGCCCTAGCCAGATTTTTCCGGTTCCGTCAATGTTGCAGTTTACAAATGAGAAGCCCGATTTCTCGGCTACTGATTGTCTTCCATGAGCCGTTATGCACCCTGTGATCGGACCATTCCCGGTCCATACTTGGTTTGCTACTGAACTAATCTTGCAATCCTGTACTAGTCAAGATATAAAGCCAACTTAACAAAAAATATCTAATTAATAAAGCTCTCCAAAAGGAAACAAAAATAGAAATTAATTAATTATAAAAGAAATACTTGATAGAGAGATCTTCCATTGCCCCAGATGAAATCGATAGAACCTTCAATGAAACATTCGCGAAAGAAATGGCGACCCTTCTCATCTAGCAAAGTATCTTGCGCTCCGTAAAACCCACATCCATAAAATGCCGCCTGGTCTCCAGCAATTCTCAGTGCCACTGCCTGCCCGCCTTCTTCTCCTGGTGATGCTGGTGCCGCAGTGTTCTATATATAAATCCAAGTCAGTTTTAACTGTTCTTTATATTAATTCTTGCAAATAAATTAAAAATGTTCTATTTTCATTGACTTACTTTTGAGAGGCACAGCCAAGTTAATTAAACTTTTGAAAAGAGAAATGCATGCCACAATTAAAGAAAGGATGAAAAGGAAAGGAGTGCAGTTTAAGTAAGTCTGGGCAACAATTAATATCATATCCATTTAATTTGGAGAAAAGTGAAATTAATTGGAAGCTAATTAATTATGTATACAGTATACTTACCTGGAAGGTGATGTTGTAAGCAATAAAATTGAATGAGAGAATTGAAAAGGTAGCGCTATTAACGGTCCCTCCACTAGAATTGGCAGTTGAATTCCATACAATTGAGGTCTCTAGGTTGCCCCTTCCCTGCAACACCACATTGGATTTCCTTGCATCTATCATTACCTTCTCTCTGCCATATCCATGCATGTAACCATCATCAAAATTTCACAATCTCATTTGAAACATTTGTGTGAATGAGAGCTACCCCTTAAATGATATACCTATATATACCAGAGTTGACAAGAATTAATGTTCGACTCAGACTATTATCTGGCACGGCATCTACTGCCTTCTGAACACTGCTAAAATTTGCACAGCCTTGTTGATCAACGGCCAGGACTAGACCAGCATTCTGTCCTGCCGCCATCATCACCACCCATCTGGCCATATCATCACACTTATGCCTTCTTCTGTGGTGGCGCTGGCGCGTAACATATTGAACCAAACAAGTCGTCATATCACGTCCCCATATAGTACCAATATTACAAATCTTGAATTTCGGGTTGGTTGTGATTGTAGGGAAGATGGAGTGGAAGGAGATTAAAATGGAAATAAGAGCAATGAAGAAGGCTGAGATCCAAAGGAAGAGATTATTGTTTTTGGGTTTTTTTGTCATTGTACGTAAGAGGATTTCAATGGTGTTTTAATTTGTATGTACAAAAGATAGTGGCAAGGGTGTTTTGTTATGTACAGGGCAGCAAATGGGGTCTGAAAGAGTGAATAGCAAGAAAGGTGTGAGGCCATGATTGTAATAATATGGGGCTTTATTATAGTGGACATGATCTAGAGGCTGGCCTATGAAAATGGATTTCTAGATTTTCTACAATTAATTTGGTGGAGTATTCGTACAAAATCATGCCCACTTATAAATTTTGTCGAAGGGAATTTTAGAAAGATGTCCATCAATATTTGATTGTATTGTTTATGAATAGGGTTAAAAATGCTCCAATGTTTTCATCCTCCAATTAATCACGTCTCGCATCTCTATCTTTTTTTTTGAAGTTCAACAACCGATCAGAATCGCTCAACATGATCTCCATATTAAAATACACTTGGAGACCAAACGTTATATATTTTTTAGAAATTGTTTTTTGAATAGTTCAAAATCTCTAAAAAAAACAATGATATTGTAGCTATCTAAAAAATTAAAAATTGTTTTCCAAAATTAAAAAAATTCCCAATACATTTTAATATGGAGATTATGTTGAACGGTTTGAATTTAGCTAGTGTTTCATTTGAAAATAATAATAATAATGTAAAACATAACTAGAGCAAATTAAACATTGAAACATTTTAATCCTGTTCTTTGTTTATATTCTTCGGGGAATGGGAGCAATTGGTGTATGTGTGTTGACATGATCACTTATTTCACAAAGAAGATCTTACATAGATTCTTTACGTATATATAAAAAAAAAAAAAAAGATAAATCTATATAAAGAACGCGTAAAAATGATTCTAGAGGAAGTTTAGCACACATATATTATAATGGAGAAGATGAATTTGGACACAGAAATGTGAAGTCTTTGAGCATGTGCGCTTGCTTGAATTGGAAGGCCAGAGATTGACAAAAAAAGCATGGAAATTATATTCATCTTCTTTTTGAAGATGAACATACAGGAAGGATTGCATATTTAACCAAATTAAGACGAACACAGAAAGCAACATATATACATGCAAGTCAAAGTGTACTTGCAATTGATTGGAATTTCATTTGCATTTGCTCCACTTGCTTCAGGCGGGCGGTGGTGCATGGGGATCGATCCAGGTGGAAAAGATGTCAACTTTTATTGCATGAACATATAAGATGTACTTCCAACTGCGAAAGGAAAACAATTTAAGATTTCTAATTATACATATAGTAGCAAAAAGAAATTGGGACCATTGCCGACATAAGAAGGCGTAAATAAGAATCGTGATCTTGAAACATCAAGTTGTTTCACTATTATTAAAAAAAAAAAGGATTTTGAGTTGTCTCCTTTTCACAATAAGAAGTATGGATCGATAAATAGTAATTCGAATAATTTGTATATTTTCAAAGAAATATTTGCTATTGAAATAAACTCAAATTACATCTTGATGAAATTTTATTTTTAAGTGGATCACTAACAATGATTTAACTTAATATTTTTTTTTTCGATTTAAGCCAACAAAGTTTTTAAAAGTACGAAAAAAAATTAGTCACAAATGTTAATTAATTAACATTATAGATTGAACGCATACATAGTTTCATATAGTTTGAGTGTCGTTAGATACCCAACAAAGGCAAAGCTCTATGATTATAGATTGTTTTTAAATTTTAAATCATTTGATGAATAGTAACACTATCTTTAATGGTTTGATTTTTTTTTTTTTTTTTGTCTTGTGCATGGTAAGCGTGAAAGTAAAAATGATATTTGATGAAGGGCGGGATTACAAAATTGTATTTATTGAAGTTGTTTCACTATTATAAAAATAAAAATGAGGTTTTGAGTTGTGTCCTTTTCACAATAAGAAGAATACATAAATTAAAATATATAGCAATCTGAATAATATGTATATGATGTCTCTCTATTTTGTCTAGATTGCGACTCTATTTTACACCAAAACCCGTGCTTTAAAGCCTATAAATGTGGAATTTTTACTTATATATCAATAGAAAGTGGTACTGCTATGTTTTATTTGTTGTTTTGCAGAAAAAGGCGAAAAATGGATCTGACAGCACTCCATACGGTCCGTATGGACTTCCATGCGGACCGTATAAGATCTGCCCAACCACACAGAAGGCTCCACAGCAGAGGCATCAAGTCTCCAAGACAAAGCACGAGCATACGATCCGTATGGACTTCCATACGGACTGTATAGGCAGTTTCGGAAAGATCAGGCTGAATTGGAAACAAAGATAGCTGGACAGACCGAAAAGGCACCTCTTTAATTTGCGATCCTGGGCATTAAAGGGGATATCAGGAGATAGAAAAAGGACCCTTTCATTCTACTATTGTCATTTTTTTGAATTGTGGTTCTTGGAGGGAGAGAGAAGGCTAGGAGAAGAAGACGAGAAATGAAAAACGCGAGTTTGCAACGGATCTTCGAATTCTCCACTGTTTTATCATGATTTCCTTTATCTCTCTTTACTGTTGTTGTCTTATGAACATGAGTAACTAATTTTCTTAGTTTCTAGGGTTAAGATATAGTTTCTAATTTAATTTTGCTTGCATGTTACTTGAATTATGTGTTGAATGCTTTGTTTTTACTTTGTTGAGTAGTATTTTGATTGCTTTGTTTGTGCTTGCTCGAATTTGATTAGTCATCACGTTAGATGAATGCGCACGTCTAATTGTTAGGAGCCAAGTGTATGATATTCAATCCAACTAAATAAAGTATATGAAGTAGGTTTGTGACCCGAAAGGTGAAACCAAGGAGTACCCGAAAGGTGAAACTTTCCTCGAGGCGAAAGTCCTTGGATACTTTTAGTAAACCAACAAGTAACTTAGATAAATTAGTCCAAAAAGCGAAAGTTGAGGGTTAACGCCTCTAAGAGGGGAGTAGTTGAGTCCGATAATCGGGTTTTAAGCCAAAATTGCGACAGCTGAGGTAAGAAACTTAGATCTGGTCGATGAAAACCCTAGACATTAGTATCAACACAGAAACAGTGATTGCAGCATTAACTCAGTGGTCCATACGGACCGTATAGGTTCTATATGGGCCGTATACCTCGAGGCTAAAACAGAAATGAAATCTGAAACCCTGGAAACACTTTTTATCAATTGAAAACAACTTTTAATCTTCTTTTAATTATTTTAATATTGTTATTGATCAGTAGAATTGTTAGAACAAAACCAAACCAACTTTCTTCACTTCTAGAATTTTAGTAGATTTAAGTAGAGTCCGGTTCTTTTCTTACCGTCTCTGTGGATACGATACCCGATTATACCAACGGTAGGACTGTGCACTTGCAGTTTTGACCAGAGGTAGACTCGAGTTTTAAAAGGTACAGCTCGCTGTACTGAAACTTAGGAGTATACTATCTGTGGACAATATATTTTCAAAGAAATATTTGCTATTGAAATAAACTAAAACCGCATCCCGATAAAATTTAATTTTTAGGTGGGGTCACTAACAACAGTTTAACTTTATAATTATTTTCCATTTAAGTCAACAAAGTTTTTAAAAGTCCAAAAAAAATTAGTTACCTATGTTAATTAACATTATAGATTAAATGCATAAATAGTTTCATCCAACAAAAAACAATGATTAATTGATTATAGATTGTTTTTAAATTTTAAATAATTTGATGTATAGTAACACTTTCTTCAATTATCATGATGTTTTTTTCTTGCGCATGGTATATAAGCATGAAAGTATAAATGATATTTGAAGTGTCACATTACAAAATTATATTTATTTTCTACAGTTGTGAAAATTGTCAATGAATATCCATCCTTACCCATTTACTTACGTAATAAATAGTTAATTATTAATAATTAATGTTATTATTTCGAAAAATTACGGAAGAATTAATGCAAGTTTGACAGACAAAATTTATGTGAGAGCTTTTATTAATAATATTATTTCTGTCACCCCAGGTGATCCTGAAGAATACGTTAGTAATTTCTCAAGGAAGAATGTAAGTTTTTCAATGAACAACAAAACTTGCCCTCATAATTAATTATCCTGATATTACTAACGACACTTACCAGGATATTAGTTATTACTAACCCCACAAGAAAAAATTAACTTGAGCTTTGTTGAATATCTAACGACACTAAAAAACAATATATAATAATTCTTAACTGTCACTTACCAGGATCGCCTAGACGAATATTACACCAGCAAAATAATATTCTATCACATATTCAAAATAAATAAAAAAATTATATGAATATTAAATGAATTAAATAGCTTGATCTTTAATCTTTACTCAAAAAAATATGCATGTATTCAGTTGAGAGAAATGAGACCGAAATTTTTATTAATATCCAAAAAAGTATAAAATTTCAATATCTGCACTTATTTTGGGGTTTTTTTTTTCCAAATCTTCCCAATCTTAAGAATAATTCTCTGGATCCAGCCCTTCATTTCAGAGAATTATTCTCCGTATCCAGAGGCGCCTCAGTTAATGCGGATCCGGAGAATAATTCTACGGATTTTTTTAATTAAATAGAAAATATTATGATTTATTTATTTTTTGTATTGAAATATTAGAAATATTTTTATACTCCTTTGAAAATAGATGGAATGCTATATAATTGAATTTATTAAAAAGACTGCTATAAATAACCGGATCAATATTTTTTAGGTTAGATTTTTTGTGATTGTAAGAAATATTAAAATAATTCTTTGTGTGTTATTAGAAATAAAAATAGTTTGGGTTTAGTTTGAAAAGTCTTTTCTATGTAAATAAAGAAAAAACCATGATCGTTCTAGTATATTCAAATTGTAAGATACTCCATCTATTTTTTTTTAAAAAATCTGACAAAATATCAGACAAATTGTAAGATACTTCATCTATCTTAGAATTTGAATGTACTAGAAAGACCACGATATTTTGTTTATTTACTCAGAAGTGACTTTCGAACCGGGATCAATAACTCAGATCTAAAATATTTTTTTTTCCAATAACGCACAAATAAATATTATATTTTTTTCTTACAGCCACAAAAAGTCTGAACAGAAAAATATTGATCCGGAATATTTTTCACAATTTTTCTAATATATTCAGTTATATAGTATTCTATCTATTTTCAAATAAATATAAAAACTATTTCTAATATTTCAATAAAAAAATAAAAAAATTATAATATTTTATATTTAATTAAAAATATCATAGAATATTTATCCAGAAAGAAATATTTAGATCCGGAAAAATATTTTCCGAAAAGAAACACTAGATTCAGAAAATAATTTTTCAAATCGGGCAGATTTGAAAATAAATTGAAAATGGATATAGATTTGTAAATTTTAAAACATTTTTATATTAATAAAAATTTCGGGAAATGAGAATATTTGACCCTCATCTATACCTAAAATAATTTGTGCTTTATGTAACTACCGAAGGAATAAAAAAATCCTATTAATTACTCCATTTTCTGAAAAGAAAGCAGGGAGAACGTCTCGTTATATCCTATATTTTTTTAGGATATATCTATTCTAGTCTCGTAGGGCAGATAATTTGTGCTTGTACATATTAATTTTAGAATTTTTGGAAAAATATTCATTTCAAAATTCTATAATTCACATTTTACTTTTGGATCAAAATTCAGAAACTAGCACTTGCATAGACCAGGTCTACGCACTTTTTTCCTGTTATGTTTCAGTTAACAACTCAGCCATAAAAAAGATTTGGTGCTCAAAGTGTGGCAACTTCTAAATTTTGGTCCAAACAGTGGTGAAGTGCGAATTATGGAATTTTGAGGTGGTAACTAAAAAATTCTCAGCAATTTCTATCTCAATTGTATTTTGGTATGCGCACCAAACAAAAATGGAGCGCAGGCTAGGTCTGTGCACGTGGCAACTTTTGAATTTTAGTCCAAACAATGATAAATTGTGAATTATAAATTTTTGAGATGGTACCTAATTTTTTTTATATATAATTTCGATCTCAATTGTATTTTTATGTATGATTTTCAATGTCGTTGTATGTATCATATGGGAGATGGGAGTCAGATTTCGGATCATCACGGTGGAAATCATTTCCGGGTTTTAAAGAAGTATATTTTTTTCGGCATAGACACATTATTAGCCACCAATTAAATTTAACAACCGTCAAAAATAAAATTGAAAATATGATTTTCACTATTTTAGAACTGATGTATTATTAACATTTGAAAGAAAAATAATAATATATGAATCGACATATCCTTAGTTTTCGAAATACCGTATCACCAAATCTATATTAATTTACATCTAGTATCATATATACGATAGATTTGTAAAGCTATTTTCCAATGGCAACTTTCAGAATTTCAAAGTAGAATGAATATTTTTTAAAATAATCTGTACAGCGGAATGGTCTGAATAGTTTGTTTTTAGAAAATAAATTAAATTGGCGAGTGATCTCAATATATCCTTACACTTTTTTGTTGTTGTTGCATTTGTTTAATGAAAGCATATTATTATTACACCATGTGCAATTGCATGCATACAATTACAAAAAAAAAAAAAAAAAATCTTTTAGTGTCGTTTATATGAATATGAGATTGTAAATTTATATATAGTTTGTAATTAGGATGATTGAAGTGCACGGCTACAGTAAATCCAAATTCTCAACTTAACTTTGCGTCATTGCGTGAGCCTGGTGTTCGGTCCTCAAACCCTAAACCCGTTTTGTTTTGCTTAACTGTGGCTATTCATTCTAGGGTTCCAAGTTCAATTGGTTACGTCTTTAAGATTTTCTGCCCACCGATCAGACTTCTCCAACTTTTTCTGAGGTCAGTCTCACACAATACATACATCAGGAATCTTCTCTTCGGATTAATTCTAGCATTTTATATGCGCAAATTGTTGGAGGGAGTCTGTCTAAGCTAGTTCGTTTCTCCGGGGTACTTGATTGTTCTCTGTAATTTGGGAGTTTTAGTCGGCTCTCAACGACTCAACCTAATTGGTAATTTGAAAGGGTTTTTACTTGGGAAAATTTTGAGAAATTCAATTTTGCGTCTAACCCCATAAAATTACAAGATACCCAAAATCCCCAAAGGAACAGGTATTTTTTTTTCTATTTGTTTCAAATTGAAAGTTACATGCATATGATGATATGCTGTACTGTTCTGAGTTTGTGGTATTTCTTTCTTGCTTTCCTTTTATTTTTCCTCCCCAATCTTCAGGTTAATTTCAATTTTGCTAAATGAACTTTTTTGTACAGCTTCTGAGCAGTTGAAAACATGTCGTGGTGCACCATCGAGTCTGATCCTGGTAAGTTATAGATTCAGGCCATAAATTGGTATATTTCTTGTTGCTTTACTTGTTAGCAGGCTAGTGTGGCACAATTGTAACGTGTGTTTTTTTTTTCCTAATACTAACTTGTTTGGGACTAAAGGCTTGGTTGTTGGATGTGAACTTCTTTTTTCAACCTTTTTGTAGGTGTTTTTACTGAACTGATTCAGCAGATGCAAGTAAAGGGTGTTCAGGTAAGTCCCTTGTTGATGCAATTTGTCTTATTTAGTTGTGAAGCTTTTAATTACAATCTCAAGTGTAATTAAGTGTGGCTGGTTGCATAAATTTGACAGACATACTGATATGAACCTAACTTCACATAAATTGCTCTTTGTTACATGGAGTTTGAGAATATGCTGCTGATATAAGCAACTTAATTAGCCAGGAGGATTTTCTTATTTGTTACATTGGTGATTTTTCAGTCTGGGTGAGGTAGTGAACACGATCAATCATCGACTTATTTTGCTGGTATAGCTATATTATAAGAGTTGCTATGTCAACTTCAGAATATTCTGACCTGAAAATTTTATTCTATAGGTGGAAGAGCTCTACTCACTTGATCTTGACTCCCTTAATGAGCTTCGGTACCCCCCCCCCCCCGCACACACACAAGCACACACCCTATGCCCGTCAACAATGCACACACATCCATTTTTATTCTTGTTTGTTAATCATATCATTTGTGGAATGTTTATTTGGGAGTAAGAAAACATTAAAAGGATTTTAATACAATGTGAAATTGAGCTTTCAGATCCTATTGTAATTCTTGAAATAAGAGAACTTGGGAGACCTTGAATTTTTAAATTGAGTGTTTTGCAGGAATAACTGGAGGCATTAGGCCTGATAATTCTGCCCACCAAATTCTCAAGTTGAAACTAACCTTTTTATTTTCTCTACTTTTGCAGGCCGGTTTATGGCTTGATATTCCTCTTCAAATGGAGGCCCGGTGAAAAGGATGACCGACCTGTAGTCAAAGATCTCGTACCTAGCCTCTTCTTTGCAAGTCAGGTACATACAGACCCATATAAGTTTTCATCTTCTTCTAAGCACTTCATTTAGTTCATTACTTTTTGAGTCTTAATAGTTTTCAAAGTTGGCTTAATTGAGCCTTGCTACCAAAAATTAAGCAAAATTGCAGCTTGCTGACAGTTCAATAAAACATTGATGTTTAATTGAGGATTTATTGGACAAAGTTGTTACCGATTGACACTTATCCAGGACAACAGAATATAAGTGTGACAAAATGGGGATAATTGAAACTTTACTGTAGAATTAGGTTGAAATCATGAATACACAGAACTATCAGTTGAGGTTATCAGGTTGCAGACACGACAAGTGCTTATACACAGTCGAAATTTTTTAGCTTTGCATCTAAAAGAACAAATTAGAAATAACCAAATTTACCATTGATTTTTTTTTTCTCAGGTTATAAACAATGCATGTGCAACCCAAGCAATCCTCTCAATTCTGTTAAACTGTCCTGAAATTGACATTGGGCCAGAGCTGTCATCTCTGAAGGAGTTCACCAAAAGCTTCCCGCCTGAACTGAAGGGGCTTGCGATAAACAACTCCGAAGCTATACGCATGGCGCACAACAGCTTTGCACGACCTGAGCCTTTTGTGTCTGACGAGCAAAAGGTTGCTGACAAAGACGATGATGTGTACCATTTCATAAGCTACGTCCCTGTAAATGGGGTTTTGTACGAGCTAGACGGGCTAAAAGAAGGCCCTGTAAATCTCGGTCCGTGCCCTGGTGGGCCCGGAGATATTGAATGGTTGAGAATGGTGCAACCTGTTATTCAAGAGAGAATTGAACGGTACTCCCAGAGTGAGATTAGGTTTAATCTTATGGCAGTGATAAAGAACCGTAAGGAAGTGTACACAGCGGAGTTAAAGGAGTTGCAGAAGAAAAGGGAGAATCTTTTGCAACAGTTGAGTGGGGGAGGAAACAATGCTGCCATGATGGAGGGTATAAATAAATCGCTGGCTGAGGTGTCTGGAGCAATAGAGGCTGTGACAGAGAAGATAATAATGGAAGAAGAGAAGTTCAAAAAATGGAAGACTGAAAATATTAGGAGGAAACATAACTATATACCCTTTTTGTTTAACTTTTTGAAGATTTTGGCAGAGAAAAAACAACTGAAGCCTTTAATTGAAAAGGCCAAGCAGAAGGGTGCTAGCGCAAGTGGTGGTGTGAGGTGAGTAGATGACATGTATTATTGTTATTTTGTTTTTATCCTTCTTTTTAGGGAAAAAAAAAGATGTTTATTTCTACTTTGTACTGAACTCTTGATGCTAGCTTATGTATTATTGCATTCTAAGTTGTGAGTCTTTGTTTAAGATGGAAACATAATTATTTTTTTGAAGTGCATTCTATTTGGGTCAATAAGTGGTATTGATATGTACTAGCTGGTCTGAATGTTGTTTTGAATCGGGCAAATCATTCACTTTGATTTCATTAAAAATAAAACAAAAAATTTACAGAAAACTCTTTTTAGTGACCCTAACTAGTTCATAGTTGGTAATATGACCCTTGATGAAAATCTGATTGGTTTATCTTTGGGAATGAACTGGATGTTGCTTCTTTTATATTTTGTTACTACATATTTTTCTTATGGGGTGAGTTCTTTTAGTAAAGCTGTAATCGGAATTTTAATTGGCTAATGATATCCTTCCTTATCTTGATTGTTCTTAATCTTATCTGTGTTTCTTATTCCATCTTGATGATTAGTTGTAACTAGTCATGGGCAAGCCGCACTAGAGTGGAATTGCTGAAATCTTGGATTAATTCTTGCTGAGTTGAAAATTGAACAAGAGTATTATAATTATATGCATCTGGCCTTCCATTTTACATTCCAGCATATAGAGTTAATTAAATGCTTTCTACGATTAGAAGAAATAACGAGGTAAATTCGACCACCACCTAAAATTTGATGAACGTACAGGCGCTTTGTGCCTTTTTATCTACCTTTGCCTCAAAATTGCGACTAGTTCTATTCTCTAATAAGCCCATCTTCTCCCACAAATAACAACACAAGTTAAGCACCACTAGTTAAGTTTGACTAATTAAATTATCCTTTTGAATGAACTATCAAGTGCCAGCTTCACTAAAAGTTAAGTAACATGTTAAATTCATGCAGAGCTCAACATGTTAGATTCACAGATCAACTATGTGATACATTGTTTTCTCTAACGCATAAGTGCTTGCTTAATGCGGAGAGAGTTCAACATGCATTAATTAAACAAAAATGATGCAGAGCTCTAGGCCTTTGTAAAAGTTAAACATGAAAATAATATTTTAATTACCTTAATTACTTGTTACTTTGATAGGAACCAAAAGTGAGGCTATTTTTGTGAAACTGATCATTTTTCTGTGTTCATGCAAATTAGGTAACACACTGACTTGACGAGGTAATCACTAATATAAAATTGGAGTTAACAAAAGTTGGTACAATATGTAAACAATTTTTTTTTTAAGTTAATAAGAGAAAAGGCACTTATGTATTCCGACTTCAGAGCATTTTTTTTTTCTTTCGATCAATGCTTGTATCTAACTTTGTCAAAATACAAGACATTGGAGGAAAACTACTGAAATACCCTTCACCATTATAGGTACTGAAATTATTTCTGTTTCTCCTTGAATTAACTTTGGAAAATAATTTATCTGCTTTCATTCTACATAATTTGTGAATAGGTATATCTTATGGTTCATTATTTATTGTGGAATAATAATTGAGCATCGGATTGTCAAGTGAGGACACTGGAATTAAATCAAATATAAATTCAGTCCACATGCAAAATTGGACATGCAATCTTTGGACTTCAATTTTTTACATGAAATCGTAGGACTTCTGGTTATTAATGTCAAAAACAAAAGGTTTTACGTGTTAAATAAAATCTTATTGTTATTTTTGTATTACTCCATATTTTATAACAGCAATTTCTGTATCACGAACCAATGTTAATTGAGACACTGCCGGTCAGACCCCACATGCTAGAATTGGAGGGGACGATTAAAAGAGAAATGGAGGGGCAAAAGGCGACAGGCTATTGAAGTGTTTGTTAGAGACGCTCAGAGGGGATGGCCGACGTGTCAGTCACTCCTTCAATTGAGCAATCCACTGAAGGAAATAACATGCTGTTTGCTGATTTTGTATTGCCTATATATAGGCATGGTACCTGTTAAATCAATTTTATGATTTGAAGAATAAATTCTAGTAATTTCTCTTTTATTTCTCTTTTCCAAAATCATGGCTTTGCCGTTTGTATCTAGTTCCATTTAATACAAACTTGATTTCCTTTTGATCTTCTCTCTTTCTCTCTATTCTCTGAGTTGATCGAATTAAGATCGTGACATTGTGTTACATTTGTGAAATGCGGAAGCATGTGATTAGAGAGCTAGTGTAAGAGAAAGCATCAATATTGCATCATAGACTATTCATTGTTGATATGGAGGTATGGAGGTAGTACTTGTTGGGGAGGTCAAAAAATTACACATCATTTAGAGATGAAACAAGAAACAATTACATCTCATCTTCGAGCCAAACTTGATAAAAAAAAAATTGATTTTGGATGGGTAGGAGCCAAGACTACTTTGTTCATTGGTCCTCGTATATTTAAGAATATTGTAGAATTTGCATTTACACTGGATAAAACAAATTAAAAGGCACTCTTAAGTCTTAACAATGACAAGTGCAGTTGTGTGGAGTATTTAGAAGCATAGAAACGAAATTTGTTTAATAATAAAGATATTCATACTACTCGATTGCACTATTGTCTTACTTATTGTGTCTGTTTTGCACTACTGGGCAGGGAAGACCTTGGTGACTTGGAGCCCAGAGGATCTGACAATATTAATTGCCACTGAATGGTTTTGGATGGGAGCTTGTCAAGATCTTAGTTTACAATGGCACTCTTTTTCTGATATTGTACATTTTGCTAATCAATTGCCACATATACATCGTTCTTGCTATGTTGCTAGTAGTTAGTGCTTTATGTTGGACTATTTGGAATATCGTAATAAACTGTGTTTTGAACCAGGAACAAAGAAAAAATATGTTAAGCAAATCATCTTGCTAATTATATCCTTAACTCATTACTGGACAGGCACTGTTAAAGAACAGGTGAAAACAGCTATTGTTTTGTGGCTGCCAGGAGATTTGGATGATATCCCGTTAGACAGCTGGCACTCTGATGATGACCGCATAGTTTCTGATCCTGCCGAGTACCAACTGGTGGTATATGATGGGGAGCGAAATGCTGATCCTGCTGATTACCAACTGGTGCTATACGATGGGGGGCGCACTGCTGATCCATGAAGATACGCACCATACTGCTTCACAATTTTGTCCTTAGGAAATCTTACCTCAGCCCCCGTTGTGTGTGGCTTATATGCACTGTTTTGTTTGCACTTATGACTGTCTATGTTGGCAAATTTATAGAATTTAGGCTGATGTTGCTTTTGATAGCAAGGCTAATAATAGATAGCCTGGTTGCTGTTTTTGATAGTCAGGGATTTTTTTTGAAATCCAGGTAGAGACTACCAGGGGTACAGAATATAAATTTGTTTACAACTGTTATATAAGTAAAAACTTATACACTGTTAACCACATTCATGCACCGGGCCTCTTCTTGCAGCATGTTAACCTAGCTGTGAACTTTCTAAGGGTGTAAGTTAACTATTTCTCAATGAAATGGGCTCATACTTTTTTATCAAAAAAATTGCCACTGAATTGACTTGGAGTCCAGAGGATCACCAACTGGCATGGTGATCTGGGAATTAGGGCAACAGGAGAAAAATGAAGGACAACTACATATCGTGCTTATCTACTTACTAGCAGTTTAATTCCAACTTACCAGTATATATATTTTGTTATGGCCATTTTTATGCCAGTACGTATGTGTGTGCCTCTGTGAAGGCTAAACTGATATCATTTTGATTGACCTCCTTGGTTAAATTCTGTGATAGAGGTGCGCTGTACCTCCTCTATACAGGTTTTATATTAGATAGTGGGAAGGACTTTATTGCATGCATTAGAATTTTGAACTCACGTAAGTTGAACTGTTTCGTTTGTCATGAATGAACGGGAGTTTAGCATTTTTTTTTTTTTTTAAATCTACAGAATTTAATACCTGATTCCATATAAGTTTTCATAAAATATATCGATCCTAAGAGAGATAACCAACCAACCGTCTCTATAAGCATGAGACTAGACTCTAATGTCAAGAAAAATCATTCTTGTTATGTGGTCATGAGAATAGATCTTTCAAGACCTCAAGACTTCGCTCTTAATTGAGAGATTTTCTCCAATTTTGTAATAAACGAGTGTGTTGTGTGCATTCTGCAATAACTTGTGTTTTTTACACTAAGAGTGCAGTTCATGATACTAAAATTTATATTGGGATGGGTTGCCTCTCTCTTTTACGGAACTATTTAATTATTTTGAGGTCTCAACCATTCATATCAAATTTGACCGTTTGGATTTGATCTAACTAAATTTATGTTAGATCTTACTTTTCCACTTCAATTTTAACAATAAATATTAAAAAATCACAAATAATTTGGACCGTCCAGTCTAAAAAAAATAAACTAATCTGTCTTGAAATAGTTAATAAATACAAGTACATAGGAGACAAACCTAACGAACATGGCTTCTTTTAAATAGAGAAGAGCAAATTCTGAAGCATATTCTTACTCAGCTTTAAGATAAACTGAGTCAACTAATTTAAAAGAATTTGATAAATATTACGTACGTTATCTAGAAGTACCAATTTTCTATCATGTATCAATTTTATAAAATTAAGATGCAAAATTATAATAGATTGGCATGCACTTGATTGAAATAGAAGGAGCATTTAGTACTTGCGTACTACATGACGACTCATGACTTAAAGAAACGAGACAAAAGTTTTCAATTACCACATGTCAAAGAAATAACTGAGGTTGAATTAATAATTTAATGTTCAATAAAATAAAATAAAATAAACAAAGGTTGAATATCTATATATGTACGGTGTCAATAATTTGTGGCGAATCTAGAGTCCATTGGAAATCCAAGTTGAGTTAAGTGCTATAGCAATTTCTTCTGGTCTCTGGGTCCGGGGGCATGGCAGCATTTATAATTTCATGCCCCAGGGCTTCTCATAAAAATAAAAATAAAAGCATTTAGAATTTCAACTTAAGATTGTAAAACAAATTCAAAGTCTGTTATGTATTGAAAAGGATACGATACATTTTGGGCTAATTTAACTGTCACACTTGATGGACCATTCTCTCCAGCGGTCGGCCCAATAATAATTCGTCATGTAATAGTGTAATTTATTTAATATACTTCATATGTTAACTGATGTTTATTTAGTTTATAGTTAATTTGGTATGATACAATTACAACCTCTATGATATTTCGAATTCGTATCCTTCCAGGTACCTAACTAAGTACAATCAGGAGCAAGTCTATATGTTTGTCCAAATGTGTCAAAGTCACTTTATGATTTTAAAATTATTAATTATGTATATTAAAATTTAGTTGAATATTTTTCTTAATTTATATATAGTTTACTCCCTCGTAAAATAACAAATGTGTGCTTGTAAAATAGTAGTTCGAGTTTTATTTGATGTTAGTGAGATTTTGGGTTCAATTTAGTCTAGACATGTATTTTTTTTATTTATACTTTGTTAGGTGTGTGACTTATTAGATGTTTCGTCAGATACTGTGGCTTATTTTGTTGCTTTGTTATTTATTTGTTTTGTTGGGTTGCTATTTATTTATTTTGTTGTTATATCATTATTTCTTCATATACAAACGACATTTTAAACAACTAATATTTTAAAAATAAACAAAATCCGACAAACGAACGATATTTTAAAAATAAACGACATATCTAATAAACAATATTTAAAACAAAATAACAATTAAACATAATAAAAAAAAAATATAAAAAAAGCAAATAACAAAACATAATAATACAATTTCTGTTTACAAAAAAAAATAGGGGGGCCACAATGACACTTGGTGGCTCCATTTTTTAGGCCGCAATGACAAATGACAGCCCCCAAGAATTAAGCCGTCAAGTGTCATTGCGGCTCTATTAATTTTTGAATTCTGTGAAATAAGTCGTTCCTTTTTTTTTTTGGAATGCTATTAATAAAATTTTCGGGTTATAAATATTCTTGCTTTCTTGTTTATAAAAATATGTATTTTATTATTATTTTTCTATATATTTCTTGTATCGCTTATTTATTGCGATGATTTGTTCATCTCAAACTTTGACACTCCATTATTATATTATGCAGCCCATAAATTAACAGAAATCTGTGACCTCAGAACCCAAATAAATGTTAAACCAGTCATCACAAATAAAAATATTAATTTTAAAAAAGTTCTCTTAGTTTAGATAGATAGTGTATCACATTCAGGACAAGTTAAAACTTATTTGGTCACTAATCGTAAATTTTCAAATTATTTGATTGATGATGGTCAATTGCTTTTTAAATTGCACAAGTAGCAAAACTTTCTTCCGTTAGCAACTCAAGATCCAACTTTGAATATTTAATAATTAAATTAAAAAAGATTTGATAGAATTTTATTTCTTATTGCTTAGTTTATTGTATTAAAAGTGTTATAATCTAATTATGAAAATAATTAATATCTTAATTATAAGGTGAGATTTAGATACATAATTAAATCTAGCTAGGATCGATCCTGGTCTGTGTATATACAGACTCTGCGGTAATATATGCATATTCTATTGAAAATTATAAAATATTTGGTTTAATTAAAGGTCGAGAGTTCATCGATCCTCATTTTTACCTATCATATTTAATACTTTTCCTGTTAGCTAGATACCCGTCGCTATCAATCTATCTAAGCTATATTAAAGATCAATATTTACATTGTTATTTTGATATCATTCGATCGTTTATCGCCCGAGTTTTTTATTAATAACCAAAAAAATAAATAAAATAATATTAATAACCAGACTCCCAAAAAAATTTCATCCATAACCAAACCGCCCCCCTAGGGGGCGGTCTACCTTCAGACCAAGCTGCCCCCTGGGAGGGCGGTCTACCTTCAGACTAAACCGCCCCCCAAGGGGGCGGTCTACTTTTTTTTTTTTTTTTTGGAATCTGAATCTAAAAATTCATAAATTTTAGGATCAACGGAACCAGTAAACTATATTATAATTACAGGAAATTAAATTCATAAATTTGGTTTGCTAGAGCATGTACCTTCTAGTCCTTGAAATCGAACCGGAAGACAAAATACTTGTATGAGACTTCTCCTGTAGCAATTGCACTTGCTACTGGTGCATTTCTCAGTGCTGAAAAGTATTTTTTAACATAAAAAAATTCAATTAAGACACTAAAAATCTTAAACTTAATTTTTGAGGTACTAAACGACGTGTTTTGGCGATTCTAATTTTTCCGGATAGTCGGGGTAAACCCCGGGGTGACGGTCACCACCGTCTCCTCCTCCCCTTTCCGAATTGGGATCATACGCGCCAATCCGACTTTCCTAGCAAAAGTTATGGCCGTTTAAAGTTTTTATCACTGGGGCTTGAATCCAGTTCTCTTGGGTGAGAGTCACACACTCTAACCAATATACTACAAAGTCTTTCATGTTACAATATTGAATATATATATATAATATATACATACAATAAAACAGTAGTCTTATAACTTTCAATTCAAATTATTTTAATGCAATTTTTTTAAGTAATTAATGATATATATTTTTTTAAATAATGTTATTAAGTAAGATTGAAAAAATATATATATTTTAAGATCTTGAAAAACAATTTGAGGACATAAGTAAGTAAGATTGAACATTTTTGTTTGCTATTGTAATGTTTTGTATGTGCATAAAGAAAATAATAAAGAAATGTGCCAATGAACACTGAAGTGAAGCACATAAAGGTTGTGAATCAAAAGCGACGATCTAGTCGACCAAATGAAAGCACTTGCCATGAAGAGGTACTAATAGATTACTGATCATAGATGTTACTTCTCCTTTCTTTTAATTTCATATTATTTTTAGTCATTCATTTCATATCTAAATTTCAAACAAATACATTCATTATTTAGATTGAAAATTCAAATCCTAAAAAAAAAAAAAAAAAAAAAGTAGACCACCCTCCAGAGGGGCGGTTTAGTATGGAGGTAGACCACCCCCCCGGAAGGCGGTTTGGTCTAAAGGTAGACCGCCTCCCGGGGGGGCGGTTTGGTTATGGATGAAAAATTTTTGGAAGTCTGGTTATTAATATTATTTTATTTATTTATTTTGTTATTAATAAAAATGACGGGTTTATCGCATCGATCGTTAAATATGTTTTTTTTATCCATATTATAATAGAGTTGGTAACTAATTCACAATGTATGTTTGATTTAAACAAAAAGAGAGCGGAATTTGGCCGAAACGGAACAAATTAAATTGTCAATTTTGAAATCGGTGTATTAGGTAGGTATAAGATAATTTTTAAAATACAGCACAAGTGCACATATTAGATGTTACCTCTGCGTTGAAATACTCGTAAAGCCGACGCTATATGAGGGAGGTTTACTCAGGGATGGTTCTAAGTACCTTTAGTTGACTTCCAATCCTTTTTAAACTATTTAATTATCCAATCTCTGAAGTTCTACACTTCTATCATTCATTCATTCATTCTTCCACCTTAGATTAGCTAGCCTTGATAATTAATAAAGAGACAAAAAGATAAGAAAACCTAGCTAGAGGAAAGCCAAATCTAGCTAAGTGCACGAGAGGATCCTGAGTCATGGATCAAGGGGCCCCTTCATATCTCCAACAAAATCACAACAACCTACAAGCATTTCACATGATGGAGGTGATGGAGAGCTTCTTTCCGCCTTCATCAGCCCACCACCCATCAGGATTCGAATCACATGCTCAAAATCTATTTTTCAACTTTTCGGTAATCAAAGAGAAGATACAACAGCTGCAACCACTTCTCAGCTTGGCGCTATCGCATGATCCACCTAGTGCTGTGGTATCTAGTGCCGGCACAGCATTGCAAGATATCACAGTCGCTGCCTCCTCAATGATGTATTCTTTTCAACAACTCGAACCAGCCTTGGCCACAACTGCTAATCCTGCTAATCCTGCTAATCCTGCTAATCCTAATACTGAAATATCTGCACCTGTCCAGGCCATCAATGAGGTCATAGTTTATAATCACGAAACAAAATACAGCAACGAGAAAATCGGATCAGGATCTGGGTTGAGTACTGGATCAGGATCATGTTCACCTCCTAACCCTGCTGCATCAGTAGCAAGGGATATAAATATAATTGAATTAGATGCATCTGAGTTGCTTGCAAAGTACACACATTATTGCCAAGTGTGTGGGAAGGGGTTCAAGCGTGATGCGAATTTGAGGATGCATATGCGGGCCCATGGGGATGAGTATAAGACACCCGCCGCGTTAACAAACCCGATACAGAAGTCTGATTTGGGCTCGGGTTTGAGCGCCAGAAAGTACTCGTGTCCACATGAAGGATGCAGATGGAATCAAAAGCATGCCAAGTTTCAACCACTGAAGAGTATTATTTGTGTGAAAAATCACTACAAGAGAAGCCATTGCCCCAAGATGTACGTGTGCAACCGGTGCAACCGTAAAGAATTTTCGGTGCTTTCTGACCTACGCACTCACGAAAAGCACTGTGGCGATCTCCGGTGGTTGTGTTCATGTGGCACAACTTTTTCACGCAAGGATAAGCTGGTGGGGCATGTGTCACTTTTCGCTGGACATGTACCAGTGGATAGGAACGGTATGGAGATAGAGATCATGGGAAGGCAAAACGTTTCATGAACCATGTCTGATCAATCGAGCTCTTAATTAGTATTGTTGTAAATATATGTATAGAGAGAGAGCGAGTATTTGTTGTACTTAATTAGCATTAATTTACTATGCTTAATTTCTAGCTTTTTTTTGTATCTAAAAATACATAATTATTAATTGCAGTAGGAGCTTTCATTCACGTGAAATCAATGTAGAGGACCATTTATTTTACTCGTGAAGTTTTAACGATCGAGAAAGTTGAATCTGTGTGGCCTTGGAAAAGTTTTGTCTTCTCTTCTTCTAAAGTTTGGATAAGTTAAAAGAAATGTAGATCGAGGACCATTGCTTTCAAGTGGGATTTCTATATACATGATTGTTGATTATTTTGCTTCAAATTTAAACTTAATTTTATGTAATAAAATTAGATTTGAATAAAACTCCTTGGATCAGAATTTCAGGCTAATTAAAGATGGATTTTGAAAGGGCAATCTGAGTGTATGACCTAGGAAATTAAAGGTCTTTTAAGTCTACTTTTTAATGGTGAAGGTTTCAAGTCATTTGAAGTTCCTATAGAGAATTATGGGTATTTTAGTGAAGGCATGTAAGAAATAACTGTGTTGTTTCGAATTATATATGTTTCCTGTTTTAATGTTGTACGAATTTTTAGAGCTTTCTTTTAATGTATAAAGTTATAAAAGTAGTATTATGTTGTTATATTTATGGGTATGTTTGGATGGGAGCTAGAATAGCAAAAATTGGAATTAGTAGATGAGAATAAAGAAAAAATAGTAATTTTTATATTAGTGTAAATATGATGCTATTTGGATTAATAAAAATGTTGATTCAAATGTATATTTAGAATAGTGAATAGTTGTAAATGAGAAAAAACAAATAATGTTAACAATGTGCAAATTAATTAAGAGGAAAGATAGACAAGTGGGTCTCAAATGAATTGTCACTACGTGAAGATGGGAGAAGTGACGTCAACTTTGTTATTTCGAGACTTGTATCGATGGAAATACGAGACGAAACATTTTTTTTCTCTCTCTTCACACTTTTAAATAGTAGTTATTTTCAACATTTACAAGAAATAAAAAAATAGCAGTTATTCTAATTATTCTTAATAACAAAAATATTATTTAGATGCACATTGCTATATTCCAAATAGCTCCTATATATTCGCGAATAGCCTTTATTCTTGACACATGCATCCAATAGAAAGAGAAATGTAAGAGAATATGTAAGTGAACATTGAGAATTTATAATAGAAAGAAGTTTGTTTGTTATTACCTTCTCTCCACCTAAAGAAATTAAAGTTGTATCCATCATTTATTTTTAACTGGTTTTCTGCTGAATTGGAATTAATTCAAGAAATTAACTAGTTCAAAACACTGATGTTTTTTTAGGACATTTCTTGTGCAAGTTAATTAGTTTAGTTGTTGGCCTTTAATATGCAAGTGCATTAAATGCGAGAAGATCTAGAGAAGAATATGTGCGGTCTTGCGAAAATGAATTTCAAAGAAGAATCATTCAAAACCTAACTGAAGTAGACAATAGAGCGAGTTAATCTGTTCTCTATCAGATCACGCATCTTAAGTCTTAACAGCTAGAGCTTTTCTCTACTTGGGTTTTGGTGTCGCTTTCTAACTTAATTTCTCTTTGGTTTTTAATCTTAATTAGACCACTTATTTGAATCCATAAATGATAAAGGTAACAGAGGTTTTCGGAGAGATTAGGAGTTCAAACTTTAAATTTCATGAAACGGTAGCTATAATATATATACAGGTCAATTAATTATTCACTTTAGCACGCCACATGCAGCATCGATCCTTAAATTTTTCGTAGGATAAATTTTGATAGGACCGGACCACCTCTCTCTTTATGGCCAATTTAGACGAGTCAGTCCTAATTAATTAACTTTTCAAAAAAGAACAAAGAAAAAAAGAGAGAGAGAAGATGAAAAAGAAGATCGAAGCTGACAAGTATGTATATATAGCGAAAAGTTTACAAATTACCACGTACATAAAAAATAATAAAAACATTATTCTGAATGAAATATATATATAGTTCTAAAATGATGAACACATATTTTTTTTTTTTGTGAAATAAATTGAAGAAAACACAAACATCACATCCCCCTTCTTCCTTCTTTTGTGAAACAATATTCTGAATGAAATAGTTCTAAATTGTTGAACATAATTAAGCTCTTTGTATAGGTAATAGTTCTAATTCTTTTTTAAAATCCTTGGTAGGGGATAGTAATAGGTCTAAATAATTAATTACAAATTATCATGTATATAGAAGGTTTAAATTGGTTATCCTAACTTAGGCCGGTTTAAGTCATTCACATTTGGTTGAGGCCGAAAGTTAAGTCATGTCTTAAGTTATTTATTGATGGAATTTGTAGTTTAGGCCATGGCTTAAAATGATTTTTATTGTCTCCATGCAAAGTTCTGATTAGAAAATAAAATAAAATATAATGATCAAATTAAATATAGAAATAATATGAGAAAATATGACATTCTAATTAAATTTTTAATTAAAGGTATGTGCTGGAATAAATTGACAATCAGCTTGAATTAAAAAAAATAGCAGTACATTAATTTATGCTTTAAAAATTAACAGTATACTGACAATCAAATTGAAATCAAATTAATTGTCTCTTATAACCAATTGGGAACATAACGGAAAATAAAGTAATACTCAGTGCGGATAACATAATGATATTAAAATTTAAAAGAATTAAATTTACCACCATAGCAAAGAACGATATTTTATATTCTCCGAATTAATTCTTTTTTTTTTTTAAGGTTGGCGGTGAACAGCCAATAATATATTGATAAAAAAAAAAAGTTTTATTACAACGCAAGTATGCTAAGTTAGCATCTCGCCATTTACAGCAGTTTGGAGTGAAAAAATATATATATATTATTTGCTTACTGATGAGAGTTTGGAGTGAAAAAACAATACATCCACATAAAATCGGAATAGAAGATTTAGGCTTAGAGGCAGATTAATCTTAAACCTGTCTACGTATCTTTAGTCTGCATGTAGGCCTAACTTTAAATTTACTCCTAATTAGGCTGGTCTGTCTTACGAAATCATGTTTGGTATAGCTAAACTGAAAGCTAAATCTGTTATTCCGCACTTTAGGACTCAAGTACCAAACATCATGAACTTGTACAACTTTAAAAGCATCAACCTTAATAAAAAAAACTTTAAAAGCATCGTCTCTACTATCAGCATCATTGATAAGCTAGGTTGTGCTCTGTTTTCCTTTGTAATGAAGCTGCAATTGCAATAGACTATTCATTTATTCAAAATTATCACATGTTTTAAATATATCTATCGCTCGCTGATCATTCAATGCTATTGTAAATTTCTTGTCATGCTAAGTCCATATAAATTCATATATATGAAGTTATGAACTAAATGTGAATTAATTAAATTTATATATATGAATTAGATAATACCGCATGTCTCCATTCTTGTAGTTAAGTAATTAAATTAAATTAAATGCACTATGCTGTAATTTCAAAACTCGGATAAGAGAATTGTGAAAATTAAATAGTTAGATACTTAGGTGGCTTAACTTCCAATTTTTACTCAAAAAAAATAAAAATTATACTCTGCTGCAATGAGTCGAGTTGATATTATCTTATTATTTTCTCCAACCTGATTCGATTTCGTATGATTCGGGTCGAAATTATTTGATCCAATCTTACTCAAAACGGGTCACCAGTCGATCGCTATAATTTGATTACTTATTTTTTAATCATTTTTAATTTATTTATGTAAGTTAATCATAATATATAATTAGTCTTAATTAGTGTGTCATAAAAGTTTATTAATACTAAATTTCAAATTAAATCGAACAAAAAATGATGAAATTGTTCCAATCAGATCGGATTCCAATAATAATACCCGGCTAGAATTGGATAAAAAAAAGTCGACCCGTATCCGATCTATATTTAACCCGAGCTGGTAGGTTCCGTTTGAATGAGGATCGGAAATAAAAATGGGTAACTGTGGATGTTTCCGAAAATGACGAAGATGATATTTTTGGAAGTCATAAAATGGGAGCCGCAAAAGGAAGGAATGTGAATCTGAACAGTAAATATCTTGCATCATTATGAGACAATACATCAGTGTCGCTATTCTCCAATTGTAGGCGGCGGATTAGACTATGAATAAAAGCATCGACAACCGTCTCTGTCTCCGATTGACAAGTTTGCAAATTGAATGGCTACCTAAAGTTCGCAATTATGGTGTTCAGGCGGCTGTCTTGGATTGGAATGTTATCCGAATCGTACCCAATATCAACTCACCGAAACTTCCAATCAAAAATTTACTCATCTCATCTGACAGTGGATCAACTAATTCAACCACTCATTTTTTAGATCAGTTACAACTAATAATCTGAAGCCAAAGTCCTGCATGCATGTTAGTTACCTTTTTATCTGCCCTACAAAAAATAATGTCACATTTTACAAACACATTAAAAGCATTCAACTATTATATACATTAATGTCAAATATTATTTTTCTAAGTATTTTTTTTTTTTTTGGTGAAAGTCCATAGGCGATATTTCATTAATCATGACAAAACCAGTTACATGTCATTTTGTACCAATACATATAGAATTTGTACCGGTACTTTCACTATTACAACTGAAACTCTTTTACAAAAATAGACAAGAAAAATCAGAAAAAAGCAGAAACTAAGAGTTACTGCGCTCAGATCAATAGATAGTGAGCTTCTAGAATTTATGTGCTCATGCTCAGATTAGTACCTGCATAATTTCTTGTCATTAGCACAAAGTAATGTTGTTGTAATTGAGACGAGATAGGAGTATTCATGAGAGCCTTCGTGCTCAGATGAAGTTTGTACCTGAATTATTAAAAAAAACTACAGAGAAAGGAGATAGGAAGAAAGGAGAAGGAGGAGGAGGAGTAAGAAAAGGATCACCTAATGCATCATCATTATCGTTAACCGTAATCATACCTTATTCTGAATAAGTAGATATAGTAGATACTAGAGTAAATGTAAAGTGAATTTACAACACCCACATCCAAACCCATTGAATCGAGACAAATCCTAAGAAAACGAGACGGGACGACGAAGCAAACAAGGCGGAGTGAATGAGCTACGACTAGATCTGAGGTGGAAGCACCGACTCGACGAAAGTGAGGTGGTGATAGTTGGCGACCAGATCCGAAACGGAAGAGCCGACTAAATGGAAATGAGATAGCAGAGAGTAGAGAAGGAAAAACGTGACACACCGTGATTTGGTCACGTGACGTGACGTGACGTGATTAATTATTTTTTTCACGTGACGTGACATAACGTGAATTAGTCACGTCAAACTTTTTTTTATATTTTAATTTATATTGTTAAAAATTCAGAAAAAAAAATAAAAAATATGAAAAATTCTAAAAAATTTGAAACGAGTAAATAATATTGTTAAAAATTCAAATTATAAATATTCATTAAGCTAAATTAATAATCCCAACCCTGATTGTACATATTGTACCCATAATCTTCGTAATTGTGATCACCCGTGACTATACGTGACCATGTGACGTGATCACGTGACGTGACGTATAATTTTCATAGAATGCAGTCAGGTCACGTAATCGACATGCGTGACGTGCACGTGCGTTACGTAACGTGACTCGTCACGCCGTGACAAATTTCCTTCTCTAGCGGAGAGGGACGATCAGATCCGAAGTTGAAGCGCCGGCTCAACGGGGGAGACCTCATATGTTTCTTAGGTGGATTGATGAAGTGGGTAGAGACTAGAGTGGACAAAACGTGACGTGCCGTGCCATTTCGTGACTAACACGCTGTGACTTTGGTCACGTGCCGTGCCGTGCCGTGACTAAAATGTGGAGGGGTGGTCACGGCACGCGAACGGTTACAACACGCGAGTCACGCCGTGACTCCCGTGCCGTGACTATTCACGTGCCGTGTCCAAACGTAACTGGTCACGCTTCTCACATTTAACTATTTTTTCATAATTTAGGTTAGTTTATTCAAGATTCGTCATTTGATCAAGACTTAACGATCCTAATTACACGTGACTCGCGTGACCACGTGCCGTGCCGTGTCGTGACCAGATCTTTCGCGTGACGTGCCATGCCGTGTCAAATTTTCAAAAGATGGTCACGGCACGCGAAAAGTCACACGTGCAGTGCCGTTCTGTGCCGTAACTGTTCTTCCGTGACGGAACCGGTTCTGCAGTGCCATTTTTTTCACTCTAGGTAGAGTTGTGGGGCAGGGAGAGGGCGGGAGGAGGTACGGCCGACTCTCAAACCAGAATTTTATGAGATACTTACGTGGGTAGATAGGCTTAGCTAAAAGTGACTTAACTACTCCTAGAATTTTTAATTTTTAATTATGTATATTAAAATTTAATTAAATTCTCATTTGTCTAAAGTTTTTATATAGTTTAGCATCGACCATATAAATAATAAATGTGTGCTTATAGTCTAACTACTTGATTTTCTTGTTCCATCTACGTATTTGTTTTTATCTGCGAATTCTAATTACTGGAAGATGAGGTGGATATAACTTATCTTGTTTGAAGAATGAATTCTTTATTGTTTAATGTACGTGAGAGGATTTTGAGAAAAAACAACAACAACAATAAAATTTCTCCAATTTATGTAAATTTGTCTCAAGTATGATTACTTCCCAATCTAACTAGAGAAGATATGAGAAAGAGATCGAAAGAAATAGAAAATTCGAAGAAACAAAGATAATCGAGAAGGTAAAGTTAGGATACGTGTAGAAAACTCAGTTTTTTTTTTCTCCTTTGAATGGTTCGTCGTTCTTTAAAAAGACCGGTCAATTTAACCGATTATTTTACATTTTTAGGCTCCTTATCAAACCGAACTGGTATATACCTGTCTCCCCTTCTCCAAATCAAGCAACTCGGCCCACGCTTTTAGCACTGCCCCGAGATTAGAAGCATCAAAACGACCTCTGATAGCGTCGCATCCTTCTAAAGAAATCCAAAGCTTTGTACCAAGCCGAGCAATTGATGGTTCCACCTATCATTGCATTCCAGGAGACCATATATCTATAAGGTATTCTATAAAACACTTCCTCTTTTCGGCCGATCCATTTCGGTTCTGATAACACCGGTACTGAGATTTAAAACAAAATTACGGAAAATGAGGAGATTTTGATTAATTACAATTTTTTTCTGGAAAGAATATTATTCTTTAGAATCAAAGGCTAAGATGGTACCGGCCCTGACTTTGGGTTAAAACCGTTCTGGCCCAAAAGCTTGACCAGGACTAGTCGGGCCGCCTCTTGGGCTGGATCCCTTCAAACCCGCAGTGATTTATATTCACATCTCTTTGGGATAACTTAGAACCAAACTCCATATTTCTCCGGCCTGAACCTAATCGCACGAAAATTGAAGAAATCATACAAGTTTCTAGATCTAACCTCTGTTTTTTTTTTGAGGAAAGATCTATCCTCTGTTGCTCACCATGATATGTCACAATTTTCAGGAGATCACAACCATAGATGCCACCAGTATCCAATTTCTAATTCATTATATTGTCATTTTTATTTCAATTCATGGTATGCCTCGAAGGTGTTTGACGTTTTTCTTTATTGCCAACTTTCTGAGAATTCAAGAGGTATCATAAACGTGTAAGTTTGTCTCAAGTTTTATTTAGAAAAGAAGGCCATAATTATTACTCAAGCAAGCTCAATAATTATATTTATGAGTTTCCTCCTAATCTAATCTCATTTATATATGTGGCTAGATACGTGGATATAAACACATACAATAGTGATTTACATGTATGATGTATGACGTATCGATGTTCTTCAAATTGAACCTAAATTTCCAAAATCAGAACTTTGTTCCTGGATCATATAGTTTAGAAAATAAATGTAATGCTTGACTGTTTGAATCAGGCGAAAAGTTTTAGAAGAATGAATTTAGACATGGGTGATGCAGAGTGGAGGGCCAAGGCTGAACTAAAAAATTAAAATGAAAGGAGGCTAAAAGGTATCGATGCATACAAAAATTATAAATTTTAACGGTCAAAATTACAATTTTTTTAATTTATAGAGGAGATTAGCCCCTTTTTATTCACTTTCACTCGCTTTAATCCGTCCCTGATCCAGAGGTTGTTTTCCAGTATTATAGAAAGAGATAAGTTTAAGATCCTGGTTGTTTTACTTGATTCAAATGGATGAGGAAGGCCAGATGATTTATATCTGAAATATACTTTTTGAATTTCGAGATTGATATACTCGTTCATAAAAAAAATGTGCTCATGCATCGATCAGACGGCCTGAATATTGTCTGGTGCAATACTACTGACCAGGCGGAGTACTCTCTTCATAAGCGAAGGACATTAAATGGTGGCTTAGATATGATTTTGGGCCGGATTGGATTAAGGGGCCCAATGCCCATATAATTTCCTGGTCGAGATATCTAATCATCCAACTAGACATTTGGATGAAATAAGGAATAGAGGAGAATAGTAGCTAATATAACAAAATATTGGATTAATAAAATAGTAAAAAAAATCACAAAAGACAAACAAAAATAGTCCATATTTACTCATCCAAATTAGTGACTATCCATCCAAATGCATCCAGATTAGTGACTATCCATCCAAATGCACCACTTGATTCTTCTTTTGCACTCCCGGTCCCGGTGAAAGTTTCACATGAACATGCAGGAACTGGGGAGAAAATAATTTTCCGTTATGAAATCTTATGTTGGAGTACCGGAATGAATATTTAACTTTACTCAAAAGATGGATTAATAGAAATAACATCCCTACAAGATAAGTTGAAGAAGATTTTGAAAAAAAAAATCCATGTATTTTGAGAAGTAATATTTAATCTATGGGCAAAGACAATCTTTTTCTAAAGTCGTAAGTTTAAAATTTAAATAAAAAAAAAATTTAGATATTAATTAGTTAGGTGAGTTGAACGTTCTATTTTACTAAAATTAAATATAGAAAACCAGATAATTTAAGCATACACGATTTGCAAACAAAGTACAGTTGGTCGTTATTTAATTACATAATTTGAGAAGTAACAAAAGGTGACTATTTCTTCTTTCATAATAAGGCAGATAGGCAGATATGCTGCATTTCATCCAATTGTTTTATACGAAGAATTTGGGTAAAGAGGCTTAAATTTGGATTATATTAGTAAGCTGTACGTTTATAAACTTTTAATCTAACCGGCACGTGATGAATTGAATCTAGATTAAAAAAATCCCAACCAATTAATAAGGGTTCCATAGTAACTAGTAAGCGCAGACCATCCCACATATATACTAGCATATAATAGTATAATACACAGCATAGCATAGGAGATTAGGAGCATAGGACTAGGAACCCAATTAAGTAGCTGAACGCAAAGAACAAAGAAAATCGTCCTTTTATGTTACATATATAAGATAACTTAGGGTATGCATGCATGACTTTTGGAAGGATACAATTAGTAACTTAATTAGTACTAGTGATATCAGCTTTTGATGTAGGTTATATATATGATGACCTAAATTAATTAGTGGTGAATGTTTATTTCGGTTTTACAGAAATATATATTATAAGAAAATTCATTTATGTTCTTTCACCAGTTTAAAATGATGAAACATATTTCGGTTTTATCTCTACCAATCAGTGGAACATATATATTTCACCAGTTTAAAATGATGAATCAGTGGAATACCCAAACATTAAAATCTATACCAATCCTTCTATTCATAAAAAATTCTCTATCTCAGCTACCAATAATTCTCCTTACAGTTTTTCGAAAATATTTTGTAATATTCTCTTCTTGTCTCATATTTTCTCGAAAATAAATCTTATCTTAGTTTTATATATATTTTTAACATAGTTTCTCGTTGTGCATTGGTTCTGTTAAATTATACGTCAGTTTAAGCATCTCTCAATTTAAGTTTCAATTTGAAAATCAGATTTCCTAATAATTTAATTTGAGAATTAATCTTGATTACATAAAAAATTTGGACTCAAATCACGCCTAACACCGTACAAAAGGTGTTTCTGCAAACAAATTTGTTACTTTCAGAGGGTTCACAGTTCACACTTGATAGTTCAATAGTTGATACATTGCAACAAAAACAATATTATCTAAATGCCCTTCTCCGCGTGGGATCGGCTGCTAATAGCAACAGGCAACAGGCAACAGCAACGGATCAAATTTACGGACCGGATCGACCAGCAGATTTGACCAGTACCTAGTACCTACCTACCTCATATATTTTATGAGTTAAATGGGATTTTTTTTATAAACCATAAATAAAAAATAATAATTTTACGAAAACAATATGATTGCTCTAAGATTTTGAAAAACCATAAAAACCGAGAGTAAAACTCGGTCTCTCTTTCCTAGACCGAAAATAAAATTCGGTCTCAATTCAAATTTTCAATTTTTTCAGCCGGCCATAGAAAATCCATCGGTCTCCCCAGGGACCAAAAATAAAACTCGGTCTCCTCAGGGGACCGAAAATAAAACTCGGTCTCCCCAGGGGACCGAAAATAAAACTCGGTCTCCCCAAGGACTGAGAGTAATATTCGGTCTGGTGGAAGTTTTTTTTTTTAATTCGTGGTCCCGTGCTCTCTTTCTTCTCATACGGTCTCTTTCCTTCTTCCACCATTTTCTTCACCAGTGGTCCCGTGCTCAAGGTAAGTCTCACTCAATTTTTTTTTCAATACTCAATCTTTCATTATTTCTTAGTCTAACTATGTATAATTGTATATTTTTTGAAGGAGAACAAAAAGAGGTTTAGATCTACAAATTTCGTTAGGTATGTAGTTTAATTATTTTTTGGATAAAAATCCGAAATGTATACTTTTTTTAATTTAAATAAGCAATTGTAGATTAATTTAATTGTTTTAGTGTAATTTAATTGTTTTAGTTTAATTTTAGTAATTGTAGAATTTATTAGTTAGTTAAATAAATTGTAGATTGATTTAGTTTTTTTAAGTGTAATTTAGATATTTTATTTTAATTTTAGTAATTGTAGAATTTATTAGTTAGTTAAATAAATTGTAGATTGATTTAGTTTTTTTAAGTGTAATTTAGATATTTTAGTTTAATTTTAGTAATTGTAGAATTTATTAGTTTGTTAAATAAATTATAGATTGATTTAATTTTTTTAGTGTAATTTTAGTAATTGTAAGATATTTTAGTTTGCATGTAGAGTATATTAACTCATAAAATTTATTTTAATAAATGTAGAATAAAATATTTATTTTAAAGTAATTTAGACTATTTTTATTGTACGTAATTTTCTTTGGATAATTTTAATTTAGGCTATTTTTTTCCTATGTATATTGTAGGGCAAAATGTATAACGAACAACCCTTGCCACCTTTATTGGTATTGCCTCAAGAACAACACAAGATATACCAAGCGAGTATAGAGGTATCTGTCATTATTTCGTGTTTTTGATTGAAATTTACTTATAAACTTGAATTAAATTTTGAGGTTTAATTTTTTATGCATGGTAATTATTGTTCCAGCCTGAAGATACATTGCGTCCTGGTCCTCATAAAATGTGTGTTCAGTACCAACCTCATATGAAACCGGGTTTGCAGGTATGATGAGTATATGCATTGGTTCTTCCATAACGGCATGCCGTCTATCTATCTGAATCAGAACAACAAAGAAATTCTGAGCAAGTTAGTGCCAGAACCAGAAGGAGATGTAGGAGATCTCAGGTTTGTCTCAGATGCCATCCGTCAAGCTCGTTTGGTGAGTCTTTTTTTTTTCTTTTTAATATATCATTTTATTTAACTACACAAACTATCTTATAAAAATATCATTTTATTGTAGAGATTCCGTCTTACGAAAATGACCGCAAGAGGAATTAGTTTGGTAAAGATGCCTGGTCAGATGACTTACGGACTGATGTTGCTTGAAAATAGTCACGATCTTCTACAAGATCTTGGACATATCTCACTATTCAATATGTTGCTCGAGAAGGCGGGACTTCCATCTGATATTGGGTGTATCAATATCAACAATGATTATCCAGATCAATTTCTGAGGGAACCAGATGTTGTGCTTCCTCAAACGACTACCGAAGACCTTATGTCCGAACATTATCACTCGCTTGAAAATATTTTAATAGACGGGCACAACCTAGGAGACGATGGTCAATTTTCAGGAGAGGGGTTGTCAAGAACGGGGCCGATTCCACGGCAGAGAAGGTCACCCAATAGATTCAGTCACTCGAAATTTCCACTTCCTAAGGGCAGAGAAGCCACACCATAAAGTGTGTTTTGTTTGAATTTTATTATGTGATGATGTTATGTGTATGTTTTGTTTCATTTTTTTTATTTTCTTACTTTCAATTGATTCGAATCTTCTTTTTAGTAAAGCCGGCCATATTTGAAATGCAAAAAAACAAAAACAGTTTCAAAATAAACGTAATTGGAAAAAAAAAAAAAACTTACTACAATCTTCAGACTAAAACGGAAAACACAATGCAGGGACGATATGAACAAAACAAAATACTTGAAATTTAGAGTATTTTAGAAGAGGAAGAAGGCACAAAAATGGCAAATGCAGCGACAGAGCAGACAGAGGGAGAAGAAACTGATCACAAACTTTTTTTCGTTTATAACCAATTAATAAAAAAAAAATTACGAAGACCAAACCGAAATTTCGGATGGTTTGCAACACCATCCGCTACACAAGCATTAGATGTGATTAGGTGTGGCGGGTTTAAAAAATTGAAAATAAATGGAGACCGAGAGTAAAATTCGGTCTGGGAGAGAGAGACCGAGTTTTACTCTAGGTTTTTATGGTTTTTCAAAATCTTGCGCTAATCATGTTGTTTTCGTATAATTATTTTTTTAATTATGGTTTATAAAAAAATGTCGTTAAATGGACGCCTAAACCTTTTCATATTTTATTTCTCTAGAGATCGAATAGAGATGAAAGTATTAATTGCTCTTATCTATTATATTAAGAGGAGACTAATACCTCCATTACTACACTATATGCGTTACATGGCAGGATAATTATATATTCAATTTGGATTTTCAATTAAATCTTGGTAAAGATACTTCATCAATCTTGTGCAAACTTCTTTATTAACTATAAAATTTATAATTAACCTAATATAAAAGAATCTGCTACTTTCATGCAACTGTTTAAATATTTTCAAAGGTTCAGATTTTGAAGAGAAGAGGAGCAACATATTTCATCTTCAAAGTTGAACTGTTAAAAATTATTTGAACGGTTTAAGAAAAACATATTTCTGTTTTTTTTTTTTTTTTTAAAAAGAAGAGCATCATATTTGGTTGTCATCAAATAAAACACCACGAGTAAGTATTGTATTGCCTAACATTTTAAGTTTAAATTGCAACTGTTCAATCTAAATCCGGATCAATCTGATCCGAAATGGAATATACATGACCATTTTAACATTCGTATGAAAAACAGATTTGACAATTCAGATCTAAATTCAAAATTTTAGTTACTTAAGATGATATAAATTCAAACACCACAACCTTTCCTACATGGAGAATGCTGATGTTTTTCTTGGTCCAACAATTTCATCACATGTTTACATTCTCTCTGTTTAATTTTCCTCCATTTTGAACAAAGAATATGAGTTAGATACTTATCTTGAGAGTCTTACTTGTCAAATATTCTCATAAATTTCTAACCACTGCAAAACACACACTTCTTTATTATGAAAGAATATTTAATTTTCTTATAATATATATTTCTTTAAAACCGAAATAAACTTTCACCTACTTGATGGCGTATGCTGTGTATTTTCTGTAGTAAAACCGAAATATGTTCCAATCTGTATTCCACTGATTCAATCTTTTTTTTTTTCTTCGCACCAGTTGACATATGTTCGAATTTTCTGTAGTTTCATTAACTATTACTCCTCTATTTTTGCTATGCTTCTAATATGATGAAACCACATAGAATACTAACACATTTCTGTTTTTCTGAAGAAGAAGAAAAAAATATAGTTTGAATCGGTAAAATCTATACCGATTCTTTTACTCATAAAAATTCATTTGTACTCTGAATATATATTCTCTTGCTTCTTTTTATATTTTCTATGGATAATAAATTCTAATTACCATGGTTGAATTCGAATGCTTTAAATCACTCCAATTTTGAGTATGGATTTTGATTGTTCTGCTTTAACACGAATATCAAACGACCATGTGTAGATTGAATATATCCGGATTATGATTAACGATTTTTTTATAAATATACAAAATCATAAATTAATTTAACAATCTATACATTTTTTGAACATAATTCAAAAACTGTCTATACCGATGACAAAATAATCGGTTACAAGAGCCCAAAACCGATGACCTGCTCATCTGTTTCAAAAAGCTGGAACCGATGACAGTGTCATCGGTTTTAGTCCAGCACGGTTTTTGATGCTTTATGCACACTTTTTGAAGCAACGAACGACTCAGATTAAAACACTGTTTGTAATGATTACAGAGTTGCGCAAAATTTTCTCAAATTTGAACCAGTGACATTTCCATTGGTTTTAGTCCAGCATGGTTTTTGATGCAGAATGCACACTTTTTGAAACAACGAACGACTCAGATTCAAACAAAAATGTAATCATTACATAGTTGCGGCAAAATTTTCTCAAATTTTTATTTTTTCAAAAATAGAAAGACAATAATATTTTATGTATTTACCTAGAAGTGATTTTTGAACCGGGATCAATAATTCAGATTCAAAGCATTTTTATTTTTTTCTAATAACACACAAAGAAATATTTTAATTTTTCTTACAGCCATGAAAAATCTAATCTGAAAAATATTGATCCGGATTATTTGTTTAAGTCTTTCTAATAAATCAAATTATATGGTATTCTATCTGATTTCAAAAAAAATATAAAAAAATTTCTAATATTTTAATAAAATAGATAAATAAATTATAACATTTTCTAATTAAATAAAAAAAATGAAAATTTATTTTAAATTACAAACCGCGTGGAGTTTGCGCGTGTAATGATTACATTTTTTTGTTTGAATCTGAGTTGTTCGTTGTTTTAATCTGAGCCGTTCGTTGTTTCAAAAAGTATGCAGAAAGCATCAAAAACCGTGCTGGACTAAAACCGATGACACTGTCATCGGTTCAAACTTTTTGAAACCGATGAGCAGGTCATCGGTTTTGGGCTCTGTAACCGATTATTTTGTCATCGGTATAGTCAGTTTTTTAATTCTGTTCAAAAAATGTATAGATTGTAAAATTAATTTCTAATTTTGTATATTTATAAAAATTTGAGTTATAACTAGATAGTCGGAATCTTTTTTTTTGAAACTCTGATAGTGGTTATCAGATTAAAGATAGTCGGAATCAAAACTCAAAATTCAGACTCGTATCTAGCATAGTGCAGACAACTGTCTCACTTGGAATTTGGGAAATCATTTCCAAGAATCCAATTTTAGATTTCTTGTACTATCTCGAAAAATACATGTCCTACCTTGAACTCTAATTTAAAAAAAAATTAGATTGAATTTACATCTTCGAACTCTAATTAATTTTTAGATCTTAGAATTCAAACGGGTTTGAACCTAATTAGCTATTTAAATCCAGTTAGATAATTTCTTGTTCTATTCGGATAAAAATCCTGCATCTACCATGCGTGCGGTGGGTTACCCATCTCCAAAATATTGACTATCTGTTGCATAATATATTATTTGCTGAAAAGGAGATTTATGAGTAAAGATGTTTGAATAGTTTGGTTTGTTTCTAATTCATTCCAAATAACAAAGTATTTCAACTGATATATCTTAAATTGAATGGTCCGTCTATAATATGCAATTTAATTTTTTTATTCCTTTAAATTGTCAAACAGATTGTCTGTTTGAATATTCCCCTGGTCAAATTAGCTATCAGAATTTGTTTCTTACGTTGATAAAGAAAAAGAAAAATCCCAAATCAGCCTAGAAAAATGCCCATTAATTATTATAAGCAATGATCCCTTTATGTAGAGTTCAAAAACGACCACACGAGGAAGCAAACCAGTTTCGGGTCATACTTGTCTTTTGTGAGGACTGAGGACTGAGGGTGAGGCTGTTAATTAAACAATTGGTTAATATTGTAACCCAAATAAAATAATTACCGGATATTAGCGTTCACATTGGTGTCTGCCTGTCTGGTGAGCATTTCTTTTACTTCATTTTTTAATAGAATTTAATATTTCATTTGAAATTCAATCGTGCCAAACAAAAATACGTCACCCGGATAAATTGTGGTCATTCTACTGTCGTAGTTTATATAATATACTGATGCTGTTTTCAGGTCAAACTCAAGTCATCACTCATCAGATGCATTCGATTTCGGATGTTGCAATATAATGGTTCTTGACAAGTTAATTTGTAGAAAACGTTTAAATTTAAAGGAGCAAACATTAATTAACAGTTTAACGTCTAACTGTTAAATCTTAATAACGGTTATTAACAAATCTCTATATACTTAAAAATTATATCAAATATTAATAATTTAAATATATATAGTTCAATATAATTTTAGCAGTGCATTACAGTAAACTAGTACTTCAACACAACAAGATCCTAATTTTTAAATCAAAATAGTGCTTAATTTAATATTATAAGATTCAAGCCAATAATTCAATACTACACATATATATAATAAAAGAAACATGACACATAATAAAGTTAAATAATTTTTATACGGTGATTAATCATAATTTAATAGAACAAGATCTTAATTTTTATTAGGGTGAAAAATCATTATTAAAATTGTTAAAAGTAAACTAAAGATTTTTTAAAAGAAATTATTGGCTCCCAAATGTTAGATTTTCATATATAAATAACATGGGCACACAAAAGTTGCATGACAGATGGTACACTACACTGATTTAGAAATAAATAAACAGATACATTATCTCCATCCTTCCAGGGGAAGGAATGAAGGATGAGGATACTGGAGCATGAAGGAACCTCCGAGACGACGACTAAGGGAAGGGAAGGGAATGCATATTTGCATTGACGTTGACCCTACTCACATTGTGTCCCCTTCCCTTCCCACGGAACATGTCAAATCCTCTCATTGCTCTCGGACCATTAGGCCATTCCCATCAGGACGTATAGTCACGATTATTATAAATAAATCAGAATTCACATCCGATGAAATTCTCATTCTCTCCTCTTTCTCTCTCCTCAAATTTGAGGAGAGAGTAGAAAGATAGAGAGAGAATGAGAATTACAGGGTTCTGAAATCTTACCAAGAATTTCAGCAGATTTGGTTCCAGCTGGTCAAGCCGGCTATTCGTACACCTTATGCAGAGTTGTAGACTATTAGACATGTTCGGATATTTTGAAATTAATAAAATGAGATTCTGCAGTTACTTTTTCTTTAATCATTTTGTCAGAATTTATGATTAGAAATATTGTGAAAATATATGGAAAATGCATGTTCTAAGAAAAAATTTCATTGCAAACTATCTAATTTGTTATATTTTTGCCTGTAATTATCTCTATGTAATGAATAGAAATCTGAAATTAAAGCTATGATGTTTAAGTAAGAATAATATAAAGCTATGATCTTTATAATGCAAAAGTAAAATTTATAACAATGAAAAAAATATATCATTCTACTCTTTCATTCTCTAATAAAATTAGTCTATTATATTAGGTGGAAATATAGAGACTAAAACCCGAAAATGAAAAATTAGTGTATATTACAAACTTAATTATATATAATATAGAGTGATGCTATGATGCTTTGAGAAGTAAATATAGTGTTATACTTCTCGCTCATATCTATATTATCAAAATTCAAATTTCGATTCGAATTTCTCAACACGATTTTTATATTGAAATGTGCTAGGAGACCAAATTTTATATTTTTTTTTTTTAGAAATATTTTAATATTTTTTAGAATTTTTGAAAATCAATGTTTTTCTGAATTTTTTATTTTTTTTATTTAATGAAAAGTTGTGATTTTTAAAAAAAATTTAAAATAGTAAACAATTTAAAAAAAATGTTAAATTTGGTCTCCAAGTATATATCAATACGAAGATCATGCTAAAAATTTCGTATCGATTATTTGAACTTTAAAAATAGAAATATAAGTGGAAAATAAAACATTATTTTTACTTCTCAAAACATAATAGCCTACCTCGTATATATTTCTTAATTTTATTTAATTCTAATCAGATTGGCAACCATTCTTAATTGTGTGCTCTTCGATTATTTTAGGATTTTTGAGAAGCCCTTTGTCTAAAAATAAAAATACGAGGACTCGTGTACAGGCCGGGCGTAACCAAAATATCTGACAACCTCCAAAAGAAACCCAGGTTAAGGGAGAAGAACTACTTGACTATGCTTGGAACAAAGGTGCAATGGAGCTCCATCAGACTTTTCTGTGGGACCAAGAGAGACAACCTCACAAAGCTTACTAACGACTCATGATGACTCGGATATATCGGACGCGGCAAAATTTCCCATATACCAATAAAAACTTTCAAAATAACCAATATCTCTATAAAAACATCATAATATCCCATAACAAATTGATGCATTCTCTTCCATCTCCTTTTATTCATTTAACTTTTTATTTAATTATTTTAGAAATTCAATTGACAAATATACTTTTCCATTTTAACCCTCATCTCCCCCAAATAGCCTATGTCTTTATAATGACCTCAAAATTTTGATTTTGCTCGAAAAGCTTTTTATTTGATATGAGTTTAGAGAGCTTGAGAAAATGCTTAAATCTTGTCAGAGTGAGACTTGGCCGAAATGATCTAAATGGAAGTATTAACCAATGATAAATTTGAGTCCTAATTCGATCAAAGAACGAAGAGAACTCCGATCTGTATTAGTTTAATACTCTTGAAAATTATACTTAGTTGTACCCGTCGGTCTGACATGGCTTCTTAATTAATCTTTTCATTTTCTTAATAAAAGGCTTTCAAAGCTCATAAGTTCCATACTCGTTGCAAATTCCATATATATTTTTATTATACGCACACAGTACAAACAAATATACAATATAGTACATTCCGACATCTCTTGTAGCGGACAATCTCTTCTCTGAGTGTGATGTTTGATGTGCAAAAAATTGTTTCCATTTAGGTCCCATGTTTTTCGTAGAAAAAACAAAGCTGCTCTTCCTAGATACTTCCATTTAGATTTAGGCGAAGTCTCACTCTATCAGGGCCTGTTCGGCGGACCATTGGGAATGGGAATGGACACGGAAATTGAACTAAAAATCACTATTCATGTGGGAAAAAAATTCAGTTGAACTGAATTTTTTTTTCTCGCAGGAACAGTGGAGCGGCCAAACAGGCCCTCAAGGTTCAAACACCTTTTCAAGTTCTCTGTAATGGAACCAATTAAAAAGCTTTTCAAGCAAAATCAGAATTTTGAGGTTATTAGAAAGATATAGGATATTTGAGAGAGACGAGGATTAAAATGGAAGGGTATATTTATCAATTGAATTTGTAAAATAATTGATTAAAAAATTAAATTAACAAAAGAGTATAGAAGAAAGTACATTAATATTTTTTAGATATAGAATATTACGATGTTTTTATAGGAATATTAGCTTATTTTCAATTTTTCAATGGGTAGATTGGAGATTTTCCCCTTTTTTTGGGGAATGACGCAAGACATTAGGTCATAGCACAGACATTTCCACGCTACTTTAAGAGTTTGAGCTATGCTAAAACAACCGTTGCTGTTAACATTATCCTACTACATCTCCGTATTATTGAATAAACTGAATATTATCCAATAGGTTAAAGCCACGTGAACCGTCGTAACAATACGCATCCTATCTGGCGTGAAATATTAGTACATGAAGTTGTTACACACCGCGCACCCGCGAAGAAATTTACCTTACTCGGCCACCATAAAACCCCGTTGGTTACCGCTCACCTGTTCTTTTTCTTCCAAAATAAGCTTCTTCTCTCTTTCATTCAACTCTAGATGAACGGTTCTGAGCATTCCTTTCCACAGCCGCCACTTCCTTCCGTCCCGCCGACGGAGGAGGCCACCCTTCTCGCACCTGGCTTTCGCTTTCACCCCACCGACGACGAACTCGTCACTTACTACCTCAAGCGAAAGATCCAGAACAAACCTCTCCGAGTCGACGCGATCGGTGAGACCGATCTTTACAAGTGTGAGCCCTGGGATCTTCCTTCGAAATCTCGGATCAGGAGCCGAGATCTCGAGTGGTACTTCTTCAGCCCTCTTGATAGGAAGCACGGTAACAATCGCCTGAGAACGAATCGAGGCACTGAGCAGGGTTACTGGAAGACGACCGGGAAGGATCGTGAGGTCAAGCATGGCGCCAAGGTGGTCGGAATGAAGAAGACGCTCGTGTATCATAATGGGAGAGCCCCGCGTGGCAAGAGGACCAATTGGGTTATGCACGAGTATCGCCTTGAAGGAGATGGGGTGTGCGAGGTATGGAAATTAGACTTCCTTAATTAAAATTGAGTTCTATACCTTTTTGAATTTTCTTTGGTAGCTTTCCTTAGATTGAGCAAGGTGTTCATATCCCCCAAGGCACAAAGGGTGCGTTCTGAGAAATTTTTAAAGGTTCTCGTTAGTGAAATTAAAGACCAGCTCGGGAGAAAGAAGACCTTAGACTAAAAAAATGTTTCCCTTAGAATCCTTTTAGAATATGTGTTTATGCTGATTAACCAGATCTCCAGAATTTTGCTTTGTAAATCTTGTTGATGTCCTGAAATAGAGCGACTTAATATTTCAGGGGCATACAGGAAAGAGCAAAATTTGAAGGGTTAAGTAAAGCAAGTTTTACCAGCTTTTGAAGGTCATTTGGAGAAATTTGTGATTTGGTGTTGATTTTTTGGCCTTTTGGTTGGGAGACGTTTTTGTTTACTTTTTTCTGTAGATGTCCTCAGAGAAGCTGAACCTTGTGTTTAACAGTAGGTAAAGGACCTTGAAACCTTATTTTTTATCTGTTGTATTTATTCTTGTTAAACTGCCATTGTTAATAATTATTTTGTTGCCTTAGATGGTTTGTTGTTTTGGAAAACAGAAAAAAATAATTAAAATCTTATGCTAAACCTTGAAATCTGGATTTAATGCAGGATTCATACGTAGTGTGTCGTATCTTCCAGAAGAATGGACCGGGCCCACAGAATGGAGCCCAGTATGGTGCACCTTTCATCGAAGAGGAGTGGGACCAACTCACAGCTGAAAGCAATGGGGTACTCATGATGGGTGGCCATGTCGATGATGAAGACTCTAATGAGGCTGCCGAGCCTGAATTTGTTCAAATGGACGACTTTTGGCAGGTTGGTATTTATTGAATTTGCTGTTTTTTATTCCCATGCAGCATTTATTTTACTGTATTTTCCCTAAGACAGTACTTGAAAAAGCACACCATTAACCATGATTTCTTTTTATTCATGAACTGTTTTATAGAAAGTGGACGAGATATCATTTAGTATGTGCTTTACATTATTCTGAATCTTTTTCATCAACTTTTAATGCTTTGGGAATTTTTGTATGGTTTTTAGTTCGTAGGGTATGTTGCGAATTTCTCTTCATTTGTTTATTGCTTTACTAGCAAATGAAGGCAGTGCTCTTATTTTGTTTGTAATCTAACTTCAATACTATATTATTATATGCATGTAAACTAACTGAATCATATGAATCAGCAGGACCAGGATCTTGGTGACCGATCTGAAATGGAGGCCCCACCTCCTGTACCAGTACCTGACATGTTCCAACTGGAGGAGCTGCTGAAGGACATTAACTCCACTGAAGAAGAACCAACACCGACCAGTGTCATTGACCAATCGAGCCCATCCAAAACTGATGAGTACTTAGAACTAAATGATCTGGCATCAGACCTCATCAATAACAACAATGAAAATGAATCTCTAAACATTGAGGAGTTTTTCGACATAGGAGATGACTTTCTGCAAATGAATGAAGCTCTGTACTCGCCTCTTGCAAATAGTCAGAATTCTGTGCTTGACTTTGTTGATGAATATCTGACATATTATGATGCACCGGATGATAACTTGTTTTATGATGACTTAGTTTATAAGGTAACATAACAAATGTTTTTGTTGCCATAGAAGGTTTTAATGTAAACTTGAAAATATTTTGTTAATAGGATTTCACCTCTGATTGGTGAATACAGGACTTGTAATATGAAGTCCTTGTATTATTATATTAAATGAACAACGACAGATAAAAAATTTGTTGTATTTATTTTTGAATTACAGGCAGATGAGAGTAGTGTTATTGCCCCAATTAGCAGTGAAGAAGCCTCTTCTTCTGCGGCCAAGTTGCCAGAAGCTGCTAATAATAAGTTTTATCCAGAGAATGGGGATTTTATGGTCTCATCAGGTACTTTCTAGTTGTGAGCCTCTTTTTTTTGTGCATTTCAAAGCCCGTAGGCAGTTGTGAGCACCTTTTAATAGAAAAATCTCATGTAAAACTATTGCTTGTCTGGGTGAAATTTAAGATGGGTAATATAAACTTTTGTACAGATAAGAAACCATTAGGGAAGTTTGCAAGCTTTCTAGACTCAATTTCTGCACCGCCGGCTTTTGCTGAGGAGTTCCCTGGCAATTTAGACAAGTCAACTGCTCTCCTATCTACATCTCATATGGACCCGGTCCATTTGACGGCTGACATGGTACAATTCAACAGTCTAACAGTAACAAGCAATTCAGGTAATGGCGAAATGCTTCTTTACAAATCTGTAGAGTTTGACACAGACCCAAAGTTGTATTATGGTATATCTTCTGTTTTACGTGGTGGCTTCTGTCTTTTCTCGCTCACGGCATGTATGCTTCTTGTTAGTTATAAAATTGGGCTATGTGTATGTGAGCGCTAGACTATGTTTATGTAGTATGTGTGGGGATTCTATGATATTTATGTTAGTTATATTGGCTTTCATAAATTGCAGTGGAATTGCTGTTATAGGTGATGATACTGTTTTTTTGTAGCTAGAGTGGGCCTTTTGGCAACTTGAGTCAGGGACTTGAGTCAGTTAGCTCTAGCTCCTTTTGTAATTTTTTTTTTCCTCTTGTTGCTGTAGTAGTGCCTTGTGCTATAAGATCTATAATGTTTTTCATGTGGAATGGAATTTATTTTCCCTCTTTCTGATATTCTCATCACTTAAAAGCTACAACAATTCTTGAAACTCCACATACAACTCCGTGCTAAAACCTGCCTAAAAATGCGCTCTCCTGGAAAAAGAGGATTGGATCAATCCAAGCGTGAGCGTCCCCAGGAAGGAGACGATGTGAACTTCCAAAAGTTATCGACTGATGAAATGCCGTTGTATGTATATTAAGTTAATGGTATACTTGGCACCTACTCTTCCATCAGGTTTTGGCGTTTTGAAGCAAATGCAACTGTATGCAGTATGCATGGTGGTGCATGTCGCCCAAACTAAGATTTGCGAGATTAACTAGACTTTTCTTCTCTTTCCTAGGTTTTCAAAAATAGAAATTTGACCTTGACCATATTTGAATTGAAATTCAAATTGTTAAGTTATTTCCTTACTGTTTCTTTTTTTTTTTGCAAGGAATTTAAAATTATCATTATAAAATTATTGAGTTATTTGTTGCGACTCCGATTGTCTTTCATTTCTAACCTATGCCAACTTGTTTGAGACTGAAGGCTTGGTATTTTTGTGATAAAATTATGAGTTATCATTAAATGTATACAAGTATGAAACTAATTTATTTATCCATATAAAAACCAGTGATATGCAAAGGAACCGTGTTCCTGTGATTTTCTTTTCAAAAAATATCTGTTACAGTTTGCACTTTGCTTTATTTCAAACCTGAGATGTTCATCTAGTTTTCGCTCGTCCTTTAGTTTATTCTAAGAATATATATATATAGTCTTCAATTATTCATCTCGTAAACAATCTCGACTATCTTTTATTAACTTATAAAAACAACTAAATAAATGTGTATTTACACAATAGCTAATTGTATATTTACAATAATCAAGTGTGCATTTAAGGGGTTCGAAAAATGAGCATGAAAGATCAAAATAGCTATTGACAGATGTCAAAATGTATTTTGACTTAAAATCAAAATGACACGACAGCTGTCAGCATTTATATCTTAACTAAAATAGTAGTCAAGTGTGCTGTTCTATAGTCTATACTATATATGTAGGTGTGAATCGATACAGGCAGTTCAAGATGCGTGAAAAGTTCATGGCAGCATTTAGGAAATCACAAGGATGATTGTTTATTCTAATTAATAGCCGTATTTATCCCAACTAAAATTGGTTTTTGGAGCAGTTTGTTTGTTTTCTAAATTCTGAGAGTGTGCTCGAAGCAATGTTACTATAAATTGAATTTTGTCTGACGTGGTTATATTATTATGTTCAATTGGTGAGAATGATTTTTGGTGTGCATGACATGTTACCTACAAACTTAGGCAAACAAATATGCCGAATTTCAGATATATAGCACCATGCTCGTTTACATATTAGTAAAAAAATAAAAAATAAAAAGTTGTTATGGTTTTGTACCAACTAGCAAATGTCTGTTTATTGACAAAAAAAAAAAAGTGGCGTACAAGGTTATTTCTTGTTAAATATTACGTGACATGTAAAAAGGAACTGCGTGTGTGTGAGATAATTGATTTCTTTGGAGAACCTTTAAACAGATGAAGATTATTGAATCCTTAGAATAGCATTCTCATTTCATTCTATTCTGTCCATTTCAGGCATTCGTGGTGCGGTTGTGCTGTAGGTGCCGGTAATTTGGTGCAACATGCCAAGTGCAGGAACAAGCTTTATGAATTGTAAAACAATCCAATCCTTGATTTAGGTGTCATAATGTATTTTGTTTATCCTGGTAGAATTCAAATGTTTCTGTGCTTGTAAACTTTACAAGGAAGATGTGTTATTGGATATGTGAATCTGAATTGTGAATGGAAATTTTGAGACCACGGCATTTATAGCAGAAAAAATAGGGCTGGTGTCGATGTCTAGGGTAGATATATGCTTAAGTTAATTTTCTTTTAGCTGGAATGTAATTTAAAATTTCATGAATGAAATGGGCATTTTGCCTTTGTTTCAAATTGTGAATGGAAATTGATTTTGATTTTGGTTATATATACGAACAGTGGATGCAGTTGATTTGTAATTGCCTTTGGTTATGCATTGAACTATATTACTAATTATGGTACCAGCGGTTGAGTAATGGGATTTAGGATGTAACATTAGCCATATTAATTGTTTATTTGTTCGTCTTTTTCATTGTACCAGTAATTAGTACGCACAAATACCATTGTGCAATTCGTCTTTTTTCCAACAGTTTAAGGTTCAGAGAGAAACAACAGAATATTAAATGATGGTGGTGAAAAACACAAAAAATTAGAATGGAGATGATCCTCTTTATACATGAACCTTGATATAAAAAGAGAGAAAAAACATGGTAATCTATTATGCAAAATTGGGATATAAATTGAGATCATCCATATTTATTGAAACACATATTAAAATATAGATTAGAAAAGATCCATATTGTACAGGAACATTGATGTAAATAGAGAGAGAGAAAAAAAAAAGCATGATGATTTATTACACAAAAATAATGATATGTGATCCATTTTTATTGATATACAGATTATCAGAATAACCAATAAGCATGTATTATTGCCCTTTTCTCTTGTTCATCAAGCTATTAATTCATCCAAATTTGAATGAATTACACGATGACAATATCTGTTTCCTAAGTAATTTTTCAGTGTCCTTCTATTGTTCTCCAGGGAGCATTGTATCCTCAGGAAGATCACAGAATGCGTTCCCCTATTATAATTAGAAAATGACAAAAACAACACAAATAAGCTATAATTTCTAAACTCCAACAATAACAAAAAATACAATAATGAAAATGACAATAACTAATTTAAAATTAAATTTGGTTACCTCTCCTGTAAGATGTGCAACACATCTCTTCTCAGCAAGTAACTCAGCTTCAGTCTGCCAAAATTCCATAAAAGAAAGTTTCAAGATAGATGATTAAAAGGGGAAAAGTTACATTGAATTAGTACACTTTAAAAAACATAAACCTTTTTTATACGTTCTCTTAGAAAATCGTCTATTATTACATCCGTAGCCAGCTCATAGTCGCCATCTCCCTGATAAGAGAAAAATAATATAAAAAAATAGCTGTCAAGTACTGTAATATTATTCCATAAAAATGTTTTTTTATACATCCATGTTTGTTTGTTTTTTGAGAAGACATACATGTTTGTTAAAGACATACCTTAGAGCGACATGGCATACTAAAAACTATGTCTTCTGCTATCCCATAAGGATTTCCATTTGTGTAGACCTGTATTTGTAAGACATTTAAAAACATATTAAAGAAGTATTACCAAAATCCAAAAAAAATTAGAAAGTAATATTTTGACAAAAAGTACCCCTGATGAGAACCAATCACCCTCCGGAGTAGGAGTAACAAGGGACCTAATAGCATCAGCAATTGATACAGCAGTGGAAGCAGCTGATGATCTTCCCCATTTTTGTATAAGCACCCCTCCTCTCTGTTCATAGAAACAAAAAAAAATGATAATTCTTCAGGTTTATTATATTATAATAATCAAGTACGAACTACGACAGTCGAAAAAATAAAAAAATAAAAACAATCCTGCTGATATGTAGCATGTATACCTTCTGAATTCTTTCAGTGAACTCTGTTTCTAACCATTTGGTATCTTTTATGATCTCTTTCGCAGGAATGCCATTGATTTTTGCATTCAAGAAATCAGGAACCTGAATCAAATGAAAAAATAAAGACTATCATGAATATTATTTTTAGACAAAACAAAAAAATCTGAAGTTTTTTATACTTCACCATTCTAACCTGTGTAGTTGAATGATTCCCCCAAATGGTCATGTTGGAGACCTTGTCATAAAATACACCGGCTTTCAGGGCTAACTGCGGAGATTACTTTGAGTAAGACACATGACATAATTAAACAAAATAATGAATTTGTTATTATGATATTTATAATATAATATGTAAATTACCTGGCATTTAGCTCTATTTTCATCAAGCCTTGTCAAGGCATGGAAATTCTTTGCAGGAATGTCGGGTGCATTCTTCAAGCAAATCAATGCACTAACCACATTGGATGCACAAAATCAATACAAGAAAATCCATTAAGAAAACAACATATTACCTTTTGACATGACAAAAAAAAACTAAAATAACCTTTACTAAAAATAATAATAATAACCAGTACTAACTTACTTTGTGTTGCATGGGTTTCCAACAACTATGACTTTGACATTTCGGGATGCAACTGCATTAAGTGCTTTCCCCTGCATTTCTAACAGTTAAATTTCAAGATACTAGACAAATAACTACCAGAAAAAATATATATGAATATTTACCTGCTCAGCAAAAATTTGGCCATTGATATCTAACAAGCCGGCACGCTCCATTCCTGGGCCTCGTGGCTTTGCACCAATCAAAAGGGCCCATTCACAATCTTGAAAAATCTCATATGGATTTATACCTATGCTTACCTCCCTTAAAAGAGGATATAAGGAATCTTCCAATTCCATAGCAACTCCTTTTCATAATAAACAAAAAATGAAGCAAATTAAATTTTTTGAAGTTTAGCTGCTTTTGAAATCCTGAGTTATTACTATTATTTTTTATTTTTATTTTTTATCATTTTTACCTTCAAGAGCTTGCAAAGACCTTTCAGAGCCCAATAATTGTAGAGCTATCGGTTGATCTGGCCCGAAAACAACACCAGAAGCGAGCTGGTTGCATAACCAAATTAAACCAGAGTTAATTATTATAGGAGAGAGAGATAAGCTTCAGGCTGAGGTTATTATAGCTAATAGCTTTATGGAAATTATTAGAGAAGCAAGTATGAAGCACACACCCAAGGTGCTCGATAAATTGCCCGAGTGAATGGGGCATTAAAATAGGCGTTTTATGACAACAACATGATACACTTTGTATCTAATTCTGACATGTATGGTTTGATACTTACTTTGAAAAGTAGATGGTTAGATATCATTCCAGCAGCACCCGATACGGCAATTTTGATCAGACTCTTCCATGATTTCGTCTTTTCATCCTGCATCAGAATTCACGACTGTATTAGTGTATTAACTTCTGGAGCTACGTACTTCGCTCATACAAAAAATCAGATTGTTAATTTCTATAAAAATACAAAATTTGAGGTGATAATGTACCGCTCTGAGATCATATGTAGTACAGAAAACACCATAGCATTCTCTATTGCTTGCTTTGTCAGAAGGAATTGTCGGGGCAACTGGTGCCTGTACTTCACTATAATAACACGATCGACAAAACCAAAGAAATATGTAGTACAGAAAGTAAGAAGCTTAATTGCGTATTAAAATATGACAAAAGAAATATATTTACAGAAAAGTAAATTCAAGAAGAGTAGTATTCTGACTTGGGTGCAACAGAGCAGCTAATTCTCAGCCTTCTGTGCGGTTGGAACGACAGTCCAGTTGGCTTTGCATCGTAGGCGTAGCCATGAAATGGCACAGCTGGTTTGGATTTTAGAGTATGGGATGGAGAATAGGAGGTAGAAATCTTGGATAATGCCATACTCAAAAATGGTTTGAGAGAGAGAAAAAGAGTGAGAGAGCGAGGATTGGAAAGGGGTGGATTTGGTTGGAGTTTGAAATAGAGCGCTTTCTTTCTTTGAGTAGCTAGCGCCTAGCGGATGGATGTAAGGCCAGAGCTGGGACGCGTGGCGCGACACAACGATCCAAACTGATGATAAAATGAAATGAAGAGATTCCTGTAGCGCTTTCTTTCTGATTCTCTTCGCGTCGGTAGTCGGTACTACACTACTACTACTAGCTACAAAACTACAAATCTGTACCAGATTCCTTAGCTTTTTTTTTTTCTCTTGCGGATACTATATCTAATTTCAGGCCCAATTAGATTACAACAGCCCAAATCATCCATACTTAGGAGTACAATCACTTAGTTATCACAAAATTTGGATAAAAATGTTAAAAAAAAAAACACAATCGTTGCTTAGAATTGGTGTCCTCATGCCTTGTTACTTGAAATTCTTCATCTCCGTATAGGAGGCTGGACATGAATATTTATTTAGCTAATAAATGGATGTAATTTTGACCACTCCATGAAAATGAAATGGGATGGTAGCACAGTTAGCTACGAGAAACAGTCGTAAGACTGTGGTTACTCAAAGGTCGAGAGTTCGAGCTCTGCCCATGACTTTGCAGGAAACTTTCCATAAAAATATTTTACCAAAGGACCATATTATGGACAAGCATTGGACTATAATTACCACAATACTATATACGAAAGCAAAAAACTCTGTAGCGTGGATTGATAGATATAGATTAAAACAAAGTCAAATATGGTTGCTGCACATTAGAAGCGTGCATAGAGCATATATAGAAATTGTAATAAATTTGTTGTTCAATTTGCATTCTAAGTATAGTTCTTATGCTGGGGTTCTTAATTATGAGTTGTTATTTTTTGCGACTTATAAGACACCAACTAGTATAAATTATGACTATATTGAAATCTATGTTGACTATGTCTGGAAACAGTTTTAATAGTTACAACTTATAGCTGTGAACAATTACACTTTAAGCAGTTCATGGTCCAAGTCAGATTCATGATAAAAATTACTACTAATCTTTTTTTAAAAGAAATTATGATTCTCTACACATACTAAGCTAAAGGGAACTACATCAGACGATAGTCTTGTATAATTACTAATATATACAGTCATACATAAATGAGTTACACAGAGAAAATAGAATTCGATACAACATTAATTTCCATCCATTTCTTGAAATTAAATTAACCAAACACGGATCATAATATTTTATAAATAAACCTCAGTAGTCAGTACTCAGAATTCTTCATGCATTGTTAATTAATTATCTCTTCAACCCCGAAAATATTCAAACTCTGAAGTTCTTGCCCTCAAAGGTCTGCCCGAACTGCCAGTTACGGGGGGTGATGTGCCATGAAGTTGACTTGCGGTGGTCACTGTTGACAACTCTGAAGGTCAACTCCTGATTTGTCAGGTCACAATTGGTTGACCAGATCTGGCCCCAGTTACGCGTCAGAGGGGTCCACTTCAGAGTGTTCCCTTTCACGAACACTGCCTTCACATCTCCAGCACCAGCGACGTTATATACGGAGATCAAATTGAAGTACTTGTTTCCGTTAATGGTAAATCTGATACCACCTTGTTTCTTGCATGGAACCCTGACTCGTACACCAATAATGTATGTTAGTCATTAATACTAATTGGATATTCGTAAAATGAGAAAAGCACTCATATCCCCTGCTTTTTTAATTTATTTAGAGACAAAAAAATGAGCTAATCCTAAAAAAAGAGTAGCCTGATTTTCTGAAAGAAGAGTAAGTGAATATGATTCTCTAAGAGGAAGCACTAAATTAAGAGAGAGAGAAAAAGAAAAGATATGAATCTTTCACCTGCGGTATGCAACAGGCACAATGCCGGCCTCATACTGAGCAATCTGCAGGAAAGCAGGCTGGGAGAGGTCAAAATGGGCACGAGGGGGGTTGCACCACCCACCATTGTCACTAGACTGAGCATAGTTAGGGGGGCACTGATTGGTGCCCGTCACGGTAATTGAACCAGGCTTGCACCACTTTTGGTCGTCTATACACTTTATCTCATAGCATGCACCGCATGTAGCACCATTGTTAAATAGGGCCGAGCTCAAAGCGGCAGTTTGCACACCGTAACCCTGGTTTACTGTGTCTTGGTAACCACATGCTCCGGCTGTGTAATTCATGATATGCATGTCAGTTGCTTCCTTTGTTGGTACACATTTAAAATGTTTTGTAAAAGGTAATGAAATATTTTGCAAATCATGTGCTAGATTAGTATAGAAATCCATTTGAAAAGGGGGAAAACAGAGTTTCCATGTATTACTGATTGTTCTACCAGTTTCTTTTTTACTTGATGCCAAAATGGAGGCAATTTCAGGGGAGTTACATCACCATCCCGAGGGATATGCGATGAAAACAAGTTCTTCGTTACCTATCTTGCAATTCTATAAAAGCGTGTTAATTGAACATCAGAGACCTCAGCATAACAAAGATCTCAAGTTTTCTTTTTTCAGGTTCATAGTAGCTTATATTTTCATGTAAAAAAAATAAATACAAGCATTCTTTCTTGTCATGGAACATAGAAATAGAAATCAACAAGTAAATGAAATTACCTCTGGTGTCAGACCCATCGGGACCACCATAGAAGGTGGCGTGTGCAGTGCTCCAATGATTCTCGCATTCAAATTTACCATGGTTGTGGTGGGCCGGGAGAGCGTGGTCATGATTGTGGCTCGGGTTAACATGGTGTTGTGCATGTTTATTCAAAGCTTCCGCCACATCAAATCCGGCTCCCAATAGAACTACCAAAAGCAATGAAAGAACAACTAGGACGTGTGAGCCCATGTTGTTACTTCTCTCCCTTATTTTTCTGGGTTGTCACTATAATTAGTTAATTTAGCGAAAACCTTCTCTTTTTTTTTCCTTTCTAATCAAAAAATTAGAATTGAGATCTCTTTATACCAAAGACAAGGGGAAGTCGTTGAATTTTTTCTCCATCTTTAGGCTGTGTTCGCAACTAATGACTGTAAAGCAGCGTATCATAAGAGGTGTTGAGAGACTTACGGTATTCTGCCGTAAAAGCTGTTTTCTCTACCACTCTTCTTTTACAGCACCTTGAACCGTAAAAAATGTACCCAAAAATGTAAATTATTGTGGTATTGAACTGTGTCAGCATTACAATATCCCAAACCCCCACCCACGAACAAGGACATATCTCAAACACTCGATAAGAGATATTAATCATCTGCACTTTCCTTTGCTTTCAAAGCATATTTTACAGTAAACAAAATTACTTCAGCCCCTCCCAATCTCCCCCCTGCCAGTTTGATGGATATTAGATTTCACAAAATCTAGCTCTGTTACCTGATTAGGGCAAGATCCATTCCATATGCACAAGATGCGTCAACTGTGATCAAGTTCCATGGGATTGATATTATCAAAGTACTCATTTTTTTATCTAACTTCAATTGGGGGATGAAAAGTTTATTTATTTGTTCTGGCTATTACAGAATCCACACAAAGTTCAATCCTCCATAATATATCAATTAGAAAAAAGAAAAAAAATAAACTCACAGATGAACATTACGATACAACACAACCCCTCTTCACACACTACTACACAGTTGACTACAAAATGGCAGGATATGCCAGAGAGAACACGATATTACATGTCTTAAAAAAACACTAAGAACGCATCAACCAATAATTCAGAGAGGAGTCAGACCAACAACACCTGCAAAAATACAATGTCAATATATCACATTCCTGAAACTGCAACAAAAAGAAATACACAAGGCATGTATAAATATTTAAAGGGAAAGAAAAAAATGGGTACCGCATGCCAATCTGCCACCAGCATTTCCAGTGGAAAGGCTAAGTTCATGGCCACCTGGATAGATCAAGCCATTAGTTACGGACTTGCAGCCGTTATTTAAAGAACAAAAGTAAAAATACAATTCTTATACAAGCAATCTTACCTTTCCCCAAATCATCCTCAAGTTCATGAACCACAAATGCTCTTCCAACAACTGAATTCGGGCCGCTCAATGGGATCTGAATGATACATTAATTTAAATAAGACAACTGTACATAACTACAGAAACATGAGGGAAAGACAAAATGAATAGACAAAATCATGAATTATTTACCTGGCTATCAACAACAGTTGCCTCAGCTACTCCTGAATTTCCAAACGCACAAAAACCATAAATAAAAACAAATAGTTAAATTAAGTATGCATTCAGAAAATATACAAGTTTTGATATTGACAATATTATGTACCCTCGGAGTTGGCAACAATGTTTCCCAGGTCACCCGCATGGCGCACTTCATCCTCAGGGGCCCCATGTGTCAGATTATTTGGGTTGAAATGTGGCCCTATTTAGATGAAATCACATTTAGTTCAGAATTTCAGATAACAAGACCAATATATGACAACAACATAAAACCAAAGTCCTCGTAATATTTGCAATAGCTAACATATGAGATTTGAAAATTAATACACCAAGCACTTCTTAGGAGTGTATAGAAAAAGATAAACTATAAAACACTATATAAAAGATCTATCTATACCTGTTGAAATGCATCCATTGGTAGTGTCGCCATATTCATGCTGGAACAAAGAATATCTATTGTCAAACATCTAGACAATAAAAAGAAAAATAATACATATATGAAAATATCTAAGAGAAGAAAACTAACAAGGTGAAAGCCATGGAGGCCCGGTGTCAGTCCAGTTACACGAACTGATACAGTTGTAGGACCTGACATTTGCATGAGCACCCTAAAATGAGTCTAAATTATAGCACAAATTTAAGTTACCAACAGCTAGAACACATTTTCATTTTTATCTGAGCTAACAGGGGACAGGGGTTCAATCTGAGATTCCATTGCCTTAGGTTACAATACCCTTGAGTATATTAAAATTACTAATTGCCCTCCTCCAGATTCCATTTTGCAGTTAAGTTATATGTTTAATTGCTTTTTAAATAGGTCTGCTATCAAGGATTTTTCCTTCTAACCTTCATGAATTACATCAAAGTTTCAAAAAAAAATTCCTGATAACACAATTTGTGTCATTATATCAACGAATAACAGCTTTACCAATAAATATGTACCCACTAAAATTAGGAAGTCAAATGCTACCTTTCACGAATAATAAGTACACTGAACTCGTAATGTATATATTCAATCAACAGTAAACGACACTTTGGAAATAAACTAGAACGATTTCAGAACCACTAATCCTAAAATCAAACAAATTCACAGGAGGACTCTATGAAAGGGGAAAACAAACCGTCGTCATCTTGCGTGAGAGTAACGACCCCCTCAACCTGAGAAGTCCCCTTGAGAACAGCTACCGCCTTCTTCAGCGCCGCCACCACCACAGCGGGCGGCCGCTTCGACACCAACTTGAGCGACGAGACGGACGACGAGCCGATAGTTAGTGATTGACCGAAGAGAGGAGAGGCGACGTGGAAAGGGCGAGCAGAGGAAGGAGCGGAAGCGATGGTGGAGAAGAAAACTGTCTGCGCTGCCATGGCTGCTACCAGTATCGACTCAATTTGTGGCATAAGAGGGATTGACCTACCACTACCAGGAGTCCAGGATTACGGAATGAGAGATAAGGAGGCTTAACTAGGTTTACATGATGTGGTTCTCTGTGTCATCTTCTTACAAGATATGTGTATCGAGTCTTTATGGTGGAGACATAATCACATAAATTATAAAAGCATGTTGCCGTATGTGGTTAACTGTCAGAATGAAGCAACAGGAAAGATGACAACTGTCTGAGTATAGAACAGGAATTAATTCTCTGGAACAATCGTTTATAGTGGTTGTGACCGACGTGTCCGGGGCTTATTCGGGAATAGCGCAGGAGGCAGTATTATTTTAACTTTGAGATTCGTGCGGAGCGTATTGAACGGTTGAGATTTACCAAAAAGTCGCGCAAAATATGAGATATCTCAGAGGATGCGAATTCGTTGTGGTCACGCCACAACACACGCAGACTGAGGTCATGAGGTCGCTCCAGTAGTCTCGGGAAGCTGGATATCTGAACTGTGTAGAATGAGATCTGAGTCACCGGTTTTAATCTGACACAATTTTATAAAACAGATTCCTATGTTCTAATAGGAATTGAATTTTACTAGAGAAAAAAAAAATTCAGTTTTTTTTTCACGTGAAAATTTTGTAGGAATTTCGAACAGAATCTTAGAGTCTGTTTGGCAACATAATTTTAAAAATTATGTAGGAATGAAAATTTTAATTTGTCAAAATTAAAGTTATTTAATTCATGAAATTTTTTAAAATATATTGATTTGTTCGTTTGTCACGGAATTACACAGGATGTGATTTAACAGGGATGGAAACCCACTTTTGAAAAAGTAGGAATCTCTGAATACGGGTACACAAAGGATTATGTGTGTCAGTGTGTGGTTTGTTTTTTAAATGCATATATTTTAAAATACATGAGAAATTTGTTAGGATGTTGGTTTGTTGTTTTTTTTATAGAAGATGTAATACTACAATTAAACTATATTAAGTGTATTAATACTAATCACTGATTATGATCAATATAATTGTATATATCATATTCTAAAAAAGTTTAAATGAGTAGATTGACTGTACATTGCAAAGTGATATCAGAGTGAACTGACCACACACTGTTTAGTGATAAATGAGTGAATTGTTACACATTGAAAAATAATATTAAAGTGATAAATGAGTGAACTGGCTATACACTAAAAAGTAATATCATAATTGACCATACACTACAAAGTGACAGATGAGTGATCATAACTACTTTCATTAAAAAAAAAATCTAAATTGTTTATATATATATATTGCTATTACAGTAAATGTTTCTTCACCTCTTTTATAGCAAAATAATAGACCATTTTTTTCTATGGAAAATGAATAATGATGATGAGGATTATACAAATCTCATCATGCCACATGTAGAGAGAAATATAATGGAACCAACTTTGTTCCATACTTCAATTCTAACTGGAATGATGTATGTCGATGAAGTCTTAGATGGTCATGAGTGTCATTGTAAGTGAGAATTTAGTATAGAGACTTTTGTTTTCCGTGCATCTGTTAAGTTGTTAAGAGACAGAGAGTTGCTCCAGGATGGATAGATGCTGATTAAAGAACAAATTGCAATGTTCTTATACAATCTTGCTAAAAATGTTGAAAGACTTAACAATCAACGTCAGGTATGGAATGAAAAAATAGATGAAATTGCTAGAGTTATGTGGGATGATTATTTTACACATCAGAATAAGAACTTAACTTAAAATTAGCTTAATCTATTAAAATTAAGTGTTGCTAGTTTAATTATGCTAGTTTATTAATGTCTTGCATTATTAAATTGTGTTTGTTTAATTAATTTTAGTCTTTGTATTATTAAACTGTATTTGTTTAATTGAGCACTTAATTTTATAAATTAATGTTAGTTTAATTAATTCATAATGAACAAAAGTTACTATCTAAATTTTAAACATCTTTGAACGGTCAACTTTAAACAAGTATATATTTCAATTATTTTGATTATTCACAAGATCAAGAGGCGGACTATCTGAGAAAAAAACGGAGCTCCAAGTAAATGTATGTTTTTCATAAAAATTGAAAAGAACAAGAGCAAGATACCCATATGGAAATTTCAAATAGAAAATAAAACTTATATGCCGAAACGGATAATAGAAAATGTTCCAACAGACAAACAAATTCCAAAATAAAAACTATGGAAATCAATCCACCAAACAGACCCTAGACCCTAAAAGTATACTATATCGTAAGAATCCTGCCCATTATTAATTTTAGTCAATCCCTACGCATGCCATTAATCTTTTATCTAATTAATCAATGAGTTTTAACCATGTTAATTCCTCAACTGTAATTACAATTATTCATTAATAAAAAGTATTTTTATAATTATTTGATGATATCATCCATCTCTTGACTTTCTCTTTCAAAATTAATTAAACGAACAAAAAATTTCAATTCTCAATACTTATGAACAATAAGAACAGAGGATAGGAGAAAAAAAAAAAAGGGCTGATACATTAAAAAATGGGACAAATTTTGTATATTGATCAAATTAAATCATGTAATAGAAAATAATTTCTATATTTAATCAAATTAATTTATATTTAACTGAAGTTGTGATTTACAGTAAAGAAAATTAACACGGTTAAAATTCATTTATTAGAGAAAAAAAATGGATGGCATGTATCAAATAGGAATTGGCTAAGGGAATATGCGAATGAGTTAATTATTAATTGAGAATTTGAGACCGGCACTTTTTCAAAGAAGGGAAATTACAAAGATCACTTGACAATTAATTTTTAAAATATTTAAATAAAATAAATATTATATTATATTATATTATTAGACATTTAAATAGTTTTAACAATTACATTTCTTATAATTTAAAGTTTTAAACACAGTTTGATGATTCATCAAGAATCATTAAAAAAAATTAGTAAAGTTTGAAGGTGAAGCCATCTAACTATTTAATATCCACAAAAGATAGTCCCTTTTTGGGTTTCGAGCATGCGACCTCCTACACAGAGAGTATTGCCTTTGTGACTACCAAAGACTAGTTTCTTTAATCATTAATTTTATATAGTTAAAATTTTAATTAGCTGATGTACAATAATCTCGTCATATTCTATAAATATGATTTATGAATAATATAGATTATGTTTATAATATTAAATCTTAGTCGAAAAATTATCAAAATTGTTAAATAATTTTTTTTTATCAAGTAATTAATCTCCTCATATGATAACCTGCCAAATTGTATGTGATGATACCCTGAAGGCCTGAAGTGTTCTTTGAAAAATTGTTCAACTAAATTCTAAGTGGCCCGTTATTGAGGTGGTGACACAGAATTTTGGGCCTTCTTCTCAGAAAAAGAAAATCAGCCTTTCTGAAATTCTTTTAGAACTAGATGCTTGCTAGCTGCTCCGTTGCAACCGTTACTCTTTCTTTCTGAGATGCATTCGAATTGTATTGTTGAATATAGTTTTTTTTTTTGTTTAATATGTTCGTTCTAATTTGTTAGATTGTTGTTTGCATTAGCCATGTATATGTGCGTTGTTATGGAATATTAATAGAAAACATTTACAGAAACCACAGATAAGGCATACTGCATACATTATGGAGGAAAGTAGAAGTGAGGTAAGAAATTTAAAAAAAAGGGAAAGCATATATACATGAGTGAGCCACATGGATCCAGGAGAGGCATTTGCCTACCCGGCCTAATACAAATTCAAATGTGTTTATTTATCATTTTTTTTTTCCAAAAACAAAATTATTAAAATATATTTCCTTACTGTGTTTAAAATACTTATACAATTTTGCCTCATATAAAATTTCTAAATTATGTATCCTCAACATGGATAACTTACACTAGAAGGAAAAATGATAAAAGTTGGTGCATTTTCCATGGATCACAAGACAACTAGCAAAAACCAGAAAACGACTAAAATGTTTTTAGCTAATGGCCCAATCTGTTGCTTTTTATCAAAGGACCTTTCCTTAAGAGGATTTATACAAGTCAAACCCACCGTAAGCATGTAGGCTAGAGAATACAGCAACCAGACAGCATAATTAAAAATTGCTAGACACCATTGTGCTTTCAAAAGAATTTTTACTGAGAGTTAATATAAGATGGACTAAGATAAACATGTCTGATATGAAAAAATGGACAAGTTCCCAGAAAAAGAAACAATATGCAAATATGACCAAAAAAAAAAGTTGCTAACAGATACGAACGGATAGAAAATATGATTGATGCATCTAATTTACAATATTTGCAATGCATAACTTGTTATCTATGTTTTTTTTAGTGTGATGCCTATTTAATATATACAAGTATACAACTGTAAGGCGTTTATGTTATACAGTATTAACATTATATATTTTATTTCTCTAATTTTCCTAGATTTTAAATCGGAGAAAATCAATAAATTTTTGTGATATTATGTTTTATTTCCTTTTAGACTTTTATACACTTAAAAATTAAAAGTATGTTTAAAACCATAATACTATGCACTAGCAAATTAACGATTATAATTCGTATTATATTTGTTAGCTGGTACCACGTTATTCCAAGTTTACGATTTGAATCTTTTGATTAAATGAGTTGGTAGCATCTTTTCTTATTGGTACCGGTTTTCAATACACCATATTTTCAATAATGTAATCTCTCTCTCCCCTCGCTGTCTTTCAACCATGCGCGCATACATCAAGGACGAAATAGTATTTAGTCTCATTGCTAGATTAACAAGGGACAGCCGTGACCATTTTTATTTTAGCCATTTTCGACTCCGAGTTGCCTGGAGGGTGGGGCCAAAAATTGGAGAAATGGTTCAATTGGATTTTTGCAACATTTCAATTTTGTTACTTTGCAACATGGTTTCGTCCCCGGCCGCCAGATAGCGAAAATTTTTGTAAACCACGTCTTGTCTACGCAACGATACAAATTAATATATATAAGAAATATTTGATTATGCTTAAAAGAGTTTCATTTTTACAAATTTTGGGATGATAAAATTATTTCTATCAGAGTTGGAGATAACTTTTTGTCGGGTTAATATTATACATGTAACATTAATTGGACTCTTTTTCTATTCATGTTTACCTATGAAATTTTTAATAGATCTTATATATCGTTGAATTCTATCATTATTTCATAGTAGAACTAGGGTGTTCCTAATTTCATCAAACCTCTTTGTGAACTCAAATCTAAAACTTATTAGATTGTCTTTAAATGACGAATTCGAATAATTAAGATCTGTCTATCTTACAAGTAATGCGTCTACATGTTAAAATTTTAAATTTTCAAATTAATTTTGTATAGAGTCAATGGTAAAAAAAAAATTCAAAAAATGAATCCATTAAAATTAATTTATAAACCTTCTAATTCTGACCGCTTGACCTTATACTAAATTAATTATAAAGTTCTATTTTTTTATGTAGATGCATCACTCGTATGGTAGGCGAGTTTCAACTATTCGGATTCGTTGTTTAAAATCAATCCAATAAGTTTTAGAATTGAGTTCACAAAAGAGTTTTGGTGAACTTAAGAACACCCTATTTCAACTCATTCTTTCATATTTATTCATGAAGTAAAATTTACAAAACTGTTAACTAATATTCATCAAATTTATAATTTATACATGGTTTATAATGTATTGTCACAAATACTCTTCTTCCTCTAGATGCAGATATTTTTATAAAAAAAAAATTATTTATCTATTCTTAAAAATAATTTTTTTGCCTAATTACTTCTTTATTGAAAAGTATTTCCATGAAATAATAATAACTAGAGAAAATTAAATTTGTATGAAAGGATGAGAAGGATAATTTATGCTAATTTATCTGAAATCACTTATATACCATAAGTTTGATGTATATTAAGTAGAATTAATATGTTTATTTAGTTTTGTGGGTATATATAAAATGGAGGAAGAGTTGACGGTATGTATAACCTTTTAATTTGTTTAAATATTATGGCGGAGTGGAGAAGTGTGAAACGAATAATTTTTTGTTTGTTTCACTGTTAATTAGGAATATTATATTTAGACGGGAGTCACGGGCCTTTGAGGCATAGTCAAAGTAAAAGTGTTTTATATTTTAAGATTTTTGAAGTCAAAACTCAAAACTAAGATAAAATGCTCTTCGGTACGAAATACGATGCAATAATAGAGACATATTTTCTTTGCCATAAGTGGAAGTTTATCATCTTAAACGAAAGAAGAAAAAAGAGTCGGCTCAATTAAAAATACCTCACTAAGGTTAATTAAAAAATCTTTCTTAAGCTAACATCATTTGATAAGCTAAAACGGGAAAAAAAAATAGTGATATTTTTTTGGTGATTTGTTGGCGCGAAAGGAACAATCTCTCGTGAACAAGTGTGTAGCCTTTTTGCTGCTGTTAATTAAGCATCTATAATCCAAGCTATAAGAAGCCTCTTTATCTTTTAATTAAGAGGTCTGGAAAAGCAATAATTAAGCATGGATCCACAGAATCAGACAAAGTAATGCATGCATGCTTCCTAATTACCTAAAGCAGGTTAATTGAGAACATCGCAACAGGTCTATGCTACCTCCAAAATATGTATAAAGCAAGAACAAGAAACAAATTACTCGAAATTTAAAGAGCACCACACAGAAACAATGACAAAAGCACACAAACCGTGGTACCCATGCATGCTTTACAAACAATGACAAAAGATCAGATATAATAATTTATTGGATACCTTCAAAAAGGAGAAAAATTTGAAAGAAAACAATATGAGCATCGGGTGTTTAAGAAGAAGCTTCACAAAATAAGTTTGGTGAAACATCATGAATATATATTTTTTTTCCGCATCTTTTTACTTTAATATCTTCCATACTTAAAAGTGGTACTTGAAAACAATTAAATTATAATGTGACACTTTTAACAACATTACTAATTTAGTAATTGGTGTGCATATTTATAGTTGAAATTGCAATTATTATATCAGCAGAGTTTAAATGCTTCGTGTCTTTCATGCCTCAATTATATCTCATATCTTTATCTCTATTTTCAAAGTCCAAACAGTCTATCCGAATCATTTAACACGATTTTCATATTAAATGTGCTTGGATATCAAATTATATATATATATATATATAGAGAGAGAGAGAGAGAGAGAGAGAGAGAGAGGAGATGGACTTGGCTAAGCCATGGTGTAAATGTGCTTGGTGACCCACGGCAAAATATCTTATTTCCAAAGTTTAAATAGCCGGTCTGAACTGCTCAAAATGTTCTCCATATTGAAATGTGCTTGAAGACCAAATTTTACATTTTTTGGAATTTTTTTTACTATTTATTAAGCCACTTTGAAAATCGCTGATCCGATGGTCCACAAATTTTTACTGTTCACAGTGAATCAGGATATTCAAAGTGGCCTAATAAATAGTAAAAAAAAATTAAAAAAATGTAAAATTTAGTTTCCAAGCACATTTCAATATGGAGAACATTTAGAGCGGTTCGGATCGGCTATTTGAACTTTGAAAATGAAGAAATGACGTGGAGTACAAAATGTAAAGTTTGGTCTCCAAATACATTTTAATATAGAGATCACTTTAACGGTTTAGATCGACTGTTTGGACTATGAAAATCGGAAAATGATTTGGTTGCATGGAAGCTCAAGAACAATCAATTTGTATATTAGCCAACCTATATATATATATATATAGAGAGAGAGAGAGAGAATGACTAATATGATTTCAGTAGCATATGGGCCGAAGTGCTTACGGTCCAAATTTGAAATTTCAAAATCCAAAAAGTCGATCTGAACAGTTAGATGTGTTCTCCATATTGAAATGTGCTTGGAGACCAAATTTTACATTTTTTTGAGTTTTTTTTGCTGTTTATTAAGCCACTTTGAAAATCGCTAATCCAACGGTGGCACTGTTGGGTTAAGCCACCGTTGGATCAGCGATTTTCAAAGTGGCTTAATAAACAGCAAAAAAAACTCAAAAAAATGTAAAATTTGGTCTCCAAGCACATTTCAATATGGAGAACACATCTAACTGTTCAGATCGACTTTTTGGATTTTGAAATTTCAAATTTGGACCGTAAGCACTTCGGCCCATATGCTACTGAAATCATATTAGTCATTCTCTCTCTCTCTCTCTATATATATATATATATTAAAATTACTATTTTTTTTAGATATGTACAAAAATTTTGTTTTTAAAAAATTATGGACCATCCAAATAGTAAATGTGTACTTATCTAAAAAAAAAATATAAAATTGGTCTCTAAGCACATTTTTTTAATATGGTGATCATTTTGAGCCGCTCAGATGCACTGTTTGGTGATGCAAAATTTTAATACAGACAACCATTTATTTAGAAAAGTCTCAAGTATTAATTGTTTAAATCAATTCAAAGAAGCGTTTGTTTCAGTTTGAACAAGCAAACATTTTTGAAAGTTTGAATAATGAATTTGGAGTTTAAGATAGTTTTCTACAATTGTACAAGTACGTCATAATAATTGTCAATACTCAATAATGATTTTAAATTATCATGGACTATTTTGATTTACACGAGTAATCAAGTATGCATTGTGGCATAATTAATCGTGCATTCTCGGATGAAATAAAGTTAAAAACCATAGGTAAGTGTCTTTTTTTTTTTCTAAAAAAAAAAGAAAAAAAGAAAAAGAAATGTCAAACAAGTAATGAAGTAAATAAATTGTTTCAGATGGGTTAGAAAGGCACGCTAATAATTATTGTCATTGTGATTAATTATTAAGTAATGGCCCGTTGCAATCCTTCCACGTGAAAGCGAAAGGACAATAGCCATGTCTGAAAGGCCATGACTTCAATTATTTTATGCTGTCCACAAAAATGAAAAGATTTGGAAGAAATTAATTTACATGCGTCGTTTATTGCATTTCCAACCAACTTTCATAGTTATGATTTATGAACACAAACAACTCAAACTTGCGTTTTTAATTTGTAGATGGTCTTACACTCCTTAATTATTTCGTATAAAATACTTGCATTCCTTAATTGTCATATCGCATATCACAAATTTTGTTACGAACGTAAAATGTAAGTCACCTATCAAGTGTATTCTAAAATTAAGTTCATAATATTTACAGTAACAATTAACCTTGCTTAAGTTCATAATTCAGGCAGCCTATGTCTAGTTTTTTTTTTTTTTAAGTTCGTAATTCAACGTAATAGTTTGTCATGTGAATTGCTCAACATGATCTCGATATTAAAACAATGATTTTTCTATTTTTTTTAGATAGATACAAAATCATTGTTTTCGAATGGTCAAAAATTTTCTAAAAAATAGTTATTTGTATTTATCTAAAAAATAGTAATAAAGTTGAAAAAAAATGTTAATTTTTGTCTTCAAACATGTTTTAATATTGAGATCATGTTTAGCGATTCGAATCGATTATTATTTTCGAAGATAAGGATGTGAATCCTACTCTCTAAGATATTTTGCAAAATAAATTTGGAATTTTTTTATTTGATTAAGAAAAGTTATGATACTTTATTTGTGGAACAATTATCAAACTAGACCACACTTGAGTGGTCTATGATCAGATAGCACCACAATTTCAATAACCATTATCAAACTTGCATGTGCCATTTGAAAAATGGAAGCATGTGTGGACTCGGTGTAGATTAGTAGATAGTTTTGCAGCTGACTATTACATAATGAGAAACATAGCACGAGCAAAACAAAAACAAGGAATTTGATAATTTCGATATTTTCAACCCCTTGAAATTAAATTACCAAGAAAAATAAAAGATGAGTAACGAACGGACCAAAAGATATAAATTAAGATCGATGCATCAAATTTACAATATATATTTGTAATGCATAACTTATGACCCATGGTTATTTTAGTGTGGTACACATCCTCTTATATATATACAACTAGAATTATCATGACTCGTTCAGGACCTTCCAAGTGGTGTTTCCAACTCATTGAATGTTATACAATATTAACTTTAGATTTTTTTTTTCTTCTTCTAATTTTCCTGGATTTTCAGAAATTGGAGAAAACCAATATATGTTTGTGATATTATTTTTCGTTTTCTATTTGATTTTTATACATTTAAAAATTAAAAATATATTTAAGACGTTTTACTTGATTATGCTAATAAATATATTCAGAGTGAGTCTTCATTTAAATTTGAATATATTTTGATCTAATTACTTCAACATTAAATACCAATAGGTTTGTTAGGATGTTTATTGTTAAAATTATTAAAACAGCACTGCAAAATAAGAGTGGAAATGTGGTTTTTGATACAATTTGTTCAATAATTGTTCCGTTAACTTCTAACTACAAAGCAAATCCTCTTCCTCTATTTTGCCAAGTTTGAATTGGATATGTGTCAATTCAAATTTTGTGCTTATTATATCAAACTTTTTATTGTATTATTATTTTAATTTAGGAATAAAAGAAGCGCTTCATAATTTGAGGCTATTAAAAAAATATTATACTTAAGAGGATATTTATTTTTGAACCTTGTTATATACTAAGAGTTGTTTTAATTAGTACTTCTACCCGCATGTAATTAAGCAGTATTTATTAAACTTTAAAAAAAATTACGGGCTTAGGATCCCATGAGAAACATTAGACGATTTATACAGGAGGGGTCTGCTCCAACTCAGAAGACATCTAGGCACTTTCATAATTTTAATTTTTTTTTATTATATATATTGAAATTTAATTATTTTTTTCTTTTTAAAGTGTTTATATAGTTTGGCTCTTTTTCAAAATATTAAATATATACTTATAGTTTAGTAGTTGCAATTCTAGCAATACGAGAATCAACATTTGGTTAAGTTGCAAAGATAATGCTCTTCGTACAAGAGGTCGCAATTTCAAAACTCAAATAAAAGAATCTCTTGTGAGTATTAAATAGTTAAGTAACTTGGCCTTCAGTTTTTATTAAAAATATATATTTGAGCTATGTATTTTATATTTTAAATCTCTTAATTTAAATTTTATATTTCTTCGATGGAAATATAATATCAGAGACTCAATTTTTGGGACTGGAAATAGTATATTTTACTCGAAATATACTGTGAAAAAAAATAGGTTCGAGTGAGGTAAGGTTTAACAGGGACATGATAAAATAATAAATAGGATTAGGTGCTTTGAGAATTTGGTAAAATGAGCTTTTCACGTACTTTTAAAAATTAAATTTTGATATCTAAAAAATTATAATAAATGGGTCCATCTTTACCAACTGAAGTACTTTTTATTCGTGGCATCGCAGCTAAATACACATGGGTCCGTTTGGTGGCCGAGAAAAATAAGGAATTCTTTCAAAATAAGAAAAGTCTTTCTAGAATCAAAATTTCTTGTTATGTCACTTCCTAGTTGATGTTTGTTTCATGTGTGAGGTTTTAAAATTCAGAAATGTGTTTGATCGTTTGCATACTAACGATAATGATAATAAAAATGGAATAAATAATAATATTAACATTGATACTGATAATCATAATAATAATGTTATTGATATAATTACATCAATAATGATAATGTTAATGATGGAGATTGAAACAAAAAATTGAGTAAAATGACGATTGTCTAATATTTTAAATAATGATGATGATGATGATAATATTATTATTGTTATTGTTATTGTTATTTTTATCAACATCATTATCATTGTAATTACAATTGACATGGTATTATTTTGTCCACAAATTAAAGTTAGAAAAATATGTATGAGAAAGTTAGAGGACAGGAGAAAGACACGGCATTTATGTTTTTAGAAAAAACTTGTCAATCAGACAAGACAGAGAAAAATAGTTCTCTTCATTCTTTCACACTTTCCATCATTTTTCTAACAAATCAAACAAATCCAATGTTTCCTTCCAAAACAGCTGCATTTCATGTAATCTATAATTTAAGCACATGTTTTTGAAACAGCAAGGCTAAAATACTCTACTCTCAATATGATATATCAACCGAAGCCTTTCCAAACTTTATATAGTAGAGCCAGTATATGCTTAAGTTAATAAAATTTATTTGTGAGATTATATTCTAAATTTTATGAGTCAGTTTTTTTTCTTACTGTGCATTCAAACCGTTTAAACTAAATTATTTTATGAGTGATGTGTATTCTTTTAATATAAAGTTAAGCAATTAGAAGAAAAAAAAAAAGGTTTAGAATATCATTTTAATGCTTTTATTTTATTTTTTTTATCAATTTTTTACCACTTGACTTGACGGTAATATTATATAACTTTATAAATTTAACATGCATTAACATCACTTGTCAAATAAATTTGAACTCACGATTTGAAACCAGTTTCAATTGATAGATTTTTAAAATGAAACTAACAAATTAGTTTGATGAGCTCAGACTGATAGTCTCACCTCACTAACATATAATTACAAAAAAAAAAAAAAAAAAAAGTAGGTTAAGGTAAAAGTTGTGGCAGAAGTCCATGTTAGGCTGTAATAACTTTAGCAATCTAATTAATTAGCATATGTTCAGAACAGAACACACCTTCGTCTTGGTCTTTGTAAAGGTTGATATTATTCGGTGTTATTCTCTGTTGCTTAAAGACGAGGCTATATATGAAAAGCAGGTAAAGAAGACGAAAAAAGAAAGGCTGAGCGGGCCAAAGAGAGGAACAAAACACAACTTAATTAGCTAAAAGTGAAGAGACCAAACTCCAAAGAGGTTTATTTATAAATAAATCTATTTATTTGCTACAAGCCTACAAGTAAGTATAAATCATTTCCAAAATTCTCCCAATTATAAATGCGAGAATGGCGGGAGGTGGGGTCCACATCTGATCTTAAAAGGACGCCTATCTATCGATCATGCAAGCAGCCGTGCGACGGTGCGAGCAAGTGATCAACCGTTGGTGAGCAGTGCAGCACGAATCTTACAGAAGTTCCAACGGTTGGTTTTTGTACAGCGTGGTACGGCGCTCAGGATCTGAATTGTGAATTGTGATCACGCGCATGGAAAGAGGAGCACCTCCTCTGCTCCATTTATTTATTATATAACGAAATGGATGTATTTCTTTTGTTAAAGTTAGGTACAAATGCGGTTGCTACTTGCTAGCGTAGACAAACCCATTCATATCTTATATTTTTAATTTAAATTAAATATGTTACATGTTAGGTCCAGTAGTTTTGAAGTATCCTGCATGTGCTTCGGTTCTTTCTCTATGCATGTGATATAATTTAAAATGTATAAAGATAAGTTTTGAGTCATATCAATTTGTTAGCTAGTTTAGGAATGTTCGTATATTTCGAAAGTGTTCATTTCAAAAAAAAAATTAGCGGTTTAAAGAGAGAGCAACAAATCAAATCCATTGTTAAAAAGGAGACTGGAGGGGACAGAAATTCGAGGTGAAAAAGTGGAAAGCTAAAAAGAAGCCGAATCTCGTGTGTTTGTAACGATACCAACTTTTGTCACAGCGGGGGGTCTTTTTCGTCGACATATTTGGTCGTATTACCAGCTCTTTTTCAGATCATGTGTGGCCGACCAGTTCTCTCAATTATAAACTGCATTTTGTAACCGCTGAAAAATAAGGGGGAAAATCTAATTAAATCTCTCCGAATATTTCAAATTTAATTGTATATATATATATATCCTATATTAACGTCCATCAAAATTCAATTATAAAATTATATACACAGATATTGTCGTATAATTATATGATTTTTATCAAATAATTTTTTTTGCTAATTTTTCTTCAGCATAACAAAATTCCAAATTAATTCTAATAAAAATGAAAGGACATAAATAGAGGTGCTATCGGGTCGGGTAGGTTCCATATACTATTATATTGGACTCATATTCTAAAAGTGTTCGGATCCAAATTTCGATCCATATACTTATTAGTTTCAAATCAAGGTCGGTTCCGGATCTGGATACCTATCTACCCGTAGATTTTTCAGGTCCAGTTTTTCGGTTCTGGGTAGATAGATACTCATAACTTGTTTGTGGATTACTGAGTCCAGTTCAGATCCGAGACGGGTCTTGATTCGCAGCGGGTACATGTCGCAACTCACAAGTATTTAAGAAACTCTTTACATTTAAATATAATTACAATTTCTTAAACATCTCACATAATATATTATTATAATATAAATTAAAATCTGCTTCAAAATATTGAATGTGAGATAATTTTAGAAAGTAAAATATTGGATATGGTGATTTCATTCTATGATTCCAAAAATCCATGAATATAATATCAATACTAATTTGTTTCAATCAGCAAAGAAAGCAATAAATTTCAATAATATGTGCAGAAAGACAGATATATGATAGACAAAGAGATAAAAAAATTAATTAATTAGCTTCGAAAATTTATAGGCAAACGATGAATGTGACATTTGATTTCAATGATCTGCGTAAAAAGAACAATAAATGTCATTCAAAAAATTAAAAAATGCTACAAATTATTGTCTTTTCATAATTATTAATATATGTTTTATATTAAATAATTATAAAAAATAATATTATCATTTTATCGGATATTTATACGGGTATCGGGTCGGATTTGGTTATGGATCATATATTTAAATCAAACCTATATCCTATCCTATCCATTACAGTATCAGTCCGGTTCAGATCCGGATCAAATATTAAATTATTAGTTTTATAACTGTACCCATCATTTAACCGGTTATATTTTTTTTAAACCATACCTTATCCAAATTAATATGATCCGGATTGGTTCTGGATTGGATCCGGATAATAGGGTAAATGTAGCACCTCTAGACATAAATAAGGAGACTTCGGGGGATATTATATTTGACGATGTGACAAAAAAAATGTGTGTTTATATGTTAATTTTTATTAATATTGCTAACAAAATGTGGTTGACAGAATAATGAACACTTCTAAAAATCGAAAAATGAAAAGTGATCATTGTAAAAAAATATTCAAAACTTAGTTGACATTGGGTGCCAACGAGCTAACTCGTACAAGTCACGAGTGAGCTAATTTTAGGAGTTCGAACTGAAATTAAAGTTTGGAATCGTCAAGAGCTGGACCGAATTAGCTTGCGAGCTGGCTCGTTGGATTTGACTGGATCTTGTTTTAAGAATAAAATAAAATTTACAAACTTTTGGTTCGAGCTGTTTTTACAAATTGTACAAATAAGTTTTAAAAGAATGATTAAGTTTCAATATACAATATAAAATGCACACAAATTCATACAAATTCACACATTAATGCTTAAAGAGCTAGCTCGCAAACTAGCGAGCGAGCTAGGCCAAGCTCGATCCAGTAATAAACGAGCGAGTCAGCTGTGAGTCACGATCTAGCAATGAGTAGGGGGCTGTAAATGAGCTGGTTCGGGCCGAGTTGGGTCTTAGCGCAACTCGTTAATTCTGGACCGAGCTGTTAGCGAGCCAGCTCGTTAACAGCTCGCGATCTAAAATCTCAGCTCAAACCCATGACAAGCCAGACCGAGTCAGCTCGCGAGCTGGCGAGCTGGCTCACTGGGTTTGGTTGGACCTTATTTTAAGAAGAAAATAAATTTTACAAACCTTTTTGGACCGAGCTGAACCAAGCTTGACAGTATAAAATACACACAAATTTATACAAAATCACAAATTGATGCCTAGCCGAGCTAGACCCCAGCTCAAACTCGTTAATTTTGGCCTGAGCTGTTAGCGAGCCAGCTCGTTAATAGCTCGGTTCACTATCGAACGAGCTGTTACCGATCGAGCCAGATGTGAGTCATGAGCGAGCCACGAGCTACGAACTTTTTTGACAGCCCTAGCAACGAGTCACGAGCTTTTTTTGCCAGCCGTACAAGTATATAGAGATTTTTATACCATTTTTCTTATAACATATTATTCAAATATTTCTTAATTCACTGTACCAAATTGAATCATGACAAACAATTATGGTTACGATAAATATATTGGTGAGTTGCAATATTTTACAAAACACCACCTACATGTTCATATATTTGTGTTGATTTGGTATATATTTTTATTTTTGTAAATCGCACACAATACTGTTCTTGTTTATTAAGGCATAGAAAATCTGAAACAGTAGCTCCCCTCCAGTTCTCTCTTTTTCAACACAAACACACACTTCCCCATTCCCTCCTCATACTCAGTTACTCCCCCAGACCCCCACCACTTTCCCAACATCTCATTAAAGATTAAAGAGAAAGATAGTTTAAAACTACAATAATAGTGTACAGTAACCACTTTTAAGTTTCTCCGCAGCCCCAATTAATCCACGGTTAGTAGATTTGCACAGTTTAAAACTTGTGATATATAGTGATTTCCCTATAGGTTGAATCTACCTCTTGTTTCCTCTATCGCTTCTCTTTCTTCTGACTGCACGAAATTCCCAATAGTTGTTTGCTACAATGAATTACATATAAAAATTAAGGATATCGCATCTTTCTCAAATCCAAGAGAAAATGGAGGTTAGGGGAAGGAAGTATGGAGGCCGAACAAGCCCTGAGAGAACCAAGGTATGGATTGAACCACATTCAAAGAACCATGCGCAGTTGCAACAAGGGAAGAAGGTTCCTGTGGTGTACTACCTCTGCAGAAATCGACACTTAGAACACCCCCATTTCATGGAGGTGCCCCTTGCTTCGAGCGACGGTCTCTATTTGAGAGGTAATGTGGTTTGGAAATTTGTTGGGTTCAATTCTTACGTACGTTTGAATTGGCGAATTCTGATTTGTTTTTTTTTTTTTTTTTTTTTGTTTTGTTTTGATCTTAAGATGTGGTCAATAGGTTAAATGCTCTAAGAGGCAAAGGCATGGCGGCTATGTACTCTTGGTCTTGTAAAAGGTAGTCTACTAGTCTCTGACTTTCATAATTTTTATAATTGGAGTCGGGCATTGTTTTATATTCAAATTTAAGTTCATCTATACATGCAATTGTTTGCTTATATGTTTCATGCGTGCAACTAATTCTTGGTTTTTTAGGAGCTATAAAAATGGATTTGTATGGCATGACTTGTCAGAAGACGATTTGGTTTTACCTGCGCATGGCAATGAATATGTCTTAAAGGGTTCTGAGTTGTTGGATCAATCACCACCAGGTACTTGCTAAAATTAACAGAGAGAAAACATAATCGAATTTCAAATTAATGAAATGGGCAATGAAAATTGCCTTTTCCAAGAAAAAGAAAAGAAAACATAAGCAAAGAAACAAATACGCCATGCTAGCAGAATACTGCTACTTTAATCATCCCTGAACAAGTCTTAACAGAACTTTGGGCCCTTTTCTTAGAAAGAGGAAATTTGATTTGTGGTTGATAACTTTACTTTAGTATTAATCTCGCTTTATTATCATCTATTTTTTCAGAGCGGCCGAATAATATCTCCACCAACACAAAAAAGGAATGTCTGAAGAACCCTCAAATTGATTCGCCCAAATCAGGAGGGGCCCTTGAAGGGAGTTCTTCTTCCTCCTCCCCTGCACCTAGTAAAGAAGACAAAAAGATGCTGGTACGAGATGATGATCAGAGCCATATGGGCACCTGTCCCAGTACGCCCCATTCCCTCTCTTCAGCCAGCTCACCAAGCACAACAGAATACCGAGTTATCAAGCCGGTGGAGGCCCATGATGCATCGACTCAGACTGAAGAAAGAAGGAAACAAGTACCATCGATACCCATATCAGTATCGATACCAGGCCAGGTACGGTCTAAGAAACTATCTCCAGAGATTGTCAGAGACCCACCATCGCCTGCACCAAACCCTACTTATCCCAGCACTTCTTCCTCTGTGACTGGTTCAGCAACTGGTACGTCCGGCCGTATTGACACTCTGGAGTCTCTGATAAGAGCTGAGGCAAGTAAAAGGAATAATTTTAGGGTAGTAGAAGAAGAAGAGATATTTTCACCAGAAGATGAAAAATTAAAACCGGCAAATTTACTATTGCAACTTGTGACATGTGGGTCGCTATCAGTAAAGGATCACAAGGGGTTTGGGATAGTACCAACGTACCGGCCGAGGTTTACTCAAATAGGGTTTCCCTCACCGGTTTTTTCAACATTGAGGGATCTTGATCGGCTGTCAGAGAGCACAAGAGCCGTCGGATTAAGGGTTGAAGAGTCTGAGTACTTTAGTGGAAGCTTGGTTGAGGCGAAGAAGCATAAGGAGGACTTGACAGCAGGGTCTGGGCTGAGAAGGTCAACTTCTTTTGAAGATGAGAGGTAAGAAACACTTAAAAAAAATCTTGGGAGGTGCAGGAACTCAGAATTTGAAAATATATGGTGTCATTTGGCCAATTCATCATGCTTAAGCAGCATTGGGACCCTTGAATAACTTTAATTAAAGAAATAAATGATTAATTTGGGGTCAACAGACACAAAAAATTTGTTAGCTGGCGTGTACCTTGCCATAAGATACTGATATTTTAGACTATCACGCCTTGTTCACTTATTTATTACTGCTTATAGTAGTCAGATATTATCAAATTCTTCAGAATAAATGCTTTTTGTTGGCTATGTTTTCAATGGCCTGTATCTGACTGTCTTGTATAAAAAATTCATCACTACTTTTAAGTTTCAGTTAATGGATAGTTTAATGATTAGAATTAGGTTATAGTTTGGGGGGTCTTTACTGTCACTGGTACAGTGTATTGATTTCAGTTTTCTGATGGAGGTTTTTTATTTAAGTAGTAGGCTTGTAGTTTTTGTTCCAGCATGGAACTGCCCCTTTTTCATAAATAAAATACCAAAAGGGTACCTTGCTCTTTATATTTAGGAGCTACAAAACAACTCCCGACTTGAAAAGGGACACGAAGCATGCTCATGGATTGACAACCACAAAATGCCTACCACAAACAATCAAGATGATGTCAAGCAAGCAGCCCAGGGGCGAAAATATAAAATCACCTGCAGGGCTGGAGTGCAGCAAGTTGTCACCTCTGTGCTCTTCTAATGGAGCAAGTAAAAGGACAATGATTGATTCCTCATCTGTTGCGGGGTCCACATCAATGAGACTAGAATCTTTCAAGGCTGACAAAGAGAAAATTATCAAGATAGAAGAAAGTTGAGTTTTCTTATTATTTACCCCTGAAATTTTCTCTCTTTTGAACTTTTGGGTAGGTATCCTCCAATTTTTCATATAACCATGCTTGCAGTGTCAGGTTTAGTTACAATTCCAGCATGTGGTTGTACCTCACCAGTATCTTTAGATGTTATGCTACCCGTTCAATATGCTTTTGATTTGTGTTACTTTTTCACTTATTTTGGTCCTAGTTTAACACCATTAGGTCCAGTGTAGTAGAAGTATGAAGGAAATACTTTTTTGGACTGGCCGGTATAATGTAATTGGCATGGTGTTGGTCTATCATTTAAGAGTTGTATATCAGCTGTTGGTGGTAATAGTAATAACAAGGGCATCATGATTCTGGCAAGTGCAGAGGATGCACTTGCTAAAAAAAACTAATGTTTTGTTATCTTTTCTTGTATGTAATTGACATTCTTGTTGATTTTTAATACAGGCTTGCTTCTGGAGCTAAGGTTGTTATCCAATCTATAGGTACATGTGATGACAGTGATGGAAGTTGTGATTCGCTCTAATGAGCTAAGTTTAGTTCATGTTATTTTTTTCTTCTTTTTTTGTTTTGTCTCTTGACAAGGTGCAAGTAAATGTCAGTGTTTATTAAATTTAGGGATAGGTTATATTAACAACAATTTTATTTGACAACTGCAACAACCGACAAAATGCTTATCAAAATGAAATTTTTTATACTGTGAATATGATCTTTATACTTTTGATAGGCCGTGTATCAAATTTGGTGCAATATGAAAATTGATTGATCCTCTATCGAGCGATTTGAAAATTATCAATTAGTTTTATTGCTACTTGATCAATGACCAAACGGTTCTTTAAGTGCATCAAATTGATAGAACAGTCTCCCTAAACTATAAAGAACATATTCCCAATTTCAATATCAGTTGTTAAATAAGTTTGTTTGTCAGTATATTCCTTTTCATTTATTAAAGCCTGTAATTGCCAAAAGGTGGTTAGTGTATTATTGTCCATTCAATTGATAACTTAAATAGGTGCTAATTAGTAATTAGTAATTATATATGAACGTTCGCTCTCATGGAGATTCTTTCTTCTCTTAGCCTTAATTTTGTTATAATTAACTAAAGGTAGCCGAGGCAGTTCTTTCATTTGCATAACTTGTAATTAATTATTACTTTTGTGATAATAATATTGCAAAATTGAAACAAAATGGATGAAATCTATTAAATAACTATTATAGGTCTTTCTAGGAATTGTAGGATTCTCATCAGCTTAATATCCAGGGTATGATAATTCAGTGGCACAACGGCTAAGTAATTGAGCCACACAAGAAACTTCAAATTTAATAAAAAAAGAAGAAGAATAAATGCTACATTTTTTTAAATAAAGAAAAAGACAATTGTGTGTTAGTGTAATTCCTGAGAAAATTAAATGAGAGCAATCAATCAGAATCTATGCCTAATGGCTTTTCATCAAAAAAAAAAAAAGCAATCAGAATCTACACACTGGCACACTGCCATTGGATCAGAGGAGGTAGAGAATGATGGGAGTTAAACACATAAAGCTAGGTATTGCTTTTTAATTTATTAGAATTATTTCATAAAAACTTTTTACATGTGGTGGTGCTGGGAATTCGTATCCTCTGCATTAACTCAAAAGGGAATCTTTTGAATTAATAAATATCAACTGTCCGATTTGTTTTAAGATTCGTGCAAACTAGATCCGCACTAATATTGAAAAACCCCCTATGTCATAAGCAGGAGCCGGATTGGCTCCGTATAAAATCAAACAGTTGAGATTCATTAACTCAAAAGATTCTGTTTTGAGTTAATGCCGAGGATACGCGTTCGTGGTGCTGGTAGCGTGGTATTGATTATTAATTGTTTGCATCGTCATGTGGTGTTATGGCAAATAGTACGTTTGTGATGAACATTCACGGTTGCGCTTTTTGGGACAAACAGTTGATTACTGAGAAAGGGGGTCATCTTTGTCAGAAACTAATAACAGGAAGAACTGTTTTTCTGTTTAGGTACTTGTTGATAGTACTGTGTCTCTGGCTAATTTAATTTAATTTAATACAGCCAACATATACTTTTCGTGGCCACATGCGCTTGGCTGGCAATGGCATAATGGCATTAGTGCATTACCATATAGAGATGAGAGATCCATATGGATCCATGGTGCGTTGCTGTCCTTTATTTATTAATTATTATCATGTGGGCCTAAACTGGATGGGTCCCTATGGATCAACTCAACTATTGGACTATTGGACCCTATCCCTATGGCAAGTTGGCAACAAAATATAGAAAAAAAGATGTTGGTGCTAGATCGTGTCAGCTTACGTGGCTGATTACAAATCTATGAAACAGATAGATTGTAATTGTAAGCAGTGGGCCGACAGTCTATACAGAAAGTATGAAATATATTCTGCGACCCAAAAATGGATGGATTCCTAAAGAGTAGAGTCAAGGGGCATATTGGGAAGAGCCTTTAAAAAGCTTGAAGCCCAAATAATTCCATGGGCTATCAGAGTTCACATGATACCACGAGAGGCTCGCAGAATTCGGGCCACTAAAGTTATCAATGGCCCACAAATCAAAGGAAGCTTTCCGCATCTAAAAGCAGATGGAACCGAACCCTATGAAAGATTGAGGAGATTTAACAACCCCCTTAAAAATCCACAAGACTGCACGTATAATCATGATAAGCACATTGTCATCCTTCATAGGAATACAAGTATCTATATTCCACACTTCTTCCAAGCTAATACAATTATAAACAAAATTATTATATGTGGCTATCCACTGCCATATCTGAAGTATCAAAGGACAACGAACATTCGTTGTATGTTAGAGTGAATTTTAAAAAATCTCTCGTACATTACATGAGATTCTGATCGAGCTGGTTCCAATTCTACATCAAACGGCGAGGTAAATCAGGCAATGCAGAGGATCCGGACTCCATAATGACTTGCATCCAAGGTTTAAAATGATAGTTCCCGTTTTATTGCTGCGAGTTTTTGGAAAATAATAATCTATTGCAAAATATAGTGGTAGTTATTACGAAAGTCGTACAATATAACAATATTTGTTTAATGTATATTTTGAGATGATTTTTTTAAAAAGTAATTTTTAACATGATGACCGCATAAATCTGCATTGAAAAAATTATGATAGATTGCATTCCACTATGTATTAATTTTACACATAACTAAGAATAAGAATCAGTCTTGAATCAGTCTTTAATTTAGTAGCAAAGATATGTTTTATGATATGAGAGAACATGTTTGGATTGATTATTTTTTAAAAAGTAATTTTCAATATGATGACAATATAAATTTTGTATTGAAAAAACTATGGTAGATTGTGTTCCACTATATATTAATTTCAGTCATAATTAAAATTCAGTTTTGGATTTAGTGACAAAGCTAGTTTATACTTGCTGCCTTTTCCTTGTCCTTCTCGGTTTCTCTTGATTCATCGGTGCCTAGCTAAGCTGAAGACCGATGTGAGAGGAGCACAAGAGGCAAATAAAAGTGAAAGTGATACGCCGAGCTGGAGGTAGAGGAGGGTGGAGAAATCAGAGAGCTCGGACGGGAAGAGTGTGAGGAGATTGTCTGCCATTAGATTGATATTGTAGGCAAAGCTGGCTGTACGTAGAGGTAGTCGATGACTCGATGTGATGGAGTAGGGACGATGGAAGTGATGCTGGAAAAATTAGAGATTTTGACTTTCAGTTATAATGACACTTTAACTAGTAATGAGAGTTAAAAGTCGTTAGGAAGATAGATACTAGACGGGATATAGAGATGAAGAATTCGAAGGCGGGATAGTTTTGCATCATTCAATGCGCCTTCTGCTGCCACTCTTGGGTCACAAACCCTTTTCTAGCTTCGAAAATCTTATTATTACGTTCCTTCCATAGAATATTACATGCAGATATGAAAACAAACTATTTAAAACTCTGATCTTGGATAATATATATGCACTGCTATGCAATCTTAATTCGTCCCAAATGCTGACAATCAAACTTGAAACAATGACATTAAAAAAACTATAATAAACTGGACAACGCCTTGCCCATTCAGAATTTATATATATATTGTTAACGATGGTCTTGATTGTTGATTAATTTTCCAAATTATTGGATTTAATTTGAAGTCAAAACTGTCACATATGTCGTACACAGAATAATTGTTAGTTGCGAGTAGCTGTCATTATATAGTTGGCCGCTAGCTCTTTGAATATTAATTGGTTGTATAATATAAAATATATATATATATATATATATATATATATATATATATATATATATAAACTGTAAATAATGATGTTATTTATTGGAATGTCAATTTAGTCTACAAAACCGGTTAGTCAGTCACTTTCCAATTAATCGATAACGCAATTAGCATAATAATCACAACATTCTTATAAACTATATGCTATTACATATATTCTATTAGAGCAGGTATATAAATTATCTTAAAATTAACTATGGTTATTTATACTAAATTAATAAGAATGTTAAATTGTCTAGAAAAAAATTGTCTAAAAAATTTAATTAATGGGTCACAAATTTGACTGAGTATTAATTAATCCGTCTGTATCTAACATTTGGTTTAGTAAGCATGTAAATCAAATTTCACTTAAATTGAATTTGAAAAGACAAAGAGACATGCGTTTATGCTAAAAAAAAAATACACGTTCCAAAATGCGAAGTCTATTTAGTAGAACTTGATTGGAATAAAATTGTACGAAAGGGCTATCCTTTTACGAAAAAAAATCATCCTTTTATATATCAATAAAACAAAATTTGACAATAAGAACCAACATCAAATTAAATTCCTCCAGCAATTTATTTTTCAAAATAGAAATTCGTGCAATGATATTGTGGGATTTAAGCTGAACAAGTGGGCTATCGTAATCGTTTTTTCTTGTCGTTTTAATTTCTGGGCTAACGAATAAAGATCGAGCTTTGTCATAATAGAGTTTTTGAAGAGAAGAATAGGAGTCAAGCCCCTATTTACTTAATTGATTGAAAAGAAAAGGTTTGGTCTTTATGAAGGACCAATTACAAAGCATGCATTTAGAGGAAATAAAAATAATTAGAAATGGAAATTCATTTTCAGGTTCATAAAAGAAAAGGAGGTCCAATCCAAATCCATGACGGTGTCAATTTCAATGTTTTATGTTATCTTCATACAGTAGCATACCAATAGTAGAGGGTCGGAGGCAGCTAGGCATTCCAAGACATTTGCATAAGCTGCTACTGACTATCAATTTATATTCTTCTATGAAAAAGACAAACCTGATGCGAAGCCAGGTACCCTTCACCTAGGCATTCAAACCGGTACCAAAACCAAAAAATGTTCATACCAGAAAATCAGATTCTGCATATCTGATCTTAATTAGAACCAGTTTACTAGGAAATCAAGCTTCATTTGCCTCTCTGATTCAGATGGACAACCTCCTGATCATGACTTCCAAAAAATACATGGAGAAGAAAGTACGGCTACAAATACCATTTCAAAATTATATATCGAACCAGAAAATAAAAAACATTGTCTTTGTCACTAGATCAAAAACTGATTCTCATATACCTTATGTTGTTATATGATGATCCTCCTTATCAAATGGTTCAGGTTGGTTTAGAAAATATAAGAGCATGCAGACATGTCTCCTATTTTGTATATACATGATATGATCCTAAGCTCCGTATTTTATTTGGGGAGAATTTTAAGTGTACCCCTTAAAAATTTCATTTTTGCCTCTAAATTTAAAATTACATAGTTCTCTCTTCAAACTTCAAAAACTCACAAATTTATCTATTTTATTGTCTTTTATATTAAAATTCATTCTAAATTTATAAAATACTCAATTTATCCTTTATCGAAAGCATATAAATCTCATCGGACTCAAATTTGAATATGAATGGTTCATCTACTGTTTGGATTGCTTTTAGATTTGTGCACACAAGATTAGTACGAATCTTGATGCAAAAATTGCACGCTTATTGAAGCGACATGCACATATCTTAATGCGATACGCATTGATCAGAATTGCTTTAAGATTCTTACACGTTAGATCATTACAAATATTGAAGCGATGCGCACGAATAGGACGGTAGAATAACCCTTCAGATTCAAATTTGAGTATGATTTGATTTATATGCTTTTAACAAAGGGTAGAATGGGTATTTTACAATTTTAGAATGAGTTTTAATATAAAAAGCAATAAAATGGATAAATTTGTGAGATTTTAAAGTTTAGAGGGGGGACTACGTAATTTTAAAGTTTTTGAGGGGTATACTTGAAATTTCCCCTTTTAGTTTTGTATGTATTTATTGTAATGAATACAAATTTATTGTGGGTATGCAACAAAAGTAAATATCAGGAAAAAAAAAAAGGTAAAAGAAATCTTCCATCTCCCTGTTTCTTGTTCAAATTAAAGCTTACATCCAAATAAAATAAAAAGATGCAACCAAAAGCAAACCATAGACAAACATTTCATCAAACTAACAAATACATACCCCTCCCTCCCGTTGTCAACCATACTACTAGAGTACTAGTTAAGATCAAGCCTATATATTCTATCTGCTCACAAAGGTCACACAACGTTTATGCATTTTTTGTTTTTCTCCACACCATGCAGCACACAAAAGGAAAAGCAAAAGCAAAAGCAAATGTAAAATTAAATAAGTGCATGCAAAAGGGGATTGATTAATGGAAATTATCCATGCATGGATATATCAGACATTCTCAGCTGACGTCGAAGATGGAAGTAGCGGTTGGTTAAGAGAAGAGGCCTTGAAGGAGGAGGCTACACCTACACTGCTAATTTGTCGGTACTGTCCTTCATGCTCACATGTTGAAGAAACCAATGCAGCAGCCTCCTTTGCAGCAAATGCTCTTTCCGCGCTTTTGCCCCACAAAACCAGGTATAGTCCCATTATGATCAGTGCTGCACCAATTATCCTGCACGTACGCGCGTATATATATCATCGATACTTGTTAATTATATATAGACTACTACTGTATGTAGACATGCATATATGCATGTACAAATTAATTAGCAAATTAAATACATACGTACCCTCCAAGGTAGAACTTCTCGCCAAGAGTAAGGGAAGCCATGATGGCCACAACAAGTGTCTGGACTGGCTGATACACGGCCACGAAAACGGGACCCCCTCTGTCAATGCACCAGATTTGAACTGCGAAAGCTACTCCAGATGCGATGAAACCCTGCATATATGTAATTCGATCATTGTTCAGTCCCCAATATTTAAGTACATCATCATGTCATGTAATTAATTAATTGACCTTAATTATTAATTACTATTTTAATACTAGCTTTTCAATTGTCAATAATTAATGTTTAAATTAATTACAAGTGTTATATACGTTTCTTTGTTTTAGAACGGCCATTTAATATTGGTTTACTTTAAGAAACTTCAAATAATCACATATACCTTCTAAAACAAGAAATACTTTTTATATGCACTCCCTTCCAATTTTCTTTAAAGATCGAGCTCAACCTTGCTTACTGCTGCTTCTATATATAGAGGTTTTAATTAGAAATTATAAGTTTGAGTCTTTCATTTTTAATTTTTTTCTCTTTATTGTGTCCATACGACTTGTACAAGTTTATATGCCTAATAATTTTTATTTCCAGATTTTCATTATTTTTTTTTTGTTTTAACACACTTTTGCTGACCAAATTATGATGTCTTTCTCCTATAAAAAGTTTAGCAACCCCGAACCTGAATCATGGTAGACATAATGAGTTTACTAGTGGGTTGATGTATATGTATCCCCTGATCATGAGTAGCATAAAGACATGAAAATATAATATCGTGGAGCATGACACTATTGGAAAGTACTTAGCATCACCTTCAATTTTTTACTCGAAAAATAATTTTGTATTAAAAAAATGAATAAGGTTTCAGATAAAGTTGGGAGAAAGCATGCATCAAAGGCTTCTTCTATCCAATTATGTCTACCACTAGTTTAGCTTTAGTGCTCTTTGAGTCTATTTAATCTCTAAGAAAGCTATAAGATAAGCCCATGGTTAACTTTATCACTTTATCCATTTAATAATCTATGCCAGTATTGAAATGAAATAATTCAATTAGATCTGTCATTGACATTTATTGTTCGTATCCTATATATTAAAACCATAAATTCAAGTACAGAGCAATACTCTTCTGTAGAACTGGAAAAGTTTAGATTTTAATTCTCACTCAACCAATACTCGTATTTTCAAATATTTTGATAAAAAGACATACCGAGAATTTGTTTAATTGCAATGGAGCGAGATAGAACAATAATTCAAATGAATTCGACCTCTATTTGAAAATTAATTTTCTACAAGCTAAATATATTATTAGCTAACTTACTAACAGCCAGTGGCAGAAGGCTATTCCACTATTAAATTCTTAATGACTGATATAATTTTATATGGAAATTTAGAGAATTCTTGTTTTTAAAAGACGGGACTGATTTGCTAATTTTGACATGTATTAGCAATATTAGTATTTAGCCTTGCTGACAGTACGTGCTTATTTGTGATACTTCATACACACCAAACCACCTATAAGATATTGTAATTGATTAACTAATTTAAGAGAATCTAGTATAGAAAAGAAAGCATGTAGTGGAGTAGTGGACTACGTGCATAGGTGTCTTATTCTAAGAACTTATTTTCATATAAACTGGAATTAGAACAATATATATAGAGTACACAGTTGAGTATCTAATACTTATTCGAGTAGGATATAATTAAAATTAAGTTGTTTCAATTAAATTTGATTAAGTCAGTTAAGTAATTTACAGGTCACATGTCTACCATTAATTATGATTGCCCTACTCCTTGATCTTAATAAATTATAGGTTTAATTTACACATCCAGCCATCCAGGTTGGTTTTAGCTCAGATTGTACGCACTTAGGTAATACTAGCCTTTAGGTTCTACAATTATGTAGTTTGTTGCCTTAATGGGGTTCCTAAAGCTTTTATTGTGGTCCTATATATATACAGCAATGTTTTTAAAACAGTAAATCAGGAGTTTAACAGACATAAATATTCTTGTACTTGTCTCCACTAGCTTCCTGCAACTAATTAAAGTTACTGTGACAGAACAACATTTCTCCCGGCATGCAAATTAAAACAACTAATTCATTTATTAAAAAGGGACAATTAAATAAACAAGAAATTAATTAATTAATTAATTAGAATTACCGCATAAAGGATGGTGAAGACTTCGGAACCAGAGTGAAAAGCCCAAGCATCAGCATCTCTCTCAATGAAAGCCGCTATGATCAGGAACTGTATCACGCCAAAGAAGCAAGTGTACGATGTAACTGACAACCTGGCGGGGTACTTCTTCAGCACGGGTGCCTGAAGCACGAGCCAGCCGGACCAAGATAAGCAGTGCCCAATCAAGTATATGCAACCAAGGGTCCAATTCTTGCCATTCGAGTCATTTACCCAGAGCACCGTTGTGTCCTGTGCGAATGAGCTTGCTGCCGCCGTGCCGTTAAGAGTTGAAGGGGCGAATATGGTGGGACCTTTGTATAGGGTTATGACTGATGCACCCGCAACACATGCAAGTGTGCCGAGAATTTTTGCAATGCCGTCTTTACGGTCGATGCGTACCTTCTCTATCCTGTAATGGTCTACTAATTAGGAAAATATATAATATCCGATTGATGGTTTGAATAATTAGTTCGGTACGTAGGATATGTCGATCGATAACTTGTTGATTGATAGAGAAAAGGAGAAATTAATATATGTAAATGAAATTGTACGTACCTCAATGCTGCAGCCATAGCAAAGGTGATGGCTGGTACTGAGTTCTGAATGGCCGATGCGAAGGTTGGAGAAGTATTATCCAGTCCAAGCAGATAAAAACCTTGGTTGGCGGTTATGCTATTCGATCCCATGTTAAAATTGAATATATATAGCTCATACATATGAGAACTTGTAATTAATATATATGAAAACTATATTTGCACATTATATATGTTAATTTCAAAAGTACTAAAGCATTAATTATTAGATGATCTTACCCGCAGAGAGCAAGTAGAAAAAATTGCACGACAAAGCTGAGGGTCAGTGTCGGTCTGTCCTTCCTACAAAAAAGGAACCCAACAAATTAATTAGCATCATTCGTTTATATTTTCTAATAATTAATTATATACTATACCTTAAGTTAACTATATATCTTCGTATAGCTTAGCTAGCTAGCTAGTAAGTTGAATTGTACATCACCATCAAACAAAACAAATCACATCATAGCTAGAAAAATTGCTATATATGTACGTAGTTGTTTCATTTGTATTCATTATTAATTTATAGAAAATTAAATTAAAATGGTGTGATATATATATACTTTTCAAGGAAGTATGCGAAGGGCACGAGCAGTATGAGGGCAATGATGTTGCGGTAGACGGGAAAGACGACCTTACTTATACCCATATTGAGGGCCAAACGGGAAACGACATGGAATCCGGCATAGCCGAACTGAAGTGCCAGCATGGCGACATGTAGCTGCACCTTCTCGGGCATGCCGCATACCACCCTGGGATCCACATCAGCCATTATATATATATATATATATATGTATGTATATATATATTTCACAGGCAGAGCTAGTTAGTGTACTCTCTCTAGATCTGCTTAATTTTGTGTGTGCTTAAGCTTGGAGGTTCAGACTTCAGAGAGTGGAGAGAGGAGTGAATTAAAGGATGAAGAGAAGAGGAGGTGGTGGAGGGGTCTAAATATGGAGAGGTGAGACTTGAGACTTGAGAGAGAGAGACTGAGTTTGTGCGTGCGTTGTCCCCACAGGCCACAGGGCACAGGCAATTGGATATTTAATATAAAAAATAAAAATAAAAAGGTGTCATCTCAACGCTAGTGTTGATGTTTTCTTCTTGTCGCCCACATTCTCTCTCTATAACAGGCTTCACACATATGACATATATATATGTGTGTGCTTTGGGCGCATCAGGAACAATAAATAATACAGAATTTTTCTGTGCTTTCGATTTAATTTGACAAGTATTTAATATGGACCTATATTGTTGATTGATTTTGCCTAATGTTGTCTGTTTACTGACCATGGGGTTAGGTTCGCTCGGTGGATTTTTATTTACCTGCGGTGAATTTTCTCATGTGTTTGATTTTTAAGTTATGAGCATTTCAAAATTAATTACGACTTTGAAGATTTAAATCTTGACTGAAGGCATGTTTGGTAGAAAAAAACAATATCAACTCTGTGAAGAAAGTTTGTTTCACACAAACAATCAATGGATTCCGAGACCGAGGACGTTTGCACTAGGACAAGTAGATTCTTTATGTTTCCATTATACCATTAAATGGAAATCCTTGGCAATTCCCATTCAATTTTGATTTGTTTAATGCGTCTTAGCAGTCAATTTAGAATATTTTAACCAAATATATAATAGTATTATGAAAATTGAGATGCCTTTCTGGTGGATTAATTTCTTTGACATGAGAATATAACAAGCTTTATTTTTTGAAATGCAAGTAGAATTTGATTTGGCTCCTTGTTTTAGAATCCATATCTTATGAGGTAACATAATATTTGAGTTTGGATTATACTGTCTTATCAGAATTTGATTCAATCGAGTCTGAGATAGAATGTACGGAGTCCCTTTAATATTAGTGCTAAAGCAAATTGGATGATCCAATCCAAACTTATTTATGTTACCTCAGATGATCATATGTATATGAATTTTGTGTTCATAGCTGCCGATATAGCATTATCATTTTTTAGCAATATAGTGAATTTTACAATAAAGATAAAATAATAATATATCAAGACATTTCAATGTTAGAAAAGTACTATAAGATTTAAGGTTTATTATTTAGAACAAACTATTTTCTTAGTTCATCATTCAGCAAATATGATGTTTTATTAAACAAATAGACAATTAAATTTCTTCATCTACCTGAAAATAATAATTATACCCGATATTGTGGTCTGATTCAATGGTTGAAAAAATGATAATTTGTTTGATTGTAATAAATATAAAAAAAATTATATGATTTTGTGATTTATGTAATTGCACATTAATTTTTAGTGTAATTTGAGAATCTTTTGAACATTGATTTTTTTTATCACTTGATAGATAATCAATGGTTTTCAAATTGAAATATAATTTATACGCAATATATTTAAATCATACAGAAATGAATTTTCCCTTTATTAACGAGAAGGGCTCAAATGCCCCATTGATTATGTGCTTCAATTATGTCTTGCATTTTTCTGTGTTTCTAAAGTCTAAACAGTCGATTCGAACCGCTCAGCATGATCTCCATTTTGAAACCGAATTATATAATTTTTAGAAAAAAATTACTATTTTTTTAGATAAGGACAAAATCATTGATTTTCTGAAAATTCTGGACCATCCGAAAACAATAATTTTGTACCTATCTAAAAAAATAGTAAAAAATTTCAAAAAACATAAAATTTGATCTCCCAGCACATTTTAATATGAAGATCGTTTTAAGCGGTTCAAAGATATTGTTGAAACTTTAAAAATAGAGATAAAAATATGGAAGCATAATTACATGAAATCAATGGAGCATTTGAGCTCTCTTTCTTAACCATGTGAGACAGCTTGTCATTGTTGTCAGAGATTAGTTATCAATATACTATTTTTTTTTCTAATTTTTTTTTTCATATTTAGTTGATTATTTGGATTTTATAATTTTATAAAATAATAGTTAAAATAAGTAAATAACTACATATTGTATGAACCGATACGTCTGCAATAGTGCCGTATGGAAAATGCTTGACCACGCGCGCTATGAGTTCGCTATTCACTATTTGAACCTTTAATTTTGATAGTGAAATAAATTGAAAGAGTAAGAATATAATTATTGCTCTCATGTAACTCTATTTGAATTAGCTTCACTTGTAATTCTCTTATCAAACATGGCTATAACATAATAATTATCTTCCCATTCCCTTATTTTGAGATTTGAGATATTTTCTTAATTTTCTTCTTTATCTCACTTTTAAAAATAAGCCTTGTGGGTTACCAACTTGAGAATTTATCAGTATTAATTCTGTATGAGCATGTTTTGCAACATTTTTCTTTTGACATAAGCTCGTAGGCACGCACTCTCTCTAAATTCTACTAGCTATGATCGAACCTAAAAATCCTCATATGAGGGCATATGACTCGGCCTGTGTTACACAATGCTTGACAAAAATAGTAAAAATGATAAGAACGGCTATAAATATTATCTCTCCCCTTCTTTTTCACAATTAATTTTTTTGTTTTTGCCAATTGTATTATTCTAGCATTATTTTGGATAAAAACTTTGTATTTGACATTTTTTCTGCATAAGAATATTGCTATTTTAAAAAAAAAAAATACTAGAATAGAGAGTTGTCTAATAATCCTCATATCTTTATTTTGTTTTCCTTCTTTTGAATAAGAAATTTATTGATTTTTTCTGGTTAGTACAAACCTCATTATGACATTTCCACACAGCAATGAATCAATACCAAGAAGTGGGGAAAAGTGAAAGGTATATACTATGAAATGATGAAAAGTATTCAGGTGGAATTCCCTTTATTCTGGTATGACAAGACAACCCCAAGAGCACTAGTTATGAAGTAAGGTGGAATTTTTTTTATAAATCATAATTAAAAAAAAAGAATTTTATGAAATTAATATGATTATATTTTTTTTAACAAAAACCATAAAAACTGAAATATCATTTCGGTTCGAAGTTTTATTTTTTTTCGGATCGAAATGGCAATTCAGCCCGAGATGATTTCACAACTTTTCAGAAAAATATGTGTAGCCTTCGGTGTAACACCCATATCCTTCGGTCCAATGTTTTTTTAGCGCGGACCAAAATGACATTTCAGTCCGAACTATTTTTTTTTAGAGTTTGCTTATAAATTGTTTAGAAATGTCAGAAAAACAAGTTTGCTTAGAAAGGAGAAGTGAGAGAAGAGGTTGTTTTGGATTTAAAATAAAAAAAAATAGTGGGATTGAAATGACATTTCGGTCTAGAGAGATTTTCGGATTTTCTATGGCCGCTGGTATGAAAACCTGCAAAGCTATTTTGGGCTGAATTGCCATTTCGGTTTAAAAAAAAAATTGGATCGAAATGACATTTTATGGTCTTTGTAAAAAAAAATGTTGGTTTCATAATTTTTTTTAAATTATGGTTTATAAAAATCAGTAATGTGAGTTTGTGACACATTTATATTTTGAAATTCTTGAATTTTTTTTTATTAATTACATTTGGAGAGACACCACTAACTGCTAAGTCATAACAATTGATTCAGCAAGCGACGAGTGTATTGATAAGAAATTATTTGAGAGTGGAATCTTATCTTGAGGTCAATTTTGTTTATACCGACGGCCTCAACTTGATCTCAGACATGACATGCGGTAAAGATATTGACAGAGCAGTTTTTGTTTCATATATAAAATGTATGCACTATATATGGACAATAAATCAAAACAATATTGCATATGAGATATGACTCGTGCGCATGAAGTAAGAAACTGCTCTGTTAGTATATATCTTCACCCCGATTCATGAGTCATGACATGTAGGGATTCGATGTCTATCGAACAACTCATTCAATAGATGTTTATGTTATTTGATTAATGGTTTTGAGCATTTAATTATAACTCCATATCTAACAAACTCGTTATTAATTATTTGAGAGCCCTTCAGGCAGTTCTTGCCAACTTCAAAGCGAAAACAAACAGGGAAAAAAAAACAGAGAGAATGAAGAAAAAAAAAATGTAAGAGGAGAGGACGTTGAAATCTAATTAATATGAATTTTTTTTTTTGACATATATATATAACAACGGTCACCAAACCAACCTCAAACAAGGGAAATGTTCTCCTTGCTTGTTGATGAATTGTTCTTGATTTTTTATTATTAATAATTAAAAAAAAATGTTTATTGTTCTTGAGGGTATCTCAAAAATGAAAAATCTGCTAATTATTAGGGGCAGTTAAAAGATTTATTTTAATACCGACATTTCACTGTTCTATTGGAATAAGATGTAAGCATATATATACATAGAGAGAGGTTGGCTAAGCTCAAAACGTTTGTTCCTAGCCTCAGGAACAAACGATTCGGTTTTCCGATTTTCAAAGTCCAAACGGTCGATCCAAACCGACAGATATTTAATCTATATTAAAATGTGCTTGGAGACCAAATTTTACATTTTTTTGAATTTTTTTACTATTTATTGAGATGGTTTGAAAATCGCTGTTTTTTAATGGTGCAGAATTTTAATAAAAACAGAGATTTTCAAACCATCTTAATAAATAGTAAACAAATTCCAAAAAATGTAAAATTTGGTCTCCAAGCACATTTTAATATACATTAAACATCTGTCGGTTTGGATCGACCGTTTGGACTTTGAAAACCAGAGAACCGAATCGTTTGTTCTTGAGGCTAGGAACAAACGTTTTGAGCTTAGCCAACCTCTATATGTATATATGGAGAGGGGGGTGTCTGATGCCCATCGGACCAGAGTCTGTTCGATGAGTGGTTTCTACCGTCCGATTCACTTCAAGTTCTGTGCGCATCACAGTAATATCCGTGCGCATAAATCTTGAAGTAGATCGGACGGTAGAAACCACCCATCAAACGGACTCTGGTCCGATGGGCATCGGCAACCCCCCCTCTCCCATATATATATGAGGAGGGATCCACTTACACTATTTTTTGTAGCACAAAATTACACCCTACATATTTAAAGTTGAAACAGTCGATTCAAACCATTCAACATGTTGGATATATTAAAATATGCTTGCATATCAAATTTTATATTTGTTTTTTATTTTTTTTACTATTTATTAAGATGTGTACAAAACTTCAATAGTCTGAAAACAACGATTTTGTATAATACTTAAATAATAGTAAACAAATTAAAAAATATATAAAATTTGGTCTCCAAGCACATTTTAATATGGATGTCATGTTGAACGGTTTCAATCAACTGTTTGGACTTTGAAAATTTTGAAAATGGATGATATAATTTTGTATCACCAAAAATGGTGTAAGTGGATCCCTCATACATGATACATCACTTAGCAACTTAACATTTTGTAATTTGTATTGAGTAATGGAGTATTATATGTACACAGAAGAAATGGATTATTTATTTATCAGTGCGCTTAAATATGTACATTAAAAAATTAAAAAGGTTGGTCCCACAGGGAAAGGGGCTAAAATATGGTCAGGTAACCTAAATCAAAAGTGAAAAAAACTCTGGATCTTCATAATTACACAGTAACAGGTTTTGCACTTTGTAGCCTTTTCCTTTTGCTAATGAAAAAAATATATATATATTCAATGAAGTACAGGGCTTTAATCTTTGTATCGCTTTGAGTTGCATAAATCAAATCAAATCAAATTTAATGGGAGTGCTTTCGGCTAAGGGAAAACCAGGTTATAATGCTTCCACTAAACATCCACTTGGTTAAAAGACAAATTCCAGTGATATTTCTCTCCAGTTCTCCATTGAATGGAGAGGTTCTAACTTCTAAATCCATATACCATAAAAATAAATACTCAGCATTCTTAAACAAGTTCCCCTACGTAATTAATATATATGACCATATATACGTACGTCAGGTAGATGCAGTTTAATAAAATAGTTTACTACATTTAATATTAAAGTTAGTCTACATATTAATTTTCTAATTTAATTAAATGAAATAGTTTATTTTTTTAGATTATTTTACATTTTCAATTGACATTAATTATCAATTTTGTAAATATTCATTTATGCACTGACAATGTTAAAGGTATCATGTAAGAAGAAAAATGGTTTTGTGCGCATATAAATGAGGTATTTATTTAGGGATACTTTTTCTTTCTTATTTTTTTCCATTTTGATGGAATTTTCTTTTACTTTTTATGAGCATAAACTATGCATATTGCAGAAACGTTCATATTTCAGATGTCGAAATAAAATCTCATGCTCCCTGAACAAGAAAAACCTTTACATTTTGAGATGTCTTGACTCGGTACACAATGTAAGATCGAAACAAGACACGGAAGATCAAAGACTTCATGAAATGGGCCTATTGGGCATGTTCAGGTGCTGGGCCAGCTGCCTCCCTGGCCCCGGCTTTAAGGGACGCCTTGTTCTCCAAATTGGGGGCAAAGTGCAAACCATCATTTTAATATTTTATCATCTGATCATCTCCAAATCTCCTCCTCCTTAAATTATATACGGTGGCATTCGCACTACGCTCTAAGGTTTTCTTGCATCTTTGGGATCTAATCTGGTACTTGTCGGTCAGGAACTTATCTTGGCCGTTGATCTGCATTGGAGTATATTCTCAGCGTAAATCTAGAGGTAGATCAAGGGTTTCTGCGACGATCAAGTATAGAAAGCGATATGGAGTATGGATTTTTTTTTTTTCTTGCACCTACCACTATTGCTTCTTATGTCAGCCCAATCATCTCCAACTTTCACATATTATAAAATAAAAAAGAAAAAGGAAAAAGATTTGGATATGACATCTACGAGATAGTTGCTGGTTTCCTTTTTAATCAGACATGGCTAAATACTTTATTTAAACAAAAAAAATTTAATCATATAATCATGTTTTGGCAATGTGTAGATTTAGATAGTTCTTATAAGCCCTCGAAAGATATATAGGCGATTATTTTTTAACGCTGTATTAAATATGTTTAAAGGATCCGAGAAATATTAGTTCTTGGTATTTGCTTGTTTCTGCTGGATCCAGCTCCTCCCAGGTACCGTAGAGGATAGAGCTCATTTTACAGTTTGAGATTTAACCTCAATCAGTTTGGGATTCGAGCTTGCTCTAGAGGACTTTGAGATTTTTGCCAAGTTAAAATGAACAATTTGGATCTCGTAGGATCTCGTATGTTACCCCAGTACTCCACCTAGGATCTCGTACCCGTATTGGGTGTGTATCGGATACTGATATGTGTTCAATACTCCAACTGGTGTATAGGCTTACATGACGTATTCTTAATCTCTTTATACGGTCTTCAATATGGATATTCATGTCTCTCTCTCTCTCTCTATATATATAAATAATTACGGAGATATTGCAAATCTATATTTCTTCAAATGTCAACCCTTATTATTAATGATATTTTATTTAGAAAATATTATTAATGTATTTTGGACGAATTATTTGTATTTTCGGTTCACGCATGAAACGAAGGTAGCGCGCGAAAGTATGGACCAGCTTAGCAAGAAGTGTGTGAAAATTTAATAGCATCATCAGTTGCTGATTCAGAAGGTATATAACAGAGGCCAGAGCCTCTCAATTTAAATGTAATAAATATGTAATAGTTCTGGGCTCGGCTGATCTTAACCGTATACTTTTGAATTAAGTGATGTTAATCGGGTCTGGGTAAATTTTAACCGTATACTTTAATTTTGCCTATATCGAAGACTGGTTCTGATTTCTTATATTAGTGACTGAATTTTTGGTCTCAATTCTCTCTCTTCCAAATGTAAATTTTAGAGTTTAATGCAATGATCGGTCAATTAGGGTGAATTTAAATGTAAGAAGCTTGACACTGAATTCTCTTTTTTATTCTTAATTTTGAAGTTTTTTAATTAATTAACAATCTTCCTCTCTAATCTCAATTCTTCTAGAATTGAGATGAGAGCCTAAATTCCTACATCAATTAATTCCTGTCTAAAAACAGACTTAATTTGACCCTTGGCCCTGAGCAGCAGTAAACAAAGAATACCAAACAGCTCTTTTCCAGATTGGTAAAATATCTTATTCTACCCCATAATGTCCCTACTGTGTCCCTAGAAAATGATACCCACCACCAACCTCCTGACAAACATTCCATCTGTATTTCTCCATTGCTGGGCCTTGTATTGTATAAGCTTTTGTTTCCCCTTGTGCTCTGCTTCTTTGTCCAAACTGTAGGTTGAACTGTTGGTATCTTCTCCTGTCAAAAGCTGCTGTGACCACATGAGAAGGAGAAGCCAAATCAAAACCGAACCAAACCAAACCATTTGATTGTTGCAAAGGCTTCACATGTCACGGTTGCCTAGCTAATGACCCGTTGCTATTTTCCTAAGCAATAAAGAGGTGTTTATTAGTGTAAACTTTATTCAAATTTGTATGAAATTATCTGGGCATCCGTACTTTATACTCTAATTGGTTAGGTTTCCTTGGACCACTGGTCCCAGGTATTGGATCCTCTGTGACAGTAATATCAAGCAATTCATGTAGTTGAGTGGTTGGATACATAGTGACAAATCAAAAGTTCGGTTTCAGTTCGGCGGGTTCAAAAATTCGTGATTCGGGTATAATTTGGAAATGATTCGGTACAACAAGAAAGCAAAAAAAAATTCCAAAAAAACTCCTCAAAAATAGAAAGAAAAAAAATGGCATTTTTTCGTGTTTTTGTCACGAATAATTCTCCAATTCGCGTTTTATTAGGAATTCAGTTTGGATATATATATATAAAAAAAAAAAATTTCATCGTGAATTGTGTCATTATGGTTGGATACTTTTTGTGTGAAACAGTTGTACTTGAACACAAATAGCTACTGAAATACTATCTGGTTGTGGTTGCAGAGAGCCCATTTATGATTTGATGGTCCCGTTAGAATCTCCTAATTTGATGTTTTTTTAGCAACAATGACATGTATTTGCATCAGAGATCCATGCCTTTGACCTATATGTTATCGTGACCTATATATTGGAACTTATTAAAGTATCGGCGTTGGACTCCTGTTGAATGAGATTGAGATATAAATGATTTTAATATAAGCATATCATTAAGTTGGTATTATTTATATTTAGACATGGTATTACACCTGATACTGTCCTAGCTAATTGAAGTTACAAGGGATGTTTCATTGTAACCTGAAGAGTCAAATGAATCAGATAGAAAAAATAATAAAGCATATATGTCGGTTAGAAGCAAGAAAAGGTAACTTGTCATTCAGATTTTTGTTGGCGGTTCAAGTTTAGTTGCATGTATAAAACGATTGATCATTGATGTTTATTTAAAGGAGAATTAAAAGTGACACCCGTCGCCAGAAAAACCCTGTTTTAATGTACTTGTCATGTAACATGTTGCCAGATTTTAAACTTTTACAGATCTATAGTGTGTATAGTATACCTTTTAACTTTATATTAGTAAATAATGTTTTTGTATTTCTCTACGGACAATTGAAGAAATAAAATGAATATGGAAGAACAAAAGCATGCTTCTTTTGTTTGATTAAGGAGACGACGACAATGTGCTGGCCAGGTGTGAGAGAAATAGTATATCATGCATGATCAATGTCGGCAGTCGAATTATACGAGTTCATAATTTCTATTAGATATTATCATACGGTGAAAATGTAGGTTGCTTTTTTATTTTTTTTTCTAAATATGAGGGGGGGGTGTTAATACTTAGAACTTAAAAAGTTTGGAATTATGAAGTAATTCAAGATTTAATACAGATATAATTTAAAAGTATTTCATGTAATTAGTAATGAGGTTGGGTACCAGAATAAGTTGGTTTCTAATGGAAATCGGCGGGAAATTTCACTTTTTTATCAAAAATATATATATATATATATATAGAGTAGAACTAGGGTGCTCCTAAGTTCATCCAACCTCTTGTGAACTTGACTCTAAAATATATCGAATCGACTTTAAACGATGAATCCAAACCGTTGAAATCCTTCTACCTAATGATTGATTCGTCTACATGTGAAAATTTTAAAGTTTCGAATTAATTTAATATAGAGTTAAGTGGTCAAAGGAGTCCAAAAAATTAATGTATTAAAATTAATTTATAAACCTTAAACTTTTGACCACTTGACTCTATATTAAATTAATTCGAAACTTTAAAATTTTCACATGTAGACGCATCACTCATTAGGTAGAAGGGTTTCAACGGTTTGGATTCATCGTTTAAAGTCAATTCAATATATTTTAGAATCAAGTTCACAAGAGGTTTGGTGAACTTAGGAGCACCCTAGTTCTACTCTATATATATATATATATATATATATATATAGGACCGGGCTACGGTGCTACGCGTAGCTAAGAGCCCCTTCGTGCTACGGCTCAAAATTTGTGTTTTCAAAATTCTAATAGTCGATCCGAACCGTTAGATGTGTTCTACATATTGAAATGTACTTGGAGACCAAATTTTATATTTTTTGGATTTTTTTTACTATTTATTAAGCCACTTTGAAAATTGCTGATCCAACGGTGGCTTAACCAAACAGTGAAACCGTTGGATCAGCGATTTTCAAAGTGGCTTAATAAATAGTAAAAAAATTCCAAAAAATGTAAAATTTGGTCTCCAAGCACATTTCAATATGTAGAACACATCTAACGGTTTGGATCGACTATTAGAATTTTGAAAACACAAATTTTGAGCCGTAGCACGAAGGGGCTCTTAGCTACGCGTAGCACCGTAGCCCGGTCCTATATATATATATATATATATATATATATATATATATATATATATGAGGAGGGTTCCAATGCACCCAAAATTTCATGCTCCCATTTGCACCCATTTTTTTTTTATCTCTTTTATTTTCATTTTCAAAGTCCGAATAGTCGATCCGTACCGTTCAACACGATCATCATAATAAAATATGCTTGAAGACCAAATTTTTTTACTATCTTTTAAGATATGTACAAAATTACTTTATCGGATGGTCCAGAATCTACTTAAAACAATGGTTTTGTACCTATCTTAAAAAATAGTAAACAAATTCTAAAAAATATAAAATTTGATCTTCAAGCATATTTTATTATGATGATCGTGTTGAACGGTTCGGATCGACTATTCGGACTTTGCAAATGAAGATAAAGGAGATAAAAAAAAATGGGTGCAAATAGGAGCATGGAATTTTGGGTGCATTGGAACCCTCCTCTATATATATATATATATATGAATTAAGAGTATTTTATTTTTCTAATGCAAACGAAAACCAGCAAGATATAAATCATAAATTTTACAAATAATATGTGTATAAATCATGTGCTAGTCGAAAAGTCAGTAAAATTTGCAAATAATTATTGAACCTCTTATAATATTTGCAAAAGAATTTAATTTATTCATTTATTCGGAACGATAAAAAGGAGTGATATACTCGTTATGTAGGAGACAATGCGCGTACTAATTTATAACACAGCAACTCTTTCTTTATTTTCAAGAAGACCACCAGCCAGAGCCAACACTCTTTCTTTGTAACCGCTTTACATATTTAAGGTACAAATGCTCAACTCAACCTGCTCAATATATATATACCATCCACACTCTTTAACTCTTGCAGTGGACCAATTGTTATAATTCCGTATATATTTATTCACTATTTTGTTAAATTTAAGAGAACGATGTTATTGAAAGATCCAATTACTGATACAACTAGCGGATTGTAGCGGATTGTGGATTGTTGTGAATTAACCAATTCAGATGAGGGACCGTCCTGGATTAGATCAAATTTTCTCCATGAGTGGACAACAACCTGATTATATATAGATCCATACCGGTTTTTAAAATCTAAAAGGAGACAATTATCTGCTCTTGGTTCAATATGAAATCGCATCCTCTGCGGAGTTATTACTTGCGGAGCTGTGCGGTTCTTTTAATCTGGTTCGTTCATTTTGATCGGACGGACCAAATAAGATTTTAGCACGAATTTCAAAGCAAAATTAATGCTGCTCCCTCCATCATTCGAGCACTCACCGGCTGAGAATAAATCTGAGCCGTCCGATTAGCTCCGCAGAGGATGCTGGTCCGGTTCAATATAGTGATGACCGAACCATAGCTTCAGTCACTCTCTGGACCAAATATTGAAAGAAGGATGGGAGGTGGATTTAGAAAATTCAGTCCAAAGAGTGACCGGTCATTCTACCTTTCATATTTACTATCACCATTCAGCTCAAGGGATGACCGGTCACTCTCCATTTCGATTTTCTGAATCACCATTAGTATAAAAGTGTAACAAAGAGTGGACCAGAGTTTGATTTGGTTAACTCCAACTTGACGGAATTAATAGTTCAAATTTTACTATTTTTAGAGAAAAAAATCATCATTTATTCATTTGGTTTCCTCGCAAAGCAACCTTTTAAATTCAAAAAAATAAAAAATAAAAAATGGAACGGTCCAGTATATTTATTAGTGGCACATTGAACGGTTGAACTATGCAAATGTCAGATTCAACATTCAAGTGTATTCAATAAAGCACTGGATTCTGCATATCCATCCACTCATTAGTCATTAGGTGCATGAAGGCATTGCCATTGGATCCTCAAATGTCATGTACGAGGGAAGCACCAATGACTTTTTCCATCCCTTCAAAATTTCAAATTACACATACCACATTACCACGTACCATTACCAATCAATCACTGTTCAGTATTCATAAACAAGTGCTTCATTTCATATCTCTCTTTCTACCTCGATCGAACATACACAAGCAACCATGCATCATTTCAGAGCTCTGATAAAGCTAGCTACTATAGCTACAAGCTACTATTCATAAACAAGTATTTATTAGAGTGAAGACTTCTACAGTTCTACCTGACCTGTTACTGTTAGCGATCGATGGCACAAATTATTGATTCTCGTGTAATTGTTGGAATGGAGTCAAAATTAGAAATCTAGAAATTGATGTAAGAAACTTAAAATCAAATATATCAATTGCAAATTGTCGCCATTTGCGGTAAAGAACAACTTTGCTAGTTATTTTCATAAATGGAGCTCGCAAAATGATATATTTAATGATTTATACATCCTGATTGAACTTCAATGCCTTCAAAAAATGTCAAATGATCTGGTATTTTAATTGTTGGATTAATCATTATAGATTAACACATTTAATATTACGATTGAAAATTATTTTAATTTTTACTAATAAATGTTCTGTAATATATAGGGTATACCTAATTCAAAATTTTTATTTTATTTTTTTTCAATAGATAGTTTATTTTCTTTTGATCGGTATCTAACTCAATTTAAAATTTAATTTAATTTTTTTTGCAATGGATAGTTTATTTTCTTTTGAGGGAAAGTGGGGGTAACTACGTTGATTTCATTAGAAATCAAGTGCACAGGAGAGTTGGTACCTATAGAGTTTTTACAACTAAACCAAATGAGAGAAGGATTACATAGTTTCAATGCAACAAAACACCTACTACATATACAGCTACTGGCAAACAACATTCACATCAAGAAACCATGTTTTAGCGTAGCAAACAAAACAAGATTTATAAAAGTAACTAATTTCTCTCAGATTGGTCTAGGCCAAATGTAAGGAGAGGGAAAGGTTCTGCCTCTTTCTCTTCCTGTGTCAAGTCTGATCCGGGACTGTAAAATCTGTAACATTTTTTTGGTAGTACCAATGACAGTTTTAAAAATGAATTATCATTATTGCATTTTTACACCAGTAAGTAGTTAAAGTTAAGATTTTTTTTTTAGCTATAATTCTAACTTTTTTAGCACCAGAGAGTTTTTCTCTAACCAAATGGACCAAAGAATTGCATATCTAGTCATCTCTATAAGTAACATGTCTTTCAAAGAAATAGAAGCATCGATAAACCATAAATCACTAATGTAATTAAAATTAAATTATTAAATTTGGCTATCCAACACCATATTTTTTTTCACAAATTAAGTGACAAACAAATGGTCTGTTGACTCAGTGAGCCTGCAAAATGGGCAATTATACATAGTTTGTTTTCTGGACTAAACAGTTCTAGTATTGACTAAAAGTAGTTATAAATTAATAACAACAATATTTTATATGAATGCTTTAAAATTCCTATAAAGTAAGAATCGGCCCTATTCATCCGCATTGAATTTTCAAAACTATTTTTCACAATTATCGTAGGAAAAAATCACCGTAGGAAAAAAAAAAAAAAAAAACATATTTATAAGTGTTCTTTCACAAAATTTAAGTTTACCCCTCTTTTGGTTTGGCGGCATCAGGCATGATGGCTGGCTATAGTTTTATATTTATTTTCTTTTGTTCGTCTTAAGGAATTACATTCTCATTTTGCAATCCTTGAAGCGTTATAATTAGACAACAAAATGCCACTATGCAAGAATAGGAATTTGTTAATTGAAATTATTTAATAACCATGACTACCAATTCAGCAATTATAAAATTTCAAGAACAAAATTATTGATGTCTTTGCTACAAGTTAGATAGTTTGTGTTTCAAACTTGATGCAATTTAAAAATCAGTTGGTACTACATTGAGCTTTTGATATGCAATATAAGTTGAACATAATAACCATAAATTTTAACATTAGTCGTCATGGTTATCATATAGATTGAATTATTGAACACATTAATAATTCTTTCTCATATAATGTGTACTTCAACATCTCAATTATACGGAGAGAGAGAGAGAGACTAGACAAGCAAGCAGCACAATAGAAGAACCAGCCGAGAGAGCACTCTGTGATCACTGTGAATGCTGGAGACCTGGTGATGATTGGATGTTGTGGGTTCACGCGTACACCCAAAAAGGTGACATCCGTGAAGTGAACAGAGGATTCTCTGTTCCTTGATTAAGCATTAAGGGAAATTTTTGCATTTATAGAAATTATTAAATTGAGACGTATGAAAATGCAAAGAGTATATTGTTTTCAATAAATTTAGAAAGATCTGACTCATTGAATCCGATACAAAACTTTGGATCGGACCTCAATGGTCTAGATCCACTGTTGTTTTCTTTTTCTTTATTTAAACAGCATAAAAGGAGAATATGAGTGCCACATTTAATTGAGTGACAAGTAGATCAGACTCATTAAGTTCAATTCAATTTTTTTTTTAAATTCAGTCATTTCCACTGTTTTTGTGAAATTAAAAAAAAAAATTGAATTGGACCCAACAAGACAGATCCAAATCTCACTTGATTTTTTGTGACAACCATATTTTAGATTTTCCTATTAGTGCCTAATTTAAAAAAAAAAAGAATGCTATACTAAGAGCAACTATTCAAATTTTGAGAGCTGAGATAATATTTTGTTTGTAAATACCAGTTTTACCCTTGCTTTTTAAATGAATTACTTGATTAATGGATTCACTTCCTATTAATAATAGCACTAATAAATGAAAGTTCTTTCCTTTAGAAATTCTGTGATTCTAAATCCCCAAAATCTTTCCTTTCTATCATGTTTCAATAATTTTGTGTGATTTTTTTATCTTCTTTCTCCAAAAGAGAGGAATTGGATCAATGAATAAAGTTATTAATTATGGATATACCAATGAACCAAAAACAAAAAGTGTGGTTTTGGGAATTTTGAATTACACAGAATTTTTTAAACATGACAGAAATGAAATATTTTGGAGATTTAGAATCACAGAATGGAAGGAAATTTTAAAAGTATAGCACTCTCCTAAAAAAAATAACAGTGGATTTGAACTATTTCGTCAAACTCAAATTTTAAATCAAAGTCAATGAGTCAGATTTGTCTATATTTGTTGAAAACGATGTACTCTTTCTATTTCTGTATGTCTCAATTTAATAATTTCTATAAATAAAAAATTTCTAGCATTAAGCATTCATTGCACGCAGAGCTCAGAATAATTAGAGCTACACATATGTGATTCGTTTGGTATAGTGAGTTACTGATTTATATCTCGTTATTCATTTCAACTTGAAATTTTGTGCGGAGTACCCAATATGTACAAAGTTCGCCATTATTGAGCGATTAAAAACAGTAATTTTTTAACTTGACGAAAGTTGGCAATTCTTTTTGTAATTATGTATGTCAAGTTTTAAATATGTAATACTTTCCATTAATAGTTGTACTGCCGAGCTGTAAGATTTGTGACCAAAAACATACTCTATAGTTAGTTTATATAATTTAGTAGGTGCGAACCAATTTGAATTTGTACTGGAAAGTGTACATAGAGTCAAACTAAATGGAATCTTGAGCTCGTGCCTCGTGCCTCGTGCGTGCTATTGGCGCTTTGTAACTTACAAATATACACCTTTTCTCGAACACAAGGGGAATTATGAGTAACAGTGTGTCGGGTCGGGTCGTGCCTTTTTCACCACAGAAAACAGACACGGAAACAGAAATGAAAAAAAAAAAAATGGAATCTGCAAGCTCTTAACTTTTCCTGTTTATATGATAAATAGTACGGGCAGAACCGGCAGATCAGAGAAGCCAATCTCTGAATCTCTGGATGGATAAATTAAAACGCAAAAATTTATTGTAATTTTGAAATCATAAATATATATGAAACTATTATATGAGAAGAAGAAGAGAATGTCCAGTGTACAAGAAATGATCAGTTTCATTTTAGGAACATTTTAATGCATTTATTTCTTTAGAACATCTAGTTTACAGGCATATAATCATATAGAATAATAGAAATATATTAATAAAGGACAAATTGAGTATTATAATAGAAAAAATTTCTCTCAACATTTAATATTTTTTTTGTGCTCAAAGAAAAAACCGTTGCAATTGGCAAAACGGGTCATATTCTTAAATACCTATAAAATTAAGAAGAAAGACAAACTACGTTGATTTCTAATTTAATATTAGTTCAAATCAATTTTGTAATTGCACAAAAAATCAAAATACATTGGTTTCTATTCATCTTCTGGACGAATTCTTTAATTTCTTTATTTTAAAAGTTATATTAAAAAATACACTGTTTATGAAATCTTCTTTAATTTTTAATTTAGTTTGCAATTTAACATGCAATTAACCGGGATTATTTTTTATGAATGGAATCAGCTTTTAGGTTTTTTTTTTCTTTTCATGCTTTAGATTCAGAGTAGTATTTACTGGAGATGGACTTCTTCAGGTCCTTTTACTGTACACTTTCTTTATAAATGACTTTTATTTAAGAGTATTCCAAACAATCACTACCAGAATTTGGGTTTTTAGCATGTGTAGAAAAATAGCTTGGGGGACCGCATGCAACAAGCCCCAAAAATGTCAGTAGCATGAGCGCGTGCATGCAACAACTACCCATGCGTAAAGCCTCGTTGCAACTGCTAAACAATAGCATGGACACCCATGCAACTGCCTCTTCTAGGCTTGTTGCATGACCCTAACCATGCAACAACTACGCATGCAATAACTTTGAGGATTGGCGCCGGGTTGGAGTATTTGCAAGGTTAGAAACGTGGGTCCCATGTAGGTATTTGCAAGGAAAGAAACGTGTGACTCTTTTAAGTATTTGCAAGGATAGTATTGTGGGACCCATGTAGTATTTTCAAGGATAGAAGCTTGGATATTTGCAAGGATAATTAAGTGGGACTCATTTAAGTATTTGCAAGGCTAGACTGTGAATATTTGCAAGGAGAGAAGCGTGGGGCCCATGTGATTAATTGCAAGGATAAATCTCGTGGGTCCCACTAATTAATTGCATGGATAGTTACCATGGTCCCCACCAGGTTTGTTGCATGGGCAGGGACTGCGGACCCCACATGACTAATTACATGGGTATATTCGTGGGTCCCACATGTTTAGTTGCACGGAGGTTTTTGGTAATTATTTGCGTGTATTTTGCGATGGAAATAATTAATCAAAAATTGAAGTGAAAATCCCCATTTTATAATTATACAATCCGGTGCCAATACGTACCACCCGGTATGAAGCTAATTCCCACCCATTTAATATCATGCATTGCAAATTAAATAAGCATAAAGATCAACACATTGCAATTGAAGGAGAAACATTTTTAGTAAAGCATTAATGAACATATTGTTTTTTAGCATGCATTACTCCAAAAACAAAATACCAGCACAAACACATTAATATAATAAACTTGTGCCTGGAGCCAAAAAATGGGTAAACCATGAACAAAAATTTACAAAAGAGTATACCCCTAAGGTCTTTCACATGTTAAAACTTAAAAATACCCTACTATTGCTAAAAGTTTCACTATAATCCGGGGCCGCTGTGCTAGGTGGCTGGCTCGAACCATGACTTCATCGAGGCTTCACCACTTGCCCCCTCTTGACCAATTTGTGCCATACTTAGGAGTGATTGGTAAGTCCCTCACTGCCCCCATTCTCTAATAGTAGCGGCTAGATCCTACATATAACACATTGCCAATGGATGGCGGTTAGTTTTGATCATACATTTATGGTACCAATTTTGCAAGAAGAGTATATCACAATATGTATGTATTAGCGATATCATGCAATGATATTGTGATAATTTTCAATAGACATGTATTTTGTAAAACTTGCTCAGTTTGAGGCTTCATCCTAGTTTATTGTATTGTGGTTAGGCACATATGTATGCATTAGGGATATCATGCAAGTTCGGACCAGTCAGTGGAACAGTATGTACCAGTTCTTTGCATGGTGCTGCCAATCGTTGTTGAGCTTAAAAGTGGTCTAACTCAATTTACCATATGTAAATTTGTTGAATATGTACCAATGAAAATTATCACAATATCAAAGAAATGATATCCCTAATGCATACAGTATCATTGCATGATATCACAATATCATTGCAGTAAAATAATACATATAAATGTGTAACATGTTTTGATGATTAATTGAGGGAGTTTAAGCATTAAAAGTTTAAAGATTTGCTACTCTGTTGATCTTTGATATATTTTTCAGGTCAATTCTTGTAACAATAATTTTTTTGGATACATAATTGGGACAATATTATATTTCTTGTAAGGTTGTCTTTAGGATTGGGCTAGTTGTTAGGCCAGGTACTGTAAGATTGAAAAAAGTCCATGCTGGTTTAATCGTATTCCTAATTACCTAGTAATAGTGGTTAGCTTTGATAATAAACAGTTAATTTAGAAGTGTATATGACAACATATTTTATTTGAGTAGCAATAACAACATTTATTTTATTAGGTGAAGTTCTGACCTGCATGGTAAGTATATTAGGTGCTGCCACCTAGGCCGGTTTGTTGGGATTAGGATTTTCTGGTGAGTCTGGATTTTCTGGAGGATTTTCTGCAATTTCAGCAGGCTTTTGATTACCCGCAGGACTGGGATTTTCCATTCTGCTGTTCTGGAACTGAAGGTAGTGTTTAGGGCGATTTTGGAAGAGAATACAACAGTATTGTTAATTAAATAGAGTGTTTAGGCTGTAGTGTAAACCTTTGGGCCACTGTGTTACCATAGGACTTCCACCTTTTGGATTGCCACTGTGCGACCTTTAGAATTCCTAAGTTTGGACTGCCACCCTTTGGACTGATGGTCAGCCCCTTCATCACGTCTTATAATTTCTTTAGTGAATGGGACAGCTAGCAATATATTAATTGAGCAAACACATTGTAATATATTTTTCTTGATTTGGTGAATTTTTTTGCTTATCTCAAATATTTGGGAGAATTAAAGGTTATACCCCAATGATTATGTTTCAAAACTAGATTTGTTATTTTTTAATTAGTATTGCTGTGATTTTTAGTATGATTTACTAATGACTAAAGGGTGAGGTTGTATCAAATTTTATCTCTCAACATTAATGCAAAATTAGTAGCATAGGACAGGCCATGCAACTGCCAATGTAAAAATAATATAAAAAGGATCCACAAAACAATTACATGCACAGGCCCATGTTATTGTTTTGTTACGAATGTCCATATTAGGAGCATGGGTAAAAGGCCGAGTTTTAGCATGGACCGCCAACGTAAAATAATATAAAAATGATCCACAAAACAATTACATGCACATGCACATGCACATGCCCATGCTATTGTTTTGTTACAAATCTCCAGATTAGTAGCATGGGTAAAAGGCCGAGTTTTAGCATGGATGCCAGCGTAAAATAATATAAAAATGATACACAAAACAATTGCATGCGCCCGCCCATGCTATTGTTTTGCACCACAACTTTATAACTAGTTGCATGGGTATATGATGAAGTATTTGCATGTACCATTAATAAAATATACTATCTCAGTCTAAAAGCGGGGGTTGACTCTCCTCAAACCTGTTGCATGGGTAAACATGAGGCAATTGCATGCACAAGTAGAAAACAGTAGCATGGGTGATGTGTTGCATGAGCCCGCCCATGCTATATTTATAGAGAATTAGAAATTCAAATTCTGTTGCATGGACCCTTAATACCCATGCTACTCCTTTTTTTTTTACCCATGCTACAAAGTCAAATTCTGGTAGTGAATATTTTCAATAACCCCTGGAAGGCAAAGATTTCTCTTAAGATTAAATTTTTTTTTGGTTAATACGGCAGGATAAAATTCTTACTAAATGCAATTTACGAACTAGAGGTTGGCAAGACATTTTAGATTGTACATTTTGTTGGTGCCCCTCAGACTGTACATCACCTTTTTTGGCAATTGTCCAATTATTTCTGTTTGTGGTCTTGGATTGGTAATCATAAAAATTTTGTTTTTAATTGCACACAAGTGTCTGACCTTTGAAATTTTGACTATTGGATACCTTTACAAGATTCATTATTGGTTGAGTTAATTAGGGCTGCTATTTTATAGATTGTTTGATTGACTAGAAATAAAATTTGTTTACAAAATGCACATGTATCATCTATTAGTTCTGTAACATCTTCTATAATTGCTATGATTTCATATTGGTATAAGGCTCGTTTAAATAATTCATATTTTAAATTATCATTGATTATGCCTTTCGATATTTCTCATTTGACTCAGATATGCCCCCTGATAGTTCTATCGGATACAGACTCCCAGGACAGAGTCAGCTCCCTTATGGATTCAGATGTGGACCCTTCTCTTGGTTTCGAAGGGTCGGATGACAGGGATTTATCTGATGTCGTGGATGAGGAAGTTGGATTATTATCTCCTGATTAGTTTTTAGTTGATACTAAGTTCTTTCCACTAGTGTGATTGCTTTTAGTGATTAATATTAGTAATTACATTTTTATGATATGTTACTATATTTTGTAGAGTGTAGATACTAGTTTTTTTATGTTCACAAATTCGGTCTATGTTTGAATATTCAGTCCTATGTACTACTTTTATATGAATTATATATTTTCGCAATAAAATGAAATAGGTGGATTGCCAAAACAAACAAAAATTTATGGCAAAGGGATCAAGTCTATTGACAACTCTAGCCTAGTAAAAGGAATACTATTAGTGAAGTGCTTGAACGGACAGCAGTGGCCTTGACTCCTGTCATTGGGGCGTCAGGATGAGAGACCTAATCTCTTGCACACACTGATGCAGCTACATGAATTCAGATTTTAGAAGGAGACATTTATCTATCTCTAGATCAAAAGAACCCCCCCTAAAAAAAATTGTTTCATAAATCCAAATAGGCCTGCAAACAAATTGAACCAAATCGAACTTATTCCAATTTGAGTTTGAGTTTGAATATCATTTGAATCGAACTGGTTTGATTTGTTTCAGAATGAACTGATTTCGAATCGAATTAATTAGGAACTTTTCTTGAATCGAATTGAAGTCAATCGAATCATGAACTATGAATTTTTTTACAGTCACCAGTATTTTATGCATTAGTTTTCTTCACGCGGAACAAAATTCATGAAGTTTCCTTTTATCTTTTACTTTTCACGAATTCACACTAATGGGTTATGGGCCAGTCCAAAATTCTCTTACCTTTTACACTGCTGGATGGACCTAGTCAAATGAAACTTATTATATTGTTAATTTGTTACGTTGCTGAAACATTTTTCTATTGTAGGTTACCATTATATTAACAATTTTGAGCTCTGATATAAGTTTGGTTCTTGCATTATTAGAAATTAATAGTTGAAGCCATTAGTTGCATTATTTGAGATTCGAACCTAAATAGTCCGCAAACTAATATCGAACGAACTATACCCAATTTGAGTTTGAGTTTGAATAAGATTCGAACCGAATTGGTTTGATTTGTTTTAGAACAAATTAATTACTATTTTTTTCCAAATCGAACTCAAATGAAATCACGAACTACAAACATTTTGTGCAGCCCTAAGTCCAAACATATATGTAATTTTTCCCCCTATTTTTTGACTTTTAAAATTAATTTAGAAATATCTTGTAAAAAATGTGAACATATTCATTGTTAGAAATCTTGGTTATAAAATTATAAATAAAAAATGCTCAGAAGTGTACACATTAGCAAATTTGTACAATAAAAAAACCATAAGCTTAAGGTCATTTAAAGAGTTTTATGGGTTTTGCTTCAATAATTACTTGATCTAGTTACATGATATTTTTTGAACAATAGATGTTGTTTTACTGAATAAGTCAAGCTATTAAGTTGTAATTTTCTTTCAATTTTGTCTATATAAAATTAAGAGGTCAATAGTTACTGAACGAATAAATTAGCCAGAATAATCCATTATTGAATCTCTTGATTTTTTTTTTAAAGAAGGAAGAACTGAAAATTTTCTTTGACGAGATTAAACTCATATTAGCTTTATTCATTTAATAATAGAATATCAGTATCGTTGTACAATTCCTCTCTACATGATTTATAATCGCTAATAATTAAAAAAATCATCCTTGTGTACATCAACAGTGAAGTAAATATGACCGAGGACAACCAATAGTTGAGTTGGATGGATTGCATTGCCAATTTGCCATCCAACTATTTATTCTTTGAGCATTGAACCAATTTCCACCACAGACATATCCATCAACTAATTACTAATTAGCAAGCATGCCTTGCACACATCAATTTTAATTTTTATGACAGTTCGTACTTGGTCTCCCTTTGCGGCCTAACCCATCCACTTTCACTATCTAACCATCCCTTCAGTCTTCAGATCCCGTGTGGCTTCACTATCTAAGATCCATCCAGATCCCCTGTGCAAACGCCACTATGTCACACCCTACGTGTGGCTTCAGGCTCACAAATTAGGGCAGTAGAGTTAAATGGGCTTCTTGTGCTATGAATCATAGTCACCAGGTACGCGATTTATTCGCATATAATTCGAGTTTAATACGGTTTTCAGAGTTTACCGCACCGAACTGCGTATAAAATATTGATCGAACGTTTGACTGAATAATTCGGGAATAAAACGCGTATAAAACACGAGTCACGAATTATTCGCAAAAAAAATGCAAAAAAACGTATGATTTATATATTTCTATTTGGGCCGGCCCGCTAAGTTCAAAGAAAGACTGTTGTGGAGCTCTGAGCCGTTGTCCCCTCATTTCATGAGTTCCGGATCCCCTCCAACTATTGTAGTACCCGCAATTTTTCTTTTTTTTGCTCCGTTATTGTACCGAATCATTCCCGAATTATACCAAAATCACGAATTTCTTACCTCGCCAAACCGAACCCGAATAATTGATTTGTTACTATGCTATGAATAAGTTGCAAGTCATAGTTGTGATCTAGATGACTTACAACACCATCAAGTCGCTCCTGCAATTCCCCACGAGATCAAGACTACATCAAGTCATCAGTTAAATCTGCAAAGAGCCAAAGCTAGAATGATTGTAGCGATTAGCCAAGTAACTCCAACGGGGGCCACCTTTAGTGCTTCAGACCCTAGTCTCTAGCCTAATGATGGATATCAAGTGTGTTTATCTTCTGCTGCGTTGCACGGTGCAGCACAATGCCCAAATATTATAGCTTGGCTTTGTAGGAAAATTATCTTTTTGTAAATTAGAAAATTAGTCATGTCGTTATCAGTTTCGTCATGTTACGTCATATCACATGCATTGGTCTCATTAAATGATTCGTGTGTCGTGTGAAATATTCATTTGTGGGACACGTTTCTCTTCTATCGAAAATGATACGTCACGTCACGCAAACTGATATGACCGTGTCATGTTATGTAAACAATTTTTCAACATTGATTTTTTATTCTAATTTAATTTGCAATATTTTCTTACCTTTTTAGCAGTTTTTATTCTTATTTTTCAATGAACAAACCTAAAATATGAAACAAACTAATTAACAGTGACCAGTCATAACACGACTACAACGAGACTAAACATGATATGATAATTATCACATCGTAAGTGTTTTCTACTATTTCACTACGTTTTTTCGTTCACTACATTTTTATCACAGTTTTAACATATCGGTAAGAAATTTTGACAAAATCTGATCCACGAACTGTTGTGTAGTACGATGCCTGTGGTGCTACATGGGGCAGCGCAACATAGGATCTGAACACATGTCTGGGATATGCTAATTTCATGTAATTCGCATCCTCTGAGATATCTCAAACTTTGCGTGACATTTTGGAATATCTCAATCGTTCAAATACGATCTGCACGAATCTCAAATCTCAAAAATACTGCCCCCCTACGGTGCCCCGAATAGGCACCAGACACGTCGGTCACTCAAAAGTTGAGATATCTCAAGGATACGCACTCAATTTCATGACCCTCCAATTTCCATTCTTCCATATGTTCAAAACAAAAGTTGATATGACATATCATCACTGATGATGTTAATTGAGATTTACAGTCACTAGTCAATTTTTAATCGAATATTCTTGCAAAAAAAAAAATTAATCGAATATTCTTGCAAAAAAAATCCTATTGATGGAGTTTTGTTCTTTTGTGACATTGGTTTTTTTTTTTTTTCCAGACTCGTGTGGCATTGTTGCCGAAAGACTAGAGCCTCATCAACAATATTTTCTTATATTAAATGAAACTACATCTGGTAGGTTTGTTCAGTTTATTTATGAAAACACGAACCAAATGTTCATAAATTTTTTTAAAAATAAACGTTTGTGCAATTCAAGAAACAAAGGGGGTTTTTACATTTGATCTTCTTGATGCCCCGAGTTCTAAAAACTTATGTTTTCTCTATTAAAATTTTAAAATAAAAAAATTAATTTTCTTATTTAAAATGTCAATCTTATTATTTTTCATATAGAATGTAAGCATGCAAAATTTCATAATTTCGGAAGTCGTTTTGTACAAGATTAAAAAACGAACAATGGGTACACTCAAATGTATCTATTATACTTCATTTGATCCGCTCATTTCTCTAGATTAACCTTGTTTAAAATAACACAAATATTTATGAGTTTTTTTTTTTCTGAATGCTCTTAAGAAATAGAAAAAGATTAGTTGTTTTAATCTTGTCATTTGTCAATAAAATAAATTATGTCAGCTTTTGACACTAAAAGTCGCAAACAAAAAAAGTTTATATACATGACAACCATTGTTACCACTATGTTTTATGAGTCTTTAACATCCAAACTCCGAAGTAGCTATAATTTAAGTATAACGACTGGACTTTAAATTCATTGTCATAAACTTAATGATAGTGGAAGTGCCGTATTTAATTAGTCGTTCAATTAAAACTAAATTATTAAAAAAAAATTTACATAAAAAATCATAAGTATAATTAGAGAATTTGATTGGATGGCTAATGCTAATTATGGAACTAAGTGTTCTCATCGATAATACCGAATACTAAAACTTTGATTACACCCTAAGCTTGTCAGAATTCATGTCAAGTAAGGTAACTCAAATTTTGAGTTTAGATCCGGATCATCCAATCTACTTTCGAATGAATATAAAAGGAACCCGGATTCTGACCGGACGGTCCGATCAAAACTTAAAATTTAAGTTACCTCATAGAATCCGAACTCAAGCATAGGACTACACAAAAATATTCGTAGTTCGTGATTCGATTCGAGTTTGATTCGAAGAAGTTCGTAAAAAATTTGATTTGAAATAGTTTGAAATTAATTAATTTAAGCCAAACTCAAACTGGATCTGGTTCGTTCAAAATAGGTTCGCGAACTATTCTAGTTCGAATATAAAAGTAATTTGAAACGTTGATTTCCGCTGATGACTAAAAAATTAAAATATAAGGCCGCTCAGCCATAAGTGATAACTTGTAAGTCGTAACTCTCGCTCTTAGTTATGAAACCTAGATGACTTTCACCTCTCACTCTCGACGACTACGATTACTCTTTCTTGTTGTAAAAAAATTTGTAAAAAAATCAAAATTGAGTTCATAAAAAATTCGATTCGAAATTAATTAAAATCAAACTCAAACTGAGATAAGTTTGATTTGGTTGGATTCGTTTGCAGCCCTACTCAATCATGTCAAGAGAAGGCATTAGCTTATATACTGTATTCGTAATTTCGTACGCGCACCAACAAATGACGAATATGATGGGAATTAATGGGTGGTTTTGGGGAAAATTAAGAAAGATTCCTCGTCGGTCCAAATCAAAGATCTCCAAGTTTGTTCAAGAACAGTGAAGAGGATATGATAATGATACCGACCCCTCAGTGGGTGACACAATAAGGCATAAGAATCCAAGAGAGAAAGTAAAGCTAAACAAGGAAGGAATTCCGATCAATTCATAAAGAGATACGGAGACTGGACAGACAGATCCATCATCCATAGACGAATTAATGGCGATAAATAATGAATGGTGTGCTTCTAGCCTAAGCCTTGCTACTTTGCTAGTACATTGGTTATCAATATCATGGTATGATTTTCGACGACCTCAGACCTGTACGGGAAAGCGGTGAGACTCAGACAGCTGTCGAGTGTGTATTACTATTGCTAATTAATGGTGATTTCATTTGAGATATTTTAATTGGACTGGACTTTTAATTGTCTGTCCGTCGGTTTGGTCGTCTGATTTCTAGCGCTCAACTACATCACTGTTTCTTGGTTTCTTAATTCTGATGATATTTAATTTCTGTCAATGTTTCAATTTGATGCAAGGAAACCGATCGAGTCTGCTAATTTTGTTTTGTTGCATTTGGTTATTAGTCTTAATCCCAGCTGAGCTGTCTCAAAGACATTTCTTCAAGTACATAACTTCTTAAATCTATAGTCGTACATCTAGATTGGTTTATAATTTAAGAATTTATTAATAACTAATTCATCAAATATTGAATTAGCATGGCAAATATAATTAAAGATGAATAATAAACATGAAGATAGATTAATATTGTTTGAAAAATAATAGCTAAAATTCTTAATGTGACCAAAGAGAAGGTATTTTGATATTGTAGAGATACGCATATTCTAAAACAAGAAAACCGATAAAGAAATTGGTTGTTCTTTTTTTGAAATAACACGAGTTTGTTTTTTCTCATCCAACTGTTAATTTTTACGTACAATAAAAAAAATTGAATAGTTGAATGAGAAAAAACAAGTTGATATTATTCCAAAAAATTAACTAAATAGAAATGAAATATGATATTTGACGCTATAAATTTTTACAACTAGGAAGTTTACATTCAATATTTATTTAGATGTAAAAATCAGAATATGCTCGATGGACAAAATACAGATAGAATGTTGTTAAGCAACTCAAAGAAATTTGTAGACAGTTATATGAATGTGTTAATTTTTATATCAATATATATAATTAATGACTAGGGTAATACGGTTGGAAGACTTCACCTCAGGCGGAGAGTGGGTTTCCGATGCGCATCGGACCAGAGTCTGTTCGATGGGTGGTTTCTACTGTCCGATCCATTTCAAAACCTGTACGCACGGATATTAAAATGATGTGCACAGATCTTGAAGTTAATCGGATGGTAGAAACCACTCATCGAACGGACCAGAGACACCCCCCACTCCCCATCTCAGGTGCAATGAGTAGATCCGGAGGTACCGTTTTTTTAACCTGGCATGAAACCTAAAATGGACCCTTTATATCATTTATAGTGTAGAGTGTAGACACTAAATTGAATTTAGTCCGACAGAGTAATCTGGACTGTCCCAATAATTAATGTCGCAAGCGAAGCCCGACATTTAATTTGAAAACTCATTTACTTGTTTTGACCATTACTATGGAACTTGTTAAATCTGGGCCTAAAATTATGTACCTAATGTTTCGGCAAATAAAAGTTATGTAAAAAAGAAGTGGGCTGCTGCTGGGTTCAAGCTCTGAATTGGTCAACTTTGGAAGAGAAGAATCAGTTTCGGGCCTATTATTTTGCAGCATCTAATTCTAATCTCCCTAGCAAATAATACACTTGTCAATCTTTCCATGTTGATGTTTTAAAAGAATTTCGTTGAATTTTTTCAACTTACAAGTTTCTACTTTCTACTCAAGGAAGGAATTAGACATTGTCGACTCTGCTCTTCACTTTTGATCCGTGGATCGGTCATGTTCTTTTCTTTTCTTTTTAATAAAAGGCCTTTGCTTCTTCAGCAGCTTGGGTGGTGGATCGAGGTGATTAATTCATAGTGTACAGATTCTATTCTAGGAAGAGTATCTTCCAAGTTAATTTTTGGCGGAGCGATTTATTTTTCAAATCTGTCATAGTCATAGATATACAGATTTTTAAACTTTGTGTCAGATTAAAATAAACAGTCTGAATCACATTCTCCCAACACATTGCGTGCACATTAGAAGCTTTCAATTAATTCCGGTCAATAAATTCAAGTCATTAAATTATCAAAATAACAGTAGTTATGATCCAAATATTACAAATAAAAGAGCAGAAGAAGATACAATAATGCCTTTCCAGCGCACTGTGTGCGTGTTATAGGTATTTTTAAACACAGTTACAGTTCAAATTGTAAGTAATACTCGCACAAATATTTACTAAAATAATTTGGAAAGGATGCATTAGTATTTATGTAAATAAAAACCGGCAACAATACATACAGCACACTTGATGCGTTTGTTTTACAAAAATAATATTTGTATTGAATGGAGAGGTCAACTCACAACTGAATGTATTAATTAAATCTCAAAAGACAAGGGTTCAAATGCCTCCATTTTCAAAAACCTTAATAATTCAAAATCTAAAACTTAAAAGTCAAAATAAAACTATTGGATATGATCTACATCATTTTATCTATGCACTTGTAAAAAATTATGACATTTCAACTTTATTTTGATCGTCATTAAGAGCTTGTAAAAAAGGTACTAATGTGGATAATTTAGAGACGTTAATTTTTCAACTTATTAATTCACATATAAACAAAATTGAAATCTGATAGTTTTTTATGGGCACATAGAAACAATAACATAGATCATATCTAACGGTTTTATTTTGACTTTTAAGTTTTAGATTTTGAGCTATTAAAATTAAAAAAATAGAGGCACAATGAAGACACAAAAAATGAAGACATTTGAACCGTCCTCATCTCAAAAACTAACACTTAAAATGAATCTGATCTTCTAGGATAAGCATCCGAGGGCCGAGGGCGAGGCAATCCCAATTTCATGAACCCTACAAGCTACAATTAATTAAGCGTGAATTAAGGGATTTCATGTACCATCCGTACTGACAGAGTGAGTTAAGTAGATCTGATATATGATCGATTGTTCGATCATATTCACACCTGTATTAATGATTTAATATCATATCCCAAACATTATAGATTTATAGTGGACTAGTGGAGTGGACCGTAAACTGAGGCGTAGAAATGAAATGTGGGAAAAGCAGTAACTACTAACTACTACTGCTTGGAAAAATAGGTTAAGCACGTGCTTCTTATTGGAAGATCCACTGGATTGGATCAAAACTGGGTCCCACTCATTCGTGTTTATTCGTTGCGTTCAAGATAAGATTCTCACAAAGATACCTACTCCTACCTACTTATAATATAACCAGTGGGGTGGTGTCGAGATTTGCACCCTCTAAAAGGTTAAAATTATTTACATCTTTTTTTTTTACACATCATAACATTTTTTTTTATAGTTTAATTTTGCAATTTTAAAATTCAAATAGTCGATCCAAACCGTTCAACATGATTGATATACTAAAATGTGCTTGGAGATCAAATTTCACATTTTTTTGAATTTTTTTACTGTTTATTAAGATGGTTACAAAATCGCTGTTTTTCAATGGTCCGAAAACAACGATTTTGTAACCATCTTAATAAATAGTAAAAAAATTAAAAAAAATGTAAAATTTGATCTCCAAATACATTTTAGTATATTAATCATGTTGAACGGTTTGGATCGACTATTTGGACTTTGAAAACGGTAGATGTCAAAATGTGTCAAAAAAAAGTGTAACTTGATCCCTCCTCATAAGTTAAATATATTAATCTTCCTTTCTATTCCATTCTATTCCATTTTATTCTTCACATCCCCTTCCTTCGTCTACTTTCATCTATCCAAACAAGGTGTTAATGTCTATATTTTTTGTTTGATTTTTTAATCTTAAATATTTCACACATCATAAGAGTAGGAGTAGGTCCGATGGGCATCGGACCTACTTTTAGGTTCAATTAGCTCTAACACCGTACGATTGGCATTAAGATTAGTGTGCACGAAAATTGAAACATACCTGCACTAAATTTGATGTACCTAGCACGGATCTTGATGTGGTCAAATGGTCATTTCACCCATCGCATCAAAGTAGATCCGATGGGCATCGGATCTACTCTGAATTCCTTTTACACATAGAGGTGTTCGGCATGCTCATGATTCCTGAGGATTATTAGCAATTTAATCTTCAATGAGGAGTGGTGTTTAGCAACAACACCAGTGGATTAAGAATAAGTATTAATTTGAATATAAAATATATTTTACTCTGAGAACAAGCATAAAGACTAAATTACTCTCAATATTTTTTTTATTTACAGTGATTGATAATGTGAAAAAAGAATTGAAGAAACTTGGCATAGTAATAACTTTATTTTTTTAAGGTTATCAATGAGTTTCCATTAACATTTATATTAAATATAAAAGCATATTTACAATTCACAAAGTTACAAGGATCAACACTAAATCAAATAGTCTTCACGAAGGACTGATGCTGATGCCACTATCCGGTGGTAACATGGCACAGTGATACTGGTACTGTGAAAAATCGAAGCAACTTGGTCCAAATGAAAAAGAAGGCTAAATGAGGTTTGCCAAATAGGATGTTATTTTTGTGATTACATCAGAGACAAGTTTTTGTAAAGAGCTGTAAAAGTAGAACAAACTAATGAGATTTATCACCTATGCAATGTATGGTAAAATAGGAAACTAATTATTCACCTATGCAATTATTGAAAATACAAATTTTGGTAAACAGCTGTAAAACAAACAAATGAGATTTTTCAAATTTTGCACTTAAAACAAATATTATGAAATTACAGATACCTTCTTTGGAAATTTTCTCTTATGAAGAATATTTATACAAATTTTTTGTGTCACATCATTATCATTTTGTATATTTATTACTAATCTTTTCTTTTATACCGACATTAAGTAGCCTACAATTTTAACAATTCACATACTTAGAAATTTGTTTGAATTGGTAAAAAAATGAATTGTTTAAAATTGTTTAAAAAGTTATTGTCAAATATTTAGACCTCGTATAGTCGTATGTAATAATAATGTCACTTGAAAAGATATGCACACAGCACAGACTAATACATTATCCGAAACATTGCTTGTTCGATGAAATTTGTCTAATGTTTATTGTGATTTGTGGTACAATATTGAAAACTATGCATATAATTTTTACAAAAAATAACATAGAACGAGGGAAGTGGGTCCCCATCGACAAATGCCCGCAGGCCGCAGTACTCAAATGTTGTCGGATGCAATGCATGCGAATATGCGATAGATTCTTTTTAATATAAAATAAGAGGTGCCACTCGGCGCACCCATGAATGCATTTTCAAAAATAAATTACAATTAAGAGTGATAATAATTTAATTTAATCTGTTTATCTGCCATTTCCTTTCCGGAGGCTGCTTCACCAGCAGTGATTGCTTTGGAAAATTTTATAAATTATCCTTCTCAAAATTTCAAACAAATTACTCTTCGTCTAAAATAATAATAAAATGCTCTGTGATTCCCCCTTTCCCCCTCCCTCCTATTAACTCTCATCAAATATTAGCACCTCATTTTTCATTGAACTTTAACGAGAACATAACATGCAACAAATTTTTCAATTAGATAAGTAATATATATATTTTTTTCATTCAGACAACAACCAATGCCAATCAAGATAAAATATATACATATGATGTTACACTGGTATGTAAATAGAGAATAATCAACAGAATTATAATACAAAATCAAATTTTAACTACATATACTTATATTTGTACTTCATTTCAACTCTATCTCTCTTATAGATAAACTTTACAATATTATTAAATTACTGTATCAAGTTAAATTACATAGGAGGGAGGGGAAGCTGAAATTTTTATTAATATACAAAATTATTAACAAATTTAACAATCTATACAAAATATTAGTAGATTTCGGAAAGTATCTATACCGATCACCGAGTCATCGGTTTCAGACGATCAAACCGCTGACAATCTCATCGGTTCCCGCATTGTGAAACCGGTCACAAAATAAACAATCCCAGAACCGATGACATTGTCATCGGTCCTGGGTATATTCCAAACGCCCAAGAATGTTTAGTTGGGTTTAATAATAGAAGTAAGCATAATGTTTAGCTGGGTATGTTCAAACAGTTAAGGTTTTGGGTATGTTCCTATAAATTGAATATTTAGCTGGGTATGTTCAAACAATTAAGATTACAAATATTTTGTAATGTTTGCGCGTGTAATCATTACAAAATTTTTTAATCTGAGTCGTTCGTTGTTTCAAAAAATGTGCAAGAAAGCATAAAAAATCGTGCAACCGATGACATTTTTAATTTGCCGCAACTATGTAATGATTACATTTTTTGTTTGAATCTGAGTCGTTCGTTGTTTTAAAAAGTGTGCAGAAAGCATCAAAAATCGTGCTGGGCTTAAACCGAGGACACTGTCATCGGTTCTAGCTTTCTGAAACCGATGACATTATCATCGGTTCTAGCTTTCTAAAACTGATGCCATTGTCATCGGTTCTAGCTTCTGAAACCGATAACAAAGTCATCAGTTTGGATAGATTGTGAATTTCATACGAAATTTGTATAGATTGTTAAATTTATTATTTGTTTTGTATATAAATAAAAATTTTGGGAGGGGAAGAGGGGGTGGCGGGGGGATAAGGACTCTACAAGAGTATTTTATTAATTGTTATAGAGGAGGAGCATTTTGTTTAAAACTTTTGAGAAGTAAGTGTTTAGACCGCTAGAGTGAAGGACTTAATCGTGAAACCCGAATTGTTTAGGCATGTAATTAATTCACGAAAGACACCCTTATTGACACTTTAGGCTTAGAAACTCCATCAATGCAAACATGAATTTAGAAACCAAATAAGTGTGGATTTGACCAAGTGATTATATGCCAAAAGCCCCTAGACTTCTCTCTATTGAAACACAAAACTCATTTTTATTTGATTTTTAATTTGCTTTTGTTACAATTTATTCTAAATCGGGATATTGAACCCACAAAACCAAATTTATAACAGCCCTCATTTACTTTTATTGGACATTTTTGGAATTAATTAATTTAGTAGGAAGTAATATTTCCGTTATTTTTGGATCGATGTCTATTTTTCTACAAAAATAGATTGTATGCTTGCCAGTTGCAACAGATCTATTATTGTGTACTTGGGTTTATAAATTTATAAGTGAAAAAGTGTATCAAATTGATCTCAAAATCTAATACCTAAAATACACAACAATTTATAATATAAGTTTACAGTATTCAAAGCTTCATATTACATAGTTATGTAAAAATGTTTACAATATTTAAAATAACTGGAAATAGTATCTAGATGTAGATTTAAAAAAAAAAAATCAGGTTTATAATATTCAAAGAAACAATTTATATGATTCAACGATACGGTTTGCAACATTTAAAGTGGTTCCGGATTAGTTGCTAATTTCAAAAAGTCGTTAGAAAATTTCTAGAAATGGTCCCAGCAGTCATGGTTACTAGTTTTGATCAGAGACATGTGGTAATAAAAATTCGTTACTTTTCACAGCATCTTATGCAGCGACTTATAATATTTCTTATTTAATCTTATGCAGCGACTTATAATATTTCTTATTTAGATTTAGAATAAGATGTTTACATTTTTTTTTCAAAGTGGCGACAATTGAATTTGGAGAAAAACCGAAGAATGAAATTTGAGAACAATTAATCGCATCCTAAAAATAAAGATGTAATGGAGATATAAAAATTAAAGATATTTGAGACCTCTTCTTATGATAATCTCATCATACCAGAAGCCATCATTGACTAACAAATTTGAAGCTAAATGAAACAATGATATTTATTTTCTGATTATGTTATATTAAATCCTTGTTGATTGTTTTACATAAAATTAGAAAATGCTTATCCGAGATGTGACACAAATTAGAAAAATATATAAAAATAAGACGGCGTTCAACATTGGAAAAGTGTTTTGAATGATATCAAGACTTCAAGAGGAACGAAAGATGGGCATATTTTGGAAAACAACAGTGTCCTGATAAATAATTTTTTTTTTACCACTAAGTAGTCCTTTATTTTAACTATTTAAAATAGTGTATTTTTCATAGTAAATTAATTAACTTGAATTTTAATAATTCAAAATTAACGATGTGAAGTCTCATCATCGAACAATACTTAAATTGCATGAAACTCGATTGTGTTTTTGAGATAAAAGATAGAAGTTAAGTCTCTCAATTTTAAATATTCACAAAAGAATTCTACCAAATTTCAAACATAAAATTTAATTATTAATCTATTTATATGTTTACTCCTAAATAAGAATGGTTTTCTTTACCAATTATTAAGCCATGAGCCCATGACAAATATCATAGTCTACCACTGAAACTGAAACGGTATTAATAGGGTTTTTTTGTTCTTCTGAAATGGTATTAAACTATATATGTTAAATCTCTCAAATAAAAAACCGTATTAATACAATTTTTTTTTACCAAATATCAAATTTTGTAAACCATGTATGGTATTAAACCATATTAATACAATTTTTTTTACCAAATATGAAATTTTTTTCTTCTGAAATGTCATTAATAAAAATTTCGGAGTAAAAGGGTAATGACAAATCATATTATGTGATTAATTGACTATGACATAGATGCTCAGGACATCAAAATGATCTCCCGAAAGATTTTACCAATTATTTTTTACTTAAGTGATGACTTGACTTTAAAAGTTTTAACCCCAAGATGTAAGTAGGATATTATAAACTAAACATCCACTAACCTTGTAAACCAATTAAATCAGAACCAACTTGCATTCACCGAAGGGTCTAGGTACTTTGACAAATTTTATTATGTATTGTTAAGACGTTCCTTTTCATGGCGAAGCTTCCTCGCTCTTTCCTTGCTACCGGTTTTAGGCTTTAGGTAGGAAGGATCAAGTATGAACCAAAATATTAAAATTTACAGATATTGCTGTCCAGAGGCGCTAAACGGCTAAAGTAAAAACTGAAAACATAGATGGCTCCGTATTTTGCATTTTTTTTTTACTGATCGAGCGATTGAAGCTATGAGATGATGACGAGGTTATATTTGCTTTCCCTAGTAAATTAAGATTCAGAGTTCAAATTCCAACAAATTAATTGGAGTTGGAAGATTAAGAATCTAGTTGTAGTGTTTGCGTGCGAATTAGTAATAAAATCATTAAATAAACTCTCGACTATAAAGTTGTCTGAAGGAAGCTAATTTTTTTTTATTTTATATCGACAAAATCTACATTCATTATGAGTTAGGCTAATTTGGTTATTGGAAATATTTTATTTCATCTTCATATCTTTACTTTCAAAATTCAAACAGTTAATTTGAATCGTTCAACATAATCAAAATATGAAAATGTATTTGAAGATCAAACTTTACATTTTTTTTTAGAATTTTATTATTATTTTCTTAAGTAGATAAAAAATTACTATTTTTGAGTGGTCCAATAACTTTTAGATTAATGAACTTTTTTACTATATTAAAAAATAGTAAAATTTATAAAAAATACAAAATTTGATTTTAAATACATTTTTATATGTAAAAAGATCATATTAAACAATTTAAATTAATTATTTAAACTTTCAAAACAAAAATATAAAAAAAAATAAAACATCGGCCTTATGTCATAATTCATAAAGCATCTTAGCCCAAGTTTTACCGAGTACGTACAATCAATATAAGTATTATTCTTATCGTGGATTGTCTTTTTTGATTCCTAGCCTCTGCTTTATTATTCCACGAAAATTTACACCCACACATAACCTATCAACCTTGACGGGGTTGGGAATGACTTGACTATGTACATGCACAGTGCGATCGCTAACAATTAGTACTTGTTATTTTTTGTTTTTATTCAAGTCTTGACCTGTAACGTCACAAAACAATTAATGAAACATATTCACCATTCGTTTATACTTTATATATAGCAATTCTGATTTTTCTATATCTGGTAATTTTTTGTCAGTAGGTCTAAACCGACGAAAGTTCCGTAGTCCGTGATTTTTGGGTTTTAGATCGGGATCGTCCGATTTGAATCCGCGACAATATATTTTTTTAAAGTAAAACGCACACATTTCGAACCACTGATTTGAATCAGACGGTCCGGATTGAAAACCAAAAAAAATGAGTTACTTTAGGGAATCTGGATCCACCTGGAGGGATAAACTGAAATTATTCTTAAGATTTGTAAGGGTTAATTAATCGGGAACCAATATTCCAAATGTTAACATCGATCAAGGGCTGTAATTCGTTGGTCCCTATCTGCCAGCTTGCAATTATATTAATCACTTAATTAATCCACCTTGATTAAGATGTTAATTGGTCCATGTGGGCGTCTTAGCAACCGTCACTTAAAATTTCTTTGTCTGGGTAAGCGCAGACATGGATCACTTCAATCTTTGTTTTTTCAATTTGTCTATTTCAATTTCCATATAATATTACAAGCTAAGCTACTAATCAAAATTAATTTGGAAAGAAATTAAGATTACTTGTAAAAAATTTGACTTTCATAATTATTAATTAATGTTGCAGGCTCCGTATCGCTGTCAGTCGAACATCATTCATCAATATTACACTTATATATAATACAAAAATAGATAATATACATCGATCATGTCCTAATTAATTTCCACTTCTATCTTAAAGAACAAATTCATATCCTCATAGTCATCATCCTTCTTTGTATTAAATTTTAAATAATTATATATTCTTGCACCCTGTAAACCTGTAGTTCAGCATCCGGAGTTTAGATTTGATGTTAGCAGACCCAAATCGTCTAATACAGACTACAGACTACAGACTACAGAGGAGATGCATGACTTCCGTTACATCGCCACTTTGGACGGTAGATTTTTTATTTTTTTTATTTTTTATAATTGAGACATGACATAATAAAAAAAAAAAAAGTCACTGATTGGATGTGGTGATGTCATGAAAAATGATGTTACATACGTCATGCAGTCGATTTGGCTTTTTGTTTTCGAATGAAATGCTCCGGAGTCCAGACCAAGTGACCAAGTGACCAACAAAAGGATCCCTGCAATCTTTGAGAAGACAAATAACAAATCCGGATAACAAAAGGATCCCTGCAATTTTTTGTTTTTACTAATATGTATCAAAAGGACTAAATTCTTCATTTTGACAATTGCTAATCAATGATGCTAGCTTCGAACAAAGATTGATACAAATCAATTAAAAAACTGAGTAACTAACATACATCATTCTTTATTAAGCGATACACCATTTGACTCGTCAAAATATTTTTAATGAGAAATTATTATAAATGTCATATGGGAAACTTAAGTACAATGTGTGACAAATTTACAAATTTTATAGTTAATGATTTGATTTTATAATACCTGAATGACAAAATTTGACAAATAATTTAGCAAGGAATGTATCTTAATTAACAGTAGGCTATATAACTACAATTACAATTATTTTATTTGGAGAATTTCTATCAATGTTCTAAAAAATATTGAATTAACTTACCATATAAATGAAAATACAGTACTAAAATACTCTTCAGAAACAACTAGTATATTATAAATTTGAGAAATTATTCCTGCACTTTAATTATATTCTGCATCTCTTATTTGCACTCCGAAAGTGTTTATACTTAAAAATACAAGTTATCTATATTTGAATTCGGAAATGCTAATATTTGATATATACGAAGTATATATCACTTTTTTTTTCTTTCTAAATGACCATTAGTAGGTTCAAGTTAAAATCTTTGTTTAATTAGTAAAAATACAATTTCAAAATTTTTAATTGCTAGTAACGCAAGATATTGAAGTGTTATCAACTTATCATTAAGTATAAACACTTTTTGAGAGATATATACACATTTATCGAGTAATTATTTTGCTTGTTTAGGAAAACTATATCTGAAATTCCTCCGTACTGCCTCTCCGATGCTTCCGTCTAGGGTTTAAATTTTTCTCCTCCTCTTCGGTGATAGAAGAGCGAGTGGAAAATTATATCTGAAATTCGAGTCTGATCGCTGCTCATCCGTTCCACCTATATGGTAGTTTTGTTTTCCTTTTTTTGTGTTGTTGTTGTAAATGACATTTAAAAGTGTACGAAGAATAATTGTTAGCTAGTTTTGTGCATGTATGTAACTTTCTTAAATTGAGTAAACTCAATACTATTGATTGTTTCGCAATAGGTGATTGTAACTTTCACTAGATAAAGGCTAAATTAAGATATAAATTGACATATTTACCTATTAATTTACATCCAATATTTATTTATTTTCTCATTTCTATCTTGCTTATGATAATTCACGTACAACCTTTTATTTTTCTGTTTTAGTTCAACACAATTACAACAAAGGCGTACTTTGAATATAACTGTTTAGTATCACATTTGTTTCAGAAGATAACTACATCAGAATATTAATTATACTTGTTTCACCATAAAAAAATTGCAAATAGAACCATTTAAAATTAATTTTGTTAATTTTTGTTAAGTAAAGATAAATTACGTCTTTCAACTTTAAATATTCACAAAAAATATTTTAATTGGTTTTCAATCTGGCTTCCATTCACAGAATGTTGTCACTTGTCAGAATAGACATGCACGTTTATATGTATTCAACTTATCACATTTTTGTTTGACAGGTGCGTTTGCCTTGAATGAGAATTTTGATGGTTGTGCAATTTTTGTGTGATGATTAGCAGCCCTTCAAAAGTAAATTAGGTAACAGCAAGAATTAATTAATGTTCTGCATTGAGAGAAAGAATCAACTAGCTAGAATCAGAGCAAGAGCAAAATGTGCGAACAGGTTGGTTCCATGAACATGAAAGCACGGCACCATATATATATCTCGTGAAGTCATCAGACGGCTGGGACAACTGACTCGGTACTTGATCACGACCCAATGAGTTATTTTTGCCGAAATCTTTTTTAAATTACTTAATTGGAAGATATCATTTTCAATAAATTAAATAACCAAAGGTATATACCGAAGAGATAATTTAATTATGGGCCCATTTGAATAGTTAAAACAACAATGTAAGAAATAATATTATTTTAACTAGTAGATTAAAATAGCATGAAAAGTGTACTAGTTTGAATAGTAGGTTAAATAAATGGGAGCACCTAGCTGTTATCTTCTAACAGTTTCCCATTTTGTCCTCCGATCAATAATTATCGGAGTAACTACTAATTAATTGGAGGAACACTTAATATTTTGAGACCGCCTAATATTTGAAAGATTTTACAACTGTCGCGCGCAAGTATTCATCTATAATATATCAAATATTCATCTGTGATGCATCAAGTATTTAAAATAAAAATAGACACATTATTTTGCAAATATAAAACCACGAACATCTTTTACATAATTTTCTCTTTCAAATGAGATTCATGATGACATACTTTCGAGTTGTCGGTTGCACAAGTATTCATTCTCGTCATGCAAGTATTCATAACTTATCGAGCAAGTATTCATCATCATTGTGTAAGTATTCATCATTAGGATCCGCCTAGTTGTCTTACTAATCAATCTCTCATTTTGTCCCCCAATCAATAACTACCTAAGTAACTACTAACTAACTACGGGAGCACTTAATATTTGGGGACCGCCTAATATTTGAAAGATTTTACAGTTGTCGGTGCACAAATATTCATCTATAATACATCAAGTATTCATCTGTAATACATCAGTTATTCATTCTAAGATATCAAGTATTTAAAAAAAACTAGACATATCACTTATCCATCTTTTACACGTTTTTAGATGTGGTTTGTTTTTTCTCCGTTCAATTTAACTAATATTTCTGACGATCTGCAAGGAATTTTGCAAATCTAAAATCACGGATATCTTCTACATAATTTTTCCTTTCAAATGAGATCCATAATGACATACTTTCGAGTTGTCGGTTGCATAATTATTCATCATCGTCATGCAAGAATTCATTTTTTTGCACAAGTATTCATCCTCCAGCAGATCATGCGCCTTCATTTTTTTACTCCAGCATATTTATTAATTTTTTAATGAGTTAGATCCTATATTTTTGTTTTGAAAAATGAATTGAATTTGGTTGAAGACACGAGGACTACAGTAAAGAAAGAAATTAGTTTGTAGGGACCACAAATTAGTTAAAACTAGTAATTATAGTTAGAGAATTGATCTACTTTAATGGAGAACAAGATGGGGACTGATAAGTGGGGATATTATAATTAACCTAAATAAATTTATATGACAGCCCGCAATAAACAGTTATTAAAATGAAATATATGAAATTACAGATATCTTGTATACAATTTATGTCCTGTATATTAATTTTTGATGTAGTTTGAAAGCCATTTGCTAACCACTTAGCTGTTTGAAAATTAGTTTTGTCGATATTTGATCAATAACTTAATATTTCTCAAATTATTCAAATGTAATATACAATCAAATTAAATTATATAAAACATATCTATATTCTTTATAACTATTTTATCAGTTGCGATGGTTGTCGATTAAAAAATGGTTATCAGTATACCTCTATCTTCTAATGAACGATAAATTTTTTATGTTACATATGAACGTATGATGTGGAATAGACCACTGATACATTATATAAATACAAATTACAGATGTATATGGCGCTAAATATCCGACACCAAGATGGTATTTAATTATTGAATTCATCCGCTTTAAAAAAAATGGAGAATTTCATGCATATTCCTCAAAAGTTTCGAAATTACGTATTTTTCTTTAAAATTCATAATGTCATATTAACCCTTATAAAATTCAAATTCTTAAAAATTTATTCATTTATTGACTTTTCTATTAATACATATTTTAAATTCATAAAATAAAACTACTTAAAAATTCATAAGCATTTAAACACACCTCTTCTTTTTGTGTAAAATTCGGAAGCACTTTCTTTTTCATTAAAAAGTAGCCTATTACTTGTATAAATCAATTACTAATTTAGTTCTTATATTCAAATAAAATTATTAGTATGATATATATATAGCTCGTCACATCAAATTAGGTTTATATGCTATCATATTATACTACTTCAAAGCTGACTAATTAATTTTGTACAACTCGTAGATAAAATAAAACTACTTACAAGAAGGAATGATGCGACTTAAAAAAAGTTATCCATGTTATATGAGAATGAGACTAACGATACAAATGGAGAATGTACTCAGCCTATGTTCCTTATACTTTCCAAAAAATAAATAAAAGAAAGATATTTATTGGATTCAATAAATCGCCAAATCTTTGGAGAATAAATATCATTTACAACCCGGAAACAAATCTGCTGCGATTTCTTTGGAATTGCAAAGTTGTTGCTTGATTGTCCAAATCAAACCATTCATTTGGTTTGAGACCCGTGCATTTAAAAAAAAAATGAATAATTTAATATGAAAAAAATAGGAATCTGCGATTGAGCAGATTTATTTCCAAGTTACAAACAGAACCCAGCCACCAGTCCACCACTACTAGCTAGCTGTACATAACATAGCTGATAGCTCAAGGGGATACCAACCTTAGACAAACAAAACGAAACGAAGCAATATCTTTCTCTCTCATCCCATATCTTTGGAGAAATCTATCGAGTCATGCATCCCGTCTCTCCACTCTCTCTTTTCTCTACTCTCTTTCGCCCCAATAATCGCTTCTCACCCTCACCCTTGTGGAGAAGAGCCAGCTAATCTGTTACCTACCTCTAGGTCCAGGTCCAGGTCCTCTACACAGTACCACAGAAGAGGAGGAGGAGAAATCAAATCAGAAACAAAGTAGAAACAACACTTAAGTAAAATCGATGGGTATAATAAACGATGATGTGGTGTTGGAAATCCGGGAACCCGAATCAGCCGGTGAGCCCAGTGTTTTAACTATCAGCTGTCCTGACAAGACCGGGCTCGGATGCGACCTTTGCCGAGTTATTCTCCTATTTGGATTAAACATTGTCAAAGGAGGTGATTCAAAACTCAAAAGATTAGATCTATTCTATTCTTTTAGACTATATATTCTTTTAAAAAGACGGAACAGTCAAATTAAATGAGCTAATTAATCTTAAAATTTTGCTTAATTATTGGATTTTGTAATTAAAATTTAAAACAGACATGAGTACTGATGGGAGGTGGTGTTACATAGTGTTTTGGGTTGTGGGGAGAGGTAAGAGTAAGAAAGCCACACGATGGGCTTTGCTCAAGAAAAGGCTACTGGAGATATGTCCCGAGGTTTCCATGCCACTCGTGCCCCATGAGGTGGAGATTGTGGAGCAGAGGCCCCAGCTTTATCTTCTCAAGTTCTCTTGCTATGATCGAATGGGCCTCTTACATGGTACGTCATTTTTATTCTTTTTTAATTAGCATGTTGATCAGGATTTCGAATATTTAATTTGAATTGTTAAAGTTTAGGAGGTCTGATCGATCCTTAATTTGTTCTTGCAATTCTAGCTAGGACTCTATATATATTTGATTGAATCAATTTCAAGTCCAGAAAACGGTAGCAGCTGGATCTTTTTTTAAAGATTTCTTTCTCTTTTAAAAGGCCTGTTGATAACTTATTCGGGGGGTGAATCTCTGGAATGGATAACGTTTTCCTTTCCTGATATTATTCTCTTTTCAAGTCTGATTCATATAACTATAAAACATATATAATTTCTTCTGAAATAGTAAAATAATCTTTAGATCCATACTTTCCTTTTTCCATTGGGCTTTTAATATTTAATTGAGAGATAATTAATTAATTAATTATGGCTAAATTGAAATGGGTGTATGTAGACGTGACACATCTACATGACCCCTCTCACGGAAATTTGGTACAACTGATCTATTGATTGTATTCTGTTTGAATAATTTTGGAAAAAAAAAAATGATAAGATGTTACGTGTATTGATAAGTAACACTTACTGCGAAAGCTATTTCTAAAAACGGGTCTTGAGATTTTTATTCCTTCCGTTAATTTTGTATTTTTTTTGCTGAATACAAAACAATATATCTACTGATGTATACGTTTGAGATAATTATGGATGATTTTGGAATATGTGGGTGTAGATGTGACACAAGTGTTATGTGAGCTGGAGCTAACAATAAGGAATGTCAAGGTTTCCACCACACCCGATGGCCGTGTACTCGACCTCTTCTTCATTACCGACAACAAGTCTCTCTCTCTCTCTCTCTCTGTTTAGCCTATCTATATTACTTGCATCCCTACATATGTAGTTTGTTTGCCGGGACATAACCACTGTGAAGTTGACTCTATTGACTCTGGAATTTGATCTCTGGAATGTATTTTGCTACAATTTGGTATAGATTGCAATTAACCAAGTGCTAGGATTTTCTAGAAGCCAATAATCTAATTTTATGAACTCATAAATACTTGGTGAATACATAATTATCAATATATGTATGTTTGTGTAATTTTATTGTCAATATATGCAGTATCGTCCAAACAAAAGAAAAGAAAAGAAAAAAAAAACAAGTTCTGGTCTCTATATAAAAATGCATACTGGTACTGATAATTTTTTCTTTTATGATACTGTTTAGGGAACAGCTACACTTGAAGATGCGAAGAGAAGAGACATGTGATAAGCTGAGTTCAGTTTTGGGCGACGCAATGACAAGTTGCGATATTGAAGTGGCCAGTGATCCCATATCATGTTGTGTCAATGCTTCTTTGTCTCTGTCACCAACTGTCACAGAAGAGATGTTCGCCTCTGAGCTTCCCAAGGAAGAATCTTCTCTCTTCCCCCGCAATTTTTTATCCTGCAATTCCTCTGGAAGTGGAAACAGTAATTCGTTGTCAGTCAAGGTGGATAATCTGCTCAGTCCAGCGCATACACTTATTCAGATTCAGTCTGGGGACCACAAGGGGCTGTTGTATGACATTATGAGAACTCTCAAAGATTATAACATTCAGGTAATTTATCATTAATATAAACTAGCTTTCATATGGTTTCAAAAAAGGCACCCAAATTAAGGAAGGAATTATCTTGTTCGAATGTACTTGCCTATTGTTAGCACAAGGACAGAATCAGTACAATATCAGTATATAGCTAGCATTTATCATTTTGACTTACCAGTCAATTTGTCTCCAAAGATATACTACCTAATCTCTTAGTCCTTGTTCTATTGAATTTTTATAGCTGTCATACGGGAGATTCTACACAAGCCAGAATGGAATCTGTGAAATTGACTTATTTGTTGTGCAAATGGATGGTAGAAAAATAGTTGACCCACAGATTCAGGAGGCGTTGTGTTTCCGTTTAAGGATGGAGTTGTACAGGCCATTGCGTGTTATTTTAGCAAATCGGGGCCCTGATACAGAGCTCCTAGTTGCAAACCCTGTTGAAGGCTCTGGCAAGGGACGACCTCTTGTTTTTTATGATATCACGCATGCATTGACAAAACTACAAGTTCGTATCTTCTTGGTAAGAAAATGTTTTCTCCTCTTTTGCTTTTTTAACTTTCATTATAACTTGGGTAAAAATTTGGACTGACTACAAGGTAGAATGTGAACACTGATTGTGAAATTTTGTACCTAAAAATTATTTTTGCACAAGGATTGTTCTCTCCCAAAATGTAACAGAATGTAATAAAGTGTTAACCAAAAACCAAGTTTGCCTTTGACATGTGAAGAATCAACAATGTCAAGCCTAAAAATTAATTTGTTTTGCATTCTGACCTCAAAAGGAGGGAAAAATCAACATTCATTCCTGAAATTCTGCAATCTTTCTCTAATCTTACAGTCAACATTTACATTTTGACTGCCAAGAACAAAAATTTGCAACTAAATATTTTTATGTTGTTGGACCTTAGGCTGAAATAGGAAGGCATGTGGCTGGAGACAGAGAGTGGGAGGTGTACCGGGTGCACCTAGGGGAAGGCCATGAACTCTCTGCCTCACTCACCAAAATTGTGGAACAGGTCACAAAAATGCTCATGGGATGGGACTGATTTATGATATATTTGCAGCTTAATTTGTTTCTGTACAGTTTTTCAGTAGTTTATGGCACTGGGTAAAGCTAACCGATCGATGTTTTTTTATCTTCTTTTTTTCGTTGTATTTCTAGTAATAGTTAGTTGTACATTCAGAGATGTTAGTTCACAATGTAGTTCCTAGATGTAGAAAATCTACGTAGACAAATAGGAATGCAGTTTGAAGAAGACCTAACGTATCTCATGTAGAATATGTAAATTTGCAGTCGAATTAATATCAGTGGCAGTTACCAGTTTTTGTACTTCAGTTAGGTATTTTTTATTGTAAAAAGAAAAAAAGTGTTTTAATTTTCTATAAAATCTCTTAGATTCCTAATTCTCGCTCTCATGCATACAAAATTCCATAGCAAACAATTGCCGGAAAGAACGTCCGAATTATTTTTCTATTATTTTTATACACAAATCAAGATCCAATTAATATTTTAAGTATAATAAACGCATATGTACATATACTGGTGTAGGGCTGCTCGTGAGCTAAGTTGAGTCCGAATTGAGAGTAATTTGGATTCAACTCACGAACTCATGAGTCCAGTTGAGTTCGAGTCGCTAATTCAGTTTTTGAGTTAGAAACTCCAATTTGGAATTAACTCGCGAGCAACTCGAGTCGAAGTGAGTCGACTCGTGACTCATAATATAGTACATAGTAAGACAATCTAATTTAATTCTAATAAAAAATAGTATATATTTATCAGAATAATACACAATTAAAAACAATACATAATGAGATAATGGCCGATACATAATTAAACATTACGAAAATACTAAAATAGTACATAATTAAAAATTACTAAACAAATAAAGTCTAACAAAAACAGTACGGAATCTAATAAATTAATAAAATAAAAGAAAAAAATAACAAAGTTTACCAAATTACGAAATATTACAAAGTCTAACAAAACACTACAAGATAACTTAGTATTTGGTGTGAGTCCAACCGAGTTGAAGGTAATTTGGAATCAACCGAGTCAGTTTCAACTTAAGTTATTAGCGAGTTGAATCCGAATTAATTCCAAACTAAGTTTCGAGTCGTTAGTTTTTTGTGCACTCCTATACCGGTGTATAAACTAACAGGTCCTACCCACTTATATTCTTCAAATTCTCTTCCTTAAGGGCCTGTTCGACGGACTATTGGGAATGGGCATGGACGTGAGAATCGAACTAAAAATTACTGTTTAAGTAGGAAAACTCTGAAATTTTTAGTTTAATTCCGCGCTCATACCTATTCTGATGGTCTGCCGAACATGTTATAAAGGCCTTAAAAAGCCCATTTTGTAATCAAATTATTTTTGAATGCCCGGCAGAGGCTGCCCAGGGATTTTGTAATCAAATTGCTTTTGAACTGCTCTCTCTCCGAATTTTCAGGAATGGTAGGGGCGATTACGACGCGGCGGTCCGGTCACCTCGTCCCGCTAATGATCCGGTGGACGACAAGAGACCGGACGATATGGTATTCCTCCTGGGCCGGACCGGGTTCAGGCCCGGTTCATCCGAGCTCGAGCTGCTCTGATCCTTCCTCCAACGCTTCATCATCTGCGCAATCGAACCAGAAGAAGCTGTCGCACCGTTTATCTGCCGTAATCGACGCCGTCAACGAGCGCAAGCTTCCTTCTGAGCTGCGAGGCAGAGGTAACGCCGTCAGGTAGGTCCAGAAGATCTCTCTGTTCACTGGTTTATTGTGTCATTTTCCTTTTTTATTGAAATTGTTTTTTATTTGTTTGTGTTTACAACTTTATGCTTAACACCTGTTTAATTGGCAGGTTTATTTTTGTTATTGGAAGCAAAAAATCTTTCTCATGTGTTAGTATTATTTCTTTATATTTCTCCTGGAATTTTCCAACAATTAACCGGGCAGTTTGAAGCATGAACTGAGGTGTAACTACTGCAAGTTTGTAGTAATTAGCTTATATTTATTGTGGTCTGTGTAAGGAATTTATAAAATCAGGATATTAAAGCCCTAGTAGCGTGTCTATTGATACAAGACGTATGCAATTATGTTCATTCAGGTTACCTGATATGGTTTTGCCTTCACGAATACACGCATTCATGGGCGCACACACAATAGCAAGATTTTTACCGTTGCCCAAAAGATGCCTGTAGTGATTATAGTATTCCAATTTTTTTTTTTGAGGTATCATCATTTATCTGTAAAAGCAACAGTAACTTTACATGTTAATTTGCCTAGTTGGATGAAAATTGGCGCCAGATATTGACAGTTTTGTGGATTTTGTTTATCACAAATGGTTCTACCTCTGTGCACACCCAAAAAGAAACATGCAAACAATCACACATGCGCAACCAATGTTTTAACCATTGCAAAAAAAAATGTTTCTTATACAGACGTTTGTATTCATCTAAACAGTCTGGTGACAATTCATCATCTACCAGTGAAACCAAGATTAACTAGTTTGATTTCTATCTATCTATTCTTTAAATATATGTGATCCATTTTAATCACTGATAGTCATGGATGTTATGACCGGACAACCCTTTCTTTTAATTCCTTGCCAAATATCATTTTTCAGGTCAGAAACTGACATAGTTAATGTAGTGGAGCAAAGAATCTGGCATTCAATGGAAGAAGGCCACTTTGAGAATCTCCCGGGAAAGGGGAAGCCACTCAACTTGAGCACAAACCCCCATGCAGACCCTGCAGAGGATACCCTTTACCGGATCCTCTCAAGAAATGGGTGTGCACCTGAGTGGGTTGAGCTCAATAAAGAAATCTGTGGCCTCATCCGTAGCTGGCGACTAGCCCTTGGTCGTGCCTGGGGGAGTGCCAAGTGGAACGAGGAGAAGGAGGCTCTCCTGGGCCAGATGAAGGAGATAAACAAGAAGGTGATATTTCTTTTTTCCGATGACTTAAGCTGTGGTTTCAATTAAAAAGGGTATTTTCGTAAAGTGCAACTAATTTGTCGCAAAAGTTAAAAACATTGGGACTTATTTTTTCTTAAGACTTAGAATGTCATAATGTTGACAGGTACTTGTTTGTTGATAAATGGGTCCTGTAATATGTCCTATCATGGTTTTACTAAACAATTTTGCAGCATTTATGTATTGATTTGGAAGTAATTGTATGATTTAGTAGTGCTGCAGGACTAAATTCCCTTTCATTTTGCACATATGCAGTAATTTATTTGGGATGCTCGAGGAATAACTGTTTTTGTCTTTAAGAAATTTGTAGGTTCTGCGGTATAATTTAATTGTACCATTTGGTCGGCAAATGTTTGGGCTCAAGTGGGATAAAGAGATAGCCAGGCTAGAGGAAAACAATCTTCAGTAATTGGTATACTCATTTTTTCTTTTTTCTTTTTTTAAGTCTTCCAACTGAAATAGGTTTCACAAAAGCAAAAGTGTTTGAATAACAAAGAAAGCTCTTCTGTCCAAGATTTAGTTCTTATCTGTTTATATATACTGTAAATCACAAGAGATCTTCTGCATCTTCTTTTTTTATTTTTGGCACCTTATTATTTAGGTTTTGCAAAAGGAAAGAGTTGAATAACAAACAAATCTGTCTTAACTGTTGATTGTAATGTAGTATTATCTTTAGATTTAGTTATTACTTATTTATGTAAACAAAATGAGGAAATGTTGTATATTTTTGCTGTTTACTAAAAACAATATTACATTTTAACCGATGTCTGCCCTAACCTGAGTGGATTTTGCACATAGAGTTTAATGTGTGTGCATTACAAAAAATGCTCTACAGAGAGAGAGAGAGAGAGAGAGCCCTTGGTTGGAATCCATATCTTCTATGGTACTGGACCGTGTACAATACTCCCAGCCAGGCCGTGTACAATACTACTTGGTGCCATATTGTACTGGATCTGAATTCCCCTTGGTTGCCACTGCCAACAATTTCAAAAAAAAGAAAGAGGATCCCTTGGCAGTCACTGCCAAGACTTTCAAGATAGAGAAATATACAGTGTGTAATTATTCTGTTATATTCTCCGCCTTTTACAAACATTTAATCTCGGGTTAATTTTATTTTTGGTTAATTATCAGTCCTAAATTTGACCCTACCATTATTTCCGTCTATCAATTTGAACAAAGAAATTATTTCCAATAATTAAGTCCTTTTCATATTCCTCAAGCACTGGAGTGAGTAATATCAGTCACCATCTGTAATGCAATACATGGTTGATCCACTGGTACCTGTGATATGAGTAGAAATTTCATTCATTATTGCACTCTTTTGAGTTATGATGTTTAGGGAAGTTTATTTATGTACTTACAAAGTGTCCTGCTCCAAGGATCCAGTAAAAATGTAAATTCTTGTAAGATTTTTTGAAGGCCTTTGTACTTCCTGATTCAGATTCTCCACAATACAGAGGTTCTCTCTTGGATTCCATGAAGTCCTTCAGTCCTTTCCATCTTTAAAAGGAAAAAAAGGACATAATAATCATGTTGTTTATTCTTTTGATTAACCATGATTGGTTAGCTCATGATCATTAAGATTCTTCTAAGGGTGTGTGAGTTGGTTGACAACAAATTAACTTGCAATCAGGACAGATGTTATCAAATTCAGTCAATTTATTTTAAGTAAAAAATTACAGATATGTTGTTCACCTTATTGATTGGTTGTGTATCAAAATGTATGCAATGTTGTCAAATGTGAAATTGTGAATTTTGAGTTTTTTAATTTAAAATGGCACTACATAGGTTTACACAATCTTTTACGGGTATGATGTGGACAAGGAATAGATTGCATTGTAAGTGTTGGATTTTAAAATTTTAAGTCATCTTTGTTAGTCATAATTGCTACAAATTAATAAAATCCTGTTCTTTTAAAGATGCTTACTTGAGCTTTTGGATCCATGCTTCTGTTCCTTTTGTTGAGCATATCAAATCAAGCTTCAAGGCACCAAAACAAGTGTCATAATTTCCCAATACTTTGCAATATGCAAATAAATCATCATCTTTTCTTTATAGTCAATTGATAATTCCAGCCGGTAGTCTCTACTGAGATTTCGAAATATATACATATATAATTCCAGCCAGAAAGCTCCAAAGTAGGTAGTTCATAAGATCCGATCTTGCATTATATATATGTCCATACTTTATTATAAGCTACTTTTAAAACAGGTCACATGCCTAAGTTAATTTGTTTAACCTATTGTCTTTTCAGATCCAAATGATAAAACAAAAGGATTGAGTTTCAAAAGCTTACTTGGCCATTGTATACAGTTACATTGACACCAAGAGATAGAAGCTCATCAACCTGCAATAGAAACCAAATCAACTTGTTGGCGAATGAAAAATGTAATTAAACGCACATTAGAATTTAACAAGGTGATATAATAAATTGTACCTCATTGATTCTTGGTCTCATAAAATCAGGTTTCAAAGCCTCAAACACATCATCAGATTGACCTCCCCAACTTCAAAATAGCATCAATATAGAAAAAAGTTCAGTAAATGAGATAAATTATCTTTAGTGGCAACTAAAAACGGATCCATTTGTATGAATATAAATTGACCTTATGTTTTTTGGTATAATCCTCAGCTTTCTCCTAATAACGGTGTTCATTGGATCATCGGTATCTCCAGTACTTGAGGCTTTGGAGGTAATATAGTTAAAATACCTTCTCCTAACTGGCTGCACTAATTTCATATCTGTTGTACTTGTAGGTTGAGAGGGCAGGTCTTCATTCAAAAAATTATAAAAGTCCTGTAATTCATATTTTGAATGTGACATCACATTAATTCCTGAATTTTTTTAAAATTTATCAGTAGAAAGGAGACTTACAACATAGTTACTACTTGTGCGTACAACATCTTCCAATTCATCCCATTTCTGCTCTGCTTCTTTGTACTGCCCCTTTTTAAGTTGCTCACTAATTCTTATTGCCAAACTGAAAGCAAAATTATTACTGACATTTTGTAATCAACAAATAAATAGTTTCAGTAACTTTTCCTGCGGAAGTAGAAATATTAAAAAAAAAAAATTAAAATCGACGAACCTGTCTGATTTTTCAGCATCTTTCTTGTCAAGCCTTGACATGTCCAAGAGTAAAGGACCCCATGACAACTAAACACGCATCAATTTAATCAATGCAAATATTTAAAGTTAGCTTAAACGTATTTTCAAATTAATTGAATTTAGAACAAAGAAAAGAAAAAAATCCTCAACACTTACCACAAAATCTTGTGGCGAAATCCAGCTATCTCCCAAAGCAACTCCTGTTCATGTACATTGTATAAAAACCATATTCATTGAACTTTTTTTTAATTATTTGGATGAATTAATTAAATGAATACCTCCAAATTTGAGATGTAATGTTTTTGCATTAACAGCCTTGAGAATTGATAAAGCAGCTGTGACCGCAAACTTGCCACCATAAGACTCGGCCACAATAAATAAAGGGCTGCTCTGCATTTCTGAATTTTGGTTGTATAGTTTTTGCAAAAGTGTGGTTAAGTCTTTTGCCGCCTCTTCATCACTTTTCACAAGTAGTTTGGTGTCTTCTACAAAGCTATATCCTGTCCCCACTGGATTATCCTATCATAAAATTAATCAAACATCCAGTTGGTAAAATTATTCTTGTGATTAATTCATCCAGTTGGCATTTCAATGTTATTTTACCACTTGGTTCATTCTACAATGCACTTGGTGGTAAAATTTTCTATAGTTATAAATAATGACAGTTAATTTTATCTTCGAAATGCTACATTAACATTGGTAAAATGTTTAACTTTGAAAAAGTTTCATTATTGCACAGAAACGGAAATATACAGAATTTTATATATACCACGAAAAGAAGATGGGCCTTTTGAAGCCATGTGGAAGGCCGAGCATTCAGATCCAAGTCGAACGGTCCGATTTCCATGAAATTCCCCAAAGCTACACCAGAGGCCCCCTAAAATCATGAATTAATTAATGGTAAATTAATATTGAATCAAAAAATTTAAAGAATCATAGGCAATTAATTAAGAGACTTACGGGACCGCCTTGTAACCAAAGTATCGTCGGCCATGTATTTAAAGAATTTTCAGTTCTTCTAGGACTTGTGTAAAGCCACCAAAACATGTGTGCTCCTGCATTATACAGAAATGCGTAAAACAGATACAGAAAAGAAAGCAGGGATGAAATGAAATGAAATGGGATGGAATAACATTAAGGATTACTTGGTCTGACTTGAACATAGCCCCATTCTTCTGATTTATCGGCGGTACCAGCGGCATTTGAGAAGTCGGTATGAAGAAGCAGAGAGAGAAGGAGAAAGGAGAGAGACAGACAACAATAGAATTTCACCATTGTGATGAAGAGAGGTGGAGAAAAAAGAGAATTGAATGAATTGAGACTTGAGAGAGCTCAGCTCTCTAGTTTTAAGTTTTAACCCACATACATCTCTAACTACTTTGACTTCTCTGACTTGTGATTTCTGGAAAAAGGAGAGAGAGAGAGAGAGAGCTACAGGAAATGGCAGGGCGTATGTTTTACTTTTACGGCAGTTGAAGGGAAGAAGCTTACATTACATAAGCGTCTGATTTTCCCTCCTGTATACTTCACCCTCTGGAGTCTGGAGTCTGGAGTCTGGAATTAACTACTGTACGGCGGCGACATGGGTACTGGAGAGAATAGTCAAGGAAATCCTGTTCTTTCATTAATGCCCAACAAATCACCTACTTTTTATTATAATTAAATGCTTCCCTTTGTTATGCTTTATGCGTTATGCGTGAGCCGTGACATTATTTTTATTTTTATATCTCCTTGTCCAAGTAAAACTTGCAAGTCCTGGTTTTTTTAATTTTCAAGTATAACTATACACGTTCAATCAGTTCCAACTCAGTTACCAACAAATTACATTTTATACAAGTTTCTGGCCTTTCATTTCTCATCAATCTGTTCCAACTAATAGCTACGGTTTCAAGCATTTATATATTAGAGTTCCAACCTTAAACGATTAAAAAATATATATATTAAATTACCTAAAAAAACTGTGACCTTCTTTAGTCATATCAAAATCACAAATTCCTGAATTATTTTTAGAATTTAATGTGCCGCGAAAGTTATTTACGAAATCAACTTTCTGTTCAAAAGCTAATTATCCAGGATCGTCATTACGACTGTAAAAAAAATTCTTAGTTCGTGATTCGATTGACTTTGATTCGAAAAAAAAATCGCAATTAACTCGTTCGATTGAAATTTGTTCTGAAACAAATCAAACCAATTCGGCTCGAATCTTATTCAAACTCAAACTCAAACTGGAATAAGTTTGATTTGGTTTGATCCGTTTGCAGCCCTAACTCGTCATAATATCAACAAAAGTTTCCCAAATATATTAGAAAATATTATGTCTATGTTAGTGCTTAAGTGGAGAACTTATCTATGTCGCCATAAAATGGTTACCAAGTCAGCAAAGTATTATTTATTTAATTAAAAATATACAAAAAAAACAACTGACTTAAGAGGCGAGAATCAAACTTCGGTTTAGTGGCAAAGACAATGCTCTCTGTATGGGAGGTCACAGATTTAAAACGCGGAAGCAACAATTCTTTGTGAATATTAAATAGTTTGGTGGCTCGATTTTCAACTTTTACTAAAAAAAACTGACTTGAGAGACATTATTGCTTCAGAAGATAATTATCGTTAAAATTAGAAGATAGTGATCTGCCATCCTCCTGTCGCCTGTCGAGTCGCCTCCATCTTTTTTTTAGTTCTTCAACGGTCTCAATTATTTAAAAAAAAAAACATCCAGTTTACTGTATTGATCGAGTTTTCACAAGTCATCAATGGTCAGCTCTTTTTCCATCGATTGCTTTGATGGCTTTGGAAGTAGTGATCTCTGACCATGCTCCTTTGCTCCTCTCATGCCGACATCCCTAGTCATGCCATAAGCAATACAGGTTTGAAAACTCATGGTTTTTTTTTTTTTCTGTACAGGTCAGGGAGATGGTTCGCAGAGTCATGCAACAACCTTCTCAACTCTCTCAACCACCTGGTGATGTGATGTTGGCAAAAATAGAAACTTTGCATCAGCAACTGAGACAGTGGCACCTACAATCCCAAACCCACTTGGAGAAGGAATTACTATCCAGTAAGGAGGCCATTCTGCAGTTGATCAACTGGAGGAAACTCGACAACTCAACTATTCAGAATTCATGAGAAGGCAAATGTGGCGAGAGAAAGTATACCAGCTGTCCACTTTTTTAGAATTGCGTTGGCAACAACGAGCGAGATGTCGATGGCTTGCAGAAGGTGATAATAACACAAGGTTCTTTCACTCATATGCTTCCTCAAGGCTCTGTATGAATACTGTGCACTCTTTATTAGTTCAAGGTGAAACTGTAACCGATGTAACACATATTCGGCACCTGTTTTTTTAGCATATGCAACGCATCCTGGGCACACAGAGTCAGGTGGATTCTTTTGAACCTTCAGCACTATATCAGAATGGGTCGGATCTTACAGTTTTAGTAGACCCGATAAGTGATCAGGAAATAGAAAAAACTATTTTCAGCCTCTATCTCCAATAACCAAGCATCCGGTCCTGATGGCTTACCAAGTGAATTTGCAAAAGTATATTGGGATGAGATTAAATCAGAGGTGATACAATTGGTTAGTAATTTTTTCAATGGCACATGTGACTTGAGGCATTTAAACACTGCCAACATAGTCATGATCCCCAAGAAGCCTGAAGCGATGGAGTTAAAGAATTTTCGACCGATTAGCATTATCAGCCTAATACCCAAAATAATCTCTAAATTGCTTGCTTCAAGATTGGCCCAGGTTTTGCCGGATTTGATATCGGTCAACCAAACAGCTTTTGTGCGAGGGTGTCAAATTTCAGAGAATTTTGTGGCGGTAAGAGAAGTGCTGCAACATGTATCTCATTCTCGTCAACAAGCTGTTTTTTTTAAAATAGATTTTTCCAAGGCCTTCGACACGGTAGATTGGAGCTTTCTAATTCGAATTATGCATGTGAGGGGTTTTCCTATTAGGTGGATAAGGTGGATTGAGGTGCTTTTAACCACAACAACATCACGAGTTATAATTAATGGAGAGCCTTCCTCTTATTTCGAGCACAAAAGAGGTCTTCGTCAAGGCGATCCTTTATTGCCAATGCTTTTCCTCATTGCTGTGGATGTTCTGCAAAGAATGATTGCTCAGGTGAATGACACTCTAGACCTTCCCATCTCGGGAAGTTTTCAGATCCTATAATGGCATTCCAATATGCGGATGATACCGCTATTATAGCCCATATCGATCTCTCAACCATGATCAAACTTAAATTGGTTCTAAGGTTATTCTCCAAGATATCGGGCTTGCATATCAATTTTGATAAAAGCTCGTTCTGCCCCATTATCCTAAACCAACAACTAACTCGGCTTGTGTCTAGTGTCATGGGGTGTCCTCAAACACAGATGCCGATACCTTACCTAGGCATGCCTCTCTCCATAAAAAATACCAGTAGACCCGAATTTTTACCTTTGATTGAAAAGATAGGAAAAAAAAGTAGAAGGATGGCACAACAAATTGTTGTCCAAAGGAGGTCGAGTGCATCTCATTAATTATGTACTCTGCAGTATACCCATCTACTTGATGACATGCTTTGTATTACCTAAATGGGTTATAAACCAGATTGAAAAGGTATACAGGAATTTCCTTTGGGGTAAATCACAAGGTGATGGCAGTGGGATTCCTTTGCTTAATTGGGAGATGGTGACTACATCGAAAAAATATGGAGGAATGGGGGTTCCAAATTTACAGTTACGAAATGAGGCAATTTTGTTGCGATGGTGGTGGAAGGCATCTCAGCCGCATACCCTTTGGTGCTCGATTATAACGACTCTCAGAACACACAGACTAACTAATAAAGGACCAAAGGTTTGGCTCGTTAACGGGTCCTTTTTTTGGAAACAACTCATCAAAATGCATTCAAATTTCCAATGGTGTACTCAATGGATTGTAGGTAATGGCAAGTCCATCTCCTTTTGGTATGACCACTGGGACTATGCACCAATCCGATCTGTTAGAGATAGACAACAAAGACCACAGCAACAATTAATTTCACTACATGATGCCATAACAGAGGCCTCTCCAGTGTTAGATTGTTTTACTGGTACAATACCGGACTTGATGGAGTGTGAGGACTGCCTACAGTGACGCTGTTCTTCCACTGGTAGCTACACTGCCTCTTCGTATTATAATCTAATTATGTCCGGAGGCATGGCAGGATGGAAGTACAAAGAGGTCTGGGCAGCCTCAGCACCATCCAAGGTTCGAATCTTTGTATACCTTCCGATCCATGATCGCATTCTTGACACATGAGGTGATGCAACGAAGGGCTATGCTATGCGATATGAGGTTTGTGATGTGCGATACTTGCCCTTTCGAGACGGCTCATCATCTGTTTTTCGAGTGCACTAATGCGCGTCACGTTTGGAGTAGATTTCCACATCTCATGCAGATCCAACACTCGGTGGAATCGACTTGGGACGCATCTGTTTTGCACTTTTGCCGTCAGCCAGGTCAGCAGAAATGCAAATGGATTACGGCTTTCATGGCGGTTCTATGGTCTTTATGGAGGCAGAGGAATGAGGTAGTTTTTCGCAATTCAAAGCTACCTCCTTTTCTTGTGGCACGCCGTGCAACAGAAGATGCAACACTTTGGGGCTAGTATTGTGGGAAGAATAAAAAGAATCAGGGAATTCAGGAAATTATTAAACGTTGAGTTGAATTGAGCAACTGATGTAATAACTAGGAATGTTGTATTAAACACATCTTTATAAATTCTTGGTAGTCACTACCAAGCTTTGAAAAAAAAAAAAGAGGATAATATTGTATGTTTTATTGAAGTGGCAGTCCTAGCTGGCATTTCGAAAAATATATTATTTTTAAATTCAGGAGTCAGTATAGTATAGTAAACATTTAGGGTATGTTTGGATGGAAGCTAAAATAACTAGAATAGTGAAATTTTAGAATAGTAAATGAGAATAGAGAAAAATAGTGATTTTCATATTAGTGTGAAATGATGCTATTTGGATAAGTAAAAATGTTGTTTGGATTGTACATGTGGAATAGTGAATAGTTGTAACTAAAAAAAATAGTGTTAAGAAGATGCTAAATAAGAGAAAAGTTAGACAAGTGGGATTTCAAACGAATTGTCGTGACGTGGAGATAACGAGAGTGGTGTCAAATTTGTTATTTCGGGACTGTTAGCGGAAATTCGAAACTGAAGTATTTTCTCTCTCTATTCAAACTTCCAAATAGTAAATATTCCAATATTTACAAGGAATAGAAAATAGCAACTATTCTAGTTATTCTAAATAGCAAAAATATTGTTTGGATGCACATTGTTATTCCAAATAGCTCCTATTCTAGAATAGTCTGTGTCATCCAGTGACGGGGGAACTTATATGAATGGGGTCAATTAACCCCCATTTTTTTAATTTTTTTTATTTACATATGATTTTTAATATAATTTAGAGTAAAATGCTACAAGTACTATAACTTAACCCCCATTTTTAACATGAAAAGTTTATATGATTGACTCCCATTACGTGTTTGATCTCCATAGCTCGGAAGTCTAGCTCCGTTCCTAATGTCATCCAAACATAGCCATAAGAATTAATTTAAGCTCGTTTTGCTGAGTGCCTTTCTAATTTTTACTATTTATAAAGTTGTTGGATCCGGATCTGGTTCTTACAATTCTTGAGATTTTCTAGTTGTCAAGTAGCGCCAATCTATAACTTACATATTGACGATTCTAGATTTTCAAAGGCACTTTACGTCATTAAATAAGAAACATTACATAGATCGAATTGCGCTGAATTTGGATGGGCCCCTTAAAGAAATAACAGCCTTTTCCTGTGTTAACTGTAAGATCATATTAATATCTTAATTGAATGATTTTTATTTTTTGGAAAATGAGGTAGTTTGTTTAGATAAAAATAAGGTTAAAATTTTCAACTTAAAAAAATTTAAAGACATTAGATGATTACTTTTTTCTTTTCATTTTTTTAATAAAAGATTTTTTGAGATACAAAAAAATAGAAGTCTTACCAATTTCTATTTAATTATCCGTAAAAAAACTCTCATTCGAGTTTGGAATCCACAATCTCCAATACAAATAGTGTTATATTTTGTCACTAAATTAAAAGCTAAGAAGAATAGTAGATTTAGACACTTAGTTGTATACATTCATTGAAAAGAAAAATAGTGAAGTTGTCAACTCTAAAACAAAGCAAAATAGTGGAGTTCATTCGAGTATTGTGTTGACTGAAGCAATATTCCCAAGAAACAAATTAAATTGGTGGGGTCTTCGATCTCTGTTAGTCAACGTAGAATATTACTACACTACTACTGGTCTGACGAACACGTATCCTCTGCATTAACTCAAAAGGGAATCTTTTGAGTTAATACATCTCAGCCGTCTGATTTTAAATAGAGTCAATCTGACCGTTTAATTTTTACACAGGGTCCTTTAATATTAGTGCGGATCTAGCCTACACGGATCTTAAAGTAGATTGTATGGTTGAAATTCATTAACTCAAAAGATTCTCTTTTGAGTTAATGCGGAGGATACGCGTTCCTGGTCTGACTAATACAAAGGAGTACTTGCAATAATAAAAGGCATGAAATTCATTCAAATTAAGCGCGTCCAACAGGAGCGAGCATTCGGGTCGGAAATAATTAGGCTTCAAATACTAGCCCGTCAGGAATAGCCCGTTAGATGTTTGAGCCGAATTGGTAGTGTCAGCCCAGTACAGATCCTTTGAAACAATGACACGTTAAAATCTCATCAAAATTGTTAGTTTCGACGTTCTTCGAAAATAAATGAAAGAACGACTCATCCTTCTCTTCGTATATGATGTTAAAAGCAAAACCTTCCTACTCTTTAACATCATTAAGTCGGGTTGACCAATGTATATATATTCAAAATGGAAGCAACTGATATTCAAAATGGCACTTTTTTTGTCTTTCATATATATATATATATATATATATATATATATATATATATATATATGAGGTTGGCTAATATCAAATCAGTTGTTCCTGAGGTCCCGTGCAACCAAGTCATTTTTCAATTTTTGAAGTCCAAAACATCGATCAAAACCGTTAGATGTGTTCTCTATATTAAAATGTGATTGGAGACCAAATTTTATATTTTTTGAAATTTTTTTCCTATTTATTAAGTCACTTTGAAAATCGCTGATCCAACGGTGGCTTAATCAAATAGTAAAATTAGAAGCCACCGTTGGATCAGCAATTTTCAAAGTGGCTTAATAAATAGTAAAAAAATTCCAAAAAATGTAAAATTTGGTCTCCAAGCACATTTTAATATAGAGAACACATCTAACGGTTTGGATCGACGTTTTGGACTTCAAAAATTGAAAAACCACTTGGTTGCACGAGATCTCAGGAACAACTGATCTGATATTAGCCAACCTCTCTCTCTCTCTATATATATATATATTATGTATTTCATGATTATCAGTAAATTGCAAAAGAAGAAAGCAAACACATTATGACTAGTCACCCAATAACTCACACAATAATTAAAAAAAAAAATACACAGCGATGGAGATTGGCTTTATTTGTTTGCTCGTTCCATAAAAAAGTAAGTAAAAGTAATACAAAACACTGGACTCAATCATATATTAAGAATATATAACTAAAAAAATTATATATTTGGTTGAACAAGTTCGATCATGTAATACTATATATGAATGTGCAAGGGGGCAGAACGAGATGTGTGGGTCTATTCATGGGGGTATGGTGGCACACTTGGTTGCAGAGGAACAACAAAATCTTCAGGGATTCTCTAATACCCCCTGAAATTCTGGCTTCCAACATTGTATATGTAGCATGGCTTTGGGAAAAACACTGCAGAAAGAGGGGGTAGTTATTTTTCAAGCAAAAAGAAGGGGGTAGATTTGGAAAGAAGTGAAAATGCTGTAAATATTTCCTTTTATCGCACTGTAAATATTTACTCTCTTTATATTCAATAAATGGTTGGCAGCCTCTGCCAATTTCCTCAAAAAAAAAAAAAATACTATATATGAATATAAATTACGATCTTGTGATGAAACTTTTGTGATCGAAAAAATAATATATATTGTATATTATGGTATAATTAATTCACTATTACCGCCAAAATCACAATTTTAAATGATAAATAGTTACAAACACACTATTACAAATAAATACTATAATCATACAATATTAACAGAGAAGAGTTCAATTGCCTCTATTTTTTTTTGTTGTTCCTTTCGTTTTTAAAACATTAATAACTCAAAATTTTAATTCATAAACATCAAAATAAAACCATTAGAAATTATCACATTTTTATTTTGTTTTTATGTGAATCAATAAGTTGAAGAAATCAAAGTTTAGAAATTTTATTTTTAAATATTTTCAAAATTGAATAATGTTAATGCCGAATAATTACCGCAGAATTAATGGTTGGGTGGTCGGAGTGCTTCTCATCAGAACTGCATTAATGACTGCGCGCAGAATGCCAAATAAATTAGGGATAATTTCCTGTGTGCCCATATGAACTTCTAAAATAGCCAATAACCCCATGAAGGTATCATTATATCCAATATCTCCATAAAAGTCTGATTTTCTTTTTTATATCCCATTCTTTTATTTAACCTTTTATTTAATTATTTTAAAATCTATATTGACAATTTTATCCCTCTCATTGCAATGGAGATGTCCAGTTCTTCTGTTTTTCTTCCCATGTTTCCTTCCCGTTAATCTCGTCCTGCTTTTATTTAATCCCAGTTTAACGGGTCTCTCTCGCTCTAGGCGGTTCCAGTGACATCAACGCATCCGGTTGCCCACCTCTAACCCATGCATGGCATCGATGTTTCCAAAGGAGCAAAGAGAGGAGAAAGAGGCGAAGACTAAGAATATCAAAAGGGGATTCCTTCATACGTATCCACTTGAGGAAGCTCTCACCTTGCCAACCAATCTTGTTTTTGAGGTATATCATTTCAATTATAAGCATTTTGTTGTTAGCCAATCACTTAATTTAATGGGTAGTAGGACATTTTGAGTTGCACATGAAGTGTTTGATCATTGTCCCCTTAGAACAAGGAAGACATGAGCATGAATAGAACAACAGATTACTCTCTTCAACATAGGAGGAATAAAAGCATGAATAGAATAATGCTACATAGAGATTGTATCGGATGTTGCAACTGATGAAGGCACGGGGCCTAATAGAGCATATCAAAAGCATGAATTACATTTGTATGAATTCGTGTGGTGTTTGTATACTTGGATGTATAAAGAGATAGTGCACATGGGTGAAAAAAAAACATCCGATTTTTATATTGTAATTAGAGGGATAATTGTTTTAGGTTGTAAATTACTTCTTGATTCAATAAAATGAAATACTTGGCTTCTTTTGAAATATATGCACAGTGTTTGTGAAATCTTTTGTACTTAAGCTAATATTCCTTGTTTCATTTTTCTCTTGACCAGTAAGTATCTACAATACAATTCATAATACTTGGCTTCTTTTGTAACTTCTCATGAGTCGATATGTTGTTGATCATAAAGGGTTCTCGATTTGATCTCCATGTATTATAAAGGAAGAGAAGGGATCTTCAATTTCCATAGTAAATAATGGCGAGGAGAAAATAAAACTGAATTTAGAAATATATTTGTCATGAAATCAGCCAAGAAGTATACAAAAAATGCTGGATTTTCTTACCAGTAAAAAATAATTCCAATGTAACATTCTTACCAGTATGTTCTAACTCAATACTGGATATTTTTTTTAGTACAAACCTGTAGGCTTGCAATAGTTAACTATAGTTTAGGCATGATTATTTGTACACTTTAGATTTTGTTCGGCTCATATCTTTTCTACATATAATGAAAATTTAATTAGCTCAATTCTTTTCACGGATTGATGAAATGCAATACACAAAAACAATTTTAAAACATTCCTAATTACTCAATAATGAAAGTTGTGTGTATCAAAGAAATTAGACTTAGATTTACCTTATTGTATTGACTTCACCCTCCAGTCGATGAAATTGTTGAACTAACCCAAATTTATTTATTTTGTGATAGACAAAACTAGATAGGAGAAGGAGAAAGGTACAAGTGGAGAAGGTGAGAGAGTGGAGCGATTATAGCACAAGTGATCGTCAAAACTAGCTAGAGTACGGGAAAGACATTTTCTACCACAGCAAGGAGGAAGAGGGAGAGACGATCAGACGGGAAAACATTAGGCGCAAAGAAGAAAGCGTCTCTCTTTTCCCCTTCTTCAATTTTGTTAGAAATTAATCCAGTACAAACATAACAGGCCATCTCATTGCAATGAAAGGGGTAAAATTGTCAATATAATCTTTAAAATAATTAAATAAAAGGTTAAATAAAAGAATGGGATATAAAAAAGAAAATCAGACTTTTATGGGTATATTGGATATAATGATACCTTCATGGGGATGTTGGGAATATTGGCTATTTCAGAAGTTCATATGGGTACACAGGAAATTATCCCAATAAATTAAATAACATGAAGAAATGTTAATTCGAGCTTCAATTCATTAGGAAATTTTAATTGGTAATTTACGAAGGAATGATCGATCGTGCCATTGTACAAAAATGAATGGACGGCTCCGATATATATATATAAAATAGATATATGCAATAAATGCAAATACATTAATTCCATCCAGAGATCCTAACAATTAATTAATTTGCATGTAGTCGCCACGTATCCAATGCCCTTTCATATTATTAATGCCACGTCTTCCCCACGTGTCAGCCTCCCACTATCTTCCAGAAATTTACCGTACGTGTTATTGCTATCCATTATTTCCTGCCGCCGTACTTCACCTTCACCCCAACTTTATTCATCTACTCTACTCGGTATAAAAAGTATAACATATATAGATTCACCAAAACAAAATTCAAGAAATGGCGCCAAAGAGGCAAAACAAATCGGTGGTTAAGACGACGTCAAAGAAGGTCGTAAAGGAAACTGTCCAGGTGGTTGTTGTCGAAGAAGAATGTAACAGCGAAACTGTCGCGCTAATTCAAAACCCTCCGCCTCCGACTAGGGTTGTACAAGTCTCCGTTGAAGAGAAGAAGAGTGGCGTCGAGTCTGTTACAGTTGTGATCTCTCCCACTACAGAGAAAAAGAGAGGGAAAGGGAAAGGAAAGGTGAAAGACAAAGGAAGAGAGGAGCCGGTTAGTATGGATATAGAACAGAGCAAGGAAAGAGTGCAAGGAAAGCTAAGTAGTAATGTCGTACAAGAACAGAGTATGGAAAGACAGACAGAGAGGGGAGAAGATGGCATGGGGAGAAACGATATACAACTCCAAAACAGAGTCTCTCCAGAGGAAATAACAGACATGGAAATTCAAAACACAGAAGAGAGAGAAGGTGAAGGTGAAGGTGAAGGAGAAGTGGAAGCATCATCAGAGGAGGAGTCGAAAGATGATCCTGTGGCAGATAAAAGAAAAACAACAGATGAGGCCAATATAGAGATAATGGAGACAGAGAAGACGGGTAAACCGAAAACCCCTAAAAAGGTTGAGGTTGAGGTTGAGCCAAAGCCAAAGAAAGAAGGCTCACTGTCACTGGAGAAGAAGAGAAAGAGAAGGAAGAGAAACAGCATACCAAGCAGTGGCGATATCGGTATGGGTGGCGTTGGCGGGTACAAGACATACGTGTACCGGGTGCTGAAGCAGGTGCACCCGACTTTGGGCATGTCGTCACGTGCCATGGATGTACTTGACATGATGATGGCTGACTTGTTCGAGAGACTGGCGGACGAGGCATCGAGGCTATCCAAGTACAACAACAAGCAGACGATCACTTCACGCGAGGTGCACAATGCCGTGAGGTTAGTGCTACCCGGCGATCTGTGCAAGCATGCGATTTCAGAGGGAACCAAGGCAGTGTCCAATTACATGGGAGGATAGATGAGCTTTGAATCAATCAGTAGTTGCACGTCTATGTGTAAGGCTATGCTGTTCTGTTCGGCTTTTTGTTTAGAAATAGTGACTACTAGCCTAGGGCAGTCTTCACTCCTTTTGATAACTTGCTCGTTTGATACTGGAAATGGACATTGTTCTGGGCTTTTGAAGCCCATTGTTGCAAATACGAGCTTTTATACATGGGCCTTTCACGGCAACCAGGTTTCTTTTTGTGTACAATTTTGGATTTCTTTTTGTGAATGTTTATCAAATCCAACCTTGCTTTGCTTTGAGCCTTTGATCTTTTCTTTTCTGTTTTCTGAATTTTTTTTTCTTTGAAGGAGTGTTTTTTGAATGTTATTACTTATTAGATCCAAGCTCGCACTGCTTTTATTTTTCTTATTTTATAATTACATTTTTAGTTAAAAAATAATTAAATTATATTATAATGTATTAATAGAAGATGTATTGGCAGAAGAACAGAACAAACGCATTTTGAAAGATGAGAAATTACTGTTGGACTTTTTTTATTCTAAGAACGAACCGCACGAAACTTCCCAAAACATTCGAGCAAAACAGGACGTTTGATTAATTATTGAGTGCTGAATTTTGTGTCACGTGCTGTAGAGAAAATTATTTTAGGAATAACTGAAGGCTAAACCTATTGTGACAAAAAGTTGTTGCATTTTTTTATTCCTAAAACCAAACTGGCTGAACTTTCCCCAAATATATATATAAGCAAAATGGGAGGTTTGATTGAATTCTAAACACTTGATATGCAAAGTCTTTTTTATTTTTTTTAGAAGCAGGCTGAATCATTGGCTGATGGTACTTTATAACTGCTTGTCTTACAGTCCGAGATCCAGGATGCCTATTTATTATGCTAGAAAACTAATTGCGATTTAAATTTATGCGGGCCATCTAATTATTTCTAGTTAATCATTATCGAACGACAAAATAATTCATACCAAATGGGTAATGATACTTTTTTTTTATTATAAATAATTATGTGATCTGTAAAACGTAAGGTACGTACATATTGCAAAATAGTTGTTTTTAGACGTACTGTCGGATCAAACACTAAGCAACAATAAAATATATATTTCTCTGTGTTTTATAATATGCAAATATGTAAAAGTCAGAAGCTTTACAAAATAGATTTTTTTTTCTTGTCTGATTAAAAATGGAGTTAGTCAAATAAAACAAAATCTAGACACCTGCTGCTTAATTTCGACCGTATATATATTAGATTCCCGACAACCAATAATTCTTTTCCATTTCTTTTACGTTGATGTAGAGGTGAAGTTATATATTTTTTTTTTTCTTGGATAATGTAGGTTAAATATCAAAATACAAAACCAATGGATATAGTTCTTCATTTTCTTAGAACTAAATATATACTAGAAGACCAAGAAAAAATATATTTAATACTAAACCTTTGTGCTTTTCAAGATGAAACGGATATTTTAAAAAAAAAAATCCAACATGAAAATTGGAAAGAATGATATCGTTTTTCTCTAAGCTAATATTAATAGATAAAATAATCTTACGTCGCTTATGAACACGTACTATCCGTCCGATCTATTTTCTTTGGGGCCTTGTGATACATATATCCCTTATCTCTTCTCTAGAATAAAACCGCGCATGGCAGCATCATGATGCATGTTGTTGCTATCTCAGCAAGCTTGGTGCCTCCAGATCATACTTCACTTGCCGATTTTTTATCTTCTCTAATTTGACTTTTATATATATATATATATATATATATATATATATATATATATATTTTATTACATTTTGGCTTTTGTTAAACAAACATCAAACATGAGAGAAAAGGACAAAGGAAAGGCATGGAGAAAATATATAGTTAGACAGAATTAAATAAGACAAGAGGAGGCGTATATAGGTGCAGCCAAATCTGGAATCTACTGTTTAATTGCATGCCAAATTTCGTACAGGTAATCAATATATAAATATCTTTAAATTATTTGTTTTGTTTTTGCTACTTTTAATTTGGTCAGGATTCAGGAATTCGGAAATCAGCCCAGTCCAATGTCTGACTGTGTGAAATGAGATCTAAGTCATTCATTTTAATTTGATATGATTCTCAAAGCAAACTTTCTGTAATTTTAAGCGGAGGTTCCCTTACAACATTTATAAGTTACGTCTTATAATAATTCGATTTTGTGATTTTTAAAATCTAAACAGTCGATTCAAACAGTTCAACATGATCTCTATATTAAAATGTACTTAGAGATCAAATTTTATATATTTTCGAATTGTTTTTACTATTTATTAAGTATTTTATAAAATTGTTGTTTTTAGATTATTATGAACCACTAAAACAGTAGTTTTATAAAATACTTAATAAATAGAAAATAAATTAAAAAAAATAAATAAAATCTGATATTCAAATACATTTTAATATAGAGATCATGTTCAACGGTTTGGATCGACTGTTTGAATTTCGAAAATCACAAAATTGAATTGTAATATCTTATAGCTTTCAAATGTTCGTAAGTGAATCCCTCGTCGTAATTTAAATAGGTTTCAAAATTACTTTGATTCAGCCGGAAATATTCTAATTATCGCAGGAAAACTCACTCAGGAATTCAGACGGTAAACATGTACCCTCTCTTATCTCTCTCAATTCATCCTTCTATTATTCTTTTATTTTGGGCTCTTTACTTCTATTTGATTTTCTTATCTTTTTTTCCCCGTTCTTTATTAAAATTCTCTTTTGTTTTTCCTTTTTAAATAATCAAAAGTGAAATAATAGATATTCTGTGATTTACTAAGGCCAATTCAAAATGACTTTCCACTGTAGTTCCCATAATTAAATTAACTAATTCTGTACTTTAAAGACTCATATATTTTTCTAGAAATATTGCAATTGTTTTCAGTGATGTTTGATTGTAGAGTAAACTCCTTATTTCACACTTAAGTGGTCAAACGATAAGTAAAATAAGAGAAATAAGATGGAGTAAGAGGTGAGTTAATCCCGAGTAATTTTTTTCAACTCTTTAAGTAGATTAACTTATTCTACTTATAAAACCCACTGTTATAGACATAAATACATTTTTGAATATCTTACTTCGAATTAATTTAAGTTACAATTTAAGCCACTAAATGAGTTATAAAATATGAGTAAAATAAAATAAGCAATTTAATTAAGAGTAACTTTACTCCATAGTCAAACATGACATTCATGACTACATGTACATGTACTACGGCTCTACTTATTGATTGCTTTAGCAGCATTGTTCTTTTTAAACAAGTGGTGGGATCTGTGGAACTTAATATTACCACCACCAGCACTTTAGAAAGACATATTTTCTATATTAAAAGAAAAAAGAAGAAGAAGAAGAAGAAGAGTAAGTGTAAATGTTGATGCCAGCGCAAGAATCTTGGACTGGAGGTTAATAAAAGATAAGTAAATGATGTTATATGGGATGGGAATAAAGCTCACTTGCACTTTGGAATTGGAATTGGAATTGGAATTGGAATTGGAATCAAAACAAAAGGGCACCAAACAGTCACCCGGATCAAGCAAAGTGGTCCGCGAACACCCTGTAAAATGCAAGACTCACTCGGATCAGAAAGCAACTCCATCATCATCAGGCTGGTCTGGTATTCCGTATTCGTATTACTAAAGAATGCTTTGCTTTTCTATGGTGCTCATTTTACGACAAATTATGGGGCGAGCTGCTGATATAGGCAGATAGATTTTCCATACCAAGTTTATGAGCTTCGTTTTAGTGATCATTTCTGTGTGTTAATATAAGTAGCAGGACTCGTACTTTAACTTCATTTTAGATTCATCATCATCCAATTCTGTTTTTAACTCTACATTCATCAACCCGCAACACAGATCACCACAAGATTAGTGCTGAAAAAGGAGAAATAGAACTTGGAAATCGTTCCACTTCCACGGTTCCACGCCAGTCTAGTCTAAAATGGAACCAAATCTCCTGTTTACTGCCGCCAGAAAATTTCATACTTATTCTTATTTAAAAATAATTATATTTAAAACGGCCCGTCATAATTAAAAATAGAGAATATTTCAATTTTGACAAGATACGATTCATATTTAATTATAACTGTTTACGATCAAAATATGCATGGAATGAACGGACATATATACTCTGTAAGCAAGAGATTTCATTCCCAAGTTAGGGGTGCAAACAGGTCGGATATTATCCGGTCGTATCCGAATCCGTATTCAAAAATTAGATACGGATATCCGATATACTAATATCCGTGTAGATACAAATACGAATATAATTTGAAATTTTAATTATCCGTATCTAAATAGTAAAATGTATATTATAAAAAAAATTATGTTATTCACTACTATAAAAAGCGGATATCCGTATCCGTATCTGTATCCAAAAAATAAATCGATCCATATCCGATCCGTTTGCACGCCTACCCCAGTCTAATAATCGGATCAGCTAAAACAGTCGTTGTCTTATGGCCGAGAAAAAAAAAACACACTATTAAATAAAAATATCAATATAAATTGTAAAATTGACAAAGAGAACTTTGATTTAAATTATGATATCTATTAATAATTTAAAAATGAGGTTCAAATTTTTTTTTTTTTGTGCATTTATCATACTTTTATTTTTTAATATTATAATAACATTAATCATACACAAACAAAATTATAACTTTTCAATTAGCAATCAAAATAAAATTGAAATGTCATAATTTTTTACATATAAATACATAAAATGATATAGATCATATCTAACGGCAAGGATCTAAAAAAATCACAGCGTGATTAGATACGCCACAGCACGGCACGTGAGTTGCGTGTCTCCTATTGTGACCATTCGTGTGACATGACCATATTATACAATTTTGACATGGCATGTCACGCAAAAGATTTGGTCACGGCACAATACATCACGTGATCACGTGAGTTACATGTAATTAGGACTTTTAAATTTTGATCAAATGGAATCTTGAATAAACTAAGTTAAATTATGAAAAAATAGTTAAATGTGACCAAATATGACTAGTCATGTGTGATCTCGGTGTGACTAACGTGCCATGACTATTTATATGTCACGACCATCTTTTTAAATTTGGTCGTGATATGATACGTATTTAGATTTTTATCTAACAGTTTTATTTTGATATTTAAGTCTTAAATTTTAAATTATTAAAATTTTAAAATTCAAGACATAACAGAGACATAAATTTAAATTTTAGAAACCCTTGTCAATTCTCAAAATGGAACTTATGAATTTCAACCAAAACTTAATAAATTCATTATTGACAACGGTTAATTATATATATGTCATTGAGTTAATTTTATACCAGATGAAGGATTTAAAATTTATTAAATTGAATTAATTTGTTTATAAATTTTCTTATTATCTTGTACAAAGTACATATGTATATAAAACAAGTGTCGCTTTCGGATCTCCTAAAGTTGGAGTTTGTATCTAATTATCAAAATCCAGATCAATTTGGTTCGGATTAGAATTCATGAGTTTCTTTATAGTCGTGCAAATTCTGATTGGACGGTCTATATTCAAACTCAAAATTTGAGTTACTTTTAGGGGATTTGAATTCTCTCCGCAAAAAAAAAAAAAGGGTCTGTGAGACTGTGATATTAAAACAAAATCTTATACTAGAAGTACCGGATCCGACGAGTGGATGAAGAATGGAGACTGGAGAGACATGAACGTCCTTGGATACCATAACCATAGCAATTAGCAAGCGCCAAGCGCCAATCCGGTTTCTTCTTTCAAAATTTCCTTGGGATGTACAGTACAGTACTGCACGTGTCGCTATCTGATCAGTTTTTTTACTTTTTAGTCATCAGTCTCGCAATTCCACCTCTAGCCTTTAGCCCTCTAGAGGATAAAGGATGGATCGGAGTGGGGTCCGCCTGCCAGGTCTCTTCTTTTCTCAGCTTCTGTGTACTGTACTGCGCTTGCCACTCTGCCAGGTTTGCTAATTTGTTCTCCACCAATCTACCCTTCCCCCTTCCCCCTTCCCCCTTCCCTCCACCCGTCGCGCTCACTGTGCACCTCTTTTTGCTCGGCCTTCACGACCTTTATGCCCTCTTTAGGGCCTGTCAATTATATGTTTTTTTTTTTACCCTCTACTGTATATGTTTTTGTTATCTTATTTATGAAACATCATAAGATATAAATTATATTTAAAATTTAGATCATGTATTTTTTTTTTAATAGACAAGAATATAAAGTTATGCATATATAACTTCTGATTTTAAAGATCATTTATAAAATAAATTGAAATTAAAAGAACTTACCCAAAAAAAAATAATATAACCTAATTACTAATATGAGGTATTTTATGTATAGATATATTAAAAAAATTATCGACCATATTTACAATTCCAATTACTTAAAATCCTTAGATATGTCCACGAGAAAAAATTGAAATAAAATGGATGCAGGTCACATGAAATGCGTATTTTCAGCATTAAATCAAAAGAAAATTTTTTGAGTTAATGATTCTCAACTGTCTGATTTTAAAAGAAGTAAATCTGATTCCTGCTTATAATATAAGAGGCCTTTCAATATAGTGCGGATTTACTCTATACAAATTTTAAAACAAATCCAACGGTTTAAATTTATCAACTCAGGTAATTTTTGTGTTAATGCAGAGGATACGAATTCGGTCACATGCCCCGTCTATAAATTGGAAACTCGTTTTTTTTTTCCTATAAATATTTTCTTTAATGTCATCATGACATTCACAGTTTCACGCTATAATATTTTGCTCGCCTATTTTTATTCCTTTTCCCTACCTCTGAGGTTCTGAGGCGTATGATATAAGCATCCTATGATTCCTGCTATCGGGTATGTGTGTGATTGCTTGATTGCTTGCTTGCTTGAAAAATCAAAAGCATGGGTCAAGCGTAAATACTAAATAGAGATGTGATCTATTCGGCTCTCTTCTTATCTCAAAATTAGGAGGATTAAAGATAAGGGACATCTTTTTTTCCCCTGTTATCTGATCTGCCACCTCCAGATCTCCTACACTATTCTATTCACTTCTCACCGCTCTGCCTTTATCATAATTAGTTCTTTCTTTTTCCTCATTTTTAATTATTAAATTACCAAATTAGAAACAACTTTTTTTATGGTCAAACTTATCAAGTTAATTTATCATGGATCCTACCCAAAAAAAAAGTTACTTTATTTCAGACTCAAATTTTAACAGAGCTGTAAAATGTAAAATAGCATTAGTACAATTAGGGGTGCAAACGGGTTGGATATCCGACTGTCTAATTTGACTGTATTCGAAAATTAGATATGGATATTCGATATCTGAATATCCATGCAGATACGGATAAGAATATGGTTTTAAATTTTAATTATTTGTTTCCGAATAGTAGATATATAATATATAGTTTAATATATATTATGAAAGAAAATATATTATTCACTATTATAAAAGGCATATATTCATATCTGTATCTGTTTAATATCCGATCCGTATCTATATCTATATCCATCTAATATCCAATTCGTATTAAAAAAAAAAATGATTTTACCACTATCTGATCCATATCCGACGATACGTGTGCACTGATAAGTACGATAGTTTATCTTGGGGCCGTCAGCATTTATGAAGTACGGTTTATTAGCTGATATTTTACAACTATACGTTTACTATTAAACATGAGAATTGAGATTGTTGTGTATTTGTGATTTCAGATATTAGATAAATAGGGACAAAAGTCTACTATAAACATGAAATTAATTTGTTGCACCAGCTTAAAAATTTTGGTTTGTCAGCAAATTTTATTGAAATAAAAAAATAAATTACCATAAAGGGAAGGGTGAACATGCCATAATAAAAGAAAAAAAAATCGGCTACGCATCCCAAACAAATTAAATGAAAAATGAATAACAACATTATAAACTTATCTAAAGACAGAGTAAACAAAAAACTGTGATTTAACTCACTTGATTTGAAAATTATGAACCGTTCAAAAGCATCAATTTTCAACTCATCTAAAAATTAGTAGAAAAGGTCTAAAAAAAATGTAAAATTTTGGTTTGCAGGTACATTTTTACATGTAGATCATGTTTAACAATTTAAATTAACTTTTTGAATTTTAAAAATAAATATATAAATTCATAGTATATATTGATCCGTAGACCGTAATATGCATATGTCATGAATTGAGAGTAGGTCCGATGACCATCGGACTTACCTTGATTCGATGGGTGAAATGATCATCAGATCTGCATCAAAATTTGTGTGAACCCATTAAAATCCGTGCAGGTGTTTTCAGTTTCTATGCACACAGATCTTGATGATAATTGTACGGTGTTAGAACTAATTGAACCTAAAAGTAGGTCCGATGCCCATCGGACCTACTCCTATCTCTATTTTCATTGCCTCACTCGGTATTTTATTATAATGAATGTTTGCAAAACGTCTCTTTTGTTAAAAAAGAAAAAAAAAGGAAAAAAAAAAAACTTCTCAATTTCTCATGGAGAGAAAAAGGAAAAAGGTATGTATGTATCCGTTGGTCTTGGTGGTGTTTGATTTGGTACGTAGAAGAGTTAGATTTAAGGCAGCTAACATTCAACTCTGAAATTAATGTATGTGTCTTGGTCCGTGATTTAACCCTGTACGTATTACATCTTGTCTTCATGTATGACTCCTTTCGCTCTCAAGTAAAAAAGTTCAAATAAATAGTACTTGCGGTTGCCATATCAAGTAAAACAGGCACCTTCCATAAAATAAACTGTTTAACCCAACTAAGCAAATTATAATTTATGAATAGTGATATCATCATATATACATGCATATTACACAATTAATGATCTGTGTCATGGATTTACATTTTCGTTTTTAAAGTTTAAGCAATCAATCTAAACCGTTCAACACGATCTTTATATAAAAATGTACTTAAAAATAAAATTTTATATTTTTAAATTTTTTTTTTACTATCTTTCCAGATACGTACCAAAATTACTTGATTTGAAAATTCTGAACCATCCAAAAACAATGGCTTTCTACTTTTCTAAAAAACTAATAAAAAAATCTAAAATATATTATTTTTGATCTATTTTAATGTGAATATTATGTTTAATAATTCCAATCAACTATTTAAATTTTTAAAATAGAAATATAGATCATAGCATGAATTGATCTGTAATATGCACAATCATATCATCAATCATTTATAAAGCAAATTAGCAATTCTTTGGTAAAGTTATCAATAACTGATGTACGTACACCTACCTGTTTTAAAAGCAAATTAGCTGAACTGCGAAATTGCGAATGCGTCTAGAGGACACTAACTGACAAACTTATATGGAAATATGTAATATATATATAGTCCAGTCCGTGCTTTCTATTTTCTTGTTACTGGTAGCTAGATGCTAGTAAAAACTTCTTGATATTTCAGTTTTTAAACAACTTGCTTTTTTCAGAAAACTTCCATTAATTTTGTACAAAGTAAAAGTCAGTCAGTTGAAAATCTAATCGATCAGTAGTTTTATTGTACCTTACTTGGTGCAAGTATCTTGTATAAAACCAAAACAAAAAAAAAAATGTAAATATTTGATGTATTCTGTCTATTAATTAAAAATTATGTGCATTATAACTTTAAATGTCACGATTGATCTATAAGAAGCAAAATTGAAGGCATATATTTCGGTCGAGTACAACTAGGATGTTCTATTTATTAAGTTTTTATGTCAACTCAATTCTAAAATCTATCATAATGATTTCAAATAACAAATTTAAATTGTTAAAATCTATCTATGTTACCAGTGATGTATCTGAAAATTTTGAACTTTAAAATTAATTTAATATAAAATCAATTGGTCAAAATTAGAAGTTTTATAAATAATTTTTAATGCATATATTTTTAAATGTTTTTAACTTAAAACTAAGATTTAAAGAAGGTCAAACTAGTAAATTTTTAGAGTAATTATAATTTCTCTAAATCACTGAATACATTAATTATACTATCATAATTTAACTATCTTGTTTGGACCACATTTCAGAAAGATCACCAACCAATTTACAATTAGTACGCACAGGTATTAATATACAACATTTCAAGTACTTATATCTAATATATCAAGTAATTCTAAAAAAAATGGATATATCAACTATTTTTTTTATCTCTCTCTTCACCAACTCATATTTTACGCGTTTTTAGAGGTGAATTTTTTTTTCTCCTTTCAATCTCGTCCATATTTCTAACTATCTGTAAGAAATTTTGCGAATCTAAAACCACGATCGTCTTTTACGCGATTTTCTCTTTTAAATGAGATCTATGATAAAGTATTTTCAGGTTTTTTATCATGCACGGATTATACAATAAAACCATATAAATTGTTAGAGTATTCATATACATCTGTCTGAAAGAAGAATGTTCCTCATTTTTTAAATTGAACTAATGCAGTATTTTTGTTTTGTTATGTCATTTAGTCGGGGTTTTATCAGCGGCGGAATTAGAAAATCATAATAGGAGATGCTAAAATATAAAAGCAAAATATGTTGTTAGTGGGAATTGAACCCGAGTTCTCCACCACAATAAGATAAGCTCTAACCACTACACCACAAGTGAACATGTGATATTTCATGAGGGGGGACTGGACTATATAATTTTTTTAAAATAATAACTTTCAATTAAATTTCAATATATATAACTAGAATTTTAAAATCATAGGGTAGCTTAGCACCCGTAGGGTGAATGTAAATCCGCCCCTGGGTTATTATCAATTTAATATTAATCATTTAAATAATTAATTGATGAACAATTTCACTACTCAATTACTTCTCAATTTTCTTTTAAAAAAAAAGAGAGAATCGTCACACAGTGTGGTGGTCCACTTCAAAAGAGAACCGTTACAATAGTTGGATGATTTTTCAAGATAAAGAAAACCAAGGGCATTTTTTTGTTTTTATTCAATTGAGGGTATTACAAAAATCGGTAGAATAAGTAACGGATATCTTAACATTAATAGCGGATTCGTGGTTCTTTTTAAAATGTTCCCCTGTTTTAATTTTCATTATTAAACCCTTACTTTATTTTTTTTCTTTTTTTGTGACAAAAAACTACTATTAAAGCATGTTTGGTTAAAATACTTATATTTTTATTACTTCAACAGTTCAACTAGATTTTATGTAATGTGATATTTTATGATTTGTTGTAATCTCTATTGCACAATGTTAATTATTTCTAAATTATCAATAAAATTAAACTGTCAATAGTTTTAAGCACTCCGTGCAGATTATTAATTAATTTTTAAATTCACTCTAATTTAATATCCAATTCATCTGTTTTGTACAGAGATGTCATATATAATTTACGTTTATTGTTTTGATAACAGTTTCATCGTTTTACGTGGTTGTTAAATGAGTTCGTTCTAAACATAACTCTTTTATTAATTATCTTTTGTTTTACTTTTGAAACGGACATGAATATTTTTTAATCACATTAAATTATTTATTTAATGCGCATTTAACGTGTGACAGAGTTATGATCGCTAGTCTGTTCGAAATATGTAAATCCTAAATTTTGATAAATTGTATTTGGTTCAGAATCAGGGCCATCTTTGGGCCGACCTTCAAGTGAAGTGCCCACGTGTGTTGTTCATATTGCTCTCCCCATTCATAATGGGTGCGTTTCCTCTGAGTTATCTCACTTTTTGCGTGACCGACGTGTCCGGTGCCTATTCGAGGAACGTAGGGGGCAGTATTCTTTTGAGTTTTAAGATTCTTGCAGAACGTATACGAACGATTGAGATATTCCAAAAAGTCACGCAAAGTTTGAGATATCTCAGAGGGTGCGAATTCATTCATAATCACATGCGGTACATACGATCGATTGTGTCTACTTGTGTTGCAAGTTACTGCATGAAGAAAGCAAATCAATGTAAAACATTTACAGAATAAATGATAGGACAGATTTTTTTTGAGATCAAAGTAAATTATATTTAATCATTATCAAATGGAATTAAACTATAAAAAAATGCTAAAATTGGATGAACTTTGTATGCATGTTAAATATAAACATTAAAATCAAACTAAAATGATAGACAAGTTATTAAAAATTAAAAAAAAAACTGAGCTTTATTTTTAGGTAAACCAGTCAATAAAAGAAAAAAAAATTCTAGAAATAATTTTTCGAATATATTTTCAGCTCAATTTTATTTCAAAAACTTGAAATAATTTTATTTTTTGTAATGTTGTGCTTAAATTACGATTAAATATAAAGTCGTTGGATGTTATCGGCTTGAAGGGAGTGCATTGATGAGATGCAACAAGAAGTGTCACAGGAGAATAAAGTTCAGATGTGGGCCCAAAACTACCATTCATTTCATTTGGGGTCGCAATTTATGGAACAGTAATACTAATAACAAACGCAACGGGTCCCCAGTTACTCTATTTAAAGTCCTTCCGGAAATGAAACGGTATCCTATGTAGGCCGTTTTACAAGCGGTCCCACCCTCTCTCTATCTGACGGTTCTCATCACGCCAAGCCGTTCTAAGTCTAACCGCCAAGGGTTTACAATTTCTCCTCCAGTTCCGGCGGATTAATGGAGACGATCGATACTGTATATGAAAGTGAAATGATATCTAGCTTTTCTCCAGTTCAGATGACAATGGAGAAATAAATATCTTTTTAATTTATCCTAAAGGGTATCCTATGGAGACTGTCGGAAAGAATAAAGGTCCCTTGGTATTACGGTTAGCCTGGACGGTTCACCTTATGTTAAAATAATCTAGTTGCTTTCTTAGTGGGTTAATGTCTCCATAATATTAATACTCCGATTAATTAATTGGCGCTAAATCCCTAGATCAGGATAATGAAATAAGATGGAGAGACAACGTACCAGGATTTGACAAAAAAAAGGAAAAAGAGGAGAGATAAGGCAGCTTCTAAAGGGTCCCACCGATTAGATAAAAGTAAAAAGCTTAGAAGATCATCCTTGGAGAAATCACATGCAACTAAGCCTTCTCTTCAGGGAACGAATCTAATCTCACTAGCTAGCTATAAGAACCGAGAGAGAGAGAGAGATTTGCCGTTTGAGGTTATTGCTTTCTCGGTCCCTCTATTTAATTTCTTTTTGCTTGAATTAATGTCGGTTTCATCAGAATTCCTGTTAAGGCCAATTCTGACCAGCAATCAAAGGAATGGACCTCCGAATGAGAAATCTCATTCTCAGCCATCCAGGAAAGAAGAGGAGAGATCGAGAGAGGACGAGTGTGAAACGCCAAAGGGAGAAGAGAGTAGAATTACTTCTCCACTAACATGTTGTCCTGATCCACCGAGAAAAAGGAGATGTGTGGTGATTGGCAAGAGAACAATTCCGCAAGTTGAGGTCATAGCAGTAGAGAAAGAGGAGATGGATCGGCTGTTTGTGAGAAGAGATCTAGTCGGGTGTGGCATGTCGGTGAAACCTGGATCCAAGAGGAAAAGGTGCAGTGTAAGTGATGAATGAGATCTATCTTTTATGTTATTAATTATATTTGTAATCTGTCTATCAGTTTCTAAAGTTCTTAGTTGTGTATGATGGTATAGTGGTATGGATTTCCGTCAATTTTTTTTTTTTATTCGTTTTGGTTGGGTTGTAAAAGAGATATTTCTATATATATATGTACTTATGTGAAAAGATAGGGGGGGGGGGGGGGGCGGGTGAGGGGTTAGGGTTTGATAGTTATATGCATGGCGTATTGTTGTAAGGTGCAAAGGGGATTGAGGTCACGTTTTTGTAGCGACTTTTCATCAATTCGTGGAGGAATTGTTCTATCTTCTTTGTACTAGATAAATTCTTTGTTGATGAGTAATTTTTTATTTTTTTTGGTAAACAATTAATTATCTTTCTATTGTTGAAGTTAAAAAAAATCAGGGTTGAACACTAGGTTTCTTCTCTCTACAGTAGATGCGCACTTGGCCACTTGCGCAATATTGTTGTTAAGAATTACCAATTTTGTTTTTCAAACTGAAAAATAGTTAAAGATGCTCATGTTTTGTCACGATTACAAATTCCTTTATCAGCATGTTCTGTCAGTGTCAGAATTACAAAATCCTTGTTCAAATCTGAAAGATATCGAACTCTCATCATCCTCTGTTATGCACTATTTAATAGCCCACTTTTAAAAAAAGCAAAAACAAAAAAACACAAATTGTTTTTTTTCTCTCGTTTTTACTGACTAAATGGGTGCAGAAACCTTTTTTTTTTTTAAGTATTATTTAGTATTGAAATAATTAGAACATATATGGTAAGAATTTCCAAGGACAATCCCTAAATCAACATTACATTTAAAATTGCAAAGATCCTGTTCTTAAGTTGATCTCGCCTATGAATTGTGTCAGTATTTGTTCAGTATGATAGAATATCCACTATCCAGAGAGAGAAAGAGTAGCTAATAGAGTGTGTGTGTATGTGTGTGTGATAGAGAGAGAGAGAGAGAATTTGCAGCCAGTGTCAAATATTTCAATAAAGAGAGAGTCTCAACTCTCAAGGCTAGGGGTTTTCAGTTTGGACATTTATTGGAGCAGTTAAAAACTTGACAGAGTGATTGACACGTTTCATCAACTTCCCGGAATTGTTAAAGATGAAAAAAAAGAAAAAGGAGAAAAATAATGTAAAATATTGCATGGTAGTTTTTGATGAGGTAAACACAGAGAAAGAAGCATCTGCATGTTGTCTGCGTTTGGAAGTAAGCTTAGATTGTATTATACGCGACAAGTCGGGCTATAATTGATTACTGTACTTATATACCTGAATTCATCTTTATATGTATGAAACAAAACAACAACATGAGTCCTATATGTTTTGGTGAAGACAATGATTATAAAAATAAGGTTCACTAATATATAAGGGATTGCACTGCACAGACATATACATCTGTAAAAATTTGTCTACTTCATATTGACAATGAAAGGCCTATTCAAGAGAGCAAGAACATTGGAGTATTACATTGTGTTTTTCAGATATCTGTTAGCATCAATCTCAAAGCAGACAAACAGACGAAACTTTCATGCAAATTTTCTTCGCTGAAGAGGATACAAATTCATCTGAAAATTAACCGCTCATATTTGCAAGTACCAAAATAACTAAAGTTTTTTTTTTTTTTTTAATGTTTGGAAAAAGAATATACACGTGAATGCATAAAAACCTGCCAAATACCCCTAGACTAAATTAATTAGTTTAAAAACTATAGCCTACTATATTTCGTTACCAAAAAAGAACATAGACGGTATAGTATTTACAAGACAGAACAATCTAAATTACCTTCCTTTGTCTTTAATTCAATTAAAACTGTCAAATTATATGTATTGAATATTAGTGTCTTTAATTAAAAAAATAGCCAGATATAGAGTATACCTCATCACATGTGCCATAACATATTAAAGGCCATAAACCTGATAATATATTTTGAGATTTTAGCATTCTATTCTATCCAGGCGTACGCGTAGAAGATGTTGATATATATATATAAATATATATGCATGACTTATAATATATGAGATTCTACCCACTTGTAGTAGATATATATATATATGGACTATCAAAAAAGTATTGTATATCTCATTAGTTCTATATAAAAAATAGAGTCCGTCCAAACTATAGCATGCGAATCTGTTACAATTATCTCAGATAGCATGGTTCACGTGGCGACTAATTAACTAACTAATTAAAATGGGCAGCTACTTGTGCAGTTCTCTGGTTGTACACGGTGCAGTCCGACCGATCTTTTCTTTTGAATAGTAGTGTGATCAATCCACCAATTTCATATTGAAACTAAGAGTTAAAAGTCCAGTACCTAAAACAGATACCAAACTTTATATAGTTTTACAAAAGAGTCAGCTACCCAAAGCACAGCAATTTAATCAATACTACAAGCTGTATCACAAAATTAGCTAAACTACTAAACCTAATCACTGAAATTGATCAATTTGTAATTTGCACACTATTCTAAATTCTCCCAATCAATCGGATCATCTTCATTCGTTCCTTCTCCAGACATTTGGCTTCCAGCACCAAAATCCTGATTGGTGTTGCTGGACTCCTCTTGTGTTAAGGACAGCAACAGAACCACGACCTGTGCTGTGTCCGTACTGCTGTCCTGTTCTTCTACAATCTGATCTGGGAGATCCTTAACATCAGAAGGAAGAATTAAACTAAGTTTGAGTATAGAATAGTTAGATTTGGCCTTACACCAAAAAGTAGCTAGGGATATAATTTTAGTCCCCAAAGCTTTAAGAGAGATAGGATGAGCATCTTGTAAACAGACTCGATTTCTTTTGAGCCAAACACACCATAAGACAAGCCCCCGTAATAGTTCCACTAGCAGTTTGTCTTTTAAAGGAATTATAGCATCTATAGACCATAAATCATCTAAACACACCCCCTCAAAATAAAAATTATTAACTGTCCAATCCAATTCCAAATTGCCCTAATGTAAGAGCAATCCGATCTAATTCTGACGTTATAGTCTAATTAAGTCTAGGGTCAAAATATTTGATTAGCTGCAATTGTACGATCTGAACCTCTTTGTGTAAAAATGTCACAAATCCACAACAGGTCTAGAAATCCTAAAATGGGAAAGAGTTAGCTGTAGGCCCAACAATGGGCCTCATAGATTCTTTTAGCGTCTGGCACATTCTCTTTCTCAGAAAGTGGGCCCGGCCCAGTTATAGTCCAAAATAGATGCATAGAGAGAGAGGTAGATCAGAGCTAGTATTCCAAAAAAAAAAAAAACAGGGAGACATGGGCATAAGTCAGTCTGCTACATGGGATTCTATTATTTCTGTGTATGCTAGATATTTTTTGTTGTTTTATTTTTGCATGGTTTCTGAAACGCTTAGAGAAAGGAGGTGGATGCAGTAACACAGAATACGGAAATGGTATGAGAACGGTTAGGTCAGAAAAATGACTCATTACCTTGTGGTCTCGTATTTTTCTCATTAACTGAGTGGTCCCTTTGTTAACGTGTGGGTCAAGATTAGGGGTGGCAAAAAAAGCTCGTGGCTCGTGGCTCGATTGTGACTTGCATCTGATTCGTTTGCTAACAGTTTGCTTGTTATTGGACCGTGGCTGTTAACGAGCCAGCTCACCACTAGTTCCATTTAGAATTAACGAGTTCAAGCTGAGGTCTAGCTTGCTCGTCAACTCGAGAGCTAGCTTGGCTAGGTTATGAATTTGTATGAATTCGTGTGCATTTTGTAGAATTTATTTTCTTCTTAAAACAAAGTCCAACAAGATCTAGCTCGCAAGCATGGTTGTCTTCCATGTTCAATTGGTTGTCTTTGAAGTTCTACATGTTGTCTTTCATCGTCTTCTAGTTGTATTTCATCTTCTTCTAATTGTATTTCGTCTTGTATTGGTTGCATTTTATGTTCTATTGATTGTCTTTCATCTTCTTCTAGTTGTTTTTTTTTTCTTGTACTGGTTGTCTTTATTGTTCTACTGGCTGTCTTTCATGTCCACAAGTTATTTTTGAAGTTATTCTAATTGTCTTTCATTTTCTTCTAGTTGTCAATACTATCCAATTGGTTGTATTTCTTATTTTTCCAGTTGTATTTCATATATTTCTAGTTATCTTTTGCTTTCTTTTAATAGTCTTTGGTGTTCTTCTACTTGTCTTTCATCTTGAACTGGTTTTCTTTTATATTCTATTGGTTGTCTTTCGTCTATCACTGGTTGTATTTTATCTTCTTCTTCTTCTTCTTTTTCTTTTGATTGTATTCCATTTTGTACGGTTGTCTATCATGTTTGGCACAAGAAGAGCGATGAAGATCTGAAAACCATCAATGAGACATCCCATCTATAGTTAAACTAACTAATGGAGGTCAAGGCGCGACAGGTTTTATATCCAAAATGTCTCCCCACTCTTCAAAAAAATTGTGAAAGATAGTAACCTTGGTTTGTAACTAAAACTGAGAAAGATTTTTCTTATGAGGTCAACATCACAACTCATCCAAAAATTGTAAAAGATATCAATCATGGTTTTGTAACCGAAATCAAGAAAGATGTTTCTTATCAGGTCAACATCACATCTTATCCAAAAATTGTGAAAGACATTAAGCTTGGTTTTGTCACCGAAATCGAGAAAGATTGCTTACAATAATAGTATTTTATGTTCTAATTATTGTCTTTAATGTTCTACTAGTTGTATTTTATCTTCTTCTAGATGTTTTTCATTTTCTTTTGTGGTCTTTCATCTTGTATTTTTTTTTTTTTTTTATCTTTTCTCATATTCAAGTTGTTTTTCATCTTTGTCTAATTATCTTCCATCTTGTATTGGTTGTCTTTCATGTTCTACTAGTTGTCTTTCATCTACTGCTGGTTATATTTCATTTTCTTCTAGTTGTATTTCATTATTTTATAGTTATTTTTCATCTTATGTTGATTGTTTTTCATATTTTACTAGTTATATTTCATGTTCTTATAGTTCTTTTTCATCTACTACTGGTTATATTTCATCTTCTTCTAGTTGTCTTTCATCTTCTTTTAGTAGAATATGAAAGACAACTAGAAGAAAATAAAATACTACTGGTTATATTTAATATCCGTGCGCTTTTGCTTTAATATCTGTACATTAGTACGTAAGGATCTTAGTGGGGATCAGATTGTTATGGAATCTATCGTACTCAGTTTGAGTCCAATGGATATCGGACCCAAGCTGCTCCTGGGTTGAAGATGCACGGAAGACGCTCGGTTCTCTTTCTTCCCTATCGGCGCTCGAATTGTCTTTGTTGCTGAATCTCCACATGACGCAGGAAAGAGTATCTAGGTTCGACCATGCTTCCTTCATCTTCCTATGGTAGTCTTTTGTCAGATTTTGGATGCTAAATATTCTTTTTGGTCAAGTGATTTATTTCTGCTAATTGGCTCATATAAGGTGTAAAAGAAGCACCGTGTGAAAGAAAGAAAGTCTCATGACTCATGAAGGAGTAGATCATGACCCATGAAGGACTAGATCATGACTCATGAAGGAATCGTCAAAATAAGGAAATAAATTATCTGTATATTTCGGCCTAGTACCAGAGAGTAGTAAATCCATGTTAGATTGTTTCCATTATTAAGAAAGATTATTGTTCTTACTTGGAGATGTAATAGTTGTATTGCTCTATGATATAAGGAGCATATGCAACTCTTAATTTTATTATTCTGTAATACAAAAATCTGATAATAAATAAAATTGTGAGGGAAGGGAGTTCATGGGAGCGCTGTGTTCTTTAGTTTTATTTCATTAAATTTGTCATGGTATCAGAGCTTAGGCTGTAACGTAGTTGATATAGTTAGGAGAATCAGAGTCCTTCTTGTCCCCTCTCTGTTCTCCATACTATATTGATCTAAGGTGTTACGCTTCAAGCTTGTGAAGACTAATGCTGAACGAAATTGAAAAAACATATGAGACTAAGGAAGAGGAAACTAATACTGCTGCTCTAATCAAACACATGGCGAAAATGATGGCTTAGATGGCAGAGATCCAAACAGCAGCCATGAGCACCTCCCAAACATTGGCGACTTGAGTTCTACCTTAAACAATTGGCGCAACAGAGGGGAATATACATCCTAATCCCATTGATGCAAGATTCGATGGCACAAATTACTCCTTCTGGTGTCAGGCTGTAGAGATGTATGTCTGTGGTTGTGAAAAACTAAGACACCTTACAGGTGAACCAGCCCCACTGGCTATAACTGATGCGGCTTACCACCGATGGGCAACCGATGATGTAGTTGTGAAAGGGTGGTTGATTAGTTCACTAGAGACTCGATTAAGAGGAAACTATATCGGGTATCCTACTACACGAGATGTGTGGAATTCAATTGCCACAATTATCATGATGGTGAGGATGAGGCTCATCTTCACGCTCTTCACAGGCAAGTCAGCCAGGTCAGACAAGGGGGTCGAGCACTTGAAGAATATTTCAATGAACTCCAAAAATTGTGGCAGGAGATCGACTTTTGGAGCCCAAATCCAATGGAATATGCCGTGGATATTGACAAATTCAATATGTTCATTCAGAAAACAAGAGTGTACACATTTCTGGATGGGTTAGATGATGCTCTGGATGGAGTAAGGGCATAAATAGTGCTAATCCGACCTTTTCCCAATGTTCAACAAGCGTATGGCAATGTTAGAAGGGAAGCAATTCGTCAAAGTGTGATGATAAAAGGGGGGGCACCAAACACCCTTGCCCTAGCAACCAAAGGTTTCAGACTTCAAGAGACGAGGTCATATGCTACCAAAAATCATGCATCTCCCGACAAATCTCGGCTCAAGTGCAGTCATTGTGGGGGTAATAAACACACGAATGATCAGTTCTTTGAATTGATCGGATACCTAGAGTGGTGGAAAGGAAAGAAGAAGCAGTCAGATCGAGGAAAAGCATATACAGTAGCAAACTCTGAATTTACTGGTACAAATCAATGTGACTCTTGTTGTCATCAGCCTGGAACCATTCAAACCGATGGGCAACACCCAGGAAAGGCACTGGCAACCAGCAGTATGAATGGGTTGCATTTCCAGCACCTTGGTGGTACGCAGACAGCAGTAGGAGGTAGTAGTTATGTGAGCATACATAACCAGCAGAGGGCAGCTTCAGTTACTGGTAAGCAAGTCAAGTCAGGAGAGGAACGCACAGGTATTTTTGGTAATTTTGGTGAATTGGGTAAGAATTTCTCTTCATCTCTTGTTTGTTTTAGAACCGAAAATAAGCAAATAAGTTCTAAAATTTTGAGAAATTGGGTTATTGATTCTAGGCTACCGATCACATGACCTTTGAGAAATGTGACATCTCTGAAAATAAACCAGTGACTAAAGGGGGAGTTCTGAATGCTAATGGTGATATTTATCCTGTAATTGGGACTAGAGACGTTCACTTATCTGAAAAAATGGTTCTTAAAAACGCCTTGGTAGCTCCTTCTCTCACTACAAAACTTATCTCTGTGGGAAAATTAACTGAAGAATTAAATTGTACAGTTCTAATGTTTCCTACTCACTGTATTTTTCAGGACACCCTCACGAAGGAGACCTTGGGCCGTGGTACTAGACATGGTGGATTGTATTGCTTAGAAGACTTAAATTGTGGCAGAGCATTTCATGTGAGGAATGAGAAGTTGAAGAATATGGTGTGGTTGTGGCACAGGAGCTTATGACATCCGTCGTTCGGATATATGAGGAAACTTTTACCCCATCTATTTGTAGGATTCAATAATGAAGAATTTATTTGTGAAACATGTGTTAAGGCAAAAGGCCATAGAAATAATTATCCAGATAGTCTGAATAAAAGTTTCTCTATTTTTGATATTATTCATACTGATGTTTGGGGTCCATCACCATTCATGTCAAAATCGGGTTGTCGTTGGTATGTACTGTTTACTGATGATTTTTCTCGTATGACCTGGTTGTATTTGTTAAAAGGAAAAAATGAGGCGTCTCAAATTATTGTGGATTTTTACGAAATGATCAAAACTCAATTTGGGATAGGCATCAGAATGTTCAGAAGTGATAACGGGACAGAGTTTGTTAATCACTGCATTCAAACCTTCTTTAGGGAAAACAGGATTTTACACCAAACTTCCTGTGTTGGCACTCCACAGCAAAATGGAGTAGCTGAGCGAAAAAATAGACAAATTCTTGAAATCACCCGAGCCTTGTTGTTTGAGAGTAAAGTGCCCAATGTTTTTTGGGATAATGCAGTCACATTTGCTGTATATCTTATGAATCGAATCCCAACCAAATCTAATGATTTCCAAACACCACTCCAAAAATTATCAACCCAAGTGTCTATTCCATCTATTCTCAACCTTAAACCAAGGATTTTTGGATGTAGTGTCTATGTTCACATGCAAAAGACGGGACGATCGAAATTAGAACCGTTTGCAGAGAAGTGTGTATTTTTGGGATTTAGTACGAGTCAAAAGGGGTATAAGTGTTATAATCCTACAAATAGGCGATTCTATATTACTATGGATGTGTTTTTTTTTCTTGAAAATGAGTTGTACTTCATGAACCAGAATTTGGTTCAGGGGGACAGTAATGGAGAACCAAATTCTAGTGTACCAACTGAGTTTAGTTTCTTGAGCCCCTCTTTGTTTCAAATACCTGATCAAGTTAATCTAGAACCAGCACTTAACTTAGAACCAGCACCAGTTCGGACTGCAGTCGGCAGTTTGAATTCTACTGAAGACCAAAATACCCTTGCCGGGGCTGATGTTAGTGGTTCAGACAGAACCGAATCTACTCATGTGCTAGAACAAACCAGCGGCAGCCAAGTGCAGGCTGGAACAGACCTAAATTTGGCTGAAACAGAACCAAGTCTGTTACAAGGTCAAGGACTAGGAAGCAATGAAGAATCATCATCCAATATGAAATTCTGGATAGATAGAGAAAGTGAAGATGAAGAAGTAATACAATCACCACTTGCAAGGTCTCCAGAGGGTGCTCCAGAGGTAAGTATTCCTGAACCTAGGTATAATTTGCTACCTAGAATAAATCGAGGTAGACCACCAAAGAAGTATGTCCCAGAAGATGGGACAAGCCGTGCGGTGAAGTACCCAATTGTGAATTTTGTGAAAACTGAACATTTACCCAAATTTCTTAAGAATTTTTCAAACCAGCTGTCCTCGGTTGCCATACCAGAAAAACTTGAAGATGCCTGTGAAAATAAAAATTGGGTTGACGCAATGAATATGGAGGTGGAAGCCCTTGAGAAAAATAACACTTGTGAACTTGTTAATTTACCGAGTGGAAAAAAACCTGTTGGGTGTAGATGGTGAAGGATTTCATGATGTGTTAAGGCAGTAAAAATCAAAATTTTTTGTCCCTTTTTACAAACATCTACGGATCTACTTTATTATGCTAATTCTATTCAAGTAACTCATATGTATGGATAATAATCTACTCATTCATTCATCACAAATCTATATACTAAAAGGAGATATGGATATACCTCTACCAAATGTCAATTTGGTAAATAGAGAGAAGTCGTATTCTCTTCTAGGTCTCTTGGATACCTTCATTTGTCGAAACGGCCTCCTAGTGTTCACCTTGAACTAAACAAGGATTAGAAAGACCTTGCTAGAGATCTTAATCTAATCTAAACTTAGAACCTAGTTAATAACCCTTCTTGTTCTTCTAATAATCTTTGATTAGAGAAATAATATGAGAGGAAGAGAGGTGGCGGCTAGGAGGGAGAGGAAGAGATGGAAATAATTTTCACACAAATTGCATAATCATAAAACCTCTCTACCTCTCCTTATATACAAATATACTAAGGTTTCTATTGTATAACCTTCCTAGTATAGCTCTCCTAAAACAAAAGAACCAAACCCTAGCCGCTGCTACAGTGCGCGCTACAGTGTAATTGCTACAGTACCATCTTCAACTTATATTATTTTGGGGTTTAATAATTTTATGCTATAACAATGTTCTTCACATTATTATATTTATGTGCCATGTATATTATACTATATAATGTGCACCACATTATATCAAATAATATATATGCACATTTCACATAAATTTATGGTCATTCTAAGCAGTCATGATATTTAACATCACATGTATTTTATTTCATATCATATGAAATAATATACATCATATAAATAAAATATCATTTCATGTTTCTTGTTCAATTGGTGTGACCTATATGGAGGATCTATGTTATGTTGGTAATGGCATATAATATTTTATTACCATAAACTATAAGCGGTATTCTAGCTATACATTATAGTTACCCAAATAACATAGACGTAAAGTATCCTTTTACAATACACGATCCTTTTAAAGTAACGTTACAAATAACATTACTTGTGTCTATTCCTTACCTCATGATATTATGAATAATATACAAAGTAGGACTGTGTCATCTTTGTATTATATTCGTTTCTTGGTCTCTTAAGTAAATTATAAATATATAACCGCACTTCAGTTATATTGCATGTATTATAATTCTACTTTACCAAGGGCCCATAAAATATCATCACTCATTATTAATGAGAGACAATAATACTATTGACATATGACTTTCTCCCGCACAAGTTATATACAAGGAACTAATATTTTTTATCACCACTTGTGATAAGTAGCTTTGAATATTAATTACATTATATACTTCTCATGTGAAAAAGAAATACATCTCATATCTGAGAATTCTGAGACAATGAAAACACTAATGACACTAACATAATCCATATAATGTTTTCATTAGTTAGGTCTGTTCAACATATAAAATATTTTATATACTCGTGTTATTAAATGATAAGCCTTTATCAACATTTATAGAACTACAATGTACTTTAATCAACATGACAAACTTATCATGGTGTATTAGTGTTCCATGCTAATAACCAAGTTTGTGAACGTTTTAGATATTTATGTTTGTTATTATATAGAGTTCTATGGTTCAAAACCAAGAGCATCTTCTTGAATACTTCTAAAGATAAACATAAATTTCATGGAACAAAATGCATATAACATCCAATTCATAAACATAACATATAAACGTAATCAACATAAGATAACTTTTAGAACACAAAACTAACAGATGGGTCTACTCCATTAAATATAATGCGGTAGGGGAGATTGAAAGGTATAAAGCACGCTTGGTTGCAAAATGTTACACCCAAACTTATGGCATTGATTTCCAGGAGACTTTTTCTCCCATAGATAAACTTAACACAATTCGAGTTATTTTGTCAATTGTAGCTAATCTCGAGTGGCCATTGCACCAATTTGATGTGAAGAATGTATTCCAGCACGGAGATTTGGAGGAAGAAATTTACATGGACATTCCTCCTGGTTTCTGCCATGAAGAAGGAGAGAAGAAGGTGTGCAAACTCAATAAGGCGCTATATGGCTTGAAGCAATCACCCAGAGCGTGGTTCGGACGATTCAGAAGCGCAATGAAGAACTATGGCTATGTGCAGGCAGATTCTAATCATACGCTATTCTTCAAGAGAAAAGCAAGTAAGATTGTAGTGTTGATTATTTATGTCGATGACATGATCATTACTGGCAATGATGAAGAAGGGATGAAGGAGCTGAAACTACAGCTCTCAAGAGAATTTGAGATGAAGGATTTAGGTGGGCTAAAATACTTCTTGGATATTGAGGTCTCTAGAAGCAAGAAATGTATATTTCTCTCCTAAAGGAAGTATATCTTGGACTTGTTGAGTGAGGTAGGGATGCTAGAGTGTAAACCTGCCGAAACTCCAATGGTGCAAAACTTGAAGTTGGAAATAAAATATGACCAAAATCCAGTAGACAAGGAGCGATATCAGAGATTAGTTGGGAAGCTTATATATTTATCTCAAACTCATCCAGATATAGTTTATGCAGTAGGAGTGGTGAGCCAGTTTATGCATAAGCCAAGTGATGAGCATATGGATACAGGCTTAAGAATACTGAGATACCTCAAGGGAACTCCAGGCAAGGGAATAAGTTTCTTGAAACATGGGTACCTAGATGTTGATGACTTCACTGATACAGACTGGGCTGGTAATGTCTTGGACCGAAAGTCAACTGCGGGATACTTTACCTTCGTTGGAGGTAATTTAGTAACTTGGAGGAGTAAAAAGCAAAATGTAGTTGCTTTGTCAAGTGCAGAAGCAGAGTTCCGAGGAATGGTCTAGGGAGTCTGTGAATTGATATGGATAAAAAAGGTCTTAACAGAACTTGGACTCAAAAACACAAAAGAAATGAGACTATTCTGTGACAATAAAGCTGTCATTCAGATTTCTCATAATCCAGTACAACACGATCGTACCAAGCATATCGAAATTGATCGACATTTTCTCAAGGAGAAACTGGATTCCAAGGTGATCACATTGCCATTTGTAAAGTCGAATGAGCAAGCTGCTGACATTCTAACAAAGGCAGTAGGTGGCAAGGAGTTTCAGCAAGCCGTTAGTCGAATTGGAATGGTGGATATCTTCTTACCACGGTGAGGGGGAGTGTAAAAGAAGCACCGTGTGAAAGAAAGAAAGTCTCATGACTCATGAAGGATTAGATCATGACCCATGAAAGACTAGATCATGACTCATGAATGAATCGTCAAAATAAGGAAATAAATTATCTATATATTTCGGCCTAGTACCTGAGAGTAGTAAATCCATGTTAGATTGTTTCAATTATTAAAAAAGATTATTGTCCTTACTTGAAGATGTAATAGCTGTATTGCTCTATGATATAAGGAGCATATGCAACTCTTAATTTTATTATTCTGTAATACAAAAATCTGATAATAAATAAAATTGGGAGGAAAGGGAGTTCATGGAAGCGCTGTGTTCTTTAGTTTTATTTCATTAAATTTGTCATGAGGTTTCTTTGATAGGATTCGAAAGCTGTTGTTGAATAACTAAGCACACGCTAGGAACTTTTTTCTGTGTGAGCTTCTAATATGATAAGATAAACCCCTTACCAGTTACTAGCATATACTTGCTGGGCCCTACAAGACCGAGATTAAAAATCAATCACCACCGAATATATCTTAAGAATAAATGAGGTTATCTTAAACTCGGCCCATCTCAATTAGAAAACATTAAGCTTTTGCATTGAGACTGGGCTTGGATTGTTTGAACATCTTAGCCCTGTTCAAACTCAGTTCAGCCTATAAATTATAATTGGCCCTGCTCGAAAAACTCCAGTTTTCTCCTTCACGTTTCGCCTTTTGTTTTATCTTTCACGGCTTCAGCTATTCCATTTTGCTGTTCACTTTTCAAATTTGTCTCATCTTTCACGGATTCAGCTCAACTACACAAGTTTATGAAGAAAATGTTCCAACTTCTTTTATTTGGGTGGAATTCACGGTGGCAACAATGTCGGCATTTCATAATCGAGTGTTGTGCAAATCAGAATTCAATATTATTTTTTATCCAAAGGATTGTTATTTGGTACGACAGTTTGCTTTTTGGTCCAACAAATAAAAATTTAATAATATAACACCAAAAATTCAAAAATGTGGTACGTATCATAATTTCATTAAAAAAGTTTCTGAAGAACAAAATATCAAATTTGTTTGGAATAATATAAACTATTTTCATTGAAATTAAGGGTTTCACCACACAAATCATCATGCAAATTTTTAATATACTGGGTTATTCTTTAATCAAAATTGTTTCACCATGCGAATCATCGTGTATAAGCACAATAGCTCTCTTATGTACGAAATGGAAAAGTGTAAAAAACAATCAAAACATGCAAAAAAAGAAGAAGCTGCGATTTTGTATACAAATCCAAATGGTATAAATTGCAAGAAATTACATCAACTTAATACGTTTGCATTAATTACTTCAATAATTTTGAAATGATTGACTAACATCATTAAAAAAAACTAAAATGTAAAGAATAACGCTGGTAATGGATTCAAGCAAAAGAAACGAGATTCGACCAAATCTCTTAACTCGTGTTGATTTTGGTATCCGTTTCTTTTAAAATATTTTTTCCATTAAGAGTATAAGTCTTTTTTTAAAGAAACGAGATTATATCATATAGGGTATATTTTATCAGAGGTCATTCAACTTTGTTTTTTGTCACAAATTAGTCACTCAAATTTAATTTGTTTCTCAGTAGCTACCGAACTTTGTATTTGTTCCAATTAAGTTACTCTGTTAATATTTCCGTTCATAGTACTAACGGAATTTCACGTGAAGTTCCAACTCATCATTTTAAAAAATTATTAAATTCTAGAGACAATTTGAAAACACTATTTCCATCCATTCTAGAGACAATTTCATGTGAAGATCCGTTCATAGTACTAAAGCTATTCCCATCTATTCTCTCTTTTTCTCTATACTCTACTTTTTTCACTCTCTTCTTTCTCCCACAACTCTTCTTTATATACTTATTCCAACTACAAAGCTAATTTGACAAAATAAGAGAACTAGCATTTGGTCTAGTGGCTAAGGCCTATGGTCTCTATGTGAGAGGTCATGGATTTGAAATTCAGACGGAAGAAATCATTCGTTGTAATAACGAAGGTATTAAATATTTGGATAGCTTGACTTCCAACCTTTACTCAAATTTTTTTTTTTGACAAAATAACACAATTTCTCAACCTAACATAAATTGTATTTTAACACTAAAATGACTAATATATTGTACTTTTACATTGTTTGTGACCATAGAAATATTATTTGATTAGTCAAACAACTGCTCTCGGTTCTTAAATTAAACCGTAGAATGAGAAACATCCAACTATCGATCTTGGTGAGTGGAGCACTTCCAATTTTATCTTATCTACTAAGAGACCCTCCTCCTTAAATCACATTTTGCCATGTTTTCAAATGCGGGTTCATGTATGGGAAGGCTAGTGCATAATATATATGCAGTATGCAGCATGTATGTAGATTTTAATGCGGAATTATATATACGGATTTTAATTGAGAATAATTTATAGATACGGATATGAATGGATACGGTGCCTATTTGGATTATCTGTTATGGCCACTAACATTATGGGTATGGCCACTATTAAATGGGTACATTGCTGGCCCAAAACCCTTAGGCCCATAAAATAAAGCGAATTTGCACTTGACGCAGGGACAGATTTTTTATAAAATGTAAATAAAAGAAAAAAAAAAAAAAAAAAAAAACAGGTTGATTACTCTTAAAAAAAAATCACTGTTTTGGTCGAAATTTTAAATTTTCGGCTAAAACAGAAATTTTCCAAACTCAAGTTTATGAAGAAAAAAAAAATCATTTTTTGGCCGAAATTTGAAAATTTCAACCAAACCAGATGAAGAGATGCGAATTTCGTATTTTATCTATTTAGATAGTTAATTGTATTTTCAGTTATTCTGAACCAAGCCATTTTGGTATTTTATCTATTAAGATAGTTGTTTGTATTTTCAGTTATTCTGAAGCAAGCCATCTCTATAAAGAATGTATGGATGCATTTTTTCAAATTATCTATGAATTAAAAAATAAAAACTTGTTTCTCCCTACTGGCTACTAGCCCTTTTGGAGTTTTTTTTTTGTTTTTTCTTCTTCATTTCCTACTTTCTGTGATATAGTGTCAGCACTGCATCTTTTCTTTACCTTGTTTTTTACTTCGGTACCAGTAGGGACTTAGGGTCAGTTTCAACTGTTATGCTGCTTTTGGTCAAGGCTAGGGATTGCTGTCAGTATCTTCATTCTTATCTTCAATGAAAATGCCTACGGCTACGGGCTTCAAATTAACCAAAAAACAGATGACAGTAAAAAGAAAGTTCCATTGCTAGCCTTCTTTTCTAAAGTAATATTCCGAGTCTTCTCTTAAAAATATATAAGTGCCTTTGACTGATAAATTATAAAAAATTAGCCTCTTAGGTTTGCCTGACATGCATTATTCTAAATTGTCAACGAAGGAATAGTCAATCACCTCTTTGGCTAATCCAATCGTCAAACAATTGCTTATTATTTTCTCAGTAGCTTCGGGCAAAAAATTAATGTTGATATGATGTCGCATTCTATTTTATATTATTATGTAATGTTATCCTTATGGTATTGCGTTGGATACAGCCAAGAACATAGCATTGAAATTAGTTGAAAACGAGAGGTCTTTATGTAGCAGTAGTACCTCCCCTCTATGCTGCCTCAAAGCCATCAAATCAAATAATATTACATTAGTACTAGTTTATGAACTATTAATACAACTATTAGCAGCTTTTCTCTGACTTTAAAGACCATTAATTTATTTAACATTTAAATAAATTAAAACAACATTTATATCTTGTTCTAAATTCGAATTGAAGTTGAAGTCTTACTTGCTTCAGAAGCACTAGATATCTGATGCCTCTATCAGTGTCCACTAGGGCTGCAAAAAAAATTCGTAGTTCGTAATTCGATTCGAATTTGATTCAAAAAAGTTCGAAAAAAATTCGATTCGAAATTAATCAAATTGGTTCGATTCAAATTAATTTCAAACCAAATTCGAACCTGTATAGGTTCGGTTCGAAATGGTTCATGAATCTGAGAGGTTCGAATCTCCACGTAGATAAGCGAAATCCAGACCATCCGTTAGTCAAAGAGATTGCATATTTGACCATTGAGATTCGTGAAGATTCGTGGAGAACAGATTTTGAGCAGGCCCAATTAAAAGAGGTCACAAAGTTTGAGCTTTGAGATTCGTGGACAACATATTTGAACTGTTGAGATTGAGAACTCAAAAAAGTGACGCAAAATTTGGGATGGAGTCGTGGAGTCTCTTTCTCTCTGACTCTCTCTGTCTCTCTGTCTCCCTCTTTCTCTTTCACCCAACTTTTATCTCTCTCTTTTTCTTTCACACAGATAACGCCATGGATGGAGTCGTGGAGATATGCAAAGCTCTTGAGAGAAATATAACCTAGATAGGTTTCGTTCGTTGCTCTTTCTTCCAGTCTCCCAACGGCTCTCTCTCAGCAACAACTCCTCTTTCTTCCAGATCCCAGCGGCTCTCAGCAACGAATCCTCCTCTTCCCGACTACTCCTCTTTCTCCCAGAGGCTCTCAGCAACTCCTCTTTCGAACCTTTAACGAATCGAACCAAATTAGTTCGAATTTCAACGAATCGAAGTCGAACCTAACTCAATAGTTCGAAACCCTTTTTCGAATCGAACCAATTCGATTCGAATCTTCACGAATTCGAATTCGAACTTGATCAGATTCGATTTGGTTCGGTTCGTTTGCAGCCCTAGTGTCCACCAGGAAATAACCAGAGAACTGGAATTTCTTTTGCCAGAAATACTGACTAGCGGAAATTGCGAAAATACTTTCACAACTCGCAAGAATATACGTGGATTACATATATTTTACTTTTCTAACCAAATCACTATTTAAGAGGAAAAGTCGAATCGATCAGTCAGATTCTCAAACTATCAGAATTATATTTTTTTCTTCACCCTTTCATGCCTATTTATAGGTAATTGTGGAGGTTCACCAAAATGCCCTTTCAAAACCGACCTTGGAAAATTACCAAAATGCTCTTCGGCCCAAAATTCAATTTTGGGCTTTGATTTTGGCTTTTGAATTAAATTCTAAATTTAATTTGGGCCCAATTCAAATGGGCTTTAGGCTCAAAATATTAATTCATAATTAATATTTTAATCTGACTGATATCTATATAATTGTTCTGAACAATTATATTTCTTGCGATAATTTTTATACAAGGTGTCGTACACGCTTATAAATTTAATTTGTTTAAGCTTGTCATCTTTATGACATTTATATTAATTATAACAATTATAATTAATAATAATATTCTCTGATTAACTTCCCATTAGTGTGACCCAATAGGATCTGTGTTATGTTGGTAAATAAAATTAAAACCGTTTTAACTTCTACAAATCATAAGCAGCATCTGGCAGAATGCATTATGACCATCCGATTACATAGATGATCTTGTACAATACAATATCATGATCCAGTAAACAATTTACTCGTGTTAATTCTTTTGTCTCATAGTATCATATCAATTTCAAGGTAGGTGTGTATCATCCTTGCAAACTTAATCTTTTCTCGATCTTAAGTAGATTATCAAATATGATTAACTCTTTAATCATACCGCGCGCTGATAACCCTACTTCATCAAGAGGCCTAGTGATACTATCACTCGTATTATAATACAAGGGACAATAGTAGTCTTGGTAAATATCTTTCCTCTGTACAAGTCATGTATACTGATATGTCATCGTTATAGCTACTTTTTACGGATAGTGTTATAACAACACTCACGAACACACACTTCTTATGTAGGGAAGACGAGTACCTCATATTTTATAACTTAACATTGAAATGAAACATTAATGATACGAATACAATCCATTTAATGTTTCATTTAGGGTCTGTCAAATACCATGTTCTATATGTATCTATGTGATTAATATGACAACTCATTGTCTTTGGTTTGTAAAACTTAACCATTATTTAATCCACATACTAATCTTTTTACGGTCAATTAGAGTTCCTTGCTAATTACCACGGTTAGAGACTATTAAGAGTATTTATCATATATATTATAAACTTCTACAATATCAAGTCATAAACTCGAAATGATTTATAAATTCGATAAATCTCAAGAAACAAAATGATATATTTATTTATTATTCAATTCATTAACAAAATACATAGAATAAAACTACCCTATGATTGACTTCTAGATTATTTCACTAACAACACTAATGTCAAACCCTAGAATCATGGTTCTGAAAATTGGAATCAAAATTGATAAGTTAATCATGGAATCAAAATCGGATGAATCAGTAGAAATTGGTCAAATCAGATCGAAAATTCATATTTTCTCGAAAAAAAAACTTATTTTATACTAAAATAAGAGAGAAAAAAAGTAAATTTTTTATCGAAAAGTTATGTTAACAAAAGTACATTCAAATAATTACTAATATAATATAATATATTTATTTTGTCAAAAAAAATATTTTCCAATTTTTATTTATTTATCTATTTTTCTTTAATAAAATTTGTTCGGTTCGAAACCACTATTATTTTATCAGCTTTTACTTTTTCATGTCACTTTTACCGGCTGAATTACTTTTTTTTCTCCCAAATCAAGCTCCATCTCAAATTTTCTAATGCCAGCCTCTGCTCAAATCTCCCCTCACAAATCTCTACATACGTCTTTCTTTACTTTTATCAGCCACATACACAGAAGTCAGCCCAAGTGACCATCTAAAAAATTGTCCCACTTTGTCAGAATCTTCTTCTACCTTTGTTCTGTTCACTCCTTTCTCTCCGAAACAATTATCTAAACAATGACTTCAACGCCAACTGTGAAATCTGGGTTGCGAGTTTTTACTGGGGTAGGCAATGGTCCTTATGGAGGTTAGACAGCGAATCAGTCCTATATACTTAGTACAGTTTTTCAAAATTCAGAGATAAATAACTGTGTACCTTGGATGACTATGGCTCTGCCTCTGATTCTAGGATTTTAACTTTTGACATTTATATATCAGCATTGATGAATTTTTTTTTTTTTTTGTGTGTTAAAATATGCAACGAAGAACTTACAAGGTATTGAGACATTTATATATCATACGATACATTTAATACTCAGTCTATTGATGAACAATGCACGGCTAGATTTTTGGAATTGTAGCCAGGACTTTAACAAATGCACGGCTACATTAATACTCAGTCGATTGACCTAATTGGATTCTCTTGTCAGAGTCGTGGAAACTGAGATCATCGAGTGATCTAATTTAGAGATGGAAACGGATGCAAGTTGTCAATGGATAAATTCATTTTGATTCAAGAGTAGAACTAGGGTGCTTCTAAGTTCGTCAAGTTTCTTTGTGAACTCAACTCTAAAATCTATCATATTAACTTCAAACGACAAATTCAAACGTTAAAATTCTTCTCTCTACATGTGAAAATTTTACGAATTAATTTAGTATAAAGTCAAGTGGGCAAAATTAGAAGGCTTATAAATTAATTAATTTTAATGCATTCATTTTTTGGAAGCCTTTTTACCACTTGACTCTATAGAAATTTAATTTCAAATTTTAAAAGTTTCACATGTAGACGCATCACTCATAAGGTAGAAAGATTTCAACAGTTTAAATTCGTCGTTTGAATTCAATCCGATAGGTTTTAGAATTGAGTTCACAAAGGAGTTTGGTGAACTTAGGAGCACCCTAGTTCTACTCTTGATTCCATCCACTATTTTGTAGGGGCTGATGAGGGTAGAGTGTGAAAAATGGCACGGCAGAGCCGGTTCCATCACGGAACGGCATGACACGCGTGACTGATACATGTTGTGACTCGTGTGTCATGTGTCGAGACCATCTTTTGAAAATTTGATATGGCACGGCACGTCACGCGTAAGATCTGATCACGGCACTGCATGTGGTCACGCGAGTCACATGTAATTAGAACTATTAGATCTTGATCAAATGGTAAAGTAACCTAAATTATGAAAAAAAAAATTAAACATGACAAATGTGGCTAATCACGTTTGAACACAGCACATTTAAATACGGCGTGACTCACGTATCATGACCACTTTCGATATTTTAGTCACAACATGACACGCACTTAACTACGATACGACACTGTACGGTACAACACAACATGGAACTTTTTTACCACTCTAACGGATCAGAAATTAATTCCTTGCATAAGGAGCTATCATAAAATTATCGGATCCACTATTGGTCGTCAAAGTGTACCAATTGATCACTATAAGACTGTTTCACTAAAATATTGACAAAAAAGAAGAAGAACAAAATACTGTAGGAAACGGACTGCTAACTCGGTTCTTATGGTTTTTATAAAAAAAAACATGCAATCATGCGAGAACCCGAATAATATATTTTTTTTATTTATGGTTTATAAAAAAAACACTTCACCATTAGTTGTTGTAATATTTAAAAATAAATTCGATTTTTAGGTCATGATCTGCAAAACCTGATATAATATCCTTTAATTTAGTAGTGAAGTTAATTAATTAGCTGTATAAAAATACTCCTTCCCAGTTCTCTGTCCGGTTATGAGGAAGCATATTTGCGAAGCTATTAATTGTTCTAGAAATAAAACCTGAAAAAAGAAGAAGATACTTTCTGGTTTTTTTTATTTGGTTTTTCTTTTCGTTCAAAGGTGGGGACCGCCAGTTACTGTGGGTTTTAGGGATTCTTTTAATTTTAATTTTGGGTAATTATAATATTCCCACTTAACAATCTCTTATCTTGTTCCCATCAAAGTAGATTAATTATCTAACTATAATTACTAGTTTTAACTAATTTATTGTCCCTACAAACTAATTTCTTCCTTTATTGTAGTCATCGTGTTTTCAACCAAATTCAATTCATTTTTCAAAACAAAAAAAATCTAGAATCTAACTCATTAAAAAATTAATAAATATGCCGGAGCAAAAAAATAAAGACGCATGATCTGCCGGAGGATGAATACTTGTGCAACCGATAATTCGAAAGTATGTTATCATGGATCTCACTTGAAAGATAAAATTATATATAAGACATTCGTAGTTTAGATTTGCAAAATTTCTTATAGATCATCAGAAATATTAGTTAGATTGAATGGAGAAAAAATAAACTACCTCGAAAATTATGTAAAAGATAGGTGAGTGATATGTCCATTATTTTTAAATACTTAATATTGTAGGATGAATACTTGATGTATTATAGATAAATATTTGCGGCCGGCAGCTGTAAAATCTTTCAAATATTAGGCGGTCCCCAAATATTAAGTGGTCATCCAATTAGTTAGTAGTTACTCAGGTAGTTATTGACTAGGGGACAAAATGAGAGATTAATTAGCAGGACAGCTAGGCGGATCCTAAAAATGAATACTTACACAACGAGAATGAATACTTGTATAACGAGGATGAATACTTGTGCAACCGACAACTCGAAAGTATGTTACCATGAAACTCATTTGAAAGAAAAAATTATGTAAAAGACATTTGTAGTTTTAGATTTGCAAAATTCCTTACATATCGTCAGAAATATTGATTAGATTGAACGGAGAAAAAACAAACCACCTCTAAAAAGGTGTAAAATATGGGTGAGTGATGTGTCCAATTTTTTTAAATACTTGATATCTTAGGACGAATACTTGATGCATTACAGATGAATGCTTGATGTATTATAGATGAATACTTGCGCGGACAATTGTAAAATCTTTCAAATATTAAGCGGTCCTCAAATATTAAGTGGTCCTCTAGTTAGTTAGTAGTTACTTAGGCAGTTATTGACTGGGGGACAAAATGGAGGACTGTTAGAGAGGGACAGCTAGGTGCTCCCTTTAATTTTTACAAAAACCATAAGTACCGAGATGAGAATTCGGTCCGAACTATTTTTTGTTTTGTTTTGTTTTGTGCCGAATTAGAATTTCGGCCCATGAATTTTACAAGTTGTTAGACAAAGTGTCATAGAAAATAAAAATTTCTCTTTGTGCCGAGATGACAAATCGGCCCTTCAATTTGGTACAAAGAGAAAATTTATTTTTAACCAAAAAAAAGATACAATAAGTAAATCCTAATCAATTAAAAAATTATTTTTAATTTTGTTAACCAAAAGAAGAAAATTCAATTCGGCAGAAAGCAAAAAAATAAAAAAAAAAGGTTGGGCTGAGTCCCCATCTCGGCACAGTCAGAAAAGAAGTAATTACACAACAATCACACAGATTTTGGTAAAAAGAAAATGAAAATATTATGGGACTAAGACATAAAAAAAAATAAAATGGTTGAGGCCGAATTTCTATCTCGGTACTTATGTTTTTTTGTATAAACTAAAACCATCAAGCTGGTTTATTAATTTTCTTTTTTCTATTTATGGTTTATAAAAATAATCCGGGTTTTAGTGTAGGAACTCAAATGTTTACAAGAAATGGATGATTCCATATAGGTTCATAAAGTTTTGACAAATTAGTATTCGAATTTTTTTATCTTGACAATTATTTTCTTCTTTTTCTGAAACCATATAATTGGTGACAAATACTCTGTCAATAGTTTATGAGATTTCCTTAAAGTTTTCATCGTATACGATTTTTAATATTTATTTTAAATTATTTTTACTGTTATTATGCAATAAACATTATATAAAAGTTTTGGTTTATCAATTAATAGGCAATTATTTTAAAGAATCAGTTTATTTTATTTCCAAATATTAAATCTCGAATAATAAAATTGTAAAGTTTTAAAGTTAATTTGATCATTTTTTTTTATCTAAATATTACAATTGTGAGTGGAATTATATTGGGTGGGTGGAGGTCATTACTCATTGTCTCGAATTGGAAAGTTCGAGAAAGAAGGTCAATTGTTCAAAATAAAAGTTCGGTTGTCGATTTATCACAAATAAATAATATTCTTTGGTGAATGCTCTATGTTTCCAATTAAGTAAAAGGTGTCTAATTTTTGGAAAAACAAAATGTTTTGTTTCTTTGTTGGAAACCCCCAAAAATCTTGGAAGACCAAGTTGGCCCGGATTTGAAATTATATATCATGCAGTGAAAACTTGAAAGGTGACTTTCACCTATATATCATATTATCATATATTGTAATTTGAAAGGTGACCTTTACTGATATGTTTAGTTTGAAATGATAAAGATGCATCTGTGCAGTGCAAAACATCCGTTGTGCTCATTTCCTCGAATAATTCGAGATACAGTGATGTAACTCAATTTTTGAGTTTTAAATCGGGACCGTTTGATTCGAAATGAGCGTGTGAAATGGAACGCCGGATTTAAGATAGATCGTGCGAGATGGAACGTCGGATTCAAATCTGACGGTCTCGATCTAAAACCCAAATATTGGGTTACTTTAGAGGATCCGGACCCAATTTACTCTGTCGAGGAATTGTTGCAACTAGCTGCTGTGATTTTTATTAATATCCAAAATTAAATATAAATTATCAAATTTGATCAGATAAGCGGTCAATTATTAGTCAGTTCTTGTTTTTTTTTTTTTTTTTGAGATAGTTATATTAATTGTTGAGTTCATATTAAGACTATTTTTATAGTATTTGTTGTATATGCATTGACTAATTAGTAAATTTTAAGTTTTGAGAATGTCTAATAGGTAATAAATGACTTCAATTAAACTTCGAAAATATCTAATAATATATAATTTAATTTATTTAGAAATACTGCTGATTTTTATATTTGATTTATTTAAAATTAATACTATATTTTTTTTTCGACAGATGTTTATTAGTACTTTAATAAATTTGATGTGTGTCTTTCTGTTATAATACATCTTTATTAATTTTTTTAAGTCATTTCTCTCATTTCTAAAGCACATGTTTATTGTGCATGTATTTATCTAAGACATCTCTCACAAACAGGCGATGCTAGAAAAATGAATAAGACAAAAGATGTGATATCTTCACTGAGAAAGCGAAAAACGACGACGAAACTTTAAACGGACACAAACTGGCGCTCGAGTGTCCGATTTCAGCAAATGAAAACTTTTCTAAAAGCTTGCAAAAATACGCATGAGTCAGTGACAGTGACATTTGCACCATTTTTTTAAATTCAGAATTACCAAAAAAAGGGAAGAGTCTCAAAACTTTAGTTAAAGTTTCCGATAAAGATTTTTATTCCTATTTTTTCGAACAAAGTAGCTCAGTAAATTGGTTATATAATGAACTTGTAGAATACCAATTTTTACTATTTTTGAAATTTTTTATTATTTTTTATGATTTATGAAAGATGACACAAAATGAGTTAAAAATAAAAGAAATTTGTGAAAAATATATTTTCTCGATAGTCATTCTAATATAATATTAATTTCAAATAAATCAAATATAAAAATTGATAGTCTTTCTAATAAATCAAATTGTATAAATTGTATTGTATCGGACATTCTCGAAACTTAAATGAAGTCATTTATTACCTATGAGACATTCTCGAAACTTAATATTTACTAATTAGTCAATGCATGTACAACAAATAATATAAAAAAAATTAGTCTTAATATAAACTCGACAATTAATATAACTATCTCAAAGAAAAACAAGAACTGACCAATAATTGGCCGGTTTCTAATAAAAAAAATAAGAACTGGTTTGGGCACTTTTATAAATATCCAGCTTTTCTGGGTAGGTTTTGACAATTTATTTTTAAAGTTGGATATTATTAAAAATCACAGAACTAGCTAGAGCTGCATTGAATGAGGCTATGGTACTTTGTATAGTGTATAAAGTTCTAATTAGCAATTATCGGAAAAAAAAAATACTATCGCGCATAGTTTAGCTACAGCAGAATCTATTGCACATGGTGTTTTTTTTTTTTTTTTGCAAAAAATATATTTGTATTTATATTAATTATCAATATTATCAAAAGTTTCATATAGTAATAAGTAATACCAAATTGATTAAGGAATTATAATATTTATATTGAACTGATATAAAGTCCAAATTGTTATTCAAAATATTCCTAGTAATATCATAAACTATCTATTATTTTATATTCAAATTTAAACATCAAAACATAAATTATCTATCTTTTTATATTCAAATAACTTAAACATCATGACATAAACTATCTATTTTTTTTTAATTAAAAACAAAAGCAATCTGGGACAATATCTCCGCACATAAAAGAGCTTAATATTTACCATGATATGTTTGCACCTTTTTTTTTTCTTTTCCAAAATATATATAAATTAAAGAGCTTCATATTTAATTACCATGATATGTAAGCTACAGATATAAATGTGACATTATAGCTTCAAATATTTTTTTTTACAAAAGGTGTTATAACTACTTGCTAGTGAAGGACATTGTTAAGTTGTTATCAGGTTCATCATGACATGTCACGTCATGTTACGTGTGTTTGATCATATAATATGATACGCATGTTACGTGACGTGTTTGCCTTTGATTAAAGAAAAATAATATGTCATGCAAATTGATCCAGTCACGTTACGTGACACATTACATGATTACGTTTTTCAAACATTATTCTTTATTTTTTGGCAATGTTTTATTATTGTTTAGTATTTTTTTCTTCTTCTATGAACTAACTTAAAATTGAAAAAATAATAATTAAACGCGACTAGTTAGATCACGTGTGATGACATGATCACAACGTGACCAAATACTAATTAAAAAATTTCTCTACTATTTTAGTTACGTCACGTTACATCACAGAAAAAAATATTTTTAATCACATTACGATATATTAGTCACACGCTAAATTTTTCCATCACTACTAGTTGCGCAAAAATTAGACTACTTCCACTGCGATTAGCATCAGAGATCTTTAGCTTCATCAGTGGAAGCTGATTATTAGGTGATCATTGTTGGAGGTCATTAGGAGAAGGAGATCAATATCCTCTCAAGTACCGTAGAGGATGGGCCTCACTTTACGGCTTGAGATTAAATCTCAACCGGTTTGAGATTCGGGGATATAGGAGGCAGTTTTATTGGACTTTGAGATTCATGCATGCCAAGCTAAAAAGAAAAGTTCGGATCCACTAATTGTAAAAAGATTTTCTTTTCAGATAATGCACTTGATGTGAATTCAAGAAGGTGGGGTAGCACACGACACCGGTGGGAGGAGGGATAATAACAACAGAAAGGGAAATCAGAAGTTAGTGAGTAATAATATTTCAGGCTGGTGTAGATTAGGGAAAAATAGATTTCATAGGAGAAGGGTTTGGGACTCGGTCTCTCACCTCATGGATTTGTATCCTCCAAGGTACTGTAAAGAATCTCTCTCATTTTAAAGTTTGAGATTAAATAGCAACCGATTTGTAATTTGGGCTAGCGCAAGAGCAGTATTACTGAGTTTTGAGATTCGTGCCAAGTTAATTAAAAATAATAGTTCAGATTCAATAATTGTAAAAGATTTCCTTTTCAGATATAAAATATCCATTTTATCTTTTATTAAAAAAAAATGCTAGTCTCTTAATTGATCGATTTTCGAGGACAAATAGGTAATTTATCTATTTGTGACGCTTACATAGTAACATTGAAATATATGCTTGTCTAAGCATCAAAAGTAGAGAAATTGATCATTTGCTCTTAAAAACAAAATAATTAGAAGCCTGACTCTGAAACATGCTACATTTATTTAAATACAAAATAAAGTAAGTATTTTATGAATTTAGAATGAGTTTTTAATAATAAAAAAGACAATAAAATAGATATAATAGATATATTTGTGAGTTTTTAAATTTAGAAGGGTAAATATGATATTGATGACTTTAGAGAGGAAATTTATAATTTCGCAATTTTTTAGGAGTACATAAAATTTACCTGAAAAATATCATGCTTTTGTTTCCAGAAATATAAGTTCAATGAATGTAAGAAGACCTCTACGTTGAAAAAGCTTAGACCCTATCGCTCCTATAAAAACAAACATTGGTCTAGATCACTTACATAGCAAATCTTATCAAGAATCTATGCATTTCTTTAGGGAAAATTTCAGGTATGCCCATATAAATTTTTGAAATAGCCAATATTCCTATCAAAATAACATAATATTTAAAATCCCCATACAAACTTAATATTATTTCTTATATCATTTTATCTATTTATTTTTATTTAATTATTTATAATATGAAATTTACAAGTATAACTTTCTCTCTATCAAGGAGGTGTCCAGTGCTCTCCCCTCTTCCTTCTCTCCTGTAACTAAGTAAAACAAAACATTGTTCCTCCGTCCTCTTTTCCATCAACTAATTCAAACCTCTCCATTTCTTCATTAAATGACAACTTGATTAAAAACAGAAAGAGAGAGAGAGAATGAATTCACGGCACCCATTTGTTTTTTGATTTTTCTGAAAAAACAATAATGAAGAGTAGAGAGTAGAGACACATTTTGTTGCTCCCCTCCATTTGAATCCAATGGAGAAGAGGGTTGTGATTGTGAAGGAGTAGTAGGTTTTTCAAGAAAAAGAGTTGCCAGAGGCTATAATTAATATATCGGGAACTCTACTTTAATTGAAAGCACGCACCTAAACTTTTGGCTACAAGGGAGCGCGCAGTTGATAATGTAAGGTAATTTCATCCTAATTAAACCCAGTTAGAAAAGAATCAATCACCGGAGTCAACGCCTCATGTAAATTTGGACTAATGAAGGTGAGGAGTGAGAAATCTCTTGCCAAACATATATATTATATTGTAAACGAAGCCAACTCAAAGCGCAAATGCACCCAAGCATATTGTAGAAAGGGTATATTAATTTGTCATTGTAATATTTAAAATTATCAAATAAAGAGTAAAATAGATAGAAGAGGAAATAAGAAATAATATAAAATTATTCTATTTTAATGGATATATTGGCCATTTTGAAACTTTGGATAGGTACACCAGAAATTTTCCCATTTCTTTACGACTGTTGAAGATACAATGCAAGCAGATCTTAGATTAGATTCTTAACAAAAAAGCAAGACACAATTAATTGGATATACTTCAGAACAGCAATTGCTTACAATGTTTAAGGCAAGCAAGTAATTGGAAAAGCTTGCGGTATTCATATGGCCTCAAGTAACTCAATTTTTGAGTTTATATCCAGACTGTCAAATCTGTTTCGACACGAATTTTAATATTAAAGGGACCTGCCCTGTGTTCTGTGTATTTATTCACCTAATTAATTAAATTGAGTTACTTGAGAGGATATGGAGTCCAAAATGGAGGAATCCAACTTTCCCTGAATGCGGGTCATCCATGATTTACCTATATGGAAATTCTTCAGACTTCAGACACAATTATTAATTGAGGATATTCACTCTATTTCGGTCTACTTTTGTAGCTTAAACATTCTGTCCCCTTCCTTCCGTTTATTGGCGTTTATAAATACATTGTAAACTAATTGCGGTTTCATAAAACTAATTGCGTCCCTTTTATCTATCCATCTGTCTACAACATGCATGGTTACACTAGAATATGCTTTATAAAACAAGGATGACCCTTAATTTAAAAAAAAAAAAAGTGCTTCAACTTCTTTCAAAAATTAATTCATTATTATTTTTTCTCATAGTCTTTTTCAAAAGTAATAGCCTAATTTTGTAATAATGTTTGCTATTACAAAATCTGTGCTGTCCAAAAAGAGATGGCAAGGGGATACAACTTGCCAATTTTGTAATAATGCAGAAGAAACTATTTTACACTTGTTTCTTAAATGCCCTTATACTTCTCATATCTAATTCTGGATGGGTAAATTTCAAAATTTATATGGGGATTGGACTTCTTTAGAACAAATTCAAATGTTTGCTATGTCCTTGCCTCTCAAACAAGGGAGGCTATGCTAATGGTTGTAAGTGCCTTCGTTGGTGTATATGGAAAACACGAAACTCTATCTGTTTTGATCAAAAAATATTCCTACTACTAGACAAATGCTTATGCTAATTCACTCTTTGTTGGATTATTGGTCAGGAACTAAAAAATGACATGTGATGCAATTTGCTCAGACTTGGCCTTCTGAGGACATGGATATGATACTCATACAGTCTCTTTCACCTTTGCTAGCCCTTGAGGTGCATACTGGTACCGATGTGCACTTGGTTCCAGTCATGCTTGCCAATTGAGGTCTGATTTTGCTATGAGTGGTACCTTGGTTCCTCACACCAAGGGCTTTGTTCCTGAATACTCTTTGTTGCTTGGTTGTTATGTAATAAGTGGGGTGTTCCCATGCACTTGTTGGTACAATTGTTAGTGCCTCTTTACTGTTTCTGTTGCTTGTAGCACTTGGATGTTATGCTGGTGTTATTCTCTAGCAAGATGGATATTTTGTTTTGGGTTTTAGGTAAGGGTGTAATTGTATTTTGCCTCTGGTCTATGAGGTGTTTCCAATAAATCCGTCTGAAACTGTGATACCACTCCTTGATGACTGTCTTGGACGTAGGCATCTGGTTTAGGATGTCGGATAAGCTGCTGAGACCGATCCTGGCAATGGATTTCGTTGGGTAGATTTACTATATCGTTTTTTCTTTTATTTGAACTTTGTACGGTTACTTTTATATAATGGAAGGGCATTCATGCCTAAAAAAAAAAGTAATAGCCTAATTCTTTAAGAGAAGCTATATATATTGTTAGGCTCAAATTGATGGGATAAATTTTCATAATAATTTGGATAGTTAAATAAATAAATCAATCAAATAAATTTAAGTTGAAAGGATAATATTCGGATTGTGTACGAGATATTGTTCTGAAGCGTATTCCGTTTTATTGTGCAAGATGGAACCGCAACTAAGATAATATGAAATTATTGTTCATTAGACACGCTATGAAAGCAACTGAGAATAGCTCCACAATATCTAACATAGATTAGAATTTAATAAAATTGAAACATAATAAAAATGGAGAATAAATCAATCGAAGCTCTCTGTTGATTAATTATGAGTTTTCTAATTATAGGTTTCAACAAAAACAGTCTTCTATTCATTTATTTTTTCAAAATTCAAGGACCAGAATTTTTTTAATTATCAGTGACCGCCGTTTAATTTGCTAGCTGCCAAATCGAAACTAGGGTAACTGTTTGTCATTTACTAATTTAATTTATAGTGTATGTTATTATTTTAAGTTTAAAGACTTTATATTGATAATTAATTTATGCAAAAGATAATTATAAAAAGAGGTTTTATTAAATTAGTAAAAAGCACGTGCGTGTGCAGTTTTGTCATTTTATTTAATTATATTCGTTCTACAGTTCCGACACGTGTCTTTCAATTGGAAATATCTGAAATACCGAATGAAAGGATCTGGTAGCCCAAGGCCAAGGGCTTCCAACCAAAAGAAGAAGAAGAAAGGATATCGTACAATGTGACAGTACATGTACACCGATGGAATGGAAGCTCTCATGATCCCATCCCACCAAATAATTTCTGGATGGCTCATTGGATACTTTGCGAGTAAAGTACAATTATGTATTTGATAGTTTCCCATTCTGATAGAATGCGAATGCGATTCGAGCTTCCCCGTTCCATACCCACCTCCTTTCAATTCATTTCTTTCATTTGAGAGTTAGCTACTTCCCTCTGGTGAATCTAGCCACTATTTTTGGTACTTTCTTCTAGTGAATTGGATCACCGCTCATTTTTCGAGCCACTGCTTCCATCTAGCAGATTTGGCCACTGTTTTTTAGTACTTTCACTTCGTAGATCTGGTCATCGCTCTTCGTATCATCCTTTTAGAGGTTTTTATTCTCCAAAACAAGTGGTTCGTTTTTCTTCTCTTCTTCTGAATTCTTTTCTCTTCTTTGGCAATGAAAGAGTGGGTGGAACGAGTTGTACATATAGTTACTATATATATTGTTGTCTATGTTTGGTTGTTTGTGCTGGAGTTTGTTTATATAATCTTTTTTCTTCTCCTCCTCTTCTCCCTCCCTTTTCTGCTTCCTATATTGGCGGTTCTTAATTGGGACCTCTGAATGGTGACTATCTCGGTCTTGTTGATTCAATTTCCGATCCAGTTTGATTTAGTGCCTCCATTAGAACCTTTGAGTGGTGACTATTTTGGCTCAGTTGATTCAATTCCTGGATTGATTTGATTCAATGTCTTCTACAATGAAATCTGCCAACATGACAACTTTGTGCACATAGGAAACTATGACTAGGCTCCTATCATTTCCATCAAGCAAGGATGACCAAAATTGTGCCCACGGGATGCACATACCACTGTGCGTTTTTATTTTGTTTACAGCTGAGTGTTTTCTAAAAAATTTCTTGTCTAATCTTATGCAACAGCTGGTTTGTACTCTTTAAATTAATAAAATAGTCTACAAATTTTACTGCCAAAAAAAGTACTTGGACCTTGGACCGTATATATTTTATAGTGCATTTCATTACGGGGACCCAAGTGGAGCCCAGATCAATTTTGCTTCTTGAATTTTTTTTCTCTTTCTGAGACTCTAATCATTAGTTTAAGTTAAATTTAGGATTGAAATTCGAATAAATTTTGAGTTCAGATTGGTAATTAAAATTCAAACTTAAAGCATTGAAAATTATAAATTAGGGTATTGTTTTTATCTAGTGTATGATTAGTTAATGAGTTAAAATTCGATTTGTTTTTTTTTTCCTGACAAAAATTCTAAATCCTCCCTTGTTCATTACTCTAATGCAAGTTTTATTTTATTTTAATCAAACATGAGATGATTTAGTTTTCGCTACAATTTCATTAATTAGAAAAGTATGTATATAATTTTTTTTAAAATAGAACCGTCTGAGATGATTTTGTTTTCGCTACTATTTCATTAATTAGAAAAGTATGTATATATATTTTTTTAAATAGAACCCTCTGAGTGAAAAGATAAAAGATGGAAAGAGCCTCTTCAATGATGTCGATGGATTGATCTAATCCATTCGTTTTAATCCGAACGTCTGATTCCATACTACATATATAGTAGGGTCTTAATACATATATTTTATTGACAAAACAAGCATATATATATATATATATTGAAATATGAGTTAGAGGTCAAGCCAAAACACATTTCAAACTCTTATGTATTGGTATAGATAATTTTCTTATTTTGTGAATATCGAATCTATAATTTTTCACATAAGAGTCATGTGTCTTTGCCGCTAAATTAGAATCAAGTTCTTTATGAGTTGATTGACAAGTCGCTATTATGATACTCTTTATTATATAGTAGTGATCTTTCACGTACTAGAAAAGGTACCAAATACAAATCTACGATTTAGAAATGGTTGCAAGAACACTCCTACTTCCATTATGTAAGGGAGACGAAGAAAAATATAGAAAAAAATTTCGCGGAACTACACTAACACTATCATCGATCCCCAGACCCGCAAAGCCCTATGCAGCTATATATGCTCCACTCCACTCGATAAAAACGGTCAGCGGTCAATTGAATAGAAAATCATTCCAACTTTGTATATTATTGACTTGATAAAATTAAAAGTTTCTGAGTCCGCCTATCAAAGACAAACACAAACACATCCAAGAGAAAGTAAGATATGTTTATGAAAAGCATGATCTCCGACTGATACGCTTCGGTCCAAACAGTATTGGGCAAAGACAATTAATCAGAACACGTTCCATCTCAAGTAGAAAGTAATTCGGGTTAATATGTAAAGAATATGTGTGTCGTTTGTGTGGAACTTAGTTTGAGTTTATTAAGCACGCAACTCTATCACATTTATGCTTTTCTTGTTCAATATTATTGTCTCTTTTCTCATTGAACTTCTGAGTATTTATAGATTTTTATGTCGGTTTAAGCCTCGAGTCAAAATGACAGCGACTTACCTTGAAAATAGGTTGGTTTGGGCTTCGACTCGAGACACACCAAATCTATCCCGAACGTGATCCAATTCGGGTCTTGTCTCGAGGTAGTGTTAGTCAACTCCAATACTTTTAGAAATTAGGTTCAAGTCTCGAACAGAGTCTTGATTCATTTTTTCTTTTGGGGTTTGTTATTCTTGAGTCTTTGATATCCATTTCTAAGTGGTATTTTAGTTCATGATCCTATCACTGACTCTTACTAGTGATTGTGTTTCATTAAGGTGGAAGCATATATCATTGATTGATATATATGCCATGGTTGCAGAAGCCATGGGCATCTATAATCTATTGGCCTAATATTTGGAGTTGGATTCCACCCTCATGAGTCATGATTTTTCTTTTTCTGATGTTGAAGCATTCGTTGAACTGAACACCTGTTTGTTTACACCTAGAGTTAGATCTGACTAGAGAAATAATTAATTTTACTTTGCCTATATATATATATATATATATATATATAGTAGAACTAGGGTGCTCCTAAGTTCATCCAACTTGACTCTAAATTATATCGAATCGACTTTAAACGATGAATTCAAACCGTTGAAATCCTTCAACCTAATGATTAATGCGTCTATGTGAAAATTTTAAAGTTTCGAATTAATTTAATATAGAGTCGAGTGGTCAAAAGAGTCCAAAAAATGAATGTATTAAAATTAATTTATAAGCCTTAAACTTTTGACCACTTGACTCTATATTAAATTAATTCGAAACTTTAAAATTTTCACATGTAGATGCATCACTCATTAAGTAGAAGGATTTCAACGGTTTGGATTCATCGTTTAAAGTCGATTCGATATATTTTAGAATCAAGTTCATAAGAGATTGGGTGAACTTAGGAGCACCCTAGTTCTACTCTATATATGTGTGTGTGTCTTTTTGAGTTGTTAATTAAAGGTAAAAAAATAATCTATTTACATATATTTATTTATTGTACCAGGAGGATTAAGGGAGCATTAAGCGTCCATAATATCGGTAGATATATTATGGACGGGATGGGGACTGGGATGCAAATGACTCGAAACAAAATGAAAATGGCGATACCATGTATGAAAATTAAAAATGAATGAGGTGCATATATTTAATTATGAATGATGTTGAAGCAATGCTATTGCCTATTGGTAGCAAAGTCAGCGCCAACTTGTGGTGACGTGGAAGCCGGGCAGGGAACGGATCAGTTGTTCTCCACTCATGACTCATGACTCAACCAATAACACATCCATCTCCATCATCGATCCATCTCTAATTAAAACTTAATTGGACCACTCAACTCCAATCAATCAATCAATTAATCCAACGGTCATTTGCAATATGCATATATGTTCAGATAAATTCTTTTCTTCTGGCCCGGTTGGGTGGCGGTGCTGATCTACAATTCTAGATATATATATATATATATATATAGTATATAGTTCAAGGAAGGCCGAGAGCCGAGACCGCGAGAGGTGTACCTCCTGCCAACTGCCAAGTGGCAAAGGCAAACATTTATTTCAATCCACCCCTTTCATTTCATAAGTCCCCACCTTACACCCCACCTCTCTCTCCATTTCGAAAAATTAACATAATTCCCACTATTCTTTTTTATTTTGTTGACCGACTCACATTAATTAATATCGTCTATATATATTTTTTTAATTTAATGAAGAAGCCTCATAGTCATGGTACTAAATTTATAAGACCATTAAGCTAATTTTTTTTTTAAAACTGCATCTACACAATTTATATATATATATAGAGAGAGAGAGAGAGAGAGAAATGGGCTAACTTGCTTTGGGAAGTAAAGATGATTCTTTACTTTCCGCTCGTATCTCCATTTTCAAAGTTCAAATAGCCGATCCGAACACTCAACATGTTCTCCATGTTGAAATGTGCTTGGAGATCAAATTTTACATTTTTTGGAAAATTTTTTACTATTTATTAAGCCACTTTGAAAATCGCTAACCTGTTAATGCGTACGTTGTCAAGTATAAATATTATAATATGTTAATTCCATGTGTTTGTTGAATGACGATAACCTGTTAATCTGTTATATATATTATATCAAATTGAAATTTGTACTGGATCTTCAATTTAGAAATTGTTCCATATATCTTCTTAAATTCATCGCATAAATGCTTGTCTACAATTAATACAAGAGCTATATTTTATTTTAAGAAAAGAACAATCCAAAAGTTTAAAAATCAACTTGACACATCTAGGGGTGTAAACGGAGCGGATAATGCTAATACCGTATCCGCATCCGTTTTTCAACAAGCGGATACGGATAGTAAACGGATATCAAAATTGAAAACCATATCCGTTTTAAACGGATACAGAACGGATAATCCACAGATACAGATTTGAATACGAATATGGAGCGAATAATTGTCGGATATTGAGTAATTCTACTAAATTTCATAATTTTAAAGTACCTAATTTGATTACAAAAATTTAACAATCTTTTTAAGTTTGCACAGTGATGATAATACATGACTAATTGCTTATTGGTTCAAAGAACAAATCCATTATCATAATAGATTATATAATTTTTCTACCAAGATTATTGGACTTAAACGAATATGTATGTTTTTTGGAAATTTCGCAAGGATGAAATAAATTGAAAGCTGCTGAAAGATTAAATTTCGGATCCGGATATATACGGATATCCGCTCCGTTTATATTCTCACAAAATTATCCGTATCCGTATCCATATTATTTTTTCATATACTAAAGTTATCCGTATCCGTATCCGCAAGTATCCGTATCCGTTTAATCTGGATACGGATAATAAGCGAATTCGGAGCGGATTATCCGCGGATAATCCGTATCCGTTTACACCCCTAGACACATCTCATCGCATATTAAATTAATGGATATGTCCTGTAGATGTTACTGGAGAGAAGAAGCCACATAATGACTATTATTTTGCCAGTCGTCCGGGCTCGTGGGTGTGACCAGCTATCGGGTCAACCCGGAAACACGATACCGATGGAGTTCCTGGCTTCCTGCTAAGGTTTTTCATTGTATCTATCGGTGTGACGGTGTGGTTCTCTCTCTCTCTCATCTCTTGACCCCATTGGCCCATTCTCTGTTGCTACTCTATATATATCCCTCTCCTTTACCACCTCCATTGCTCCTCACATTTATCTCTCTCTCTCTCTCTCTCTCTCTCTCTTCTCTCTCTCTCTCCTTTACTAGCTAGCTATATCTCTCTCTTTCATGGGGGCCATAGATATAACCTCGAGAGATAAGATGGAAGGAGAAGAGGAGAGAAGGGGGGAAGCAGCAGAGTGCATGAAGGGGGTGAGGCACCTCTATGATGCTGGTGTAACAAAAGTACCAGGCCGGTACATTCTACCGGCGCCGGAAAGACCCCACATTGTCAGCTGTGGAGATACTAGAAGCACTCACAACTTGAAGCTACCAATTATTGACCTGTCTCTGCTTCACACACCCAAAAGAGCAATGCTTTTGGAAGCTCTCTCTCTCGCTTGCAAGGAATTTGGTTTCTTTCAGGTCAGAACCAAAATTTTATATATATATATATATATATATATATTCAGCTTTTAACTTAATTTGCTGGCTCCTGAAAGGAAGAAAAAAAGAATTAAAAACAGAGAGATAGATTTAATTTCGCACTGTAGCACATATTGATTTTGTTCGCTTCTCTCATTCTCTGTACAATTACGACCACACAAACAAACGAATGATAAAAATGAAGTCTGATTTAACTGTTGAACCACACGATGGTATAATATATACCTGAACAGGTTGTGAACCATGGCATTCCTAGCGAGGTGGTACAGGAAATGGTAGAGGTTTCGAAGAGATTCTTCGGCATGTCATATGAAGAGAGAGCGAAGTACATGTCATCAGATTTGCGGTCACCAGTCCGGTACGGTACCAGTTTCAACCAGATTCGCGACCGTGTGTTTTGCTGGCGCGATTTCTTGAAGCTCAACTGCCAACCTCTTCAAAGTGTCCTGCCTTTCTGGCCTTCGTCACCGGCTGACTTGAGGTTAGTTAGTTAGTTAGTTAGTTCAACTGCATGTATTCTTTTTATTTTTCTTTTAAAAAAGAAACTTGTTGTGTTGTTAATTTAGTTTTGTTAACCAACAAGTTGAGTTGAGTATTGCTTTTTAACTAAGGGAGAAAGGTAACTCTATTTTTTTTTTTTTTTAAGAAAAGATAAGAGACGGGCTGTTAAATATATATTTGCTATATATAGCATGCTCCCACGTCGTAAAAATTCTGAAAATATCTTGTTGAAAGCAATTGGGTAGAAACTTTGACACCAGTGAGAGAGAAGGTAGAATCTTTCTTTCAAAACGAACAAAATTAACGCAGCCTTATTTTTCATTGATCGATCGAGAAATATTATTATTAATTGTTGCACTCCACAATTATTTTTGTTCCACCACACGGCAACAGAAACTCCACAATTATTTTAATTATTTTATTTTAGTTTATTTTCGATCACGGGGATCGGGGTCGGGGGAGGGGGGGTTAGAGACTTAGAGACTTAGAGGCGGTTAAGACTGGAGAGGTCCAGTGCAGACTAGTGGTAAATGAAAGGATACTAATCCAATCCAGGAATTGAGAATTGAGGCCCACATGCATATCTGAAGCCATGGATGGAGCAGGTGACACATGGGCAAAACGGGAATAGATGAGATGGCCTATATATTTCACTAAAAGGGATGTTGCCAGATGCATCATGATTCATGAAACTGTTGTGATTGCATTTTAAGCCAAGCAGGCAAAAACACACTACTGCTTTTATGGCCTTCAAACCCTCCCTTTTTAATATTACAGTGTAGTACGTTCAGAATCTGGTTTTTCTATGTCGGATACATATATTACCACACCATGTAGCATGTCACTGACAGGCAAATTAAGCACACAAAATGTTTCATAATCATGAAAACTGACATCCTTAGAGAATAATTAATGTCAAAGGGTCTCGATCTTAAAATCCACATGAGATATGTGGCGATTAGCTAGGCGAAATATATATATATATATATAACACAGTCTGGAGTCTGGACCAGAAAAATAAAAAATTTCAAGGAGATTTTTTTGTGGGTTTTTTTTTTTGCATTTTGAAGGGTACGTGGTTGTGCACTCTTTTCATTTTTTAAAAATGGTTGAAGAATGAGTTATGTATGGCTTATAAACCGTTCAACTCTTTTTAGAATTCTGTTAATTTCAAATCATTAGCATTACGTTTCTTAACAGCTAGCGCATATATAGTTTCTAGAATAACAGTACAGAATTTTTAACAACTAATTGATGAATCTAGAGGTTTGTTACTAGTTAGTTTTTACTAACCATCTTACAATATGCATGAATCCCAATTCATGCCAATTAATTGTTTCTGTTTATATACTGTATGTATGTATGTATGTATGTATGTATAGTTAAGTTATCTACTGCACAGAGCCACAGACACAGAGCCTAGGACTTTTGGATTGGTCATTGACTCATTGGTAATTTGGTGTTACTTTCTTGTGCCACCGGTCGCCACATTAGTCAGAAACTCTGCTGGTTAGTGGGCCCGGATAACAGTAGAGTACCAAAACAAAATCGTTTTCACTTTTCATATTTGAAGATAGATACGACAATTTCCATGAAAAAGACAAGAATAAATGTGCTATAAATACTTAGGCTTAGTTGGCTAGTACTCTGAATCCAGCACCGAGACAGCAACCCGTATTAGAATTTAGGACACCAAATTGAAAGAATCCAAACTACAGAGTCCCATTGATTAGGTCACATTTATAGGTAGCCATCATAAATGCCACATCCTTTACTTTTACTATAACAATTTGGCATTTAATTCATTTAATTATTGTCAGGCTCAGGTACATTGTATATATATGTGTGGTTACTTTTATCGCCTTATTCCATAATTTTAGTCTACTCTCTTCTCTAGTCACCAGTCACCCCTGGTGATGCTATTGCTAGCTAGCTGCTATCTCTCTCTCTCTCTCTCTCTCTCTCTATATATATATATATATGTTAATTCTTTTAGCAAACCATGAATTAATATTTAAAGTTCCCGCTTTATCAAAATCACACTTTATTTTCTCTGATATCAAATTGGGTTACCTGTATATATCGGTATCACAAGCAAAACATGAATTAATATATATGCTTAATTTATGCCGATCCTTAATTTGTCAAACAAATATTTTATCTAATCAAACGACCAAAATCAATATATATTTGGCAGGGAGAAGGTGAATGCATATGCCAACGGCACCAAATCCTTATTCATGGAGCTGATGAGCGCAATCCTGGAGTCGCTTGGAGTTGAGAAAAAGTTTCTGGCCGAGTTCGACGGGGGCTCGCACCTTATGGTTGTAAACTGCTACCCGCCATGCCCCGAGCCGAATTTGACCCTAGGGATGCCGCCTCACTCAGACTATGGCTTTCTAACTCTGCTATTGCAAGATGAGGTGGAGGGGCTTCAGGTGCAATACAAGGACCAGTGGGTTACCATACAACCCGTGCCTGGCGCTTTCGTTGTCAATATCGGTGATCATCTTGAGGTAATTAATTTAGAAAATCAATTTTTTATTTTAATTAGTATGTTTATTAAAATTATTCAATTTGAACTTTCCCAAAACTTTGACTGACTGCTGGTAATTTGTTATTTTTGTTTCTAATTAATTGCTGGCTGGTATAATTTGTCCGAATAAATTTTAAACTTCTTGTGAAATTAAAAAGATTATAGACATCAGAATTGAACAGAGACAGGTATGTCGGTCAAGTTTAAATTTTAAAAGATCAATTATTATAATAATAATGCTTGTAATGTCAGTATCGGCGTGAGATCATACAAGGAAAAGTTCTTCAGATCAATCAAATAAGAAAGTGAACTACTCCTCTGACAAATTTAGTATAGATTATCAACAAAATAAACAAGGCATTGATCTTTCAAAGGTCAAACCAACTTGTGTTTTGACTAAATTCTAATTAAAACCGGAGGGAGAGCTACTCCAAAATAATTAATTAAACTGTAGATTAGGTCAAAGTATTTTTTTTTATTGGAACAAAGTCAAAGTCATCTTAGGGCCAAAAGTAGTGATGTTAATTGGTACATGCATCCGGTGCTATCAATCTACAATTGTCAACTCATATATTAACATCAAAAGCATGAATGATGTAGCCTTTCATCAATATATATACAAGTTAACGTATTTTAATATCATTACAAGTTTTAGCAACAATTTATCATATTTTAACATGTCACCAAAGCATAATGAAAATTCATGAGATGTTCAGTAACAACTGCCTGTCAGAATAAAAAAATCAGGCCTTAAATTTTATTTGTATAAATTTAATGTGAAGTTAGAAATAGGGACCCTAAAGTTTGCATAATCAAAATTAATGGCCTCCTTGAGAAGTTTGTAAATTTGAGGAAATTAACTTTCCTTTTGACATGAAATTATTGTTTCAGATTTTCAGTAATGGAATATACAAGAGCATTCTACACCGGGTACTAGTGAACTCGTTGCAAAATAGGATCTCCATTGCGTCTCTGCACAGCATGGCGGTCGAAAAGGTGATAAGGCCGGCAAGGGAGGTGGTGTCAGAGTCGAGACCGAAACAGTTCATGGACACAGATTTCGCTGCATTCCTGGAATACATTTCATCAACTGAATTCAAGAAGAAGAACTTCCTTGAATCAAGGAAGTTGACTTTGAAGAATTGTACAACAACTGATCAAGGTCAACCGTGTTGACATTCATTCATTGTATGGTGCTTACGCGGCAGCAATTAATTGATGGCGTGGAGCTTATTATTCTGTGATTGGTCCACCAAATAAATGCACAGCTCGATCACTTTAGGAGGGATAATAATAATAATAATAATAATAATAATAATTAAGGTGTGCGAATGGGCCTGGGCCCTGGCCCTGGCCCTGGGGTATGACGATCGACAAATAAATTAATTAATTTAAGATAGATAGATAGATAGATAGACAGACAGACAGATATTATAGGGTTAAAAATTGGAGCACGTTGACCCAATAACATATTAATAGAATATGGTACATGTTATGTCATGCAATTGCATAAGAGTGAATGATATAATATAATATAATATAATCTTTTTGGAGAAGAGAAATGGTTGCCTCAAACGTGCTCTATATATATATAGTATGCTGATCATAAAATTAAAAGAGGAAGCTAGCGGTTCAGAATTTTGTTTTATTACTTTTTGGTATCTTCTTTTGCGCTTAATTTTTGTTTGCTTTTGCGTTGAGATCTAGAGATCCCCTGAAAAATGTGCGCAGCTCTTTGATACTTAATTAATATGGTACAGAAATTAATTAAATCTTCCAAATAAATTCAGGTGTTTTAACTAAGCACATGCATGACCAGTGTTGTAAATAACGGTATGCGGTCGTCGGACGGACGGAGTACCGCCAAGCGATTAATCGGTATGCGGCCAATTAATTGGAATTATGCGGACAATTTAACGTTTTTATTAAATTTATGTATATATATCATAATTAATTAAAAAATATTTAATTAACTCATTAAACTTATCAAATAAACTTAATTTAAGTTAGTTTTATTATTATAACATGACACTATACTTATTTCTTCGTAACACGTAAGCATTTTGCATGTGTAAGTAACACATTTATTTAATGAAAAATAAATTTGAGAATTAAGGTTTTTTAAATACTAATAACATATTATTTGAAAGAAATAAAACATTCCAACATAAAATCACTAAATTTAATTTATGATAATAACATAATTTCATAAATAAACATGTCGTACTAATTGAAAAAATTACATCAGTAAGTAAAAAATATATATATGATATATAAATAATAGAAAAATTAATCAATTTCAAAGTAAGTAAGAAGAAAAAAAACATATATAAAAAACATTGGATGAATATCCAAGAATAAATAAAACTACAATACATGATTTATAAACCTTATTATCACACACTATTATAGAAAAAAAAAAAAAAAAACAATGTGAAAAAAAAAAATTCATTGGAACAAACGGAAAAAAAAAAATGGGAATAAACGGCCGATTAATTGTTTTTTTCCGCCAACAAGCATCCATTAAGCCGATTCGGAACGGTTTGGCTGCCGTTTCAATTAAATGGCCGTTTAATCGGCCGTTTTTTCCCGTTTTTTACAACTCTGGCATGTACTACCTCTACCTGGGCGGTGACGCATCCTTAATTAATTTGGTCGTTATGCATGGAAGAAGAAATAGAATAGAAGGGTCTTAATTTGCCAATCAGCTGAGAGTAGTGATACAGCAAATCAGCAATGGACGCCCACAATTAATTGGTACTGCTTCATAAGTGGGAACTATATATATATGGAACCGCTAGCTGGGAGTAGTTTAGGAATTAGGATTAGGGTGTAAGGCATTAAGTCACTGCCCTGAGATTGATGTATACTATAGCTACTGGGTTAATTAGGAGTTGTGGTGATGTATAGCTGGTCCAAGTGGCCAAATTTAAAATCAATCTTTGTAAATATTTGTTTCCTTATAAAATATAATATATATATATATATATGTGTTGGAGCCATTGGATGGCCAGTGCTTTACCACACACACACACACACACACACACATATATATATGTGTGTGTTGAATTTCTATTTGGACCTGCTGTTTTGACGCACCACATGAATGATTGTAGAGTCATGGATACTAAAAATCTATCCGTACGTGCAACACTGCCCAAAAATATAAATTGAACTCCGTAATCCAGAGCCTTAATTTGTTTAAATGATGGATGAAGATTGAAGGGTGGTAATAAAAAGCCTGAAAGTGTGTTTCAGGTGCAACACCCTCCGTTAAAAGTGTGTTTCGGAAAGCTTGAAACACACTACACTACACAATTTCTCTGCTCGAACTTTAGGCCCTGTTCGGATGACAAGGGTTTGGTGGGATTTGGAGTTAAATGAGATTTCTGGGTCAAGATCCGTTCGGATGACCATATTTTTCCCATTGGGTTCCCATCATTTTTCTCAAACCGTTTCTAACATAACGTAATTCGGTAGGAAAAATTTCACAAGCTCAGAGAGCATTATTTAATTCCTATCTTCGTTGATTATTCTCTCTCTTCTTTTCATTGGTCCTAATATGAGACAAGCCTCTTGCCTACAATAACAAATATGCTAAATCAAGAAATAGTTATCAAGATCTTATATACATGTACCTAGCATTTTCATTTTACTCTTTGTGGGACTATCTTCAGCTAGTCAGTCCGGAATTGAGCAGTACAAGTTCGCTTGAGAAACTTGCATATATTATTTTTTTTTTACTGAAGCTAAGACTAAAGCTGACACTAACTTCAGTTCGCAACTTAGTGCATGATTTTTTTTTATTACATCAATTTTATAAGTATTTTCAACTTTAATTAAGTCTCTCTTAACGTCAGTGAACAATTTTTTATTAGTATTAGTTACATCAATTTATAAATATTATTTTAATTTTTTTCTTAATTTAAAATAATATTTTCTAAAAAATTAAATATAAATTTAAATAGGTGAGATTCCATATTTTTTTATTTTCGAACTCAATTTGATCTCTTTATTCGAATTCCAAATATATATTTGTTTTCTTATTTTAAATGGGTAGAATTTAAATAGAAATATATAATTTTAAAATAAATAAAGATTTCCTACAACTAATCCCACGGTATAACTGAACACTCATTTCATCATATTCCCATAATCAATCCCGTACGTACATGTGCCCATGGATTTCCACATTTTTAAAAGTGGGTTCCCATCCCCATCAAATCCTATCCTGTGTAATCACGTGACAAAAGAATAGCCCTTAATTTGTGCCAACTGTTACCTGTTATTGTGTGATTTAATTATGTCTGACATCATATGTGTGTGTGTGTGTGTGTTGAGATAATGAGTGCGTAGAATTTGAATTAAATATGTGTTGGTTATGAAAATAAGTTATGTGATGGGACAGTGTTAACGGAGAATATGTGTTAATTAAGAGGCGGGATAACAACAAATACTTTATTATCATGTATATATCTCAAGAAGTCAATTTTAAGTTCCTTGTTTGTGACAAACAGGTCGAAAAGTACGCAGCCAAACATTTTCCAACATGTGGTTTTGACTTTTGGCCTAAGAATAATGAATTGAATGCTAATATAAATAAAGGCTTCAGCAACCTTTTTTTTTATATTTTTATCATAAAAAATAGTATGGATCATGATATTTTAAAATTTAAAGTTTAAAGTTTAAAGTTTGAAATTTTGAGTTTTTAAAGTGTTTAAAGTTTTTAATTAAAATGAAAAAAAAAAAAACAAGTAAAGAGTAATCGAACCCTCTTCGTACAATAATATACGTAGTAAAATTAATAAAATGCGCACACACGCGCGCACACACATATATATATGATAGAATGAGATCTCCATTTAAGGTTGGCAGCATACAGTGAAATAAATAAAGCCAACACAGTGGTTGTTCAATTAATGTTGATTGGAAATGGCCCAGAAACATGATGCATTGCATCATGACACTAACCTTTTACCTTTGGTAGGGGAACAACTGAACAAGGGTGCGTGTGCCGTGTGCGCATTCATTAATGCGATTATCTTGAACCGACCGCATCCACATTGATTTGACTCGAAACGGTTCTTAATTGTTTTTCTTTATTTTTTTGACAATTCGGTCCAGCTGGATTGGAACAATAAGTTGTGCAATTCAATCAATCTCTCTTCTTACAATTAATAATTGGCAGTCCGACGTTAACCTACAGTGTACCGTACAATTTACGAGACAACCCACACGAACACGTTTTTCTTAGCAACTCCAACTCTATCTTTAATATTTGTTTGTTTCAAATATAAAATTTTATCCACAATTATTATTGGGCTGAAACTGAAATGAATACTGCCGACATGACTCCTGAGTCCTGACTCCTGAGTGAGTGAAAGACTGAAAGTGGTGGTGGAAACTGGGGCTATCCATTTCCTTTCAAACTGAAGAGGAGAGATAGGAATTGGTGGAACTTACGAGTTACAATTCTCTCCCTGTGCCAGTCTCATCTGTTACAATTAACATCTAATCTTAATTAATGACTTAGCAATCCTGTTATCTTTTGCTGCATTAATTGTTCCCTCTGACAATTCATTACATTTATTCACAAAAGTCCTTCTAAACTAACAAAATTTTAACCACAACAAAATCTCTTGTTCTATGTTCTCCACTCTCCACTCTCCACTAACAGTAACAGCTACGCTGATTTTGGAGTAAATTCAAAGCAGGCAGCTAATGACAACTTGCATGTATAACAATTTTTAATCTAATCAACTAATTAAATTGGACATCTACAAGACTTACACAACTGCTAAGTTATATAACAACTATAATATTTCTAAACCACAGGGTTTCCTAGACAAATAATAATTACAATTTAAAAAAAAATTAAAAGTTGAATGAGATTTAGATGCTGATTACAATGTTGCCTTTGATCTGTTTAGAAATTAGCTCTAGTGCCAGATTCTGAAAAATGAAAGATAGATGAGGGAGGCAAGGGAGGCACGTCTCTGTGTGTTGTGTGTGTAATTTTGTACATTTCTAGTTCTCTTAAGAATTATAGCGCAATACTATCTATCTATGGTTGCTTTTTGGTGTTACGGACTGCAATTGTACCTGTTATTTCAAAGTTTATTATTTGGATTACCAAAAAATTATGTAATTTTTTTTCAGTGTTTCAAAAAGAACAAAGCAGATGCCCATTCCAAAATCTAACATGGACTCATATCAATCATGCCATCTTTGTTAAAAATGATCTACAAACTCAAAAAGAACCAAGATGCTTTTCTCCTTATTAGAAGGAAGAGGGAAGAGGGGCATGCGTCTCGCCTGTTGAGAGTTGAGACTAGAATTTCAATTTTTAATATACAAAATTATCTGAAACAACCGACAAGAAGAAGCACAAACCACATGAGATGTCATTGTTTACTTAATTTTCACCCCCTATGACGCTATTTCTGTAAAGGGTTTACAAGGTTTCCAAAACTTCAAATTTCAGACAACTACAACTCCAAAAGTTAAGACCGGTAATGAACTAGGTTCCTAGTTTACTCCCTGAAACCACGACCATGCTGGTACACTGGATCAGGCTGGTGGTATCGGTACACTGAATCAGGCTGGTGGTATCGGTGAGAAAAATTAGTGGTTGGTAAAATGCCAGGTCCATGACTAAACTGCCGGGGTGTCATCACAAATCCAGGTCCACTAGGGTTTATTGTGTTCTGACCATAACTCGAATGTGGCACCAATAAATGGGTTGATGCCCGACTCAAATACTGGTCTGGTATTGGGTAGGGGATCCGCGGCAGCCTTTGCTCATAACCCATGAAGTGAAAACCACCAGCTGGTCCTTGATGGTAACAATCAGCATATGCTGGTGTTGGTTCTTGTTGTGCCTGCGGCACATCATACCGACTCCTTTTGGCATGGCTTGCTTTGCTGGAAACATGTTCATGTTTTCTCTTCTTATCGAATTTGCTTCGTCCTGGTACCGCATCTCGCTCAATCGGAGGTAATGGCGTATCTTCCCATGCCAACCTTTTATAAGCAATTGGTGAGAGAGTTGAGAAAACAGGTCCAAATAGGCAGGTCTTCAGTTTATAGGAGTCAATATCGCCTGATAAGAAGCGGGTCACATAATTTAAGGCCTTTTGTGTGCATTCCTTAATCACCTCCATCTCGATATCTTTACCGACCGACCGAGCAAAATTGTCAGACCGGTCCAAGAAATCTTCAACCTAGTTCATCAATGAATTGTATGTAATATAGAAATTATGACAATTAACCAGCTAAAATAAAGTCCAAAAATTACCCATCCATGCCACTGTCTTTTTATTGTGTAATTAATATTAGTTTCAGCCAGTTTGGCTGGCATAACTTACGATAGAACCAATAAACAATATAAAGCCCTCAAGTTTATCTCATTTACCATCAACATATCCCCAGGTCAACTGTAATTTCACTTCATTTAAATTAAGCATTGAGTTTCCCTCTAGTGAGCAATTAAACAACATTAAAAGCCAAAAGGCCAGAAAAGATATGAACTTAAGAGGAGACATTTGCACCAAAGTCACAAAAAATTTAAGATATTGCACTGGGACCAACAGATAATTTTGTTTAGTGTTTGAAACCGATTTGAATTCAAAATGTTCCCAGATAATGATGAGAATATTTTTAGATTGTGAAAAACAGTATGGAAGTAAGATCGCCAAGGCTTAACTTGGGACCACATGAAACAATACTTACATTCATACCAGCCGCCTTAGAGCTATTTTCCCCTCTCTTATAAACCCATGTTCCTTCAAACATACTAGCACATAATCCCTCATTCCATAAGTTCTCTACAGCTGTCAGCTACAGATAATGAGAAAAGATAGAACATATAACACAATTAAGGGCTCTACATCTGTCAGCTACAGATAATTAGAAAAGCAATAAAATATAACATAATTAATGGCTCATGTAGGCACTCCGTGTACCTCAAATCCTTAAAAAAATAGCTGCGCTTATAATTGCTATTTTTATTTTCAGAATCTTCTAAAATGAATACAGGCCAGTTTTGGTATATATTGATGCAATTATAAAGGTGATAAGCAATATTTCACCTATTTTGGCAAGGGCATATGAGACATTTTTTACAAGTTATTAAGGGTTTTAGCAATGCAATAATAAGAAAATATAAGAAAAAGAGCTCACTTTACAAATTAGTGAAATGAAAAGTTCAGCTATAGACTCCTTATTTCGTCTTCCAAAATTTTCAAATTGAAGAACACTTTTTTTAACATTTGATATACTCGTCCCACCTGCAAATTTAGCGATGCAACAGATATGAGAAATAGCAAGAGAATGTATGCTGAAGAATCACAAGAATCAGAAAAAACTATACCTCCCGTGCATAAGAAACAAAAAAAAAATCTTATGTAAATAGGAAAAAAAACCATTAGAATCCATACTATTAGACATGATTTCTCACTCGAAGATGATGGAAAATGAAGATCCATACTTATCCAATTGAGAAATTGTTTACACCAGGAGTATCCAGACTTCATAAGGAAAATGGTATAAACAATATGAAGGATCTTCTTTATTTTGATAATATATATAAACTAACCTAACTATTTCCTTAAAAAGAAAGACGAGATTCTCGAGACTTTATTATTATTTTTTTTATATAGACAAATTCAAAAAAGAGCATTTGGAAAAAGAATACAGTAGTTAACTCATGATCAAATTAAACTCTTTTTTTATTTGTGTCAACAACTTGCTAATTACAATCTGTAGCTTTAAATCTTGAAAAATAATGAAAATTGGAAGGTACTAGATTGGTCCTCCCTCCCTCACTCACTATCTCTAGATGTCTGTTCTTCTTCCTCACATGTCTGTGGAGAGATCTCTTGCTGACGCCTCATGGCAAGTTCATTCTAGCCCAATGTCGTGCAGTAGTGAGAGTGCCACATTCTCTCCTTCTGTTAAACATCCACAGTGTAACTTCTTGTCAAGCACCATACTATGTCAATATTGTGCCAGGTTGCACCACCACAACAGACCCGCAATGCCAGACTGATGAGGTAACTCCATGCCAGACTGACGAGGTGCTTAATCATCTCGTTGTGTACAAGTCGGTAAATTATAGACTTCGAGCAAGAGAGAGAGAGATTTCAAGAGCGAGAGAGAGAGAACCAGTTCTAGGGTTTTTCTCCACCCCGCCACCCTCCCCTTCCTGCCTGGCCTTCACCCCTCCCCCCCTTCCTCCCTGCTTCTACCTCAGCTCTGACCTTTGCCTCGCCTCAGCCTCGACACTTCCTCCTCAACTTTTTCGCTCCAGTACTCTCTCTACTTCATCATAGCCCACAGTCGCAGGTGAGAGAGATAGAAAAGGTCACTGAAAATTGCCAATGGCCACCCCGCCACCCTTTACTCTCCAATAATAAATAATAAAAAAAAAACTAAAACACTAGCCGCCTCTTAAAGAGGACTATGGTTAACAGTCCAAAAAAAAAAAAAATTGTGCTTGATTCAGTGCTGGATGGCTCAGATCTGATGTGTGTGATGTTGAAGGTGGTGATGTTTGTACGGAAGTGATGTGATGTGGGTTACAGAGACTACTACACACATGATGTGATAGATGGCACCCGATTGGCTAGGACTCAACGCTCTTCAACTCGTATCTAGATAGTTAGATATTGATTGTTGTTCGTTGTCGTTGGTTGTTGGTGTGTGTTAGGTAGTTTGATGCTGTATGATGTTGATGATGTGTGTTTAGGTAGTTTGATGTTGTATGGTGTATTGTTGTTTGTTGGCATGAGATGTTGGATGCAAACTTTAATAACCCGTGGCTTGTAGGGAGATGGAGTAAAAATAGGAACACCAACTTAGCACGAAAGACCAAGTGCGGACAAATCAATGATTAGGATTCAATAACCATTTGGCTTAAAGTAAAGTTGACGTCCAAACGTAAAGAGTTCAGAAGAGTTTATTCAATAAAACACTTAAATTGTTCAGGTCAGGTCTTTGGAGGCACAAAGTTTAATATGTACTTATTTAAAAAAAAAAAAAACATTACAAGCTTCAAAATTGAAATAAAGATGCCTAAAGCAGTTATACCCCCAAAGTTTCTATTATTTGACAAATAATTCTCAATATCCCACGTATTGGTAAACTAGCTCATAATATCCATCCCTTTTAACAAAAAAAACTTTCTTTGGAGAATTCTACCACTTCCCCCTATGGAGATCCACTCCACCTTGAAAAGGACATGGAGTGTCTGTGTGTGTTTGTGAGATAGAAACAGAACCTAAAACCTAAGGAATTCTTTTCAAATTAAAATTGAAATGGCCATCTGTTTCAATAAAATTTTCATGTACAATATTCAATGAATCCTTTTTTGGATAAAACAAACAAGACAAAGGAAACAAAATGTGTTTTCCAAACAAAAAATTGACAGTAGTAGTCTCTGTAACCCTTTTTGTAACATAAAAAATATTACCTCTTAGGAGGGCTGAAAAGGGGGGGAATATAGGCGGATTACGGGTCTGCACTAGATCAAATGCAAGAGAAAAGAAGTTCAAGGTTAGAACAGTACAAGTGCAAAATGGCATTAAAATAATTCAAGGAAAGGCCATCATTAAGTACCTGCAAGTGAAAAGCAACTAAGGCAATTATGGCCATGGAGCTCAATGTATGATCTTTTGAGCTATTAATATCGTTTGCTTTTGCCCACATTTTGATCTATACCCAACAAAATGGAAAAAAAAAAAAAAAAAAGATGTCACACAGGTATTTAGAAATTAGTACAGTACTACCACATCAGAAAATAACAATTTACATGTATCGTTTACTTAAAAAAAATGTTTTCAAAGAGCCTGTTAACCGTCGATGTCAGTAAATTACAGTGCATTCCTCCCTGTTCATTCTCAAAGAAAAAGGGTATGTTTTAGAAAAATTGGAGCAAGTCGGTGTATTTAGTTTGTCTTTTCAGCAGTTGACTTCTTCCACTTAACAACCGTAAAATTAGCTATGATAATGTGAGAATAGCCCCTGAAGAAAAACTTAAAGTAGTTGCCTTTGTTGAAATAATGAAACATGAGTTTTTTACCAGCTCCACAAATTACTTTTTACCTAATACCTTTGGGAATTAGGGATGTCTAATTATTTAGAAACTAGTTCATCTCAAGAAAGCTATTATCAATGGTCAGTACTGATAAGTAAGAGTATCATAGAGGCATGTCTAAATTACCAGATAACACAAAATGCGAAACCTTTCATCAATTGAAGAAACAAGAGAGATAATAGCCGATCTAGAGATGCCATCCTTGTTCTCAATTGAAATGTCGCATTCAACCCCAGTACCACAATCTGTTGCCTTCAGTACTGGCACTCTAGCACCCATAATGGGCAATACCCCTCGCACATGCCCTTGTCCTAGTAATGCAAAAGTGAAGAGAATAAGCATGTCAACATAGGATCTTATGGTACCAGTACAGGTAGTACCAACTGCTAATGCACCTACATAGGTTTACCATTAGTTTTATACTCTCTTTTTTTCAGTGATCCGGTTTGTTTTTCAGTCAAATCAAACAGTGATGATATATTTTGTGAAATGAAGTAGCATTTCATATAAAAAAAGGCTTAATTGCAAACTGGAGGGTTCGTTAGAAAATATGCGAGCTAATGAGCTTAACTAGGTTTATTGTTAGTTATACTCAGTTTGGGAAAACTATAAACATCAGCAAAAGGAGAGAACAAATAAAGACTTAATGAAAAAATAAATACTTTGATGAGCATATAAAATTTTTGAGAGCTTCCTAAGGGCCTTTATCTTTTCTGCACGGGAGTATTCAACTGAAGTGCTCAAGGTGCTGTCGGAAAAATTTACTGACAAGTCCAAGTCACTTTCTGCAGTAAACAAATCCATTTTGAAGGACCCAAATTCCTCCACCACAGGAAAACTGCCACCTTTACCTAATCAGAACAGGATTAGGTGGTAAGAGAGGTTCTGATTAGGACAATAAGAAAAATAATACAACACGTGGAGTAAATTTAGTAATTAGCATGAGAAAATTAAAGAGGACCTTTGTTGCACTACTCAATCTAAGTTGGGCTCAAGTACACAAGAAGGTTCAAAAGCGTAATTAATGGGCATATTTTGCAAAAAAAACTGAAAAATAATGAAAGCACCACCTTTTGCATGTATGAAATCAACTCAAATGAAAAGTTAATAGACAGAGCATCTTCATTTTTCTTTTTTATTATCAAGAACTGAAGGGACTCATCACAAGCAAAAAAAAAAAACATTACCAAAGATTTTTGTAACCATCTTATTAAAAACATCAACTAGTATGTTTCTCTGTCCATAGTGAATTGGCTTTGGTCGAAGAGTCTCATATATCTCTAGAAGTAGCCTATCAAGTGCTTGAAGAAATGCATGATCTAGTCGAACCTTTTCCCATTCTCTTAACTCATTAATTGTTGCGGTCTTGCACAACCCTAGATAGGAAATCACTTATTAGAAGGTCAAGATTCGCATTACAAAATTGCGCTAGACGAAAAAAGAAAAATTAAGGTAGAAGACAAGTGCATATGCGCAGACCACTTGCTAATGATGCCATGGTAAATAACCTGAAAGCACAAAAAATGATTTCAGTTAAAGTATAAATGCACATTTAGTGTCCACAACAGAAACTCACTCCGAGTGACTGTGTATAACTGTACGAAACTAGTAAACTTCAATTCCTTTTGTTTAACTGTATACTCGGTAGAAAACAATTGATAATAAGAGGTTCACAAAAAAGAAATGGTAAAGCAATTTCTGGTGCTAATAAATAAAAGTCCATTAGTTCCTTATTTGCTACTGTGGACCTTAATAAAATGAATGTTTCTAGAATATGTTCCCATTTAATTTAACCCCCAAACCAACAAAAGCAGTTAACGAAAAGAGTCTTAGCAAAATATTTCTACCCAAAAAACAAAAAAACACTAAACAAATTTATAAATTCAGTCATAGTATTAGTTGGGGAACGCCCAAAATTTATAGTCATAATAATTCCTAACGGAAACATGTAATCTTCCAAATGTTCTCAGAGCCTAAAAAATAATGATGATAGATGGGTAGGAAGGTAGGAAGGTAGAAAAACAACCAACAATCGGAGCTCGCTCCTTTATAATATACAAATCATACAAGTAACTGAGTAAGAGAAAAACAATTTAGAAAGTGGAAAACTATTGCTAAACGATAGAGATATGATACAAATTAAAACATGACATCGAAACCCAGAAGGTAAAGGAAAAGAGCCCCTTTTTCCCCTAAAAACAACTCCCAACAATAATCAGAAATCTACCTAAGAAGCTACGACAAGCTTGATAAATCTACGAAAGATGTAGAGCAAACCAACCCGAGGAGAAGGAGACTCGGGAGGCTTTAGTCCAAAACCTCTCCGAATTCCGATTCAGGACTCAGGAGGATTTCAACAGGCTCGCTCATCACAAATTATCTCCATTCGTCAATCGATATAAAATAAAACTGCAAGTGAATTGAATCGTCGCTTGTAAGAGGAGGCAAAATTACGTGCATACCCATCAAAACTTACATTTATAGATAATTTGCCCATACAAACACTACAATAAGATATTGGTACTAATTCTTCCTTCTATTTTATATTTCTTCTTACTTAATAAATCTTTAGTCAAATTCAGATTTTAAACTCAACAGTAATCAAATAAGCAATTTACATTTCATATTAAAAAGCAAAGAATTTCCATATCCAGTGTCTTTTTACCGATTCAAAACGGAAACAATTTTGTTATAAGGGAGAATTTCATATATACCACTCAAAAACTTTGAAATTACGTACTTACCATCCAAATTTCTATAATTACATATTTACCATTCTAAAATCTAATAACTCACATATTTATCCAATTAATCAAAATCTGAAATTAATTAAGTTAAATATTGTAAAAAAATATAATTAGTAACTTGGATTAGTCCCTTTCCCCTTCTACATACGCACATAATCACTCTTTTTGGCGCGACATTCCTTTTCTACACTAAAACCTATCCTCCTCTCTTGCTTAAACTTTCTTCTCATCAAACCCAAGCAAACGTAAAACCAAGAAAGAAGAGGTAGAGAACGAAGAGGAAGAAACACTTGCACCGGAGAAGGTTGATAGACCTAAATGGGAACTAGGAGCAGAATCACCCCCAATTGAGTTAACTCTTTAATTTTCATAGTTTCCCATACAATTATATTTCCAGCTACCACATCGCTAATTTCAATTTCAATTTATCAAACAAACGAAGTGCTGGTTCCAGGAATTATACAAGGTGTTGTCAGTTGTGCTACTGGTACGATATGTACACTACTGTTCTCTACTGCACTACTGTTCATATTAATTTTCCTTGAAGTCTTCCCTGTTGAACTGCTCAGTTGAGTTCAATAGTATCTCTTCTTAAATTTGTAGCATTTTGGGTGAAACCCTATATACGTACGAGATATAACTCACACTAAGTTGTGAATTATTTTTAGGTTAAGATTCATTTACTCATGTAGAGTACGGATAACAACTAATAGGAAATTGTAACCAAACATATTCACTTATCGTGCAACATGCATGTAATCTCTGTTATGATATTGTATTGGTTTGGAGTCTTGTTTTCTGTTTTTTTTTTTGTTAAGTCAGTTTGAAATATCTGTTTTTACTTTTTAATATCTTATATTGGGTATAAAGGAAAATGGGTTTGAGAAGAGAAAGAGAGAGTGCTAAGTTAATTCTTAATTAATTATAATTTTAGGAATATTAAACATAATTAATCTAAGTTTGTGGTATATTTGATATATACGAAAGTTATAATGGGTAAATACGTGAGTTATTAGATTTTAGAATGGTAAATATGTAATTTCAGAAATTTGGATGGTAAATACATAATTTCACAGTTTTTGAGTGGTATATATGAAATTCTCCCTTGTTATAAAGATTTTGATTATCAATTATCATTCGATTATATATCTAATTAAAATTGTTAATACATCGCATGTGATTGTGAACTGCCAATTACAATTCGATTTGAAATTATGAATGTCTCGTTATCACGTAATCGGACTTCTCTATAATTTATGTTTTAAATTTGTATAATTAAATTTGAATATTGATTTGAGTATTAAATTATAAATAGATATTTATTGAAATAGCAGATTTGATGTTAGAGTTTTATAGTTAAAGTGATAGAAAGACGTGTTACGAAAATTTCAAAATTGCCTATTAAAGAATCACAACTGTCAACGAGTATTATCTTATTGATGTGTTTTGCAGATAACCTAAACTAATATTCTATCGTTGGTTAAATATACAGACATAATGATGTGCAGTTGTTGGTTTTATAACTTTTGTTAAAACAGGTTGTTTTTGTTATCTTGCTGGTTCTGGTTTGTTGTGGTTCATTTTGCTTATTGAGCAGGGACTTTGTGTGGTGGATATTATGCAGGTTGGGGTAGGACTAGAGTTTTCATTCTGATTTTTACCAATATTACTCAATACCAAACTATGACAATGTATGATTTTTTTGGTAATGGAAAATCGGTAGTTTTATACCACTAATTTAAAAAAAAATAGAAAACATTCGTTAAATAATTAGTTACTAAGTTTTGTAGTAGACTTCATATTGTTTTTGTTTGTTTTTGTTAGCGGTGTAGGTTAACGAAATGATAAATAGATACAAGTGTTTTGTTGTGTTATTGTGTGTCCAGTTCAACTGGAGCGTGATATGAAATTAACAAAATCTTAGAACATAGGACAAATCATTGCTTCCTTCAAAAAAAATTTTAAGTAACGTTTGTTTAGGAGAAACATTGTTTTTTGAAAAACCAGTAAGGATCAAGTCTTCATTTTTATTAACTTTGTATCGATTATAGATTTTTTTTTTTTAAATGTGGGGATTTAGCTTTTAAATTCCATTAAACAGAGACACTAGTGATAATTATCGGTTACAATTGTTGGATTTCTGAAGAGAAACATTATAATGTATCATTAACATCTTTATAAGTTAAAACGTTGCTAATAACATCTTTCTACTTTACCATAGAGGTGAAGTTTTACTTTTGAATATTTCTAAGTAATATTTATTTCAAGACGAAACGACAACATTAGCGCTCCTATAGGGGTGAGCCTTAAATTTGTTTTTCTTCTAAAAATACATGATTTTGTGCGCGGGAAGAGAAATTTATCCTTTTCTATAATTAAAAGGTTATCTAAAATTAAACATCATTATTTAAATTTTAATAATCTAATGGAGAAATATCAAAGAGAATGAAGAATTAGTGCACAAATATTTATATTTAATATTTTAATGGGAAATATTTAGAAGAACAAGTTTTGATGGGTAGGTACTAGGTACCCAACTATTTCAAAATAAAATACAACATGCACACTGTTTCTCCCGTCATTTTTATTTATATCCACCATTAAATATAAATTGCCAACTATATCCAGCAAATCTGAAAATTTTTATTTCTACTCAAACCGGCTATTAAATAGCCGGTTCCTATTTTTATTAGAAACCGGCTATTAAGCCACCGGTTCCTAATAAAAATTAGGGACCGGTTATTAAACCGCCGGTTTCTAATAAATTTTTTTTTTTTTTTAAAATGTCGACAGTTGATGTATAGTTTTTTTTGACTAATTTGTAAGTATTAAATTCGCTCTGGATATTTTAAACATAATTTTGATGTATATATTTTACGAATCGTTTGAAATTCTCGTTTTTAAGACGATTAATTGACAAAATTTGTTGATTGATTTATAATTTGGTGTTTTCAACTAAATTTATCATGATTTTAACGAGAGGTTTATATTTTTGACATTTATAAGTATGATATAATTATCACATAAGAGAAATACGATATGCCAACATAGAGTAGGAAATATAAATAAACAAACTGAGATAATACAATCATAAAATGACAAACACAGTAGACCAAATGTAAATCCTACATAATAATAAAAGTAAGAAGGGGAGTATCGCCCAGCTGGCTGTCCTCCGTTAGCCCTCTCAGGCAGCCCCCCAGACTGGACCATGTGCAGCAGCGGCAGCGGCATCTGCCTCTCTGCTCATACGTACTGCGGTCTCCCATGCATCATCACCCCCCATAGTAGTAGCTAGCGGGGGGCCGGGGGCGGGGGTGTAGAGAAGATAGTCGCTGCCAGCTCAGCCGCAAATTCAGGAGGGGCCTGTGACCCGCTACCGCTGGCCTCACCGTCATGTGCCATCGATACTGGTGGTGTCAACCGGCGGCTCAACCTGTGGTGCACGTCTGGGCCGTCCTCTACCTCTACCTCCAACCATCCTAGTTTCATAAATTATGGTTAGTTAAATTAAGTTATGATAAAATTGCGCTTGAGTGGCGCTAAACTTGCACTAAATTGTGCTAAAATGCACTCAAATGTGCTTAAACGCGCTTAAATTGCGCAAAAACGTGTTTAAATGCGCTTAAATTGTGCAAAAACGCGTTAAAATATGCTAAAATGCACTAATATACGTTAACATATGCTAAAATGCGCTAATATACGTTAATATACTAATTTATGCTAATTATACAATTTTATGCAAATTATTTTCAAATTATGCTAAGTTATATAACTATACTAAATTATACAAAATTTTACCAAGTTAGATAACTATTATAAATTATACCCTAATTTATAACAAACAGTAGCAATTTTAGCACTAAACACAATTACATATTAGTAAACTACATTAAAAAAATTTGGAACATTTCTTACGAATCGGATCAATTTTATAACCATTTTGGCCTAATCACAATTAATTACGATTACTTAACACTAATCACAATTACATATTGCTAAACTATATTAATTTTTTTTAACCATTTCTAACAAACGGTAGCAATTTATAACCATTTTGGCCTATTGAATAATATAAAATAAAATATAGAGATTTACTTATAAAAATATGAAGAGTAGGAGAAATATGAGAGAAAGAGAAAAAGTGAGGAGAGATAGTGTGAAATTTGATGAAATGAATTGTAATAAAATTTTGGAACAATGCATCCTTATATATAAACATGGAAACCGGCGGTTTAATAGCGGGTCCCTAATTTATTAGGAACCAGCGGCTTAATAGCCGGTTGCTAATAAAAATTATGAACCGGCTATTTAATAGCCGGTTTGGATAGAAATAAAATTTTCTAAATTTGCTGGACATAGTTAGCAATTTATATTTAATGGTCGATATAAATAAAAATGGCAGCTGTTTCTCTTTAAAAGAAGAAACAGAGCGCACGAATTACTGTGAAAAGGGAATTCCTTTTTTTTTGGTTTCCTACGGACCTCTATCAAGGAAAAATAATTAAAAAAATGTGAGGGGTTTTTCTTAAGAGAAAATAACGTTTATCCATTATAGCTTTTGCAATTTGATATTTTTTATCAAAACTTTAATGGTAAATATATTCCATCAAATGAATAAAACTCCCATATTACTTCATTATATGATTTAATCATTGTAACTTTAGTTAAATTTAATTTAATTCATAATTGATCATATAAGAGAGAGATAGCAGAATTGTCTTATGACTCTCTATGAGTTTTATTTATTTATTTTATTAAAAATTGTTCTAAAATGCTAGAATTCTCTCAAATTGTATATGTATACAAGTAATTTTTTTTTTAAAAGAATGGAAGTCAATAGTATAAAATTTTACAAAAAATATGAGAGTTAATTTTTTTGTACAAGTAGTATTTTACTATAAAATATAGAACAAAACTATAGTACATTATCAGTTTTTGAAAAAAAAAATAGAGAGATCACCATTTCTATTTAAGCTATCTCTGTTATGGAATGATATGATTATAGTACGGAACGGCACGGTGCGTGACTGTTACGTGTCGTGATTTGCATGTTGCGTGTCGTGGTCATTTTTTGAAAATTTGGCACGTCTTGCAAAAGATTTGGTCATGGCATGGCACATAATCACATGAGTCACGTGTTATTAGGACCATTAAATCTTAATCAAATGGTGAATTTTGAATAGACTAACCTAAATGATGAAAAAAATAGTTAACCGTGGTCAAACGTGACCAGTCACGTTTGAACACAGCAGGTTTGAGCACAGCGTGACTCATGTACCGTGACCACCTTCAATATTTTTATTACGGCACAACATGGCACACATAACTGTTTAATTGATCGCAATACAGCACAACAGAAACACATTTTTACCTCTAGTTGTAAGAATGAAGAAAGCTGTTAAGTTGGCAGAGAGGATGAGAGCCGGACAAGTGTGGTAAAATGACGAGAATAAATAGTACTGAGCTTGTCCAAGAGCAAAACTAGAAAATTCAAATTGAAGAGAAAATACATAGGTATGTTTGGATGGTGTAAGAATAGCTAGAATAGCAAGCTATTCAAGAATAGCTGCTATTCGGAATAGCGAGAGTAGCTGCTATTATCTATTTCTTAGAAATGTTGGAATAACTACTATTCAAAAGTGTGAACAGAGAAAAAAATATTTATTACCGTCAACACAGTTCCGAAATAATAAAATTGACACCACTTATTTTATCTCTACGTCGTAACAATTCATTTAAGACTCCACTTGCATATCTTTTCTCTTAATAAACACCTTGTTAACACTATTATTTATCAGTTATAGCTATTCACTATTCCAAATGTACAATCCAAACAACATTTTTTACTATTCCAAATAGCACCATTTTCACACTATTCTAAAAATCACTATTTTTTTACTATTCTTATCTACTATTCTAAATAGTAGCTATTCTGACTATTTTAGAGTGCATCCAAACATACCCAAATTAATGTTAGTAGCTCAAATATGAAACCAAGTCTCGACAATACAAAGTACAATTTTAACCACCAAATTAAAAAGTATATTTCAAAATTATAACAATATTTTTAATATTTTATGAGAAGGATTAAATTTCAATATACATAATTAAAATATTTAAAACCACAGAAACGGCTAAACACAAGGCTTGACTTGCATTAAGATCAGCCCCCGTTGGTGTTAGCAAGATAGACATGCACAATTTTTAATGGCATTTATAGTTTATGAACATTGAAGCTGAAGTAAATTATCCCCCCGACTTGATATAGCACCGACTAATTAGCACCTGAGATGAAATATTTGTACACAAAAGAACTTAATTGTGGCCATACACAATCAATTCCACGTCTGTAGCTTGCTTTTTATGTAATACATAGTTAGGGCCTAGATCTAAATGCACAGAACATGTTTATATCCATGCTTGTTATTCTGAGAGAGAGAGAGAGAGAGAGAGAGAGGGGAGAGAGAGTTAACCAACCCAAGCGAACCTATCTATATTAAAAATACATAAATTACAAGGAAATTTTAAAATATTACACTGAAAGAGTAAATTTGCATTCTTTTTTCTTTTTCATTATCTGTGCATAAGCTGCAATCAGCAAAAGCCCCCATAAACCCAACCCAATATAACACCTCAAAACCAATGTGAAACACCATACCAATAAATATTGATTTGAACACATTCAAAGAGAGGTCAAAACTTTACACTACAGCAACCCTAACGTAAAGTATGGTTATGCTAAAATACCTTTTTCTGTGCTTCATATTTACATTATGAAATAAGCCCGAACCGCCTCAATAATTGGGGCTCGGCATAGGGGACACTTGTCTCCACCTCGTACCAACTCGTTTGCACATTCAGCACATGTGCACATGTGCCCACACCTAATTATACATCAAGAAAACAAAGACAGAGAAATTAACACCTAACATGCATATTACTGAAATAGGGGACTATAAATCCTGGATTCACCCAGAAACAAATATGAACAAAAAAGTCCCCTGCATAAGGTCGTGGAAAACACGAGTATGATACTTCAAACAAGTACCTTGTATTGACAAATTGACAATAGTGACCAGCAACATGGAAGTTCGTCGAAAATGAAACAGAATTATAGATGCATTCTTATCATTTAATAGACCATGTATCAAAGCTAAACAGTTAATTTTTTAAATTCCTTCTATTCATTTTTTTATCATTATTGTTATTTTTTTTTTATTATTATTTTTTTTGGGGGGGTGGGGAGGGGGGTTGTCAGGTCAGTAAAGAGATTGATCAGTGCCAATTATGTTGTCAGCTATCTGAGCCTGGGAGCTGGGAACAGCCAAAATGGTATTAGCTAAGCTGATGAGATTTTATTGCATATTCTTTACTGAGACAGCATGCAGATCTTTTCCTTGTTATTTTGAGTTTTAATTTGATATGTGATCAACTTTGTACAATGGGAAGAGGGTTCTAGGGAATAAAGTAATTTTGTGTGATGATATAGGGTAAATGGATGTGAAAACATTATAGGGTTGTAAAACTTATTTTCTTAAATAAAACAGGTACACGTGTACTGATATATAGATATGTGTGTATTATCCATTGTTTTAAAGATAGCTATTCTTTTAGAGCAAAAATGTCATGTGGGCAAACTTAAGAAGTACCTGTACAAAAGAGAATCAATTTGAGATTCGTGACATATACAGCAAATCCCTTTCCTCACTTGGCTCCATTTCAATCCATCATTTAACACCTCCTCACTAGCTCCTGAATATTTGTTAAAAACATTTACCATACAGAATTCCAAAAAGATAACAGAATAACAAAATATAAATGAATAACAACGTAACTAATACACCAAATTATCACTGACGGTAAGTAGAGCTACATGTACCTTGACCTCCCATGAAGCGGTTCAAGGCAGCTGAGACCTCCTGTCTGACAGATCGCTGTAACTCAAGCTGCATGTCCATACAGGCTTCAAGCATCCTTTGCATGTGACTCATGGCTTGTTGGAGTCTTGCCACATCAGACCTCAAGTCACTAATAGCTTCCCATTCCTTGAGAAACAATCAAAGAACATACAAGTATTGGTCTCATGGATAGAACAAATTAGCATTTTAGAGGCCCTTTAAATGAACTTGGATTTGGCAGTAACCAATATTACAAGTTGAGACTCGTCAACAAGACAACACATCTCCAACAGAATAAAAAAAGGTAGTGTGCTTATATTACAGGAAAAGGCTCACTATTTCTGAATGATGCATGCTTTGTCGGGACCAGCTATTCCTGTTGTGGAATTCTGAGTGCCACAACGGTGGTCGGGGTGGAATCGGTGGAGGGGGAGGGATGACGAATGGGGCCCGTTCAGTATTATTGGTTATAGAGTCCTGATTTTCATTCTCTTCCTCTCCCTCTTCCTCTTCCACTTCCTCTTCCTCATCATCTTCATCCCCATCATGATGCAGGCCCCTCCCGTCATGGTCCCCCACCTCAGCCGAGTCAGATGGGTTTAACATGGGCATACCCCAGCTGAGGGCTCCGTGCCCCTGTCTCTCAATGTAGGATCTTATTAGTTGGTCGAGGTTTTCACGAAAGCCACTGTGGAGAAGGTTCGAGACTGTTTGTCTGCAATAACATAGGAAAAACTGAGTAACACACCAAGTTATTTATGAACTCTATAAAACTCTTTCTTTGATTGTATTTATATAAGGTCCAATGCGATCAATAAAATACAAGAGAAGCCCTTTTCAATAATTCCTAGAAGCCAAGAGTTCGTTGAGATATACAAAGTATCCCAATATTATTTGCATCATTTAGTATGCTTTCTGGAGTTCTTACAGCTCCATTTACACTGAACTATAAAAATGGTGTCTTCTATAGAAAGTTACAAGGTTCCTCAATATTTAACAAAGGAGGGACTTCTGAATACAAAAGCAAAGGGATCTCAGCATATGAAAATAATCAAGAGCCTTTAAAAATATCTTACTATTCTATTTTAGTTTGTCACGGTGCAGAAGTTTGAATACCTGTTTAGGAGTTCCCTAATTTCCCTACTATGATGACTGTCATTGTGGACTGCAAATAGCCGGTGATCAACTCGAGAAGGAGATGCTGTTTGTTCCTCCAGTGAGGTTTCCATTTGGTCTCTCCAGTTCTCAGCTATCTCACTTAAAAGTATGGATGTTGAGTCATCAGACCAGTCCTCATGTCCTTCCTGCAGTAGACTTCTCTCACCATCCCCAGCTTCCTGTAACTCACTATCCAACTGATTTTCTCTTCTCTCATTCTGAACTACATTTTCCCCCTCTTCTTCTTCCCTTGAGTCGCTTTCTTGGGTTGGCGCCTCATGTGTGCTTATCTCAACTATGGAAAAACTAGTATTTAAACTATCAGTTGCACTTGTGCTGGCCTCATCAGTTTGTGAGCTACTAGGTCGGAGCACTTCCTCTTGGTTATTCTCAATTACATGAGGGCTTAGTTCAGGAGAACTATCAGTTGCACTTGTGCTGGTCTCATCAGTTTGTGAAGGAGCACTATTTGAGCTACTAGGTCGGAGTACTTCCTCTTGGTCATTCTCAATTATATGAGGGCTTAATTCAGGAGATTGGATGTCTCTAGAAGGTTCGGCGCTTTGAGAAACTGAAACATCTGTTGGACTGGTGGTTTGACTAAGTCGAACAGTGGTGTCGGATTGGTGAGAGAAAGATGCTGATTTGCTGACGGTTTGACCATGGCCCCGAACGAGGTTCTCCAATCTGAAGCGAAATTCTTCTCTAGTTACAAAAAAAGTAATTGTACAGTGTCGGTTCAATCATTTGTCTTTGGATGAACTAAATTATAGGGAGATTTTACACAGAACACCATACCTTTCGAACATCAATGATCCTACTATGTAAATGCATATTCTAGTGTAATTCATAATTAAAAAAAAAAAAAAAGCAAAAGACATTTTTGTTAAAAAATTCTGCAAGATGAGAAACAGGTCATTCCATATAATATAAAATGAAGACAACATTTGATTGTCCAAATCATATGTACATACTTTTTTAGTTAGCAGCTCAGCGCTGTGAAAATACTAGCAGCGTTTATTTTAATTTATAAAAACGATATTTTCCTGCTACATTTTTCTGAATGAAATTCTTCATATGATAACCTACATGCAATAATGATGCATCTCCCTCCAATTAATTATTTAAACTAATTATCATCTCTAAAACTTCTTGTCTACAGCTTATACAGGCTGAAAGCAAAGCTAAGAGTGACCCACAAGGGCCTTTTGACCTAAGTCCAACCTAATTACAAAACCCTTGACCAGACTTTCCATGTGCTTGCCACATGATCTGTTGCTGATCCAATCTAGAGACCCCACAGTTCAACTGAACCTCTTTTAAAAACCTGGATCACAATAGGAATCCCCAAGTTCCATGGAAATGGTCCCCTAACCAAAAACATGAATCACACTCGTGATTGTTCTGACAAAGTCCATGACATCTCATGTATTACTTTAAAAGGCCAACACGGGAAAAAACATATAAGAAAACATTGTCTGGCTGAGCACATGGTCATTAAGATGACATTAGTGTATAGTCATAAATACCCAACTAAAAAGCTCCTTATGAAACCCTCCCCACAAGAAAAATTATAATAATACAGGCATGATTGACACCTAAATTCATGATTTTAAAAACTTTTAATAAGTAAAGATTTGACAATTTATTACTCAGTAATAACTAAGTCTTCACATGCAAAATGCTTTTGGATAGTTAAGAGGTTTCCAAAATGATATTAATTGTGCCTAGTTAGTGAAAATTGAACTCAGCAGTGACAGATAACTAATAAAACCCATGTGGGATTCTGCTACCTCAAATTTTAATGCCAAAAGTTGCCCAGAACTTCTAAGCAGCACCAATATTTCATTCCAAAGCTCAAATAACAAAATCAAAATGCCTATCTCATTCTAAATCACAGAAGTGCATACATTTACAATTTTTAAAATTTCAAAGACCGTTATTTATAAGATCAAGAGGCAATAGAAATTGAATGCATAAACTTGGTTACAATGGATAAGCTTTAGTGCATTTTTTTTACTCTTGATAAGATATATGGATAAACTTTAGTCCGGCTACTATGACACCGGTGTTATTTCAGCAGTAGTGACACTGTTCAAATTGAACAGGATCCATCAAATAGGCTTTAAACAACAAACCCAAACTGTTCAAATCGATCTATCTTACAAGTGACGCATTTACATGCAAAATTTATAAATTTTCAAATGCATTTCGTATGTCAAGCGGTCAAAAAAGAAGAATTTAAGTTAATTTTAATGCATTCATTTTCATACAGCTTGAATTCATACGAAATGAATTCAAAAACTTATAAATTTTGCATGCAAATGCATCACTCATAAGTCATAAGGTAGATCGGTTTGGATTCATTGTTTGAAGCATGTTTGATGGATCTTGGAGTCGGTGTCACTACAACTGAAATAACACCGATGTCATAGTAGCCGGACTCCTAGATCATATATAAATGCCTCAGAGTTTACAATTTGGGTAAATCACTTCGGGATTGTAGAACAAATTCCTCGGTTTGGATCACTGCTTGAACTTCGGATTTTGAAAAAAAAAAAAAACAAAACAGAAGCTAGGTTGCGCCCAATAGCACAAACATCCCGTGGCAGGTCGGTAACAAGAATTTCTTCTAAAAAATTGCAATTTATTTTATGCTTGAGAATTTCGATTTCAGCCAACATATAAAAAGTCTATTTAATACAGGACATCCACAGTAGCAAAGGTACCATCAATTTTTCCTACCTAGAGTTTTTTGGCAATATCAATCTCCTCAGCTACTTTAATACATAAATTAAACTAGTACGACCAAACTTTTGAAGTACATCATAGTAATGTGCAAAAATAAGTAGGAATGAAAACAATAGTGCAATGCAAAAATTTTAATCCTTCGGTAAGAAATAAGAGAGTTACAAAAGACAAAAAAATTATAATTGGTACCTTAAACCAGAGACACGGTGCCGCTCTCTGAGCTGACCGAGCTCATTTTCTGCCACTGACGAGCGCCTCTCCTCCTCACTTGGCCTATCACTCGTCCTCAGGAATCTTGATCTTAAATTCGCCTGTTATAAGTAACAGTTGGAAATTGATACTTTTTAGCAAAATCATACTCCTAATAGAAATCAATATGTTAATGGTAACACTTACTGATGTATGTTACAAAATAGAACAAAGGACTCCTGACCATCAGGGAACCTAAAGAACAGCAGCACCAGAGGTTCCAGAAATGTGAACATTTTGGCATGTATATATGACTTACATTTGGGGCTTTACATCCTCCTTATAACATACATGCGGAAAACAATACTTTAGATAATAATTCTGTTGTTGACATACTCCATTGAACATGGAAATGTGCAAAAAGTAAATAAGTCGTATCATTGGAAAGCTCAAAAGTAAGAATATTCTCCTAGTTACGCTTATCAGTACATACAAAAGCTCATTCATATTTAAACTACTCATGTTGTAATACGTCACTGTAACACTGTCCCCTGTTTTGGAATGCCCATAGCAGTATAAATTAATATGAAGACTTTCTGTATCATATTCTGATGAAACCTGGTTCTAACAAGAAATAACAAAAAAAAAAAAAAACTCACAGAAAAAAAAAAATCACTTCAAGATTAATTCATGCAGTGTCCTCAAGTATGTGATTTTGCTTTTCTCAAGGAGATATTGAAAATTTGGTTGAAATATCACTTTCATATCAGTACCTTTACTCATTGCATAGAAAGGCCTTTTCACAAATTTATCCAAAAAGAATTATGTCAACTCACAACCACAGTATCACTAACCTGAATGCGGCCCCGGTGCGCAAAATCAGACACAATTCGGTGCTCCGAAAGATCCGTGAGCTCCCTCTCTCTTTCTCTCTTCATTTTCATGACCAACTCCAGCCTAGCTTGCCTCCCTCTTATCCTCAAGCAATCCCTCCTAACCTGCTCTGGCGGTACACCCTCTTCATGGTCACTAATGGAACCTTCTCTCTCCTCTCTCCTGCCACTTCCCCTCACATCTCCTCTTGCATCCCCCACCACACCATTTTCGGTCACCCAACGGCGCACAATGTGCCTGACCCTTCTTGGTTCTTCCTCTCTGTCTTCTCTTTCAGCAAAGTCAGTGCCTAGTTCAGGGGAGTGCTCACGGCTAGATAGCGCCAACATGTTATGGTCCTCCTCATGGTGATCTGACTCACTCTCACTGACTGCTTCGGAGTGGATTCGCCTCTCCCATACCTGAATTTAAGAATAACTTATTCATCATAAATTAACTGCCATAAGTAATTATATTAAGCTTTCTATAAAATAAAAAAAATCAACTGATCTGCAATGGAGATAGAAATTGATTTCCAATTCAAACAAAAGGAATCAACTAAGAAGTTCAATTTCAACTTTAATGCCAGTTCTTCTGCTTATGCAAAACCTTATAAATAATGAAGAAAATAATCTCATCTAGCTTTTTGTTTTTTTTCTTAATTCTGGTCCACTAAGCTGCAACTGAATCAAAATTACAGTTAAATCAGATTCCCAAAGGATCCAGGACATCTCAAATGATCAGTTCAAAAGATCCAAAAATTTATCTATAAATAAAAATTTCAATTAAAGTTGTACAGTAAAATAAATCAGTTGTCACCTGAAGAACGGGTGGAGGGGCACGGGAAGAAGCGGTAGGAGGTCGATCAGTTGAAGGAGTTGGAGAAGAAGGAGGAGATCTTTGTAGAAAGGAAGTGTTAAGCATGGAAACAGATTGCAATCCGGCGACCGCCACCAGCTCCGAGTCGCGGCTCCGGCGATCAAAGGCAGTCAAGGACCCGTTGAGATAGCCTCCGGTGACGAAAAAATCCTCCAGTCCTGGCCGGAGCTCGATCTGCAGCGCTTCCTGCCTTGGGAGCAGGTGGGGCATTGCCTCCGCTTCATCCAACGGAGAAAAAACCCTAGATGAAGCTTGTTGGGAAAATTGGAAGGATTTATTAATATGATTATTCGAGTTCGCTTCTTTGCCTTGGAGGCTTGGAGTGGAGACTGGAGAAGGAGAAAATGGAAAGAGGAGACTTGGAGACTTGGAGCCTTGGAGGGGGAGGGAAGAAATCTTCCTCTTCTTCTTAGAGGGAGACGCTATAGATGTATGGATCCGGTGTTTACCAGTGCCAGGATAGTTGCTCAAATGTGAGGTCCAATTGTCAGTCACCTCTTTATAGTAGGGCGTGTCTAGTCACTCCACGACATGAGCTAATGCATTTTACATTTAATTTATTTAACATCTCTTTATAAATAAAATACATGAAAAATTAGTTTTCTTTTACTTTTCTTCATTTATATATTTATTTAATCTTTCATTAACTTAACAAAACCAAGTCTTTTATCTTAATTATTTCATAGTTTCTTCCTTCCTTTTTCTATTCTTAGCCCTTAGGTGTCTAATTAATGCTCAAGACTCAAGAGTGGAGTGGGTCCAGCGGTTTTCAGTGCTTCGGATAAAGAGTTGTAGTAACTAATAAGCATGTAAAAGGTTGTTATACTAATAATAAAAAATAAATTATTACCTAAAAGATCAATACCAGCTAAATATTATCTACATAATAAAAATTTAGTAGCAAAACTCCTTTCACAGGCCTAATGTATTTGAATTGAGAGTAGGTCTGATGTCCATCCGACCTATACTTTGTGACTATAGATTCGTGCGAACTAATTAAAAATCCATTCAAGTTTGTTTCAATTTTCATGCGCACGGATTTTAATGCTAATCGTACGGTATTAGAGCTAATTGGACTCATCGGACCTACTCCTATCTCAATGTATTTGGCCTTTTATTTGATATTCAGATTAACGTGTAGACTAATTGGCATTGTGCATAGCGATCCCCAATATTTATTACGTATTTACATTGTTTTTTTGCGGACGAAATTAGACTTTCAAACTATGTGAATCAATCATCTAAAGGTTTTTTTTTTTATAAAAAATAAAGATCAATTTTATAATACTATGAGATTTTACTTCAAATTATATATAAATAGAAAATATTAAAAACAAACAGAGTTCAATTGGGCACATGACACGTGAGTTTAAAATTACATAATTTAAATTAAATAAAAATAAAAATATGTTTTGTCATATTTAGTCGACATCTTCACTAAAAAAAATTAGGTGGCATGTACATCTAATTTAAATAAAGTAAAATAATCCATTATTTGGAAATGATTTTCTTTGCACTGAATCTGAATGACACATATATATGAACTGCAGATTAAAAAAGAAAATTTATAATTACGAGTACAAGCGAGGGGTGAGGGGTGAGGGGTGGCATGCAATTTGGCAACGACTATGGCTCATTACGAGCTGGACCTAGCTCGTAGTCAGCTTGCCATAATAAATGAGTAGATTTAAGATTTATAAGTAATGTACTTACGTGTAAATAACTTGTGTAGTTTCCGTACAATTCGATAATATTAAAAAATAATTTGAAACGGGTCTGAAACAGAATTAAATACCGACATTACACGAATATCATTTGAAAATCTGTATCTACGCTGATAAATAGCATATATATATATATATGTTCATCATGGATGGAGTTAAGGATATGCATCCATACATAACATAGGCATTTGCGGAGAAAGAATCCGGAAGGTTTGCATTTCGGTTTTTCTCTTTTAAGTAAAACAATTTGGGAACTTTGCTCATCTATTTTCGTTTGTTGTGCTTCAAAAAGCCAAAGATCCAATATAACAAATATCTGAAAAAAAAAAAAAAAACAATTGTTTTTTGGGGAAGATTCGATCAGAGGCGAAAGTGTAAACCAAGGAGATAGTCACAACTCACAAGTGTAAAGAAATGGATTTGATTATTTATTTATGTTATGAAAAACAAATAAAAACATTATGGAATAGAAAAAAAAAATAGAGAGAAAGTTTCAAATTACTCTACAGTGACTATACAAATAATGCAAACAACTCTTTTATTATATTATATATTCCTGATAACTACCAAATACCCCTTCGTCGTCTAAAGCATTTGAAAAACAAAAAAAATTGTACTTTCAATTACTGTCAGTCTCAAGAATTTGTGATATTGATTAAAAAATACAGTAAAAGTTCAACGAGAATTAAAATAAAGCTTCATCTTGTGAAATTAAATATGTACGGCATTAATATTGTGCCATTTATAGGAAAAACCATAAACACATAGTTTTTTTTTTTTTATCATTACTAGGTCATAGTTTCAAAGACTGCCTACCTATGTAAGAACAGAGAAGACAACAAAATTTAAATATACTCTCAACTAAAATAAATAAATCAAGACAATAGAATTTAATATTAATCCGGACAACAACGTCAAATGGCGGACTCATTCTTTGAATACGCCATTTGCCACTGTGATCCCGCAAAAATAAAAAATTCGATTGTTACGGTTAATTTTAATATATTTGTTTAATCATATTCAAAAAATAAAAAAAGAACAACTAATAATTTGAATATGTTAGAAAGAATATCTAATAAAATAAATAAAACATCTTATATTATTTATATTATTTAGACGTAGAAGAGGATTCTAAAATATTTTTCAAAATCCGAGGTTACATCAGTGATCAGTATAGGGAGGATGTGTTATTCTCTAGCCAATTGCTACAAGACCTGTGCAACTTCAACCGTCAATATAATACACCTACACATATTTTAATATGAATCTGTGCAACACAATTTAATATTATAAAAATAATTATGCTTCGATAGTTTCTATTATCACATCAATCGTTAATTGTCATTAAATTTTATAATATGAAATTGGGAGGATTAAAAATATATGTGTCTTGTTTATTTTTTAAAGTTTTAATAATATATTTTTTTAATTTATATATTAAAATAAAATCATTAGATATATCTATATTATTTTCTCTATACGTACATAAAAAAATATTACATTTCGGTATTGTTTTTATAAGAATAAATAAATTAAAAATTAACATTCAGAATTTATTCATATTAATGTATTTTGATAAGCTCTTGATATGACCAAAAAAAGTTGAAATTCCGTAATATTTTATATGTGGGTAGAGAAAATAATAAAGATCAAATTTAATAATTTTATTTAAATATTTGAGTTTTAAAATTTAAGTTATTAACATTTTAAAAATAGAGGCATAATGAACCCTCCTCTTGAAAATTTATTTATTTTACTAATAATTTTTATAAATATGTGAAATATACTTAATTCAATATACAAAATATATAATTTGATGTTAGGGTCTAAGATCTTAGATAAACCAATCCTACTATATATATTGATGTTGTATTTATATTTTGAAATAAAATAAAATAAAAATAGTCCGAAAAACATAATGCAGTAATTGCACATTTATTTATATATATTCGATATTCACAAACACAATTTTGATATCTTATCCTGACAAGTATTTGACAATATATATATACATAGTGATGATCAGAATCACACACATGCATGTAGATGTACGTAATCTCAAAAACGCCCCCTTAGCTCTCTAACAATTATCTGAGGCGCATGAATCTGAACAAATATATATATACGGCCGGGCATGGGCATGCACAATTTAAAATTTTCATTGTTATTTCCTGATTGTGTCCAAGTTATATAGTTTGTTATGCTTGATTGCTTGAATATAATTGAACTCCAATCAAGCTGGTAACATTGAACGGACCGAGCTAGATGCCTAGATGCCTAGATGGCCCATCGATGAACTAATTATCGTCCAATTCACATTAAAATAGATGCGTTCTGCTTTAAAATTTGTACATGTATGCTTTAATTTTGTGCGCACATATTTTAATGCTGATCGGCCACTATTGGAGTTCATTGAACTCAAAAGTAGATCCCATACCCATCGAATCTAACCTACTCCGTTCTCAGATAATTAAGTAATCTATAATAAGAATAAAATTCATTTAACCTCAAATAATGCCCATGCACGACAAAGTTGGCTGTAAACGGTGCAAGTAAATCTTCCAAATCTTTTCATTTTTGCGGATAGCATATAATAATTGGTGAAGTCATGGCTATTAATTGTTCTTTCACGTGATAGGATTGCAACGGACAATTAATTGTCTAATAAATAAACATCGTACTGCTTCAAGTAATAATTTTCTATCTATCTCGATCATATATATGAAACAATTTTATTTACTTGTTTGACATTTTATTTTATTTTTATTAGTTTTTAGAAAAAAAGGAGATAAAAACAAAAAGACACTTACCTATGGGTTCTTATTTCATCTGAGAAGGCACGATTAATGATGCCACAATGCACACTCGATTACTCGTGTTATTCAAAATATTCTATGATAATTTAAAATCATTATTGATAACTATCACAGCATACTTTTACAATTGTAAAAAATATCTTAAGCTCCAAATTTATTATTCAAACTTCCCAAAATGTATACTTGTTCAAACAGAAACGATCACTTCTTTGAATTGAATTACACAAATATTACTTGAGACTTTTCAAACTCATTATCCAAAGCACTCTAAAATGCACACCATTTAATTCCAAGTTGTTCGTATTCAAATTTGGCATCACATATATGAACAATTTTAATATAATTGTAGTGAAGTTTTATTGAAGTTTACATATATGCAATATAAATTATGACATTGCATTGCGCATCATATCTTTATATATAGCATTTGAACAATTAGAAATTATAATATCAAAATAGCTCCGTTTTTTTTATTTTTATTTTTTATATGTTTTGCATGTGATCTCTAGCGCAGTAAACGCAAAAAAGAAAAGAAAAAAGAACCACAATAGTAATAATAAATAATAATAAAAACACTTTCGCTGCAATATTTTTTGTTCCCTTCATTTTCAATAAGTTTGTACCTTGTAATAACTTTTGAACGCAAGTCATTGGAAAAACAAAAAGAAATCATAAATGCTAAAATTATACCAGATAGTCCTTCCATTTCCATGGTTTAAACTTTAAAGGGCAGAATGTGCACAACTACATTGCAAGACATTACCAAATTACATGGAACAATTATTGAAATATTAATTTAGAGACTAAAAATTTAATTTATTTACAACTCTGCTTGATTGATTAGTATATGATTTGTTTGATAATGCCATTTGTTTATGTTAATCATTTGAATCTGGTTATAATTTTTGGAAATACGAAGCTAGCTAACTGAAAATACCATTTTTTTTTTTTTCACATTTTCCGTTGTTTCTCCGGTTGATCGCTGAACTTGCCGATAGAACACCAAAAAAAAAAAAGGACCAACAGAGTGTAGTCGAATATATTAATGCATATTAATAGAGTGACAATTTCAAAACCTTTTTTCTGACAATTTTGCAAATCTAACATGAAAGAGAACAAATACGTTTAAAAAAACAATGACATGTCATATTCTGTATAATACAATTTTAATTTTATTAATTGAATTGATTTGTTACCATACGGATTTTCATGACTCCTTTGAGAGCTCCAGTTGGTGTCTAAAGAAATAGAAACGAAAGGAAAAAGAATTCAGTTGTCCTAAACAGATCGACTTACATATATGATATATGTCATATTATACCGCTAATCTCGCAAAATTAATTAAACAACAGGTGCATAAAGTTGTGAAGAACATATAAAGTGAACAAAATGCTGAAAACTGTAAAAAGAAAAGAAAAATGAAAAAAAAAAAAAAAGGAAGGTAAGTAAAGTAAAGTAAGACTTTCAGCTAGAACTTTCTTTCGGAAGAGTAGCTAGGAATAAACTCGAACTGCCATAACGGGCCCACTCCAAATTTAAAGACTCATATAATATCCCCTTCCAGTCTCTCATTGAAAATAGAGCAGTGCCAGTGATACAAGTTTGGTAGCATCTACCCATTAATTTGCACAACTTACAAATTTAATGAAATATATGCGATTGATTGCATATATTTATATCATGATTGTTAGTCAAGAATCTTCTCACCAGTCGAAAATATATTCCAAACCAAGGTTCCAACTATGTACAAGGCCACAGAAACCTTGAACACATCATCCCAAGAACCTACAAATTTAATCAAAAAAGAAAGAACACAAAAGTTGGGGTAAATATTTCTAATTAGCAAATAAAATTGATTTTTGTATTTGCAATATGAGCTTAATTGCCTCTTTGTAAGATGTAGCCAGTGGCAGCTGTACCAAAAACTCCTGCAAGCACCCCGGCAGTGTTTGACAGACCCAATAGCACTCCCTGTTATATATATAATTTCATAAATAAAGAGCATACTGACAATGTCATGATGATAATCATCTTCCTTCATATTAAGAAACAAAATTCAACTGATATTAATCACTTTAGCAGTTTTCCGAAATCTTATTTACATAAAATCCTTGTTTTCTATTGAATAAATTAGGTGACACTTTGTAAATGAGATTAATAGAACACCACAAAAAAGGGAATGGGTTTACCGCATATCGTGGGCCTATATCCTGGTGATTGGAATAAAGACCAGATTGAGAAAATGCATCGGTGCCCTGAAAAACCGAATAATAGACAAGGAAATTAGTCAGTAAACTACTTGTCAAAAAAAAAAAAGTTGATCCATAAACTCTTTTATCAGAGCTACCTTCATATAAGAGCAATATTCGGATAAACCAAAAAAAAAAAAAAAAAAATTATATATGTAACAAACCTGGCTGCATGCCATGCATAAAACAGCTAAAGCAGGAGTTCTGACACGACTCAGCTGTGTTAGAAAGAAAGCGGGGCCCAGGAAGCCGATCGATTGCATTATCTGCAATATGAAAGCAATGTAGTCTCACCTTCAGTACCAGTAATTTAGTACCAGTTTGGACACCATTGGACTAATTCTGATTGTCATGGATTATCAAGGTCTTTACCCCAGAAATGAGGGTACATTTGAGGATAATTTTCACCTAATTGAATAGTGAAGAACAATATGATGCACTCTAGTTAAATTTGACATTAACTAAATTTAATAGGGTTAAATTTGACATTTGATAGCTTGAACAGATGAGAAAATTGCCAGTTTAGCACCATTTCTACAAGGCTCAGTACCATTAGCCATCATGATGTCTATAACACAATTCTACTCTTACTTGCTGGATTAATATCTGTTAAGTATGGGTATAAAATCTTACTTTCCTAACTGTAGTTATGGAAAAGCCTTTGGCAACAAGTGTATCAGCAATCCAGCCCCCTACGTTTGCGAACACAGCCATAGTTAACCATGGAAGCACACACAATAGTCCAGATTCTGTTAGATTAAACTTCAATACCTACATTAAACCAATGGATCAATCAATGAAATGAATTATTAATTTCTAGTACTCGGCAAGGGTTTAAAAAAAATTTAAATGAAATTACTTGGTTGTAGTAAGTGGGCATCCATGTAAGAATGATAAATGTTCCCCAGTTGTGGCAGAAATGTGATATTATTAGGGCCCACACTGGCGCCTTAGAAAGAATAAGCCGCCATGGTATGGATGTAACAGGTGCCCTTTCTACATTTCCTCCAAGTATTAATCTCTTCTCACTAGGTGTCAGCTCAGGATCTTGTATTGGAGAGCTACGAGCCTGATTTAAAAATACTCAAAATTAGAAGGCGATGAAAATGACAGCATGACTCCAACCAGATTCAAATATAGGATTACCTACATATAATTTATTGGTGCAATATATTATTCTTATAATGATTGTTGCGCTCTTTTGTCACAGGACTACATAATATCACTCGTAGAATAATACAAGAAAGCATAATACCATAATCAAACATTTAAGTTAAATGATAAAAGCATTTATTAAATTATGGAGCTTCTGGTCTTTGGCTATGCCTATGATATATAGTAGTCAAATATGTATAATGCATTTACTAGTTAAGCCTCAAAAGCATAAGGGGTTATCAATGAGAAAAGTGGAAAAAATACCTTCTTTAGCCACAATGCAAACCAGATACTTCCTAGGGACCCAAAAGCATAAAAGACAGAAGGCCAGCCAAATTTTTGAATTAACAGGGGCGAAAATGCTAAACCAGTTACAGAACCAAGATACATCCCACTATACACCAATGCCAGAGATCTGCTTCTCTCTACCACTGGGATCCATTTTGACAGTATATTATTCATTGCTGGCATTGCAACCCCCTGAAAGTTAAATACAAATTAGAATCTTGATCTTGGCTTACTCCATGATTAAGTGTTGCGATTAAGAAAACTAGGTGTGTCAGGATAGTTAACATGCCAACAAGGCATCAAGCAATTGCAACTGGGGCATCCATGTGGCAGCAACTGACCACGTGACACACTACATGTCCATAAGAAAAAGTGGTTCTCAGATCCAATCCAACCAGACACTCATTGCATGGTTGCCCCTGTACACCCCCAGCCCCCCAACTTCCCCCACCTACACTGCACAACGGGCCCCACACAATAGTGCATACTAGTTACATTGGTTGCGGAAGCACGCACTGTGCAACTGTAAGGGGCGCAGCATAATTTTCCCTCTATGTTCTACTAACTGTGTAAATCCAGCAAGACATGGAGGGCACGAGCTAACAAAATATTCAAACCACTTTTTGAATGACAATTGAAAAATTAAGAGAATAAAATTAACCGACCTCACCAATACCCATGAAAGCACGCATGATTAGCAAACAAGGGAGACTGACTTTAGCTGCTAAAGGAGTAAGGATGGTTGCAATTGACCACCACACAACTCCAAAACCAAGAACTACCTTACCCCCAAATTTATCGGCCCAAATACCTCCTGCAATCTGTAAACACATGTAAACTCATCATAAGAAAAAATAACTTGGGCAACATTTATGCAATTAGTAAACTTTAGTTATGCTATTAAGACCCAATTAATCCTGAGTAGGTGTTTATTTAAGAAATCTGTTCAGTAAAATGGCAACGCATATGATATTTCTTTGAGCTAGTCTGCTTCGAATTTGCAAATAACATGAAGTAAATTCAACAATTTGTGTTTTTGTTAATCATTTTTTTTTCTAGTGAAATTGGAGACTTTTATTTTGTATGGGTAGAAGAGTCTTAAGTAAATTCAAATAACACTTGACTTGGGATATACAATTGCAAGTTGGGGATTATGGTACCATGACAGCAAGGACTAATATGATCGAATGCTGAAGAACATGAGATAACAAAATTTTACGAGAAAGAGAGAGAGACCTGGGTAAGAAGGTAGCCCCAGAAGAAAGAGGATTGAATCAAGCCAACTGTTGCTGGACTCCAATTGAATTCTGCTGACATGGGAAGGATAGCGATACTCATATTTACCTGGTTTGATGAAAAAAGTTAAGATCGACCTCATGCTAAAATTGTTTGCAAGGTTCACTACCCACTTCAGACTATTTTCCCAATACTGATTCTGATCAGCATATAAACAGTAAATGGTACATGATTTTTTCAAGATTGTTATGCAAAAACATAAAAGTAAAATAATAAAGTGAAACAAACAAGCACATATATATATATCAGGAATTGAAATCTTTGGCACTACTTGAAACATAATCAGTCTGCTAAGGATCTATTTTCAGGTGTCATTTGTGTTAAATGGCAACATATTCATGGTTAAACCTCAAATAAGACTTAGAAAACAAATGAGCATATAGAAGAAAAGAGTATAATTTCATGGACAGGTATAGCTGGTACAAAAAAAAAAAAAAAAATCAGTGCTAACTCAAAGTTGTGCCCTGGGACCTCAGATAATATACAAAAAAAATAATGCACAACAAAATAACCAGCAAGCAAAAGGATTTAAGTTAAACAGTGGTAAGTACTGCTATCAATTCTATGGTATACTCACACGATCCATATTACACAGAAGAAATGAAAAGAAGCACAAAAGAACAATTGTCCATCGCTTGGGGAATTGCTGCCACCATGGCAATGCCGCCTCCTCAATTGTTTCTCCTCCAATCAAAACTGCCTCTTCAGGAGAAGACCCGTTCGGGTCCAGGGGCAACCCTGCAATTCCATACTGATCTGGCTGGTACTTTGCCCGAGTTGTAATTCCCAGCTTTCTCTGCTTTAAACCACCACATTCAGATTTTGAAAGAAGCTTTCTCTCTTGATCGAACACATGTTTGGTTGGAAGAGGAGAGAAAACTCTACAAAAGTGGGACCTTTCTCTTTGCATGGACATCATGTAAATGCGTCTCAGATCAAATTGGCCTCGAATGGAAGGTAAATTCGGCCTTCTCTCTAGTGGAATTGTTTGCTTTAGCTGGCATTCTTTTCCTAGATGAAATTAGGATTATTAAAATACATATGTATTTGATATACAATAAGGAGCAATCAATTGATAACGTACATTAAAGCATGCTTTAGTGGATTTACTGCATGCTACTAGTGTTTGATCAATTTGTATAATTAATATCTTTTCTTAGAATAACTATGTTAGTCTTCATGCAGCATTGACAAGTAATAAACACTTTCCCATATATATGTTTCTATCTTTATTCTTAGCACGTAATTAAAATAGGAAGATATGCAATCAATCGCCTTTGGGAACATCAACTCAACTCGCATAAATATAATGGAGGCAAATATATATGCAAATGGTGTGCACCGTTTTAAAATTTTGGAACGTACTAGTGATACAAATAAAAGAATAGAATACATGAAAAAAAGAAAAACTATTATGATTTCGAAGGAAACAAGAAACCAACCTGATAAAAGAGGAGAGCCGAAGCTTCTACTGGAGAGAACCGCTCCAAACGCCATTGAAGAGAACTAGAAAGAGAGAATACAAAAAGCAAAAAAAAAATATATATATATATATATATATCGGACAAAGAAATTGAACTCTGTCAGATAATTCTATCTCGAAGCAACAAACTTAACGGAATCGAATTCGTGCTCTTTTCTTCCTTTCAATTTGTTTCATTGCAGGAAAAGGAAAAGGAGAGGAGAGAAGAAGGGATAAGCAGAGCCACTGCTTCGTGAGCACAAATGCTACTGTCTGGCTCTGGTCTGGTTCTTTTCCTAAAACTAAAAGCGAGGAAAAAAGGCCCATTCCTCCAACGGCGAAGGTATTGCCACGTAGCCCCTTTGTTGTTTAAGTGGCCAGACCCTGACCGTCGATGGGAGGACGGTGCTTTTGTTGTTGGATAGGGACCCTGCGGGAGGAGGAGGTACTGACTACGAGTCACCAGTTGAGCCGTTCAAGGAAAATACGAGATGATCGGAGCCGTTGATGCGGGCGGGGACCTTTCGACTACTTTCGTTAGTAAATGCGACGTGTCCGATTCCTTCCGGTGGGCTCGGGATTCATACAGATGATTCGGATCATCTGATTCGATTCGAATCAATCGAGATCGAGGAATTTATTTATTAATTATTATCAACCATGAATGGAATGGGCTATGCGCAGCGCGGTCTACTTCTTCGGTCATCGGATGGGCCTTTATTTTGGTTGGGCTTAATAAGGGCCTGTGAAATAGCAGTGGACAGTGTAGAACCTTTAATTAGGTATGTAGGCAACAATGCTTTCGGGTGGGTAACACGTGATTTGAACCTTTAATACTGAAAACTTGGAACACATAATTAATTAAGGTCATGCAGGCGTTTTCTTTCGATAACACATTATCAGGATTCAGGACACACAGAGTTCACTCTAATTTTATGTTTAGACAAATTAGGGGCCCACTTTTTTATCTCTGAGATGAGATTAAAATCTTCGCATTCAATCAACTATTTTTTTTAAATAAAAATAAAAGGCAAGCTTCTCCACCTTTAAATATTCATAAAGACCTACATTTCAATTTCGGATTTTGAAAATAAAGACATGGGAATTTTTTTTTTTAGAAAAATTAGAGGCTGAGCTTTCATTTTTGAGATATAAATTTGTACATTGTCTCTTAACTAATTATTTAAGATAAAAAACGAAAAACAAACTTTTCATTTTTAAATATCCACAAATAACCACATCTCAATTTCAGATTTTGAAAATAAAATCATAGGAGCATCTTTTTTTCTTTCTTTTTAGAAAAGTTATAGTCCGAGTCTTCATCTTTGAGCTATAAATTTGTGCATTGTCACTCAACTATTTTTTTAATATAAAAATAAAAGACAAGGCTCCCACCTTCTTTTAGAAAAGTTAGAGGTCGAGTTTTCATCTCTGAGATATATATTTGTGCATTGTCACTCAATTAATTTTTTAATATAAAAATGAAAGACAAACCTTCTACCTTTAAATATTCATAAAATAAACAACATCTGAATTTCGGATTTTGAAGATAAAGACATAGAGCTCCCAATGCCATGCAATGCAATTGTCCATTATTGTATTATATGGTTCTATCTGTCCTCCTGCTACGGATACTCGTGAAAGAGTATGATTTGAATACTGATACTTTCCGAGGAAAACGAAAGGAAATTATTTTTTACATGTTCGGTGTATTTACACAATTACACCAATATATATATATATATGCCATGCCATGTGAATATGTGATTGGTTATTAATTCGTGATTTATTTGGTTGTCGTGAATGATAATTAGTATTATTGCTCGACGTGATTTCGGTTCTGTTAATTGGATTTGAGAATGAATTAATCTCTCAACCGGAACTGGATATCAATCACATGATTGAAGCATTTTTGATCTGGTGGGTCATCTGGTGGGTGTTGAGCAGCCACAAAGCCACAAGGGGATATCATTCAATTCAATTCAATTTGTTTTGCAAAAAACAACTGTACGTTATAATTAATATTCCTATTGTTTATTTATACAAGTACCAGGTACCAGGTACCAGGTTCATTTCATGTTGTTCTACTAGACCAAAATAATGAGAACAATGGGAAAACTATTTATATATTATGGCTACATTAATCGCCTTGCGCTAATTAATTAGTGTGTTTGGTCCCCTTGCAAAACCTCAAAACTCAGAATAAAATCGTAAAATGTGATTCGTCATTCATATCATTTTTTAAGCACATATAAAAATCGTAACGGTTAAACCGAGTTTTGATTGATATCAATAACTTCTAAAAACCACTGATATGGACAAAAACAAAATGTTGCTTTCCAAGTTTTTAATTTTACCATCAAACAAATGGAAAACCGTATTTTTTATATATGTGCTGGGAAAATAAATTTATCCCCTCTAACAATTTTATTTGGTTATTTGAGATTTAAAATTTTTGTTGTTAAGAATTTAAAAAATAGAGGATATATGGAGGCAAAAAAAAATGGAGATTTTTGTATCCTCCACAAAAAAGAAAAAAGAAAAGATCACATAACAGTTTAGAATGATAGTAATTTGTGATTGAAGCATGCTACAATAGAAGTGCCCTTTTATAAAAATCAAGGTATTGTGGCGCTTATTATTTACAAAAATCAGCTGATCAAATTCATGGTGAAGTCCCACAGCTTCTTGCCCAAATCCATATCCTTAGCTCTAGCACTTGGCTCATATAAGTTGCTATCACAAAAATATCTACCCGTCACTCCTCTAACTTTGGGATGCAATGCTACATAACAGGTGGTTGCAGCCCCCTATATATAGTACACAAAAGTTATGAAAATCAAACTTAAAAACCTTCTCACAAATAATTTTTTATATAGAAATTAAGATACAAGGAAAGAACAAAAAAGCAACATCATCCAGCTCACCTGCTTGGCATTTTTAAGCACCAGTTTTCCAAGTGTACGATGAAGCACTGCACAAAAGTAAGAAGAGTTGATCTATTATTTTCACAAAATAGTTCACATGGAGATGATTTTTTTTCAAAACATAATATAAAAATTTAAAATAAAGCCCTGTAAGGCTTATGTCATCTATCCTCTCTGCTGTTCCTTTTTTTCTCTTACAAATAATAAAAAAACAGATTAGACTAAAGAGGTTACTCAGCTTAGTTTCTTGGGTGATGCAAAATAGGTAGCAAGATCATTTCAAACTACTTGAAAACACCCCTTTTTGTATGTCATTGTTTATTTATAATTCACAACTAACAGAGGTAACACACCATCTAAAATACTGTGGTAGCGAAGGAGATTAGTGATGATTGACCCTGGGTGAAGAGAATTTGCTGTTATTTCCACCCCTTCTTCCTGCACATTAGAAAATTAAAATTCAACTATTGAATCATTTTAAGATTGATAATTGACCCTCTTAGGTGCATGTAACCAACTTGAGCTAGGACCTGACTGGTAGCCAATCTGCATCTCTAGGTTAAGTTTCAGGTAATCTATAGAAAACCAATTCATGATGGTTACCTTAAATCGTCTTGAAAGCTCATTTGCATGCAATATGTTAGCTAGCTTTGACTGCCCATATGCAGCAATTGTGTTATACCTATAAAATAAATAGGAAAAATAAGATACAGGCAGAAAAAGATTGGCTTTGGCCTAATATAAAAGAAGGATTACCATGCCAACCAGAACCAGTAAGTGACCAGATTCATCTAGGTGGGTGATGGACAAAGGCCTTTTTTTACTAATTAAGCATTAATTAGTCATATGCTAACTAAATGAACACTAACAAACAAGTATGGTATATGAAAAGTACCGACATTAGACTACATGACGTACCATACCTGATTGTTAAATTACAAGATCTGACTACACACCAGCAGTAGATTACATGCCAGCACTAAATTGCTGTTTTGATGGTAATATAATGAATGATGAAGCTTGAGGGGGCTCTATTGAGACTGCAGTCCAATTTTGATGCTTACAAGTAGCTTCTATCAATTTAGGGCAGGTTTCTAGGTGTTTTTAGAAGTTTGAATGGTTTTTGTTGCATAAATTGAAGGTAGATTGTTTAGGGGAAGGAAACTTGCATGTGTTGTGGTTGTTAAACTGTAATTCTGAAACAAAGTACGCACAGACAGTATAGCTGTATTTTTTATAAACCAAAAAATGAAAAGAAAAATAATAAAAAAGAGTTATGTTGTGTACACTGATTGATCATTAATCTTGTCAAAAAGAATGCCGCCTTCGCGGTAAGCAACTTTGTGACCCTCTGATGACACAATAACTATTCTTCCTTCTGTGTTTGATTTGCGGGATGTATTCTTCATGTTTTCTAGGAGAAGGTCTGTCAAAAGAAAATGACCTACAAGATGGACATTGTATGTTTATAAGAAAGGAAAACATGTCTTCTCCATTTGCATGCCAAAGAATAGCCCAAATATATTAAGAAATTGCAGATAGTTTCTTTCATTGTTTGCAAAAGAGAAGGTCCTAGATAATCAAGAATTTAAATTATGTATCTCTTTCATTTGTTGCATCTTTATCATCCTCCATATTCACTTTAAAATGGACAGACATTCACAGAAACTAGTTTGCCGTTTAGAGTGCATTTTATCAATGTTGTGTTCACACCAAATAAAATTATAGAATGTTGTTTTCATTTACACTGCTGCTTAATGTTACTTATGCATGGTACAAAATGGTGTTAAAGACCAACGAAAGAGACAAACTTAATCTTTTTTGATAAAATGGGACTTAGTTTAAATAATGAAAATGAAATTTAGTCTTATGTGGTTATGATAAGTGAGGTACTTGTTTGCATAATTGTTTTAAAAAAAGTTTCAACTTGTGGGAAATAAAACCTACCAACATGATTGGTCGCAAACTGAAGCTCAATTCCATCTTTTGAAAGGGAAAATGGGGTTGCCATAACTCCAGCATTGTTACTGTCAAAGTACAATACAAATAAATAGTGCATAAATAATAGATGAAAATTAAAAAGATTGATTGATAGATAACAATACAAATCTAATCAACAAAGAGAGTTATCTAACATGAGTATATTGAGGGGAAGATTCATGGCTTGAAAATCTGAAGCAAACTTCCTGACAGAAGCCATGGAAGTGAGATCAAGCTCCAGCACGTCAATTTGCGCATCAGGTATGTCCTTCAATATTTCATTTTTGACAGTAGCACCAGCAGATACATTTCTAACCCCCATCACAACGTGGGCCCCACGCAGGGCAAGAACTCGTGTTGTTTCAGTCCCAATTCCACTAGATGCCCCTACAATAAGGAAAGGATTAAAAAAAACATCTCTGAAATCAGCAGAATGAACTGTAAACAAGAAAATCGCAATCGCAATCGCAATCTGAATCTGGGTTTGAGTAGAGTAGAATAAACTCCAGACAGGTCCTGTTGTGATTAATATAATATTTCAGATAATTTGGGAAAAAGTTGTTATGCTTTACAAAATGAACAAAGTTGAAATGAAGCAAAAAGCTATGAATGGAAGTGTGAAACTGAAAGCAGTGATGTGATGGGAGAATAATAGAATTGTGATGAAAGGGTACCAGTACCAGTGACAATGGCGGTGAGGGGAGAGGCGTCAATCCCATGGGTAACTTGGTCGGCCGTGGAGTACCAGGAGAAACCAGATTCGCCTTTTCTAGCAAAGGGCCACATCTTATCTTCTTTCGGTTGCGAGCGACAAGGAAGGAAGGAAGGAAAGGTTTTGGGGTTCTTACTTTCTTTAGCAAAGGCTAAAGGCGACTAGGCGAGGCCGAGGAAGGGGTGAAAGAAAGAAAGAAAGAAAGAAAGAAAGATGGATTGGGGGATAAGGGATTCAATTGACAGGCACTAAATAAGTGACAGGACGCAACTAGAACTAGGAAATGTTTTTTTCAGGTGCGCAGAGCAGAGTAGACCGCCACTCACAAATTTCAACAAAAGGAGATGGATTGATTATTTGATTGCCATCTCGGTCTCTCCCTTTAAGTTAACTATTCTATTCTATTCTATTTTATCAATATTCTATTCTATTGATAAAGACTGACGATTACAAATTTATAATGCTATCGATTCCACTATCTCAACTCAACTAACTCAAATTTTGCTTTTAGATTCACACCATCCCATCCCATCAGTATCCGACTCAATTAATTGGACGGAGCTCCTCCAGCTATATTCATTTCATGCTAAATCAGATCGGACGCTCCAGCTATAAACTCAAACTTTGAGTTAACTCGGGTGATAATTCAATCGAGTAGGAGTAGGTATTTAACACGATATATAGGAACTTATTTTTCTTAATTTATTCTTAAAAAAAATGATTCACAACCTACTATATTTATATTTATCTTTGGTGTTTACTTTAATAATATTAATCAATATTCATTTTTATGACATTTAGTGTTTTATTTTATATATTTTATATTGAATAAAATTAATTGTATCAGTGCTGAATTAGAAAAAAAAATAGAAAATTTAACAATAAAGGGCCTTAAACGTACAGATTAAGCAACTTCACATTGGGCGATATAATTATATTATCAGAGTTTTTGACTATTCATCTAACCTGGAATCAAATGAGTCATGCATGTCAAGAGTAATAAATTAATGCAGTACCTTTTTAGATATGAAACGGTTCATTGCAGAATATGGCGCAACCCAAATTAAGAAAAATTCAAGCCCAATGTTGAGTTATATATTCATTCCTAAATGAAATATTTTTTTAACCCTAATTGCCTGGGCTTCATCTTCATCCGTTGATATGTTGTGTTTAGGCCGGCTTTTTGTTTATTTCAGGCTCAACAATATTAATTAAGGATCTAACCCAGCTATACAAATACAAGTATTCAAACCATTCGATCGATATTAGGTTAGGAAAATTAAATTATTCACATCGAAGGCCACATGGTAAAAGGGAAACGACATAAAATTTATATAACTTCAGCACCCATAAATTTTCTTATTTATATTTAATTAATTTACATCTTAATTAATTACACGCACGCATGACGCATATATATAGTAGCACACTTCAGTACTTAAATGCATTAAGTGCCATGGCTTTGGACACATCTCAAGGAATTGTGGAGTCAAGAAGAAGCGGCCTTTAAATGGCCGTGCAAACATCCCCCACACAGTACCTCAAACCCAAGCCACATCTCCACTGGAGGTAAACACAGCACCTAATTAAGGACACAACTCTGTTTGTGCCCAATCAGCCTACACAACCCACACCGCCATTTAACCACCACCAACAGAATACCAACATGAATCTGGAGAACTGGGAGACTGCACCGATGCTCAGTCCGTCTATTTTGCCGGTTAGAGCATCCCAGCTTCGAGTCTTTTTTCCACCCAATGACAGCATGCGCTCATCCAACACCCTTCTCCACTGTTCTGTGGTGGTCTTGCTCGGTCCGGGTGCGGATCTCGTTAGCCAACTCCCAAGGAGAATAGCCACAGCTATTGCAACTACTTTCGACTCTCACCCAGATGATTTTAAAGTTTCTACTTTAGAACCGGAGGCTGGAGACTTGTTGGTGGAATTCCCATCCATTGTGCTTGGCAACATGGCGGTGCACATTGGGGTGTTCACGGTGGCCCAAGGAATAAAGGTCCAGCTTCGAGCATGGACGCCAAGCATGCACATGGTGCGAGACCCGACCACACATAATGCTAGAATCCGACTTCGTAACTTTCCCATGCAGTGTTGGAATTTCGCCGATGTTAACCACCTCATTTTGGGTTTCGGCTATACGGTGAGGATGTCTCCGGTCATAGCAAACAGAAATTTCAACACCTTACGTGTTTTGTTGGCATGTTACAACCCGGCAACAATCCCCACCCACAGTAACACTTCACAAAGACCCTTACTCCAAGTGGTGCGAATTGAAATGGAAGGTTGGCTTCATAACTCGTCTCCCTCCCTGCAACCGACGTCCGATGATGACGGCGATCAAAGCAGCTCAACACTGGGGCCGCAGTGCCTGCGACACCACAATCAGCACCCGAATAGGAATGCCAACGGCCCGTACGGCAGGCGCAGTACACCTCATGCAACCTATCTGCTGACAACTGGAGGGTCCGGTATGTCAAATTTTGCAGTCACTGGAGGGGTGCAAATTCTAAAAAACAACATATCTCCGTTGCATGAAAAGCCCCAAATGGAGATGTCGGAGCTTGTACTGACAACTAAAAACAACCAGCAAAAAGAACTACCAACGGTCAAATGGGTCACTTTTAGACAAACTCCATAATCGATGTTTCTTCAGGCCATGTGCGATAATGGAACGGTCCTACAGGCCAGTATCTCACTCAGTCTTTTCAGTGCTCCAGAACTTACACCATTTAAGAAATTGCCTCCTACAGCCCAACAGAAGGAGTTTTGTCCGTTGCGCTTCCTACAGCCACGCATGGATCCACTGCAATGGTAACAGTCAACCCCATGGTAAGGATTGAAGAATTACTGAGTGGGCAGCCCAAAGCCCAGTATGGAAACCATGTGGGCTATACTGATGGGGGCCATGAAATGAAAGGCCTAGTAGTTAACTCTTTTTTGTAGGACCAAAATGATGAAATTCAACCTCAAAACATGAACACCACAAACACAGCCCAGGTTGAAGACCAACTCAATGCTTTGAAAATTGACGTTGGCCCAATAAGAGAAAATGCAACACTACAACAGCAGACCAGCCCAGAAGAACTTCACTAGGATGATGCTCCGCCCGGGTTCGAGGGTCCCCCAAAGTATAAGCGCACCACACGGCGCAGCCCGAGATTGCAAAAGAAAAACTGCGGGCGATACATGTCAGCGGTCAACAGGGTAAGGGCAACAAGAGGATTCATTAATGTAACCGGCCTCATGCAGAGGCCGAAGATCAAGAGCAAACTGGCGGCTAAACCAACAATGGAGTACCTCAATTCGTACGCTCAGATAACACAGGGGCACGCAGAAGCAATTCTCTCTACTGCTGGAGTTGAAATGACACCTCAAATGCTGAGCAAGATAAGGGAAATAATGGAGGGGCCCCGCGATGTTGTTCCCATCATGGGGGCCAACTAGGGATAAAAGGGAAAGGGTGAACTGCCATTAGACGGATACTTTGCTTTTAAGGATTAAGTTAGATTCTTGTATTAGTAGGCTTCTCAAAAGCATTAGGTCTAGTAAGTTTAGTTTCTGTAGGCAACTTAGAGTTCTTCTTAAATGTGGAAAGATGAGCAAGGTTAGAAAATTTATCATAGGGAGGAGAGATTTACTTAGATTAATTAGGGGCGATGTTCAATTTGGGAAATGGGACATGATTAGGAAGGTTAGCAGACGGGGGGGGGATTTAATTACTACCTTTTACTTGGCAATTGTAATGTTGTATCCGGCAGTATCACCAATGAAGTGGAAGTTTTTTAGTTATTAAATGAGTCAAAAAATTAAAATCAAATTGCTATCTTGGAACGTTCGTGGATTACACATGAGACCCAAACGATTGGCAATTCGCAAAACCATGTTGATTGAAAAACCGGATTTACTTACACTGCAAGAAACAAAGTTAGAAGAAATAGACACAACTCTGATTAGAGAAATTTGCAAGAGAAAGCTTGAAACCTTTGAATACCTGCCGGCGCAAGGCACAAGGGGTGGAGTCCTGGTGGCGTGGAACCACCGACTATACACCAAGGCACTGTCACAGGTAAACCGATTCTCACTAACATTACATTTCAAGCACAACAACGATGGCAGTATGTTTGCTTTCACGGCAGTTTATGGCCCCACGACTCAACAAGAGAGAAGGATGTTTTTCGAAGAAATTAAAAATTCAAAACCGCCGGTTGCCATGCCTTGGATAATAGGGGGCGATTTCAATGCCATAGCCACAATGTCAGAGCGCAACAATAATGAAAACACTTGGCGATCGACACTAGCATTTGCCCGGTTCATATCTGATATGGAACTCATAAACTTACCGCTCTCGGGACGGAACTACACTTGGGCAAACGACAAGCAACAACCACACATGGCCCAGCTGGACATATTTATTATCTCTCCTGAATGGAATGCTACCTTCCCGAATTCAATGCAGAGAGCAGTTCCCAATACCAGTTCGGATCATTGTCCGATAACCATCACAGCAGACACGGCCTTCAGGCACACCAGAATTTTCCGTTTTGAAAATGTCTGGTTACGGCTTCCGCACTTTAACGAACTGGTACACACCGCCGACAGCAGCGACACTGCAGCAACTACATGTCAAGCTCGGCCAATTACAGGGACAAATAAAGAACTGGGTCAAGGATCAGACAGGTAACTTACAAACTCAAATTCTAGTGTGTAGGGACCATTTGGCCTGGTTTGACAAACTTAAAGAGCAAAGAACACCAACGAACCTGGAGAAATTCATAGCAGCAATAATAAAACAAAGGCACACAGAGCTGGCTGTCATGGAGGAAACTAGATGGCGCCAGAGAGCGCGAGTAAAATGGGAATTACAGAGAGATCGGGGAACACATTTCTTTCACGCAACAGCTTCAAATTCTGAAATACAATTGTAGAAGTGCAGATAAATAACCGCACATACTCAGACCACGCCACGAAAGCAAAGGCATTTCATGATTTCTTTAAAGAATTGATGGGCACTGAAGCAAGACCAACACCAAATATCCACTGGACAAACTTATACCCAAATCGAGTTGAAATGGAAGAACTGGCTAACCCGATAAATGCAGCTGAAATTAAAAGGGCGATTGAGCAGTGGCCGAATAACAAAAGCTCCGGCCCTGATGGGTTCTCCGAAGAATTCTACAAGCAATTTGTAGATGTCATTTGTCCTGATATCCTTAAGGTTTTTCAACAGATCATGGAGAACAATGCAACACTATTGCCATTGAATACCTCCCACATAATTCTGATCCCAAAAAAAGACAATGCACGATAAGCATCCTACACGGAATCCAAAGAATTTTTTCAAAGGTATTAGCGAACCGTTTGCAGCCCCACATGCACTGCATTATCATGGATGCACAAACAGGGTTTCAGAAAAATCGACAAATCACGGAGAGTGTTGTATATGCACAGCATCTGTTGCATAATGCAAAGAAGGAAAAAATACCACTGACAATGCTCAAATTGGATATCAAAAAAGACGTTCGATACTGTAAGTTGGGGATTTATGGAGCAAGTGATGACTCATCTTGGGTTTCCAAACCTCTGGATTAGTTGGATAATCAATTCAGTATTGCAAGGATCATCACAAGTGCTTTTAAATAGCCTGTTGGGGAAGAAAATTTGCCTTAGGCGTGGGGTGAGGCAAGGTGACCCCATCTCACCTTCCTTATTCATAATCGCAATCGACTTCCTAGCACGCTATTTGCAGAAACTGACGGATTCAGGGGCAATAAGGCTACCGTATGGCAACATGAGACCATGTATGCTCTATGCGGATAATGCGCTTATATTCTTCAAACCGGACAGCAACCAAGCAAGGGCGGTCAAGATAGCTTTATTGGTATTTGAAGAGGTGTCAGGTCTTCAAATTAATCTGCATAAGTCGGAAATAATCCTTGTGAATGATCAGCAGCATCAAGAGCAAGAATTAGTGCAAATCCTTGGCTGTAGAGTGGCCACCTTGCCGTTCGTATACTTGGGAATCCCAATTTCAGATAGGCGACTACCTAAGACTGCATACCTTCCACTCATCCAAAAAATCAATTCGAGGCTAACGGGGTGGGCTGCAAGGTTTCTATCAATCGCTGGAAGATTAGTCCTCCTCAACTCAGTCCTATCTGCACTACCAATTTACATTATGTCAGTTCTAAAAATTCCACAGTGGGTAATAAAGAAAATCGACGGGGTCAGACGCAGGTTTTTATGGCATGGAGCACATGATCAAAAGAGAGGATACAATTTGGTTAAATGGGAGGAAGTGTGTGAACCAAAGGCAATTGGGGGGATGGGAGTACTGGATTTGGCAATTTTCAATGATGCCTTGTTATTGAAGTGGGTCTGGGAATGGTACTCAGATGGCCACAAGCTTTGGAAACCGTTGCTGATGCAAACAGCAATCATCCGAGATGGACTGCCGCTGACTTGCATGTTTTCTGCATTAACACCACAGGTATATCAGTTTTTTAATGCATCAACAAAGTGGAATCCTGGAAATGGGGAAACAATTAGACTATGGGACCATGACTGGGGCCAGGGCCAGCCACGAGGTTACCTACCAAACCTGTATTCATACACTGAACTGACAGACATATCACTTAAAGTGGCGGTAAATGAACAACACTTGGATGGCCTGTTCAGGCCAAACCTCTCAACAGAAGCACAACAGGAACTATCACAACTCAGACAATGGTTGAGGGAAACCACCTTATCCCAGGAGGCTACGGATGAAATAACATGGAAATGGCTGCCGGCGGGTACCTTCACCGTCAAAACCACTTACACCACTATCAAAACATGTGCAAGAATCATGGCAGTCAATTACAAAATCTGGACAGTCAGGGCTCCACCGAGAATCAGAATTTTTGCGTGGCTGGCGGCGAAAAATAAGATTTTAACACACCAAAATCTGCGAAAGAGAGGCTGGGCAATTGCAAGTAGATGCCTTATGTGTCAGAAGGAGGTTGAAACATCGCAACATATGTTTGGAGAATGCATATACACCCTGCATCTGTATAGCAAGCTGGTACGGTACCGGCCGGAATACAGCTGGCCATCCAAGCCGGCAATAGAGGTAACAATGAAAGAAAAGGTGGGTCAGCTGCACCAATCACAGAAATCCGCAATGATGATCATGCACTTTGTCCTGTGGAGGGAGCGATGCGCAAGATCATTCACTGACAACCTTAAGCAGATGGATGACCTGATGGATGAAATCAAGGGCCAATTGCAACTCTATCAGAAAACGAGACAACACAGTGGAAGCCGCACAACGAGGAGACAAGAACAGGAAAATTGACAAGTCTTGCGCATTCTGTGCTCTGCTGGGTGCTAACAGTATACTGGTACACTTACTGGTACGAAGTGGAGACCATCAGCGCACATGCAGAAAAGCAGAATGCTGAAAGCTCTTTAATAATTATTCATTCCTTCTTTCTATTAAGCATTTCCAAATTTTACTTACTGTTTTATGTTTTTCATGTTTTCAGTTTTTGTGTTTTAATTACTTAACAGGATCAAGCTCAATTGTTTTGAGTGAGACCCTTGTTTTTCTTTTACTGGTGGTTACCACCCTCATGTAACGGACCAAATTTGATATATAAATGCGGGCTAGACCCGTCATTTCTCATAAAAAAAAACTTCAGTACTTAAATGAGAATATGAGATGGTTGAGGCTTATTGAAAACAAGGCCCCGGAACCACAGAAAAAAACAACAAAAAAAACGAGACAATTAAACAAGCCACACCAAATTAAGATAACATAATAATTAAGATCGAGCGAGGTGCATGATTGATTCTCCATCTCCATGCTTAGCTCTTGAAGGGGATGGCTCTGATCACTATCTGGTGGTACATTGCAGCAAGTGCAGCTCCAATGAAAGGTCCCACCCAGAAAATCCACTGTATATATATATATATATATTAGCAAAAAATTAAAAGAAGAAGAGAGTACGTGTTAGGTAAGGTGATCAGGTAATAGATGATAATCAAAGTTGTACGTATCCAACTTCAAATTCATATTTGTGCCAGCTCATTTTTTTAGCTTATTTAACCATTTACTCCTATATATTCTCTGTTACCAAATGTAGCTAGCTAGGTTAAGCTCTTGTCTTGCAATTATATATATATATTGTGTTTAAAAATGGGCTTACTTTTGAGAGCTAAATAATGATTTTAATTATAATTAAGCAATGCTATTAAATAGAAAATATATATAGCTTGTGGTTGTGTAAAGGTATATTATATATACATACATGATCATTCCAAGCATGGCTCTTGTTGTAGATTATCGCGGCACCAAGGCTTCTAGCTGGATTGATACCAGTGCCGGTGATGGGGATAGTAGCCAAGTGAACCAGGAACACCGCAAATCCAATTGGAAGAGGTGCAAGGATCTGCACAATTTCATAAACCAAATTATATATCAGTCCAAATTAAACACTCACACACACACATATATATATAGCGTGTATATATAGTTAGAACTTTAACACATACGTACCGGTACGTGGGAGTCGCGAGCGTTGCGCTTAGCATCAGTAGCAGAGAAAACGGTGTATACAAGGATGAAGGTACCGACGATCTCAGCACCCAAACCATCTCCCTTAGTGTACCCAGGAGCCACAACATTGGCACCACCTCCATTGCCATCGTAAATACCCTTTTGGAACCCCTTCACGACTCCGGCACCACAAATTGCACCAAGGCATTGCATGATCATGTAGTATACAGCCCTTGTCAGGGAAAGCTTGCGAGCTAGGAGCAGACCGAAAGTAACCGCTGGGTTTATGTGCCCACCTAATTAATTCAAAAAATAAAAAAAAAAGGGTAGAGTAAAAATTGATTAGGAGAGTTGTGTGCATAAATCACAATCTTTTGCTAGTCAATAATTTTTTTATACCAGTTTTTGAACGACTAAGATAATATTCTTTGTGTGGAAGGTTGCAGGTTTGAAATTTGATTGATGAATTCTTTGTAAAAAAAGTAATATTAATTGGACCAAATTAATTCATTTAATATGTCCTGAACTAATTAATTACATAAAGTATTATCTTATCCAACCAAGTTTGGTTTGTTTTGGTTCTAAACTGGTTAAGACATTATATGGTGATTTTTTTCCTATCAACTAGTATTTAATTAAAGCATATTCTGCAACGTAATTATAAAACTAATTAAGAGCATATTAATTATGTCTATTTCCATTTTTTTTTTATCAGTACTGAAACAATTGGATATTACATGAGGAGGCTGTAGAATCCTTTCATAGTTTCGTTAGCCATTTCTAATGAACCAATGGATTAATATTAATTGTACAAAATTACAAGTCCCCTGCTTTATTGAGATCCATAATTAATTCAAAGGTTTACAAACCTCTGGCGATAGCTGAAATCAATTAAAACAAAGAAAGTAGAAATTAAGAATAAGCTCAAGTTAAACAAACCTGAGATGCCGGCGGTGCAATAAACAAGTGCGAAGATCATACCGCCAAAGGCCCATGCAATCCCTTGTATCCCCACGGTCGAGCACTTTGTCGGAGACTTAACCACACCCATAACAGTCAAAACTGTAATGTACAAGAACAAGAATGTCGCCATGAACTCCGCGATGCCGGCCCGGTAGAACGACCATGAACCCAGCTCTGACGGGTCGAAAAGTGGGGCCGGTGGTGAATCATGGTAGTCTTTGCTATCTTCGGGGACTTGAGCGGCAGTACCAATTGGTTGCCTCTCTGAGAACTTGTTGGCGCCTAGTCTCACATCCTCTTCTTTTCCCTCCATGCTTTTTTTATTTTTGAATTAATTAATTTGTTTCCTCTCTTTAATTTGGTGTTCTCTCTTTAGAGAATTCAATTAATGTTGTGTGAGAAGCTTGAGATGGAAGGATGTCTCATTTGTGGCGTTTTTATAGGACCTCTAAGAGTCAGTAGCTGCTGTTACTCTGTTAATTAATTAATGTGATATAAGAGAGGAAGAATTTTTTTGTTTGTTTTTGTTTTATATTTCTTGCAGAAATGCCACTCCAAAATATTTGTTCCGTTGAATTAAGGCTTCTTGATTTGTCAAAACACTAATTAATTGCTAGTTAACTAAATTTGAATAAAATATTAAATTCAAGCCATTAATATTGTTTATTTTCTTAAGATATTTATGATTGTTTTTTAAGTTCTTTTTTTATACTAGCTCAAAATGTAAAAAAATGAACACATGAAAATGAATTATCATAGTTAACTATTTTTTTTTTCATTTTTTGTAACTTGATCTACTATAAAATCAATTTTTAAACTCATAAAAATTAACGTGGACGTATTTCTAAAAAAAATAATAAGATTAATATTTTGGATTTATTAATTGGATTTGAAAATTGAAAATATGATGAAAAAAAATAAGATTAAAACATTTTATGGCAGAAAATTAAAGCATGTGACATAGAAACTTGTCTTTTGATTAAGATCCATTAATGAATTGTTTTGGTACTTGCCATTTGTCGTAGGTGATAGTAGTTAATTGGCTGGCAAAAAAGAATAAGAAGATAGAGTTTTAAACAGTAGGTAGAAGATAGCCTAGAAGTAACTAATGCACTGAATATATAATAAGAAAATCACAATCATTGGCAGTAGCTAATAGCCTAATACGTACATCTTAAAGTGCGGAATGATCGAAGATAGTCTATTATATTATTAGCTGGTCGGTGTTTCCTTGTGTTAAATTAATCCACTATGGTCTATGGATCAGTATAGAAGTATTTTTGAAAGGGGCCAAGGTTTAAAAAAATATATTAATTTTTGTAGGGAATAGGGACATGACAGAGTGGGCGGTGGAGCGTTATCCATTGTGAGATCACCCCAGTGCCCAGCCACTACTTAAAAAAAATTAATACTTCATTTCCAATTTTAAATTATTGTCCGTCTCAAATGTAAAGTTGCGCTAGCTCTTCCTCTTGCATTTGCATAGCCACAAACAGTTTTTAAGTGTTAAAATTATTTAATTAAAATCACCTAATCCCCCCAACTGCGCAACGTACCTAGCTAAGATCGATTAAATTAAAGTTACTTTATATATAGAGTACATTTTTTTCAAGTATGTTTTATCGATCATCTAATTGTCATAGTTTGCTGTGGGACTTGAAGTCTTGAATACACTGACTGAGTTTTATGCATTAATTTGTGCTAATTGCTTGTCAATCATTGTACAGTTAATTTTAGTTAATTATGCATAGCTTGGATAAACTCCTACTAACAAAAAATAACAAGCTAGGTAATTGTTGAGAAGGGTTGAAATGCACCCAAATTTCTATGCTCTCATTTGCTTCCAATTCTTTATTTTCATTTTCAAAGTCCGAATAGTCGATTCGAACCATTCAACATGATCTTCATAATAAAATATGCCTGGAGGCCAAATTTTATATTTTTTTGAAATCTTTTTACTATTTTTTAAGATAGATACAAAATCATTGTTTTAAGGAGATTCTGGACTATCCGATAAAGTGATTTTGTACCTATCTTTAAAAATAGTAAACAAATTTCAAAAAATATAAAATTTGGTCTCCAGACATATTTTATTATGAAGGCCATGTTGATCAGTTCGAATCGATTGTTCGGATTTTGAAAATAAAGATAAAGGATTGGAAGTAATTGTTATAGTTTACTGTGGACTTCAATATATATAATTCACAGTACTTTTACGCATTATGCATGCATAGCTTAATTGGATCAACTCTCCTAATAACAAAAAATAGCAAGGTAATTAATTAGCGGCCCGTAAAGGCCTACTAAATTTAAACAAAGTCTATTCGAAGTCAGGACCAAACCGTCCAATCAATGTTAACGTTCACATGAACGGATTAATTAAATTCACAGAGCCATTTAAATATTTTAAGTTTTAAATTATTTGAACAAATCTTAAAGCTGATTAAACGCCTTGATTAAATTCCAGCTTTGAATTAAATTTGTTCAAAACGTACCCTTGAAACAAAATCCAATTTTCATTGAAACAATTTGTTAATTATGGTCGGAATTAGCTAGGGGGGGTCTCGGACACCTATATATTCTGAAACAAAAAATAAAAATAAATAAATAACTAATATAATTTTTTTGAGAAAACAATAAGGGTCATGCCCCTCTCACTCTGGAAAGAGGGAAAGTTGTAATAAATAGTTTCTATAAGTAGGAATTTGCTGTAAATTAGTGTTTAACATGCATAAGGTCAATATATATTTTTGTTTTTGTAAGCAACAGTATCAGTATCTATCGAGTTTAAATTAGTTAAGGGACAATTAATTAATTAAATGGAAGGAATGAGCCAAACACAAACAGGGCCGGTGGGCGGTGGCCGCAGCTATGCTTATAGCCACAATTCACAACCGCCTACTTAGCTACTTAATTATAAAACAATAAATATATATACACACATATAGCCCAATCATTAATTAGTACTAGTGATGAATGACATCCGGTAAAGTTTTATAAATAATTAGAATATTATTTTACTTATTTCAGACTTCTTCAACCGCCTAAACCATTATTATGCTAACACGTGGCATATATGCATCTTAATTATTCCCACGTCTGCAGTGCAGCACTGGGGAGACGGATGTTGATTTGCGTTCATACTTCATAGCGAACAATTAATTAATTATTCTCTTAATTAAAACTCCAAATTAAATTAATAATTTTGTAAAACGAACATACATTAATTCCCAATCCCAATTCGATCGGGAGCTAGCTTCTTCAAAAAATTAATTGCCCATCGGACCAAATCAAGTCCTATGAAGAAATCAATTTGCAGTATGCATGTTTGTTTAGAATAAGAGGTGAGATTGACCAAGAATAAAGAAATGAATAATAGTTAGGAACACGTCCCTTGTTTTTCTCTACAACACCAAAAACACCAAAAGTCGATCGCACCCAATTAATGTTAATCAGATTAATTTGTCACCCAAAAATAAATGTAGCGTTAAAAGGGTAATGGGTAGGATAGGGAACGGTGAAAATATTTTTTATATTCATACTGATATAAACTTAGTTTTATTCATATATATTTTACTCTTATCTATTAAATTTGAGCTTAGACATATCTTATTCTTATATATCAAGATAATGGATAACAAAATGAACAACGATAATTATCGAATAAATTAATATTATAAATTGATATTCATGCTGAGCTTAGGCATATCTTATTCTTACCCTTATTCATAAAATGTTTTAATCTTATTTTTTTAATCATATTTTAAAATATAAAATCCAAATAATAATTTCATAAATGTTAATCTTATTATTTTCATAAAAAAATGTATCCACGTTAAGTTATGATTTGTAAAGCTATGATAATTAATTTCCGTCCACGTTAAATTTTGATTAACTATGATAATTAATTTTCATGTGTTAATTCTTTCAAATATTGGGCTAGTTTAAAAAAAAAAACTTAAATAACAAAAATATCTTCCGAAAAAAAATAATAATGGCTTGAATTTAATATTTTATTCAAATTTAGTTAACTAGCAATTAATTAGTGTTTTGACAAATCAAGAAGCCTTAATTCAACGGAACAAATATTTTGGAGGAGCATTTCTGCAAGAAATATAAAACAAACGACAAAAGCTTCTTCCTATGTTACATTAAATTTAATTTATTTAAGAGTAATAGCAGCTACTGACTCTTAGAGGTCCTATAAAAACGCCACAAATCAGACATCCTCCCATCTCAAGCTTCTCACACAACATTAATTGAATTCTCTAAATTAAGAGAACACCAGAGAGAGGAAACAAATTAATTCAAAAATTAAAAAAAAGCATGGAGGGCAAAGAAGAGGATGTGAGACTAGGAGCCAACAAGTTCTCAGAGAGGCAACCAATTGGTACTGCCGCTCAAGTCCCCGAAGATAGCAAAGACTACCGTGATTCACCACCGGCCCCACTTTTCGACCCATCAGAGCTGGGTTCATGGTCGTTCTACCGGGCCGGCATCGCGGAGTTCATGGCGACATTCTTGTTCTTGTACATTACAGTTTTGACTGTTATGGGTGTGGTTAAGTCTCCGACAAAGTGCTCGACCGTGGGGATACAAGGGATTGCATGGGCCTTTGGCGGTATGATCTTCGCACTTGTTTATTGCACCGCCGGCATCTCAGGTTTGTTTAACTTAGAGCTCATATATATATTCTTTTTTACTTTTATTTTGTTTAATTTGATTGCTTGCAGCTATCACCAGAGGTTTGTAAACCTTTGAGGTAATGATCAATCATCAATCTCAATAAAGCAGAGGACTTGTAATTTTCTACAATTAATTGGTCCATAGGAAAATGTTGATGAAATTATGAAATGATTTTTACACTGCCCTTTTATTTTTTGAATTAATTAGGTGGGCACATAAACCCAGCGGTTACTTTCGGTCTGCTCCTAGCTCGCAAGCTTTCCCTGACAAGGGCTGTATACTACATGATCATGCAATGCCTTGGTGCAATTTGCGGTGCCGGAGTCGTGAAGGGGTTCCAAAAGGGTATTTATGACGGCAATGGAGGCGGTGCCAATGTCGTGGCTCCTGGGTACACTAAGGGAGATGGATTGGGTGCTGAGATCGTCGGCACCTTCATCCTTGTATACACCGTTTTCTCTGCTACTGATGCTAAGCGCAATGCTCGCGACTCCCATGTACCGGTACGGGTTAAATTTTAACTATTCACGCTAGCTATATATGAGTGTTGTTTATTTTGAGTTGTTCAATGGAATTAGCCTCATCATTTGGTTTATGAAATTGTGCAGATCCTTGCACCTCTTCCAATTGGGTTCGCCGTGTTCCTGGTTCACTTGGCTACTATCCCCATCACCGGCACTGGTATCAATCCAGCCAGAAGCCTCGGTGCCGCAATAATCTACAACAAGAGCCATGCTTGGAATGACCATGTATACACACACACACACACACACACACACACACTTTTACACTATACCACCAATTATCTTTTCTATTTTATTGCATTGCTTATAATTTTCATTAAGTAGTGCTGAAAAGTAAGCCCCATTTTTAAACACAATATATATATAATAGCAAAACAAGAGGTTAACCTACATTTGTAACAGAGAATGGGACAAAAAGATTACATCCTAATTCCTAATCATCTATAATTACCTAACCTTACCTAACAGGCTAACACTCTCTTCTTCTTTTTGTTGCTAATTAATTATACAGTGGATTTTCTGGGTGGGACCTTTCATTGGAGCTGCACTTGCTGCAATGTACCACCAGATAGTGATTAGAGCTATTCCCTTCAAGAGCAAAGATTACTACTAAAATAATATTATTGCAATTCTCTTAATTAATTAAGCATGCATGGAGAATCAGGCACCGCTTAATTAATTATTATGTCATCTTAATTAATTAGCTAGGTGTGTGGCTTGTTTTATTTTTCCTGCCTTTTTGTGGTTCCGGGGCCTTGTTTACAATAAGCTAGCCTCAACCATCTCATATTCTCATTTAAGTACTGAAGTGTGCTACTATATAATATGCGTCATGCGTGCGTGTAATTAAGATGTAAATTAATTACATATAAATAAGAAAATTTATGGGTGCATGTAGTCTAGTATATATTTATGCGTGAGTGTAGTCTAGCACTCTAGCACTTTTATTTTCCTCAAAATGACCACCTCTGGCTCTTAGCAAATGAAAGAGATTTTCATTTTTTTTCTTATCTAGAATTTCAAATGTTTATTAATATTTTCTTGATAAAATATTTGATAATTTTTCACTTTTAACACTGAACTTTATACGTTCAAACAGCTAAATAACTAAACAAATACTAATTTTCTTTTCAAAGTTAACGCCAAAACCACTGAATACACAAGCTTAATATATATATAGTTCCTGCATTCTATCACTTCTAAACACTCATAACACAAGAATTACCCTTCTTTTAAAGTATCCATTTTTTTTTTCTTTTTAGTGGAGAGGTAGCTAGGTTGGCTCAATGCACATCCAAATTCATTAAAACGAACATTCCTCATTCGAAAGCAAAATCAATTTCTTGTAACCAATTTTCCGGTTGTCCGCAATTAAAAATGATATATATAGTGAGACAGCTGATCGATATCTTAATTAATACGTACGGGTGTGTGTGTGTGTATATATATATATATATATATATTACAACATGCATGAACTTGACATATGAAAGTTGCACCTAGTGCATAGTTTCTGTGTTTTTTATGTTTCCATTTGTTTTGTTTTTAGGCCGTCATTTTTTTTATAACCAAAAAAATAGGATGGGGGGCGGTTTACTTATTATTATTATTATTTTTAATATTATTATTATTTTTAATATGATGATGAATTAATTATAATTATGTTTATAATTTATGTATTTTGTAATATTATGTTAATATTTGTTTATATTTTTAATACGATGGATTTTATGATTTGTGAATAGTTTAAAACATAAGTGAACAAAATAATCAAATAACGTTTGATCAACATAAAATATAGAAACGAAAACAAAGTGAATAAAATCACCAAATAACATCTAATCAACATAAAATATAGAAACGGAAATATAAAAATACTACTGTCAGGTCTACAATATGAAATATAAAAAACTAGCGACGACGATGACGAGGAGAACCGGACAGTGACAGTCTGGGAGCTGGCCCGCACGCCCTCGGCAGCTGCACACGTGTCCTCTTTCGATGCACACGCCTCCTTTGTGGCTCGGGAGGATCCTCGTCATAAGAATGATCCACATGGATGTCCTCCTCGTAATCAGAATGATCGATATGCATGTCCTCCTGCATTGTGCCCGTGGATCGTCAGTATGAATCGGGCTATGGATTATACTGGTACAACCCGAGGTTAATGAGGTACCGATCCATCAGTGGATTTGCGACATACCGTACCTCCGGCGAGCGATGCCGCACCGTCAACATGGTCTCATCCTGCATTTATCAATGTTTTAGATCAGTGGAACTGAATAACTATTTGTTGTTTGAAACGTACCTCTATCGATGCAAGTGAGACACGGTAAAGTCTATGAGGGACCCATAGGAGAGAACTGAACGTATCTGCACGATGTGGTGCGCCATCCCATGGATCAACACCCTCCGCAGTGGGATCGGCGTGAGCCTGTGAACTCTCGCCGGTCTCCGACGTATCTCGTGATCGCTCACGTCGAGGTCTAGTCATGCTGCATTTGAAAATATCAAGTTTAAAAATTCTAACACCAATTTCTAACAATTCTATTTAAAAATTCCTATGAGATTGTACAACTTAATTCCACTCAATTAAATTTCAACCTTGTTATTTTCTCAAATTTCCATCTAATTTTTAAAACCTAATTTCAATCATAACCAATTTCTATTCACAAACAAATAATTTATACTTAATTTCTAACAACTCCAAACAATTCCAAACAATTTATAAAAATTACAAATAATTTCGAACAATTTCTAACAATTTCAATGTAACAATTTCTAACAATTCCAATCAACTAATTTCTAACAATTCCAATAAAATAATTTCTAACAATTCCAATCAAATAATTTCTAACAATTCCAATATAATAATTTCTAACAATTCCAATCAAATAATTTCTAACAATTCCAATCAAATAATTTCTAACAATCCAATGTAACATTTTCTAACAATTCCAATTTAATAATTTCTAACAATTTCTAACAATTTGTAAAAATTTCTACCATTTTTCAAACATTTCTAACTATTTCTAACAACCCTAAACAATTCAAATCAATTTCTACTAAATTCAATAACAACAATTTCAAGCAAATCCCGCAATTTCTAACAATTTCATATAAATCCCGCAATTTCGAACAATTTATACAAAATTCCAAACAATTTCTAAAAAATCCAAATAATTTATAAACAAGTTAAAGAAATAATTTCATACCCGAAAATGAAATAGGAGTGATGGCGCGGCAGCGACTACGAACTCGGATGGAGAGAGAGAGGGAGAGAGGGTGGCGGGTAGAGAGAGAGAGAGAGGGAGAGAGCGGTAGAGAGAGAGAGAGAGAGGGGTCAGGAACGCTTGAGAGGTGCGAACACTAGCGGAAATTCTACATTTAGTATCGGGTATTTAATCCCATCAGTATCGGGTATCAAGGCGACACTGATCCAGGCGATACAAATACCCGAGGTTATATGTATCGGGTGTTTAACCGACACAGAAATAAACTTTTAGTGTCGGTTAATAAGTAGAACCGATACAGATTTCAAAATTCGGGTTTTGATAAAATAAAATTTAGCATCCCATTTGTATCGGGTGAATATAAAAAACTGATACAAAAAATTTAACTGTATCGGCTCATAAATAAAAACCGATACTAATACACTATTTGTATCGGCTAATTATAGAAAACCGATACAATTAATGAATTTGTATCGGTTAATTTATAAAAACCGATACTGATATGCTAATTTTAAATTGTCAAAAGACTTTTTGTATCGTTTTTTAGTATAGAACCGATACAATTTTTTTTTTAATTTTAAATGATTTTTTTTTCTGGCGAGCTCCCATATATTTGGCTGACCTATATAAAAAACATGCATTCATCCATACATCCTAAATTATTGTCTACAACACCTAAATTGAATTAAACAGATAAATTGTTATTACAATTAGAATACACCTCAATTAATTGTTCCTACAACTTATCGCATCAATCGATCCTAATTAAACTGTTCTACTTGGTTGTGATATTTCTTGTTTGAAAAACCTAACCCACTCGAAACGAATTGAATTGATCTCTGCCACAGAATATGAGGTTGCTTTCCAATCCTGCATTTTTTAATATAAAATAAGAGCGCAATTAATTATTTATTGAATAAAAACCGAATCAACAACTAAGGTTATATTTGAAAAATATAAATGCATATATACCTGTATTGACGAAAAATTATCGAGAAAGTGATTGATTATGTCATTCATGAATATCATGACAAAATATGCACATTTCCAGCTTTCCTTTTGTTGCGGGCACTATATCAAATTGTGCCCAAGCAAAAAAGTTAGCAATTTTTAGAAGATGGAATTCAACAATTCATAATAAACCGAAATAATTTTGTAAAAATAGTAAATTTCTTCAGGTCATAAGAACCACATTACCTTGTTCTTTATAAGTTTCAACTTATCGCTTCTTCCGATTCCTACGGTTGCTTTCTCGACGACCCAGGGACTGTTGAAATATCAGAGAAATTAGTAGTTACAAGAGATATTGAAATGATTTAGCATATTTAATTTGAAACACTTACTCCCTGAGTGCCTCGACGATCGCAAGATCTCTTACAAGTTTTAAATTTTCATACTTTGTGCCGGATGAATTGAACAAGTATAACTCACTTTCATACGGCCGGAGCACAAACAATACCCAATGAGAGCTGCATGTTAGGTTTGTAGCATGTTATATTCTATAATATATTTCTATGAAATTAAAACAATTCAATAAAATTAGACTATATATATATAATAGCACAGACTCTTGAAAGTATGGTATGAAGATAAATTTCTTGTCCCGGTTTTTTCGCAGAGCTTTCCTCAGGTACGTATCGGCATATTGCTTCTAACGATCACCACCTTTGAAAAGATAGCCGAACGTCTTCTCAGGATTCATGAACCCTATAGGGATATCTGGGAAGTTGTTCCTTTGGTATTTGAACACGTACCTGCAAAAAAACGTGGATGTGGTATAAATTTTTTAAATTATGAATTAAAACCCTAAATTATGTCATTATTACGAATATGAACTCACAGCATGAAGATCTGCATAAGTGGTACAGTGAGCCACTCTGTGCGCCTGCACAAGTCTCTGTAGTCATCTCGATTGACTGTTATGACATACGGTTCATTGAAAAGCTCAAGCGGCGCCGGGACACTAATGAAGGGTTGACCTTGACGCAGGAACCGATCGCGCACAGTCTTGTACATGCCTCCCAGTCGGTTGAAATCAATGGTGTCGAAATCTGTGTAGGTTGAAATCGGAGAAGGCCGAAATCCTACAGGTTCTTTGGGTTGTTCCTGCAGTTAAGACCAAAAAATCATGCACAAATACTTGTAACTCTATAGGATGTATAGATGCAAATTTACAAGTAGAATATGTTGTAATAATAATGTAATTTTGTTACCTGATCATCGAAAGATATGAGGGCCATCGGCCACGCAGTGTAACTGCCAACGGCGGAGCGAAGTGTCACAAGTTCGCCATTTGGAACAGGTAACAGAGTGTCCTCTTCGCCCAGATGACACACATCCACCGTTACCCTCGCATGAACATCCGGTACAGGCAGACCGTGAATCACTAAGTCTTTCTGGATCGGAAGATTGATTTTCCCGATGGCCACTTCGCAAGCGACCCCGTCGCGAACCACCTGGAGTTTGCAGGTTCGTTCTAACTGCTGTAAAAATATATTCTGTATTGAGGTTAATGAAATAACATATACAAATTGCATAAAAAGTAACGAAATTCTTTTTTCAATTGAATAAAATGGAACAATATGTATTTCTTTGTATTACCTGGATCGGATCGAAATATGGCTGTGGTTGGACTGACTGGGAGCTGCTCTGGACCGCTCTCGGGCTATCTTGTGCAATTGGTTCAGTCCGTTGGGCCATCATCTGTGCCAACTGTTGCTGAACCAATTGTTGCATTTGCTGAGCCATTTCGGCCTTCAACCTCGTCGCCATATCCTGGAACTCCTGAGTCAAGCCCGCTACTCTCTGAGACACTTCTCTCTGTATCCTCTCTTCATTCTCGGCCTCCTCTTACTTGGTTGCCCCTCGTGGGCACTTTTCATTCGCACGTGGGATCCGAGCCCTCGCACCCTCCCAGGATGCTCCCGATTTGGGAGTGCTTTCCCTAGAACATCGTCGTAACGCTCGATGGGAATCAGGCTTTTCTTGAATGCATCTTCTTGTTCTTCCTGAAATGGCAAAGTTGATATGTTACAACAAAATAAATTCATCATTAAATTCGACAAATAGATGTAGAAAAGCGCTCACAATTTTCTTAACGATCTCTTACATTGCTTAGGGTCGAAATAGACGGGCTCTCGGCCGCCCGACGGACCCTCTGTCTAGCCAATTTCCATGCCACATGCCTATGCTCGACTGACATGTCGAGAAACTGCTCATCTGACATTACAGTTGTTGACCTTTGGGAGGACGGCGTGCCACTCGATGCCTGCTGCTCGTCCGCAATTCCCTGCAGAGCATCTTTGAGCTTGGTCTTGAATTTCTCCCCAGCATAGCCTCTGGATCCTAAGCAATGCGGATAGATGTTCTTCTTCTGATTCGTCCGCCCCTTCTCACTTAGCTCCTACAATTGAACTTATAGATGACCTCTGAATACTTGATTCGAGATAAAGTATATGTATGTATAGAGAAATAAACATACCCTGAAAGCTTCCGACTGGCGGGACTCCACAAAGGCATCCCAATCTGCTTGACTGATTTGGTACCTCTTGAGGTTTGATGTCTTACCCTTCAGCACAAATTTTGTGGTCAGTTCAGTTCTGAACCGTCGGTGTAGAGTAGCCATTTGGGAGAGAAGCCTCTTTTTTTGGTCCTTGTCATCAGGTATTTGCCAGTCCTCCTGCCAATCAATATATACCCCAAGTTTGAAGTTATTTTAATATCAAATAAAAGTTAGAGAAATAAAAAGGTTTGAAATAGAGCTTACCAATAGAGTAGTCCATATCTTCTCCTTCATTAGGTTATCCACCTCAGACCAATCATTTATGGTGATAGGGACCTGCCTTTTCACCACCACACCCATCTGAGAGGCAAAACTTTTAGTTGTGCGATTCAAGATAGCCCTCCCGAATTTATCAAACTTCACCTGCTTTCCATCTTTACTAATCACCTCAGTCAGCTGTGTGGGCCCCCTCCCTCGTTGCTTACCCGAGTCCTGCTCACCATCACTCGAGTGAGAGGATCGCTCACCATTATCACCAGAAGACATGGTAGGAACTGCAAAATTAGAAATAACTTGAGTTATAAATTTTCTAAACATATATGCTACAAGTACTAAACTTTATAATTTTCTAAAGAGCACATGAAATAACTTGAGTTCCATATTTTCTAAATAGCACAAGCAAGCAATCACAATGATCGAATTTTCTAAATCCTAAACCCTATCTTGAAAGAACATTGATATGCATGTATATATGCATATATGAAGCATGCACATTTCCAAATAAACCCTAAACCCTAATTTATTTGGTTTGATAATTATTCATGTCAATAATATTTGAACCCTAAACCCTAAATTATATTGATCATATTGATCATTTACAAGCATGCACATTTGAAGCATAATAAATAAATAGCACAAGCAAGCAAATACTTCTCAATTTTATCTTTCCATTTAAATATTTCTACAAATACTTCTACAAACAAGCACAAACTCTAACTCAATTTTCTCTTTCCATTAAAATATTTCTCAATTTCTACAAATATTTGTACAACCTCTAACTCAATCTCTAACTCAATTTTAATCATGCATTTTCATCAAGCACACAAGCAAGCACAAGAGAATTTCGGACTAACCCTTAAAATCCAAAAAATTGAAAACTAACCAACTAATGGAGAAGAGCAGCAGAGAAGAAGAGGGAGACTTCAACCGGCCTTCTGTCGCACGCCTACAGAAAGCCGACTGTCACACCTGTCAGTAGGAAGAGAGAGGCGACCACCCTCGGCCGGTGCCTTCTTCTATTGCGAGGAGGGGGTGAGTGGAAACCCTAGACGAGAGAGAGGTGAGCGGATCGAGCCCTTCGCCGTTGCCTAGGCGAGAGAGAGGCAAGCAGCAGAGATGGAGTGAGGAGGAGTGAGGCTAGAGAGAGGCGGACTGAGAGAGAGAGGAAGCGTTTGATTTGAAAATTTTTCTAAGTTACAAACATAGGGAGGAGGGAAATAGCAAAATTTGTATCGGTTATTTATAATTAACCGATACAAATATACTTTCTGTGTCGGTTCACCATAATTAGCCGATACAAATATGATTCTGTGTCGGTTCACCATAATTAGCCGATATAAATATGATTTTGTGTCGGTTCACTATAATTAACCGCTACTGATTAGTATTTGTATCGGTTTTATATTATAACCGATGCAAATATGACTGATTTTATATTTTCGTGCTTTCTTTGTTAATATTGGGGTTATTTTTATAAAGTAAATTTATTTTTTAGGATTTTAATTTTTCAAAGATATATGTTAGAAAAATACTTCAAAGATTTATATTTTAGTAAATGGTCGTAAAATTTAAAAAATTTGCAACTTTTTTTTTATATGTTAGAAAAATACTTCATGTAAATTTGCAATTTTTTTTATATGTTAGAAAAATACTTCAAAGATAAAGTAAATTTTTTTTTTATAAGAGCTTGCAATTTTTAAGTTTAGAAGAGCTTGCAATTACATATATATTGAATTACATATTGCGCTACAACATAAACATTTGTGGATATATAGCTTCTTTGCGTCCCATCTTTGTGATTGTCCCATGCATCCTGAAGGAATAAAAAGAAACTCTTCTTAAATACATTTCTATTTTCTTGAAGTATAAATATTTTGATATTTTGAAAAAGATAAAAAAAAATTGGTATGCAAGACAAACCACTATTAAATTAGAAGTTAAATGCATGTCAATCTTATTCTTGGACCCATTCTCCTTCATTATGATCGCGTCGCTTGTGACTTGTTTCGCTATCCGGAATGGTTGGTGAAGATGCTATGCCTGTGGAAAATGGAGGTATCTCGTCAAAATGATCGAACGCTTCTTCGTCATCCACGTTATCGACCCCAATGATCCGTCTTTTTCCGGGTAGGACAACATGCTTTGAACGATCCGCGGGGTCAATTATGTAGAACACTTGTGTTGCTTGTCTTGCAAGTATGAATGGATCGTTCTTATACCCATCCTTGCTGAAATCTACCAAAATAAAGCCATCATTGTCAACTTTAACCCCTCGACGGTTATCGACCCATTTACAGCGAAATAACGGGATATTAAATCTCATGTAATCCATTTCCCAAATTTCTTCAACAAACCCGTAATATGATGAAGATGCATGCGATGGTCTGGCAGCTTTAGCTCCTGAAAAATCATTCGAGACGGCTACTAATGTCACTCTACTGTTCTACACAGTGCTTTTTAAATCTTGCAATCTCGTGTAAAATGTATACCCGTTGATGTCATATCCTTGGAAAGTCCTCACGACAGGTTTTGGACCAAGAGACAACATTATGATGGTTTCTGTAATGTTTTCTTCTTTAGGAGCCATCAAGACTCGCCGAGTAAGCCAATCTTCGAACTTTTCTTTGTGTTCTTTCATCAACCACTTATCAGATCTCTTCGGATTCTGTTGCCACAAGGTGGTCATATGCTCTTCAAAATATGGATAAACATCTGTGAGGTGTTGCAGAACATGGAAATGTGCTAGTTTCATAATCTCTTTTTCGGGCACGAATAATTTCAAACCGATTGTGCCTACACCGTGAAGTCTTCCCTCATGCCGAGATTTGGGAATGCCGACAGGTTTTAAATCCTCCAGATAATTAGTACAGTACTCAATAACATCTTCTGCGGCATAGGCTCTTACAATGCTGCCTTCAGGACGATACCGATTCTTGACGTATCCCTTTAAAATTCCCATGTACCTCTCGAACGGATACATGTACCGCAAGAAAACGGGTCCACACATCTTAACTTCGTTAACCAGGTGGACAATCAGATGAACTATGATATCAAAAAAAGACGGTGGGAAATACATTTCGAGTTTACAAAGAGTGACAACAACCTCCTTCTGCAAATCATCTAACGTCTCAAGATCATTAACTTTGCAACAAATGGCATTAAAGAAAAAACATAACTTCCTGATTGTCTGCCTAACACACGGTGGCAGTATGCCCCGAATTGCAACAGGAAGAAGCTGTGTCATTAAAACATGACAGTCGTGAGACTTCATGCCTGTCAATTTCAACTGGTCCAATGAAACTAGGCTTTTAAAGTTTGAAGAATATCCGGATGGAACTTTGACACCGTAAAGGCATTCGCATAGGCTCTTTTTTTCGTCTTTCGACAACGTATGCTGAGCTGGAGATATATACCTCCAGATCTTACCCTTGTCGGTCTTCTTCTCAGTGGGTTGTAGATCCTCACGTATGTTCAACAACTGCATGTCTTTCTGAGAATTGATGCCGTCCTTAGTCTTACCTGGAATATTCAACAATGTGCCGACTATACTGTCGCACACATTTTTAACAACATGCATCACATCGAGACAGTGTCGAATGTCTAAATGCTCCTAGTACGGTAAATCCCAAAATACTGACCTCTTCTTCCACATAATTTTCGGATCCCCTTTCTTTCTTGCGGCCTTTTTCTTAAATTTTCCAAATTCTACCTTGATATCCCTCACTTGCGAATAAACTTCTCGACCGGTCAACGGGTATTTCGCTGTCCCTTTCTCGGTCTTTCCATTGAATTCTCTCTTTCTCTTTCTGTGTTCGTGATTGCCAGGAAGAAATCTACGATGGCCCATGTACACATTTTTAGATGAGTTAGGCAGATACAGATCAACTGCATCGTCCATGCAAATAGGGCACGCTTTCTCTCCCTTGACACTGTAACCCAACAAATTACCATAAGCGGGGAAATCATTGATGGTGCAGAAAATCATAGAATGTAGAGTGAAATTCTCCTTGCTATATGCATCAAATATCTCCACTCCGGGAGCCCATAACTTTTGTAGATCCTCGATCAATGGCGCTAAGTACACATCTATATCGTTTCCGGGCTGTTTAGGTTCTGATATTAGCAAGGTCATCATGATGTACTTGCGTTTCACACACAACCAAGGCAGAAGATTATAAATGCACAATAGAACCGGCCAACTGCTATGTTTATTGCTCATGCTACTGTGCGGATTAATTCCGTCGGTACTGAGCCCGAGCTTCAGGTTTCTTGGGTCACCACCAAAGTTCGGAAACTTTCTGTCAATATTTCTCCACAGAGGAGAATCAGCGGGGTGCCGTAATTTCCCGTCTTTCTTCCGGCTATCGGCATGTCAACGCAATAATTTTGCATCTTTAGCATTGGAAAACAAACGTTTCAATCTCGGTATCACGGGAAGGTACCATATTACTTTTGCTGGAGGTCCTTTACTCGGTCTGTCTGTATCACTTTCGTTGACGGTTGACTGCTTTCTACTGTAACGAGATGCACCACATTTCGGACACTCGTGATGATCTTCGTACTTATTCCGATATAATATAAAGTCATTTGGACATGCATGTATTCTTTGAGCTTCTAAATCCACTGGACACAGCATTTTCTTCGCTTCATAAGCATTACGGGGGATCTCGTTTCCATCCGGAAGAATTTCTTTCAAAGTTTCCAATAAAGCAGTAAAACTCTTATCAGTCCAACCATTAGATGCTTTCAGATTATACAGTTTTAATACACCTTTCAATTTTGAAAATTTAGCACAACCAGGATACAATTCCTTATTACAATCTTCGTACAAATTCTCAAATACACAGTACTGCTTTTCACTACCGCAATCTTCTTCTAAATCACGTAGCATTTGATCCAAATTATCCGCTATTATATTTTCATCGACTGGCACATCATCACTACCGTCATTTACATCGATATGGTATTCCTGATGCTCAGAATTATTGGTACCTCTGTTTGCTTCCAAATTACTCTCACCGTGCCATATCCAACGCTTGTAATTGTACTTGAATCCACGACGAATCAAATGATTCCTCACTTGGATGGGGTTGGAAAATTTCTTCAGGTTGTTACAATCACGGCAAGGACACAGCATCACACCATTCCCATCACCTGCCATATATTCTTCAGCAACTTTCATAAATTCATCAACACCTTCCATATATTCATCCGACAGACGTGATGCATCGTACATCCAATTGTGGTCCATCTGCAATTAATTAAACACACGGTTGGGCTTGAGTGTTCACAGTAGGGCTTATATGGGCCGGTTACCATCTTATCTCACTCTTTGAATACTCTGTCTCAGCAGTGACCACATATGAGTTGTGTTTTAGTATCTAGAAAAATTTTGGCAGCATTTCCCCTTAGTTCCCCGAGTATTCGGAGAACTAGTTAGGGAAATGCTGCCGAAATTTTCCTAGATACTAAAACACGACTCATATGTGGTCACATCCTAATTGAGACAGAGTATTCAAAGAGCAGTCCCAAAATGGGGACTATTCAAAATTAAACCCTAATGGATTAATTTTGAACGGGTATCAGGACCTAAAGGCTTTAATTAATTCGGTTGTGGCTCATAGGACAATACTCTACATAGTATAGATACACCTAATTAACTATATCCGTACTTGTATATATCAAAATACACATCCATTCACAAACTACTAATTAAATATAAGATTTAGGGTAGTACTTACAATTTGTTTGGATGCCGGATCGAGTGAGATGAAGAGATCGTTGCACAAGATGATCGAGAAGATAATAGCGCGCAAAATCTACAAATCCACTACCCTATATAAATCACAATAATTAGGCTGGATCTATAATCTCCACTAATTTAATCACAAGCGATTAGATATATAAGATTTAAACTTATATATTAATCACAAAAAGTATAACCTACATACAAGTTTAAAACACAAATTACAAAATTACCCTAATCCTCTAATTTTTTACAAAACTCAATTATTTACATGCATGCATAATTTATTATTTTTTTTTAGGGTTACATGCATGAAATTGTGTAAAATTATCATTTACGGGTTACATTAACGATCATAAATTCATGAAAAATCTTCACAATACCATACATAAATTTTTTTAGGGTTTACATGCATATATGCATTAAAATTTCCATTTTGCAAATTTTTGATAGCTAGAGTTGAAATTGTTGGTTTCAAATAAAACTATCAAAAGAGAAAGACAAATAATAATCCAATCAAGCTTAAAGGCTACCTAATTTTAGAGAATAGCACTAAATTCGACCAATTAATGTATACTTACCTAATTTCGGGTATATAAGAGTCTCCTCTTTGATCAACTAGGAATGCCACCTCCTCTTGATAATAAAAAAGAAAATCTAATCGCATATGCAGCTCAGATAAAAAATCAGAGAACACAGAGAGAAAGAACAGCTGATTTAGTTGAGACCTCCAAAATCTAGCTTTAATTCGCGCAGTTCGGATTATAAGGGAGAGAAGAATTATTTGTATCGGTTAATTAAAAAAACGACACTAAAAAATATTATGTAACGGTTCTTTTATTAGCCGATACTAATCTGTATCGGTTTAATAAAAAAAATGATACAAATAATTATGTATCGGTTCATTATTAACGGCCGACACTAATCTGTATCTGTTTAATAAAAATAAACGATACAAAAAATTCTGTATCGGTTGATAATTAATAGCCGACACTAAACTGTATCGGCTTTTCGTATAAAACCGATACAAAAGCTTTTATGTCGGCTATTTAACTAAGAACCGATATAGATCTGTGTCGGTTTTTTTTGTACCCGATACAGATATATTATTAGTGTCTGGTTTTAATATTAACTGATACAGATAGTTTATTGTATCGCCTTACACAAATAACCGACACAAATTAGGCGATACTAAAAGTCCTTTTTTCACTAGTGGAAATGTCGCGTTCGGGGCGAAAAAATGGGGTTTTTGGACGGTTTCCGGCGGTGAGAGGGTGGTTCGGGTTGGGGGGGGAATAAACCGCCTCACTGGGGGGCGGGTTGCTTGGGGTCTAAACCGCCCCCCCGGGGGGCGGTTTGATTATGGTTGAAATTTTTTTGGGGGTCTGGTTATTAATATTATTTTATTTATTTTTTTGGTTATGAAAAAAAATGACGGGTTTTTAGGATACATGTACATATTTTATTTCTCTTTTCCATTTTTGTATTGTTAAAAAATTTACGTTATCTCAAATTTCTCATTTGAGAGAGCATATATCAAACGAATTCAGTTTAATAAGAGAAAATTAATATAAACCAAGATATTTGAAAAAAGTAAAAAAAAATTTAAATCAAAACTGATGGGAAGAAAATATATATGCAAGCTTCTAAATTTTTTTTAAACATTGGCAGATGCAACTTTCAATTGCCATGTTTGATTATTTTTGAATGAATGTTATGTTTGATTATTAGTGTTTGTCCAATTATTTGTTATTGTATTGAACAAAGGGATCTTGGAAATAACTTAACCAAGAGTCAAATTCACAGTTTGAAATTAAAATTAGTTTGATTTAACTTAATTTTATTTGTCCTTGATTCATATTCAAGTGATTGTTCCGATGTTAAAAACACCTGATCGATCTAATGAAAGGAATTATAATATAGTATCTTTTAGAAAATGAAGGAACTGAGTTAAATTATTTTTGTAAAAGTTGAAGGATTAAGTTGGTAAAAATAAAAGTTTAAGAACTATATATATATATGTTTTATTTATTTTTAGAAAATGAAGAATCTCCTCCGGCTCCGGTCGGGTGTATTACTTAATTTTCTCCCTATATATATAATAAAAAGTGAATCCGTATCCTTCGGTCTATTTTTAATATGCCTGAGAGCATATATTTATAAGTTGTGCATTTTCCCGATCAGCGGGGTATATATATAGTTACAGTAGTTAATCCGATCGATCTGATTTCCAATATACTATACTATACTATACTATACGCGATCTGATCTGGTGTTCATATATTTTTGATCTCTGCGCGCGATTTGTGAATTGTGAGGTATGTGTCATCATTAATTGTTACCTTAATTTTGCACTGAAATTAATTAAATATTGTGATTAATTTTTCAGTTCTCCGTCCGTTAATTCAGTAGTACGTACCTAATTAATTATGCGTGCGGAATTACGTACGTACATATATAGCCCGGTTTAAAAAGTCTAGAAATTAAGAAAATAAAAGAAAGAGGGCATCGTATTAATTCGTACGTACGTGGTGGTAAATTTATTTACAATTAATTCTAAGAGCATTAATTAGCAAATGGAGATCATGCATGATTGCTGCAGCACGTGATATATATATTAGAAACTGCATGTTGCAATGGCTGCATGCATGTGTATAATTAATTACGCTAGCTCTTAATTTCCATCATGGTTTAATTGTTGTAAACTGTAAAAAAATTTGTGTTCGTAACATTACTATTATATATTTGGTTGAATTTTTTGTTGCTGGTAGAAATTTGATGCATGATTAATTAATGGGGATGTCTATAGTGCAGCAAAGTTATTTTGACTATAGTGCAGCAAAATTAAATTTTATCAGAACCATCTATTTTTTTGATCGGACGATTGAGATCATTACAGCATTCTCCGTCAAATTTAACGGACTATTTAATAGAAGGGCAAAATTGTTAATTTGAACCGTCTATTTCACTGGTTCTATGACTTCTATCTTCGTCTCTCTCGTCCTGATAAGCCTTCTCACGGAGGAAATAAGAATCTCTCCTCCACTCTCTTTCTCGCTGCTAATCGGAACAATTTGAAGTAGCCATGGCGGAGAGAGAGAATACCCATCCTCGCCTCATTGATCAGCCTTAGAGACTTACATTGTCGCTAATCTCTCCTCCTTCACTCGAATAGGCGCACCATCTCTCTCGCTCTCTCATCTAAGACCCCATCCTGACCCATCTCTCTCGCTCTCTCGCATCAGACCCCCATCCCGACCCATCTCTCTCGCGTCGCCACCTGTTGTTTGCCTCGCCTGTGTTGTGCGCCTGTGCTCGCGGAGGAGAAGCCGCCTACTGCCTACATGTAATTCTTAAAGGTTGCCAGGAGAAAAGGTGTTGCAGCTGCTGGTAAATGGAGAAAAGGTTGTCAGGAGGTCTTCGTCATACCAAGATAGTGAATCAGCAGCCTTACCTGGTAAAATCAGGATCACAGGCGATGAAATGGGCCCTGATCTCAGTTTACTGGTAAACAAACAAGGCTGTTAGACAAAGAGAAGGAAAGTTGCAAGGAGACCACCACCTTTTCACTTTTTTTAAAAATGAAAGGAGCTGGCACTTAGATGATTCCTTACTTTCTTTGTTTTTCTAGGAATTTATGTTTCATGTTAGTTTTTGTAGGACCTTTTCATTTCAGATAGCAGTAGGTACTTGTGAGAAATAAATGGATGTCTGGAACAGCATCGGGCTTTTTTTTCAGCAACATGGGATTGAACTCCAATGCTTTTTTTCAGTACTAGTTGTTTGTCTGGTATCGGCCCAATCTGGGGATGTAATTATGTATCATTGCAGGTTCTTAAAAGATATTAACCTTGTAGAAATCACTAGTTTGCAATTGATCTTTTCATCTTAAAAGACCCTCTGAATATTTGTTGAATTATGTTTTTCCGAAAATACTGTTAAAAGTGAGTACATCTCTATCTGAGATATGTGTATATTTCATCGAATTCGCTTCGCTTTTGTATCTCAATTGGATCTGAGGTCGGAGGGAGGTAGACCTTCAATTCTTCAAACTTGGTTCTAAGCTGTGACATGTACTCTGTGGGTTTTATTGCCTTGTTTTATTTTTGAAATTTCGAATTCATCCATCATTACACAGCCAATTTATTTATCGTTAAAACACAAATAGATAGAGAAGAGAGAGAGAATATTATCATTTACTTCAGTACAAAGAATGTTCATTTAAGCTATCATCTCATGTTCAAAACACAAACTGAAAACAAACAAACAAACAAACAAGTCCAAATGACGGAGAGAGACTTCCAAATCGTTTCGATCGAACTAGAGGTCTCTAAGGCTGAGGGGTGCTTGAAAGCTGCAGAGTGAGGCGAGGATGGGTCTTCCGATCAAATTGGAGGTCTCTCCGCCATGGCTATTTCAAATAGTTTCGCATTTTGTGTCTTCCAATCGAACTGGAGGAGAGATCTAACGATGTCTTATTTCCTCCGTGAGAAAGATCTAACGGAGCAAGGAAAATACTATTCTATCCCTAAATAATTTAAAGTGGAAGACATCAATCGGACGGTCAGATTTTATTTAAAATCTTTACTGTACTATAGCCAAATTACCTTTGCTCCACTATAGACATCAGATAAATTTCCGGCATTTTTTTCCATAACCAAAAAATTAAATAATATAATATTAATAACCAAATTTTGAAAAAAATTTCAATCCTAACCAGATCGCCCCCCCATTGGGCGGTCTGCCCTACCCACCAAACCGCCCCCCCACTTAGCGGTCTACACACCCAATCAGACCGCCCCCCCACCCGGCGGTCTGAATTTTTTTTTTCTTCCTATAAAAACCCCTCTCCCCTCCCCCCACCCACACCAAACCCTAGCCGTCCCTCTCCACTCCTCCGCCGTTTTTTGTGTCGAAACCGCCGGAAACTCCGTTTTGTCGTCCCGAACGCGATATTTCTCACCTTCGTTGCATTTTCGACCCCTCTCCGCTTCTGTTTTCAGGTACGAAATTTTTTGTGAATTTTTATAAATTGTTTCGAATCGTTAGAAATTGTTGATTGAAATTGTTATAAATTAGGTAGAAATTGTTTGATTGGAATTGTTATAAATATTAGAATTGTTAGAATTGTTTGATTGGATTTGAATTGTTAGATATTATTTGATTGAAATGGTTAGAAATTGTTTGATTGGATTTATTAGAAATTGTTGATTGGAATTGTTATAAATATTAGAATTGTTAGAATTGTTTGATTGGGTTTGAATTGTTAGATATTATTTTATTGAAATGGTTAGAAATTTTTTGATTGGAATTGTTAGAAATTGTTGATTGAAATTGTTAGAAATATTCGAATTGTTAGAATTGTTTGATTGATTTTGAATTGTTAGATATTATTTGATTGAAATGGTTAGAAATTATTTGATTTTAATTGTTAGATATTATTATTATTATTATTATTATTTTCTTGTTATTCTTCTTACTTTAATTATTATAATAGTAATTATTATTATTATTATTATCATCATTATCATTATCATTATTATTTTTTTAATTATTATTCTTCTTATTTTAATTATTATAATAGTAATTATTGTTGCTGTTATTATTATTATTATTATTTTTAATTATTATTCTTCTTATTTTAATTATTATAATAGTAATTATTATTGTTGTTGTTGTTGTTGTTGTTGTTGTTGTTGTTGTTGTTGTTGTTGTTGTTGTTGTTGTTGTTGTTGTTGTTATTATTATTAGAACACATCTGATAATTTTTTTTTTTTTTGTAAAACTAAATATTTTGAAATGTAGGATGACTAGATCTGGACGATTACGAGATACCTCAGACACCGCCGAGAGTTCACATTCTCATGCCGATCCGAGTGGGAGCACAGAGACCATGCATGCGCAGGGTGTCGCTGCAGATACATTCAGTCCCCTCCTATGGCTCCCCCACAGACGTCACCGTGTCTCACTTGCATCGGTAGAGGTACGTTGAGTAATTCGAAGAAAATGCAAACATTATGTTTCAAAACACATATAGTTATTCATCTAAAACATTAATAAATGCAGGATGAGACCATGTTGACGGTGCGGCACCGCACGCCCGAGGTACCGTACGTGGCACATCCACTGATGGACCGGTATCTGATTAACCTTGAGTTGTACCAGCTAGGCACATTGGAACAACCAAGGAGAATTGACCAGGCACTTATGTGCGGACTCGTGGAGAGATGGAGGCCTGAGACGCATTCATTCCATCTTCCCGTAGGAGAGATGACTGTGACCCAACAGGATGTCAGTGCCTTATGGGGTCTACGGATCGATGGAGATCCGGTAGGAGGTGTCTCGGATCATAAGAACCTCAAGCAATTGATCCCAGAACTGTTGGGGACGCATGTGGTCCTGGTCGCACCTACCGGTCTGCCGACCCATTATTCCTCCACATGTGAGGTGGCACACGGGTGACGACATCGACAGATACCCCCCATATGCTATCATATGGGGTGCTTACCAGCGCTACGAGAATACGCCGAAGGGAGGGACGGCGGGTATCTCGTACGTCCGGAACCAACTCCAGCTATTGCACCAAGCTAACGTCGAGTGGTTCCCGTATCATGCGTGGTACCGGTCTCGTATTTTTTGTCAACTGACGATGGCGCAGAGGGATCTCGGTTTGTACCGGGGTCCACTCGTTTGTTACTGGATAGTTGAGTATCACTATCCTGATCGGGTGCCTCGTCAGTTCGGCTTCGATGCCTTTATTCTGGACGACCCCATACTTGGTGAGGAGGACACAGAGAAGCTGCACAAGTAAGTATTAATACACACTCAATAATACTCACAAACTATTGATATTATTTCACAAATTTTATATAACTAACTTATAATGCAGGACTATCCACAAGAAGACTGAGGTGGATTGGCGCACCCACCATATGGGATTGTACAGGATTGCCCGCAGGCCTGAGGTCAATTTATGGGTCCCGCCTGACCCGACGGACGTCAGTTTGGGAGCGGGACCCTGGGCATTGAGGTATATGGTCTGGTACCAGCGATGGTGCATGACTACCGTATACTTGCAGGGCGACTACGGTGATTCTCTTCGGCGGAGAATGATGAGTGATTCGAGTAAGACCCATTTGCCATGGGGCCCGATCAGCACTCGATCGGTAAGCAATAAAGATTATTTGTAATATTATTTTTTCTCTGCACAACTCATTTTCTAAATGTTATTTACAGGTACTGACGGCAATTCGAGGAGTTGCACACAGCTTGGTGTGCATGGCGAGAATTGGTTTCCGGACGTTCGGGTGTACTATACTGCATCACACTGCTCCGATCATCGAGGATTCCCATTTTGATAGGCGCCTCGTTGGCATGCTACACGATGCTGGCGAGAACATCAACTGGCGTGAGATCAAGATTGACTCACCAGTTCCGAACCAGCCCAACCAAGAGCCACCTCTCGTACGCGATAGAGACCTACCACCACCCCCCGCAGGTATTATAAGTTAATTTTTTTTCATTCACGTCAATTTTGTTTTGAAATGTGTTCTTAAGATGTTCCACTCAAATATTGCAGAAGATAACCCGAATTGGGCGTTCCACGATTGGGTGTTGGACACCAAGAGATGGCACGCCTACTACAATCAATATGGAGTGCCAGTACAGTATGACGAGGTCAGTTGGATCGTGTCTATATAATTAAAATTTTTTTTTATTTTGTATAAAGAAAACTAACATTATCTAACTACAGGATGATCACCCTACATGGAGTGCCGAGCCCACTTTGACTCCGGCAGACTTTGGTCTCACCGACACTGGGGTAGAGGACGACCATGAGGCTAGCGTTTGGGACACAGCCACCGACCACGTATACAGGGGACTGGGACGAGCCCACACTATCGATGCCACCCTCCAGGCAGCACGACCACGAGGCTAGTGGCAGTGGGGCACGACGAGCTACCCGGTTTGATCCATGGCCGGATCTTTGCGTTTGGGACACAGTCACCGAGCACGTATACACAGGACGACATGCATTTTGATTATTCTGATGACGAGGATCCTGCAGAGCCCTCTGAGCCTCCACAGCCTCAAAGACGTGTCCAGCCGCAGAGGGTGTGCGGGGCGCCTCCCAGATTGTCATTGTCTGGTCGTCGTCGTCGTCGCTAGTTTTTTATATTTCATATTGTAGCCCTTGACAGTATATTTATATTTTCATTTCTATATTTTATGTTGATCAGACGTTATTTGGTTATTTTATTTACTTATATTTTTGTTTCTATATTTTATGTTGACTAGACGTTATTTGGTTATTTTGTTCACTCGACCAAATTCGTCGTTATTTTGTTCACAAGGAAATTACAAGGAAATACAATCATATAATCACAACAAAATAGATAAAATACAATATAAATTACAAGCAATTACATAAAATACAATATAAAATACAAAAAAAAAAAAATTCAGACCGCCGGGTGGGGGGCAGTTTTGTGGGTAGGGCAGACCGTCCAATGGGAGAGCGGTCTGGTTAGGATGGAAATTTTTTTCAAAATTTAGTTATTAATATTATATTATTTAATTTTTTGGTTATGGAAAAAAATGCCGGGATAAATTTTATGGGAGCTATATATCTATCTATATGTTTCTGATCGGATCAAATCCTGATATATTTTAACATATTAATTCTTTAGCAATGTACTAGCTGCTTAATTGGATCGATATATTGATCTAATTAATAAAGTAGTTAAGGCTAGGGCTTGCAATGTTACAAGCTTTTCTATTTGTAGATCGATAAATCAGAAAATATATTTTATTAATGAATTTACCATTCAAGTTCGTCAATTAATAATTAAGGCATGTTTGGTTTGGTTCAAATTAAATGATCAGGTACGAGAGAGAATAAGCTCATTAATTTGTTTCACAGGCTTTAGAATAGATGGCATCGAAAAAAGTTAATCGACTATCATCTACAGCAGATGTTCCAGTAGCAGAAAAGGAAAAGGAGGAGGAGGGGATCCGGAAGGTTGATTGTCTTGATAAGCTTTTTGTTAAGAAAACTGAGGAAGGCGAAGGGCCGTTGTTGTCTCTATCTAAGAAGCCCACTGGCACTGACACCGACACCTCTTTCCACTGGGTACACCTCCTTGAAGCCTTAATTTGACCAAACCAAAAATGATAGTGCCACTGCCACTCACAAAAAAGAGGACCAACGTACCTGTTGAGTTCGAGTTCACCCATGAAAATTCTGACCAATTCTACCTCATAAACGGTTTCCAATGCCGTTCCTCTTTTTTTATTTAATGAAAACAGTTTGGTATGGCGCTCTCTACAGTCTACTAGTTATTATTATTATTATTATTATTATTATTATTATTATTATTATTATTATTTTTATTTTTGACGGAGGAGGCTTATATATGTTGGGTATGGCGTTCCGCCGAGATACCATGCATACCGAATTATTGTTTTTTCATTTTTAAATAAAATAGCATGGAACCTTTTTCATTTTTAACATTTTTTTTCTATTTACCATACATTTTTTTTTTCTATTTACCATGAGTAAAATTTTCAGCTTAAACTTTCTGCCAAGATTAAGACGTCCTTGATAAAGTAACTACTAGCAGTAACTTGGAGTTGCGGCTACTACGCAATCATTTCTTTAATGTTGCCTGATGATGTCAGGTTTTTTTCCCCTCTTTTTCTCCCCTGCTGTGTCTTGCGTTGTTCTTAGGTTTGAAATGCTATATTAAATAATAAAAATAATAACGATATTAAACCTGCTGAGATAATAGCTAGAGCTAAAGCATTGATTTGTTGAAGCTCAGTGGTGACTGGATTTATCTATTAATCAAAACCCTCTATTGTAGGAAAATAAGAAAAAAAATGTTAGGTTTTTCTAGTATAAACTGAAGTTACATGCGAAGAAAAAAATGTTAGGTTTCTCTAGAAATGGCTTACCATTAATTTTGGTGAGCTGTATGTATGTATAGAGTTTTTTAGTTTGTTCTTTTTATATCTCAAGAGTAAGTCTACTTTCAACTTCATATAGTTAGCAAGTGACTTTAGATTGGGCACAATATTAAAAAAACAATTACATTTGAGAGCAGTTGAGTTCAAATATTACAAATTAGTTAAGCAACAATTATTTTAATTTTTTTAACATCTGGGCAGTAATAATTCAGGATTTTGACACTTTTTTCAAAATAGTAATTATCTAAGAAAAAAATACTAATAAATCGCCTGTGGTTGAGGCTTTAATTTGGTTCTAGTTCAGGGGCTCAACTTTTAATTCTGATTCTTCAAGCACCTTTTCTTTCTCTTCCTGCATAGGTTCTTCCCCTTCTTAAGGGGTATCTTCTCCCTCCCTTTTGATTGCATGACAACACACAAAACAATTAAATTATCAAGATTTACAAAATTTAGGAAAGATTTACAGTTTGATCAGATTTGAATTTAAGGGAAAGGACGATTAGAGTTACAGGAAGTGTTATATAAACTTTGGTTAGTTTTTGCAGAACTATTTTCACCACTTCAAATTTATATGCAGAAGCTCATAATCAAGTTTTTATTACTATATATAAACCTTGCCTAAGCTGATATGCAAGTATGATTGGTACTGTCAGATACCGGTAGTAGCTCGGATATAAACTTGTTATGCTTCTTGCAAATGATGATGAAATTCTTTTAAAATTTTAATCATTCATTTATATTATTGAACAAGCACTGTATCCAGGATTTGCGGTTTCAATGAAAACCTCTGAAATTCAAACCCAATGACATTATCAATTTCTCATGATCCCTCAAAATCCAAACTAAGTATTAGAGAAAGCGAAGCAAATGCACAGTGGGTCAACTTCAAGGGTATCAATTTACATGTATGGAATAACAAACTTGATTATTGTCCAAGCATATTTGAAATTCATTTTTTTTTTTAAATCCAAACTGAGAGCAACTGTTTGCCAATTGAAACTGAGAGTAAAATTGCCAATTGAATTGTGCAACTGTTTGCTTATTTCCGGTAGATAATGGTACAAATTTTGTAAATTGGCAAACTTTTGGCTAAGTTTCATATTTGGGCCTGAAGCAGGACAAACTTGAAAAATCGGTACTTTATAGATTTTGATACAAAGCGTCAGACATAACTTTCTAATGATCTCTTGTTTGTGTCGGTATAAATTTTGTGGAGCTTACCGTCTCAACTGCAGTGTATGGTCGAATGTTTTAGTCATTACTAATAGAGAAAAAGTTTTCTTACTCAGCGAGTTGTCCTCACTTTTTACCCGACCTTCGATCCCTGTAAATCCCTACGCGCTTTCAACGCACTTCTAACGGATTTTAACAGTCTGACATGCCATTAAGGCAATTTAATCCCCAGAAAATCCTCAAAACATCCCTACCTTCTTCATTAAAGTGATTTAATCATTTTTAAAATTTCCGATCTGCATCCTCTTTTCTTTCCACATCTCCCCGTACAGATTTCCAATTGGAATCCCTCTACTTCGCTGATCTCAATCGGGCGTGGCACCACTGATCGGAGCTCTCTCTCTCTACCTGTCTCGCTATCCCCTTCAAGCAAGGTCCTAGCAGATAGCACCAATCGGAGCTCTCTTTCTTTGTCTGTTTCTCTACAGATGGCACCGATCCCGCTCAAGCAAGGTCCCAGCAGCGCCAATGTATGACTACAAAGGAGACCCACGTTGGTCAGAGTACTGGAGCAATGTTATCTTGTAATTGAAGGTTTTATAAGCATAATCGGAGTACTAGCCACCATACGGAGACTCCTCATCTCCCACGCCACCTACTCGACTCCTAAAATCTTATCTCTCTGATGGCGCTATCGTCAGGTAGCTTCTCACCGATCTCGAGGACGTCAAGGAGGTTAACAAGCAGCTAGATTATGTGTCTTCTCTGACTGAGCTGTCAGGTACACTCCCTTCGCTTCCAATTAGTTTGACTTTCTTATGCTTTCTTATTCAAACCACATCTTGTACTATCTGTTTCAATCAATCAAAACAACGACAATGATTGAGTTCAAACGAGAAAGAGAATTGAAGAATTCGTTATTAAGCCTAAATTAGCGGGCAATTGTGTAATAGACACCATTACGTGCCAAGGAAAAAGTGTAGTAGATTGAAGCTAACCGTTGTACTAATATGAATGGATCCCATGATCAGTGAGGTAATTCGTTTGTTATTCTGTGGTTTTTTTCTATTAATTTACTCAGCCACTCAAATTCTATTTAATACATATCACCTGTGGTTTTGTCGGTCTTACTAATAAAGATGTAAAGAATTGTCAATTTTATACCGAGTTATGCTATAACAAGTCTTTCTAATAATTCAGATATCTGATTGGTTAAAATTCCCATTTACACTGGAGCTTTCCTCAGTGATATTCTTTTGCACATCAGGTGTTTGTGAAAATGTCCCTGAGAGATATTCTTGCTTCAAACAACAGATTTTGATGGCTAAGCTTCATAAATGTTTTCTAATTATTGCATTTTTGTATTAAAATTGTTGCCCTTAATGTTGATCATTGCAGGGATATGAAATTCTATAGTTTTTTTATTATAAAAAAATGATTATTTCTTAAGGTAGTAGCAATTTTTTTAAATTGACCATTGTCATCTTAATTAGAATTAGAATTATATAATATATTTGCTCATCTATTATTCTCGCAACCTGTTACAGATTGATTAGTGAACAAAAAAAAGATGGATGGCATAGTCGTCTTTGCTCATATATTATATAATATAATTGCTCATCTATTATTTGCTACAGTATTGGTTTTCATTTATTTCAATATTGGCTTCCATTTGTTACAGTATTTGGTTTAAATTTGTTATATTGAATTGGATTTAGATTTGTTTCAGTATTTAGTTCCATTTGTTGCAGTATTGGTTTCTATTTGCTACTGTTTTGTTTGACCTTTGTTACAGTATTGGTTTTCATATTTCATAGTACTGAATTATTATGTTACAGTATTCATTTACAACTGTTACATTATTTGTATATATTTCTTACAGTATTTTGTTTCCTGTAAAATGCAGATTTTAATGTATGATTACAGTGAGAAACAAGCTATGGTGGCAATTCCTCAACTGTCTGGGCCACAGTTTGAGACTATTAAATGGATCTTTGTCCCGGTATGCAAATGGAACCACGGGTTCTTATAGTAGTGGATCTCCCTAGGTTGGAGTTGCACTATTATACATCACACGGTGAAAATAATTCATATTATGAGTTTCACCATCAAATGCTTACTTGGCTGAAATGGTGTCTTTCCTGGAGGACTAGTGAGTCCTTATTTTGAATTATTACTTAGTATTATTACGGTAATGGTTAACATAGTTTTTTCTCCATCTATCTTTTATTAATTGTTTGATTGATTTTCCTTTCAGGTAACTCAGATTGGAGAGGTGTTAACACACAGTTCAGGGATTGTCCGAAGCAAGGGGAAACATCAATGGATTGTGTTGTCTTCCTGTTGCGCATTATGTACAATATAATCACTGATCTTCTCCTTAACTTCACTCAGGTAGTTATTTATTTCTAAGTACTGGAACATTGTATGACAGTATTAGATAACTATGTTACAATATTTATTTATATTTATTACATTATTTGTCTTCAGTTGTTACAGTATTGGATACTAATTGATATTCAGTCTTAGTTTAATTGTCTACAGTTGTTACAGTACTGGATACTGATTAATGTTCAGTATTAGTTAATTTGTTACATTATTTGTCTACATTTGTTACATTATTTGTCTATAGTTGTTACAGTATTGGATATTGCTTGATGTTCAGTATTAGTTAATTTGTTATATTATTTTTCTACATTTATTACATTATTTGTCTACAGTTGTTACAGTATTGGATATTGATTGATGTACAGTATTTTTTTACAGTATTTTTTTTTGATAGTTTTAATTGTAAGATTTGTCGTATTTTTTTTCTAGGAAGATATATCAAAAGAGCATTTTATTCTCGCCATGAAACTTCTTACGCATCCCAATAATGAACATCAAATATCTATCGTTTAAGGATTTGTGTTTGTTGTTTCTTTGGAGAAAGTTTGTTATTTTGGACAAAGTTTGTAATGTTATTTGCTAGAGAATATTTCTTGGACAAAAGTTATATTTGTTTATAATATTTGTAATATTTTTGTTGTCTTATAATTTTGATCGTAATTGCTACAGTTTTCATATTTCATTGTTGCAGTATTCATTGTTACAGTTTTTATACTTCATTGTTACAGTTTTCATACTTTATTATTACAGTATTCATTGAATATATATTTTGTCGTTATTTTTGCAGTTTACGTAGCTATTTTTTACCATATTTAATTTCATTAGTTTGAATATGTAATTTGACATATTATTTAAAAAATGAAAAAATGAGAAATTAAAAAAATACGAAAAAAAAATTAATATTCAAAACTTCTAGAACGATAGAAAAAATTTGAAATTTTTTTTTAAAAAACTTCTAGAAGGGGAAAAGTACACAAGTTGGCAGATTTTTAAGTAAAACAAGTACAGTTAACTGTCATTAACTGTCAAAGTATAACATGTTTGAAAGTATAAAGTACACCAAGTACAAAGATGTTGCAAGTTGCAAGTTGTTAACTTTAAAAAAAATGATGGCATCTTTTACATGATTCGATATTGTCTGTTATAGTATTAAATTATATTGTTACAGTATTCCCACCAGTCAAATGACAGTTGGTTTAGGTAAAAAGTGGGTACAAATTCTTGGATACAATTAGTCGGATCCTTACCAATATATATTTCTTCGTAAATAGTTAATATATATGGCGGTGATATGACTGGAACATAAAACTGATGGTATTAATGCACTTCACTATGAATAGTAGAATAATATTTCTGGTTTGATATTGTCTATGTTAGCTACGGCCTCCACATGATTTCCTGTAGGTTTTATGTCAAGGAAAAGAGTAAGGCTGTTGTACTATGCATAGCACAAATCGTGCCCACTACAGATTAATATCTTTGTTTTCAAAGTTCAAATAGTCGATTAGAACCGTTTAATATGATCTCCATATGCAAATGTATTTGCAGACTAATATTTACATTTTTTGGAATTTTTTTGTACTATTTTTTTAGAAAGGTAGAGAAAATTTCTACTTTTGAATGGTCTTCGATTTTTAGGTCTAGTCAGTTTTTACTAATCTAATAGTTTAAAAATATTGTAAAAAATGTGAAATTTTATGTACAAGCACATTTTCATATTTATATCATGTTTAACTGGCAGATGGGCTGTTTTTTAATTTGAAAATTGAGATATCGACTTATAGCACGGACCAATCCGCACTATGCATAGTACCATAGCCTCACTCCAAGGAATATAGGTGAGCAAGCTAGAAATAATTATCTGCAATTTTAAGGCACTTGAGAAAAAATGGGTGTAGTTTACCTTGCTGAAATTTTTACCAGAATGAAGATGCTCCACTGTATCAGGAACTGAGCAGAGGAATGAAAATTTGGTGGGATCGACAACCACTTGTATTTATGCATTGAAGTATATTTAATTAGCAACATAATTTACCTACATAGAATTGAGCAAAAACAAGCATTAAGTAACGAAAAGCAAGCAATATGATAAGCCGAAATGGTATCTATTGAAACCTAGGGTTTGATATGTAATTTGAGCCAAGTTTTATTGAAATTAGGTTTAATTAGGTTAGAAATATACAAAAGTTCAAGTTACTGCCCTAGTTGTGTTTATTTTGCAGGTAATCAAGCATTTGGAGATTAACGGAGCAAAACGGGTGATTCATAGCAAGTCAGCACAAAATTTGAAGCATTCTCACCTTCATTGCGGCCCGCAATAAAATCCATTGCGGCCCGCAACCAATCCAGCAGTCTGCCGAACTTCCAGACTCCTTCATTGTGGCCCGCAATCAAATCCATTGCGGCCCGCAACCAAACTTCTTGCGGTCCGCAATGACATTATTTTTCTGCTGACAAATTTGTAACTGCACTCATTGCGGCCCGCAACCAAACTTCTTGCGGCCCGCAGTAAGGCGGTTACAGAGCGCGAGTTGGTTATTTTTAAGGATTTAGACTGGGCTATATATATAGAGACCTGTAGAATAGAAAGGGGACGTTTTTTTAGACATAATTTTCTAGGTTTTTAAGAAGAGAAAGAGAGGAGAGAAGAAGGAAGAAGAGAACATTTTCATTGATCGGGTTTTATTGCTTTCTATCCTTTGGAACTCTTTGACTATTTTATTTGATTTGTGCCTTAGCCATGAACGGCTAAAGGTATTTCTAGGGTTAATTAGGGATGAACTTGAAACTTTTGTTATGATTTAGTTGATTTTATCTCATATTTTCATTTTCTTTGTTATGACCAATCCTTTATTCTATTTGATTGTGAGGACTTAATCGAAATTGCATGAAATCTGAGGATTTGGTATTTTTAATTGAGAAATTAAATATTAAGTCCAGACCATAAAGAATTGGGTATTTGATAGGCTAAGTATCGAGAGGAGACGCTTATCTTATACGGATTTTACCTAATTGCTTAGAAAATTGTGTCAAGTACCGAGAGGTGAAAGATAATTTCTAAATCAATTAGGACAGTTAAGAACTTAATGACTTTAGATTAGCGTAGCCAAGTACCGAGAGGTGACGTTTACTCTAATTTGAAGATGGTATTAATATAGAGATATCACTTTGTACCAACAACATCCAACTGTGCCTTCATAAGTATAAGACCAAATTTAACAAATCAATTAATCATAACATTGGTGGATAGAAACCCTAAGAAACCCTAATTTCTCATTCTTGTTAAAAACTTTAGAATTTGCTTTAAGATATTAGTATAATTCAGTTTAATCACAATTAAACCAACCTTTGAACAACCAAGAAACCTTTTACTCTCTTTTTCTAAATTCAATTGTTAGGTTAAAACTGATATTCCGACTTATCCCTGTGGAGACGATCCCTAAGTACTACTCGATAAGGTTGTCTACTTGCAATCGTATTGAGCGCAATTTGGGAATTATTACTTGTAGTGTTCAAAACACATCAAGTTTTTGGCGCCGTTGCCGGGGACAACGGTGGATATTATTTCAGACCTAAGTAATTTATTTAGTAATTGTTTTTAATTTTTCTTTTGCTTTCTCTCTCATTTTTAGGTTGAAATCTGGCAGAGGAACCTCCAATCCCGGAAGTCACAGATTTGGTTGAGTGGTTTTCTAGGCGAGGGTCAACCCATCTTTTCTACCAAAGAAGGAACAAACATCCAACGAGGGGACCTTTCTTGCACCCAATTCCACGCCGGTTAAACATGTCGACCGGCCAAGGAGATATTCGTTTTGAAAATCTTCAGCGGGAACGGGATCTAATGGCCGCTGATCTTGAACATCTACGAACAGCCGCTGTTGAAAGAGAACATAATGAAGTGGCAGATGCCAATCGCCCTTTGAGAGACTATACAGCACCTAGGGCTGAGGAAATCTACCTTGGTTATACGGCACCTACTACCAATGCTGAAGAGTACCAAATTCCGCCTGTATGGGTTAGCATGGTGCAGCGTCATCTATTCCATGGCCTACCTCATGAAGACGCCACACAACATTTAGCCAATTTTGAAGAAATCTGCAGCACAATTAAGGTACAAACTATTTCTCCTGAAGATCTTAAAATAATGGCCTTCACTTTTTCTCTTGCAGACAAGGCTAAAAGTTGGATAAGGGGACAACGACCCGAAAACATGAATACTTGGGCAAAGGTGGCAAATGCTTTTCTCAACAAATTTTTCCCACCATCCAAAACAAACTCCTTGCGCCATCAAATCCACAATTTCCGACAAAGAGGAGATGAAACTATGAGCGAGGCGTGGGAGAGGTTTCAAGAATTGCAGAGGTGCTGTCCACATCATGGTATCGAGGGGTGGAATTTATTGCAGATCTTCTACAATAGCCTTCTACCGCAAGACAAGGGCATGTTAGACGCGGCTGCTGGAGGAAGTCTCATGAATAAAGGAGCTGCTGATGGATACAAATTGGTTGATGACATGGCTCTCAACCAAAGCCAATGGCACAACCCTAGGGAGACACCGATAGTCTTGCAGCGGGAAATGAAAGAGGTGAATTCGAATCCAAACCTAGCTGCAGAAATTGCCTCTTTGAATCGCAAAATCGATCAACTGAGTGTAAAAGTGGTAAACAATTCCTTTCCTCTTCCTTGTTCAATTTGTGGAGGCAGCAATCATCTAGCAATTAATTGTGGTGTAAGTAAGGAGGGTAACCTTGAGGAAGTTAATGCGATTAACCAAGGTAATTTTAAACCAAATAACAATCCTTACTCCAATACTTACAACCCTGGTTGGAGAAATCACCCAAACTTTTCGTGGAGACAAAATGACCAACAGACCCAAGGTAATCAAAACAACCAAGGTAACTCAAACTTTACTAGACAAAATCAAGGTTATGGTAACCAAGGGTATCGTTCTAATGCACAACCAAAATTCAATCTTGAATTGATGATGGAGAATTTCATGACAAGTCAAAACCAAAAGTTTGATGAATTGACCAAAAAGGTAGATATGTTGGCAACCCAAAATAAATTACTCGAAAACCAAGTTGCACAACAAGTTACACAATTCTCCCGCCAATCGGGCTCCCTTCCGCCAAAACCCAAGAACAATCCTAGGGATGTTAAGGCGGTAAGGCACATGCTTCGCAGTGGTATGCAATATGAGGATCCACCTATGTCAAAGGATGACTATGTACAGCCTGCAAGGTGAAGAAACGTGAAGCAATGATGAGCATATCTCCACACATGAGGATTTAGCCTCAAAGGAAGCTACACAAAGAACACCAAGCGACCATTGCAAACAAGCAAGGCCATCTCAAGAGGAGTCGCCAAAGGTAAGTGCAAAGGTACATCTCTACATCTCTCCTCACAAATACGCACATTTCCCTGGTAGACTTAAGGATGAGAAAACCGACAAACAATTTGCCAAATTTCTTGAATTGTTGAAACAGTTGCATGTGAACCTACCATTGACCGAAGTAATGACCCAAATGCCGGTTTACACTAAGTTTTTCAAGGACATTCTTTCAAATAGGCGTAAGCTTGAAGAAGTGCAAATGGTATCCTTAGGCACAAATGGTAGTGCCATGGTCATGAATGAATTGCCTAAAAAGTTGGATGATCCCAGTAAATTTTCTATACCATGTTCTATAGGAAATGTCCAATTTAAACGTGCACTCTGTGATCTAGGAGCAAGTGTGAGTCTTATGCCTAAATCGGTGTATGATAGGTTAGGTGTTGGGGAACTTAAGCCAACTAGAATTTCCCTCCAATTGCTGATCAATCGGTTAAATTACCTCTAGGGGTAGTAGAGGATTTGCCAATTCAAATTGGTAAATTCTTTGTGCCAATAGATTTTGTTGTGGTTGACATGGATGAGGATACTCATACACCACTCTTGTTGGGTAGACCTTTTCTCAATACAGCAAAGGCTGTGATTTATGTCCATGATGGGATAATAACAATGGATATTGGTGAAGAAAAATTGACTTTCGATATCAAAAGATCTTTAAGATATCCATCTAACGATCAAAGTGTTTTTAGTGTTGACATTCTTGACAGGTTGATAGATGAAGAACTCATGAATAACCTGAAGAAGAACTCCGTTGAGTATTGGATGGATCAGAAGTGCGAAAAGGCTAAAGAAACAAGTTCAGCTGATCCTATTGCAGTCCGCAACAACTCTTATTGCGGTCCGCAACATCTTGAGTCAGAGAAGGAAGATCACCAAACCGATCAAGTATCAAAAACTGCACCTCTTGCGGCCCGCAACAAAATCCATTGCGGTCCGCAACACATTGACGCAGTGGAAGTGCAACTTCAGATCGAACACCCGAATCAACCTGACATCATTGCGGCCCGCAACAAACCTATTGCGGTCCGCAGTGACCCTTGTCTGAATGACCTGACGCCTGATCCGAGTCAGATTTTCCAAGTTTCAACCACCGAGAGCCTTCTTAACTTCGCTGAATCCTCCGAGGATGCCCCCAAGGTTGAACTAAAGTTGTTACCTTCGACCTTACGCTATGAATACCTTGGCCCAAACCAAACCTACCCTGTCATTGTCAACGCATCTCTCAACAAAGATCAAACCAGACAACTTCTACAAATACTGAGGATGCACCGAAAAGCCATTGGATACAAAATACACGATCTCAAAGGAATCAACCCTTCTATCTGCATGCACCGGATCTTAATGGAAGAAGGACACAAACCAACCATTGAAGGTCAACAGAGATTGAACCCTAATTTAAGCGAAGTCGTGCTTAAAGAAATACACAAGCTACTTGACGCTGGCATCATCTACCCTATCTCTGATAGCAAATGGGTGAGCCCTATTCACGTGGTGCCAAAGAAGGGAGGAACAACAGTCATTGTAAGAGAGGATGGCGAGCCAATTGCAACAAGGCTAGTGACGGGATGGCGCATGTGCATTGATTATAGGAAACTCAACACCAACACGTGCAAGGATCACTTTCCTCTTCCGTTCATTGATCAACTGCTTGAACGGCTAGCTAAGCATTCTTTCTTTTGTTATCTTGATGGTTACAGTGGTTTCTTTTAAATACCAATTCACCCTGATGACCAAGAAAAGACCACTTTCACATGTCCATATGGTACATTTGCATATCGTAGGATGCCCTTTGGTTTGTGTAATGCACCTGCAACCTTTCAAAGAGCAATGATGGGTATATTTTCTGACCTAATTGAGAAATCTATGAAAATTTTCATGGATGACTTTTCGGTTTATGGTACCAACTTTGATGAATGTTTGCTTAACCTGTCCAAAGTCCTACAAAGATGTGAAGAAGTAAATTGTTTGCACAAAAGTGTACTACAAAGTTTCAGTACAGCAAGCTGTACTTTTTAAACCTCGATTTTACTTTTGATTCAGACTGCAAGTGTACAGTCCTTTCGTTGGTAGTATCGGGTATCGATCCACAGGACGGTTCAATAACTTAACTAGATTTTTACTCAGATTATCTTAAGACTAGAAGTGTTTAAAATGGTTGAGTTGGTTGGAATTTAGGTTGACAGTGATATAAGGTTGCAAATAAACTAAACTGGGGTTAAAATTTATTTAAAATAAGCGTTTCCTGGGTTTTTGATTTCGTCTGCAACTCTGCCTCTCACCTGACACGACCCGTGTACTCTCGTACACGACCCCTGTCACACGGCCCGTGTAGTCTCCTACACGGTCCGTGTCGGACTCGAGTGAAACTACAGTTGTCTGGTTTCTGTGCTGATTGGTTTCTGTATAGGACGAACTGACCATACCTGATGTTCCTAAACCTCAACTCTCGTTTGTTGGCTTAATAAACTCGATAATGGAAATACAATTCAATCCTCTTAGGGTTCTAACCTAAACTCTCGTTCCTCGGTTTGAATGACCTAAGTTACTTGTTTGGTTTACTAAAGGTATTCAGAATCTCTCGATTTCTGAAAAGTTCACCTCTCGGCTACTAATTAGTCTTTCCTCTCGGTTCATTGACTTACCTCAAATACTTGGTCTGGTTGAAAGATCAAATTGGACACAGTACCTTGTTAGACGTGGCCTAGCCTAATGGTAATAACCAAATGATAATCAAACAACGCAGATAAGCAATAAATATAATACACAAACAAGCAAACACAGAATATCAAACATAATCAAACAACTATCAGTAAACAAAGTATTCGACTACATCATATCCCAAGAAACTAAAGAAATTACTCAAGCATGGTATCTAAAACAGAATAACAAAAGTAAGATAAACAATTCATTGCAAAAACCGAAAATACGAAGAAGATTCGTCGGAATTCTCTCGATTTCCTCCTCTCTACTTCGTCTCCAAGTTGGTTGTTGTCGAACTCTCTTAGAATTGGTCTCTGTATGAATTGATGCCTTTCTGGCCCCAGGGGTCGTTCTTTTATTCTCCATAAACGTCCATCTTTAATTAGGCAATAATCTGTAAATTTAGATTAACTGCCGGATTTGTCTGACACGGTTCGTGTGACATTCTGTACGGACCGTGTGCCTGTGTCTTCTGTCCGGGTCGTGCAGCTCCTGTGTAGGGGGTCGAGTAGGGTATGACACGGTCCATGTGGATTGTGACTCGGCCCGTGTAGGAAGTCCAGATTGTTGGATTTCACCCTTTCTTCTTCCATTTCCTACAATAAACAAACAAAAGCGCAGCAGTACCATATTCTACAGATAATCAATGTAATAAACATGATTTTACAGTTTTGGACACAGTTTTTGGTACAAGATTTGGTCGGAAATGTAGCTAAAATAACGAGATATCATAAATCTTGTCTTGAATTGGGAAAAATGTCACTTTATGGTACAAGAGGGTGTCGTTTTAGGTCATGTAATTTCAGCTAGGGGTTTGGAGGTTGACCGTGCAAAGATTGAGGTAATTGAAAAGTTACCTCCACCAACAAATGTGAAAGGAATTAGAAGTATCTTAGGTCATGCCGGGTTTTATAGAAGGTTCATTAAGGACTTTTCTAAAATCGCTAAACCCTTGACTAATCTTTTGTTAAAGGATGCTCCATTTAACTTTAATCAAGATTGTCTAGATGCTTTTAATAGGTTGAAGGAAGCGTTGATTTCCGCTCCCATCTTGCAACCGCCCAATTGGAGCCAGCCTTTCGAGATTATGTGCGATGCAAGCGATTATGCCGTCGGAGCCGTGCTAGGACAGCGAATTGACAAAAAGCCGTATGCCATCTATTACGCAAGCAAGGTTCTAGATGAGGCCCAAGTCAACTACACCACGACTGAAAAGGAGCTACTTGCGGTGGTTTTTGCCATCAACAAGTTCAGACCCTACCTAGTTGGCTCAAGAGTAATAGTCTACACGGATCATGCCGCAGTTCGCTATCTTCTCACAAAGAAGGATGCCAAACCTCGTCTTATCCGTTGGATTCTATTGCTCCAAGAGTTTGACCTAGAAATTAGAGACAAGAAGGGTACTGAAAACCTTGTAGCTGACCACCTTTCATGCATCAAACCTGAACCAATTAACGATGACTTGCCAATCAATGATTCTTTTGTCGATGAGCAGCTGTACCAAGTGAGTAAGGTCGAACATCCATGGTTCGCCGACATTGTCAATTTTCTTGCATGCGGAATTTTACCCCCCTACCTAACATACCATCAGCGGAAGAAATTTTATGCGGATGTCAAACATTATTTTTGGGATGATCCATATCTTTTCAAGCTTGGTGTTGATGGGATTCATAGACATTGCATACCACAAGATGAGGTACAATCGATTCTTTACCATTGTCATTCATCACCTTATGGAGAACATGCTTCAACCAACAAAACTGCCGCCAAAGTCCTACAAGCCGGTTTCTATTGGCCAACTCTTTTCAAGGATACAAGGATGTTTGTTATCTCTTGCGACAAGTGTCAAAGGACGGGAAACATTACGAAGAGACATGAGATGCCTCAACAAAGCATTCTAGAAGTCGAATTATTTGATGTTTGGGGTATTGATTTTATGGGACCATTTCCGAGCTCATGCAACAACAAATACATTCTTGTAGCGGTGGATTATGTCTCCAAGTGGGTAGAGGCGATACCGAGTCCCAATGCCGACTCAAAGGTTGTCAGCCGCCTCTTCCAAAAGATGATTTTTCCAAGGTTCGGTGTTCCAAGAGTGGTGATTAACAATGGTGGGGCTCACTTCATCAACCGATCCTTCGAAAATCTAATGAAGAAGTATGGTGTAAATCACTAGGTCGCAACGCCGTACCATCTGCAAACAAGTGGCCAAGTTGAAGTCTCAAACCGTGAGATCAAACACATTCTCCAATCCACTGTAGGCCTGACTCGAAAAGACTGGAGTTTGAGACTGGACGATGCACTTTGGGCATACCGCACGGCATACAAAACGCCAATTGGCATGACGCCTTTCAAGCTTGTCTATGGCAAGCCATGTCATTTGCCGGTCGAATTGGAGCATAAGGCGTTTTGGGCTATCAAAGCCATTAACTTTGACATGCTACAAGCTGGCAAAAAGCGCATCCTCGACTTGCACAAACTTGAGGAGATCCGACTTAGCGCTTATGAGAATGCCAAAATTTATAAGGAAAAGACGAAACAATGGCATGACAAGCACATTATAAGGAGAGAGTTTAAAATTGGTGATTATGTTTTATTGTTCAATTCACGTTTTAAGCTTTTTGCAGGCAAACTCAAGTCCAAGTGGAGCGGTCCGTTCCAGGTGAAACGTGTGTTTGAACATGGGGTGGTAGAGATTTGGAGCGAACGAACTGGAGCATTTAAAGTGAATGGGCAGCGATTAAAGGTGTACAACTATGGAGAACCGGTTGAAGGGATGACAAGCATCTCCCTTACCGATGCACAGACGAACTAGAAAAGGAGAATGGTCAAGCTCGAGACACTAAACGAGCGCTTCTTGGGAGGCAACCCAAGCAATTTATCTTTCTGCACATTTAAATTCCGTACTTTAAATTGATTTGCATTTAAACTTCCTGATTCAAAAAAAAAAAATTCTGCTTCTCTTGCGACCCGCAATAAATATGATTGCGGTCCGCAACAACCCCAGTATTTAGTTTTCTTTTAACAAAATTTTCGAATTTTCAGGCATCCTGCGGCCCGCAACAGGAGATCTATTTGCAAACTCTCTCTCCTTCTCCCTCTTTCCATTTCACTGCCTTCTCTCTCTCCCTTTCTCTCTCTAACCCTAACCCTCCACTCTCCCTCCTTCACAGCTCAACACATTCCCACTCTCAGGACGATCCATCTCTCTCTCTCATCCACTACTGCCTTCGCTAAGGCCAATCAGAGCACCACAACCCGTTTTCTTCTCCTCCGCGTCTCCTACAGCCCGTAACACGACAACCGGTGACCTCCTAACTTCTGCGCACGCATTGCGGCCCGCAACGTAACTCTTTGCGGCCCGTAACGCACCAACCAGGGAATCCGACTCTACTGCTTCCTCTCTTACGGCCCGCAACCACATATCCTGCGACCCGCAACAAACACGCAGTGAACAAGATTTTTTCAGCAATGGGAGTCTCGATCCGACGTTCGATCTTCTCGACTCAACTATGCACCTTCTCCACTTCATATTGGTTTGATTGAACAAATTTGGTTGTATCTCTAACTCTTTTTTGTTTCAATTGATAAATCGGATTAGAAGGGTAAATTGAATTGTGAATTGCATTTGAAATTGGACCAATTTGAAATTGGGTATTGAACTTAACCGGACTGTACCAAACATGGCACCAAAGAAAAAGGCAAAGGGTAAATTGAATGATGATAATGAATTCTTACCCCACAAACGATCCAAACAATACCGGAGTGGGTCTAGTGCTACTGGTGGTACTCGTGACACAGAGATGTCCGACCAGCCTGATTTGTCCAATTTACCTGAAAATCAGTGGCCAGAAAACAGTCTCCCTAACTTTGGTCTTAGGTTGAGTCCAGAGGACCTAGAAACCTTCGAATCTCTTAAGTCCAAACGGTTTGTTCAGCCTAAATATTTCCATATACCAACCCTTCAGTCCTTAGGTATTTTGGATGAGGTCCAGTCTCTAATGTCTTCACTCGGTATTTGGGACTATTGCACCAGACCATTTCCTACTTATCGTACTTTGACTATTGAGTTTTTTGTCAACTATTAACACAGAGGAAGACCGAATGGTGACATACTATCTGGACGGTGCAAAGTACAGCATCAGCCTGTAGACCTCAACCACATCATGGGGTTTCCCAACCATCCTGCGGCAGTAGAGCTACCTGAGTGGGGAGATGACTCGAATCAAATCAGTCATCCCGTGTTCCGCTACATCCAGCGTGCTCTTGCCTTCACAATCTTCGCGCGCGGTGAGACGGTGGGAACTATGGGCGAAAGCGAGCTCTATTTCATCTATGCCATGCTCCATGCTCAGATAAGACCCGAGGCATTACCCAATGTCAGCACCTTCATCATTGACCACGTCCTTGGCGTGCGAGACAACGTCAATGTTGGTGGTATGATATCAATCGGTGGGTTTGTGACCCGACTCGCCATCCATCATGGTGTGCTCCTTGCCGAGGGTCTGGTTTACCGAGTCCTTGCCACTCGCCTCCAGAAGCAGACTGAGTTCATCGACATGACATATCTGCAGACGACCGGTATGTTTTCTCAGCATGGTGATTCATACTTTTTTACTTCCCGTGGTGGGCAGCAGATTCCTCTTCCTCTGCCTGTTCCTATCGACAGGGCAGATTCTACCACATGGATTCTACCCCTTCATATGGCCCCACCACCACAGCCACATGCCAAACCTGACGCACAGCAGCCTGTCGATCCATTTGGGGAACCTCCGCCTGAGCAGCAGTATGCTCCGCCACCCCCTTATTGGGCTCCCGATCCTGATCAGGTGACTCCGCAGCAAATGTACGAGTTGATGCAGCAAATGAATACAAACATCACAAATTTGCGCTCATATGTCGACGAGCGGTTCACCTCTTGTGACCGGCAGATTGCAGACCTCCGCACATACATACATAGACAGTATGGCGAGCACCAGACCGACATGTCAGGTCAGTTCAGAGACTTTCATACTGAGATGACTCAGCTGGGCTCGCAGATGGGACGTCTGAACGTCCACTATTTTGATCTGGCGGGAGATATTGACGAAATAGCAGAGCAGCAGCACGACACATACCACCGGACCGACCGCATGTACACCCACATGTCGCGCTCTAGATTTGTTTCCGCCGATCCCATACCGAGACACAGACGACATAGGCGCGCACCACCTCTGGAGGATGGAGCACCACCTCAGCAGGATTGAGCGGCATTCCTTCCCTTGCTTTGCATTGCATTGTGAGTTTTCTCATTTCCTCTTTTTCCCTTTCTTTTGTTTGTTTGTTGCACCGAGACGGTATCAATGGATAGGCTTGGGGGGGGGAGTGGAGTAAATGAGTAAATTGAATTTTTTTTTTGAAGAAATTGTATCTTAGGATTAAGATTTTGTTTGTTTGTTTACTTTTGTTTAGAATACAAATGGTAAGTTTTGTGCACTTTAGGGGGAATACAATACAATTTGAGGGCATATTGTAGCTGCCGTGCTACGAAACTGACGCTTGACTCAACCTTTCAAATTTTGAATTAAAGTAAATTTGGAGTCGCCACCCGCAATGCTATGGGAAATATAAAACCTTATTTATTGATGCCCAAGGATAATAGCAAGGTTCGTGTCTCGGTTATGAATGTGGAAGGTGTTAGGCACCACACTCACCCGTAAAAGTCGGTCTCTACTAATTCTAGCTTTCAAAAATAAACTTCACTAATAATAAAAGTTACAAATGAGGTGAACAACCATAACAACAAGAAATAGAAGCATAGCAAATAACAAAAAATAAACAACTAAAAAAAATGGAAATTGGTTGAAAATTTCAAGTCACGCTGATTCTTCATTCTTGCTAACGGATCATCGTGATGATCACTTCAGTGGCTTGGATGGATGGTTTCAGAATTTAGAGAACTTGGTTAATGTAATAGCATAATAATCTAGTTACTCATTGTTTTTTTAAGCTCATTCTAGTGGATTTTCATGGGAATATTTGTGGAAAACACATTTTTTTTCCTTTGCTGATTTTTTTCGGTAGCAGAATCCTCAACATTTTTACTCTCTTTTTATGCTTTGTATGCTCTAACCAACCATGGAGATGAAATGAGGATGTAGGGGGCTATTTATAGGTGAAATTTGAAGTCATTTGCTGCTCCAAAACATGCTTAAACTACTGTTAATTGTGCTGCCCCACTGCTAATCCTGTTTTGAACAAATTTGACCATAATTAGAAAAAGGCTGTCAAAGGACTGAAATATAATGATTATAATGCAGCCACAAAATCCAAACAATGTGTACAGGTACTTAGCATGCTTTTCTTAATTTTAATAACCATTTTATGCACTTTAATCATGCTTAATACAAAGAACAAGTGGAAACATGGCAGCAGGATTCTTGCTGTCCACTTTGCTTCAAATCAGAATTTTGCACTATTCTTGGGTCAATTTCAATAGTGCAAAAGCTGAAAATTTGCAGCTAGGATGTGACTACATTATATATTTTTATTATGCATAAATGGGCTAATTATATTGCTTTAAATCTCAATTTTTGCAGCATATTTTGCTGCTGGAAAAACTGTTATGTTGCTGATTTTTTCTGAAAAATCAGAATTTTGCATCATTCTTAGCTCAATTTCAATAGCACAAAAGCTAAAAATTTGCAGCTAGTATGTGACTATATTATATATTTTTATTGTGCATAAATGAGCTGATTATAATGCTTTAAATCTAATATTTTGTTGCTGCATTTGCTACTGGAAAAATGGTACGGTTTGCTGATTTTTTCTGCTGGTATTAAAATGCTGCTGAAAATTTTTTATATAGTTGAGATAAAATCATAAAAATGTTCCTAACATGTGTATACACATTGGTAGATAATTTATGATATTCTTTCGGGCATTGTGTGATAAATTTGGATATATTTTAGACGTTTTGATTAGAAATACAAAGTTTGTTTTCACTCAATTTATAATTTGATAAGAGAACTTAACTAGCAGTTTTTTTCTTCTTTAAAATATTGATTTAGACTTAAGAATAATATATTTCATGCTAAAATTTAGTCTAATCATTTTTCTAAATGTATGCACTTGTGGAGGATCAATAAGTATGATGAACATTGACATTTAAATTGTGCAAAAGCAAGAACCTTGCTGAGATGTTTATCAAAACAGCTTTTTGTGGTACCTTAGTGTCATATTTGACTTGATCATGTGACTCTATATTGTTTGGTTGCCTTTATAACTTTCCACCTTGTGTATATTATTTTTCCCTGCTCATTAAGGCTCGTAATTTGATGCATGAAACCTTATGAAATACAACTCCTAATGTTTTGCCACGTCTAGATTATTTAAAAGATGACAAAAGATGCACAAAAATTATTGTTGTTTTCATGTTCCATCTTATTGAGATTTTAAGTTTGAAAAGAAAATATGTTTGATATCAATTTGTGGCTAAATCATTCACTAATGCGAAGAGTCGCATGCACTTTAATAGTTTTGCTCTAAAAAATAATTTTGATATGACCAAATCATGCTCATTTCTCTTGAAAAAAAAATATATATTTTTGTTTGAACTGAAGAGTGAGATTTTGTAATTATTTTGATGAAATAATTATTCTTTCTAAGATGTGGAAACATAAAAGATATTTTGATACTGACTTGGGATGATATGATATGTGGGAATCCTATCGTCATTTTCCTTTGTTGTACAACAGGCTTTTAATTAATTATAAGATGTCAAACACATTTTAGAATTATAGCTGTGCTGATTTGATTGTCTTGATACATATTTTTTCCTTTTTGTCAACTAGATCTTACATCACATTTTTATTTGACAAATTTAAGAGTCATGAGAATGTGTAATAGATTTAAAAAAAAAATAACAAATTTATTTGTGGTGATGTATGAATGCATAGGTGATGTGCAAATAGAAGGCTTCTTTGTTCAGAGTTGTTGTAGTATAATTGGCCTATCCACTTTTTCCTTTTGAGCATGTATATATATATTCTTTGCAAAGAATATTAATTCAATATATATCCTGAAGCAATATCATGTGGAATTGGTATAAACTCTAATGATAGCATGTTGGTTTTTTGACTTGAAAATATATGTGAAGCTAGAATCTAGCTGCAAAGTGGGTGACAAGTTGTCTCTTGGCTTGATTGTGTCACTTGCACTTGAAATTTGCATACATATCTTATAGTGATAATTTGTCATATAGCCATTAAATTTGTCTATGAATTCCTTTTTTGTTGAGTCTTTTTAATATAGTGTCATCATATATGATGGTCACGAAATGTAATAATAATTTTTTTTACTTTTGTAATATATTTACTAAGTCTAGCTTACTAAAATAGGTGACTCACGCGTACCCTCTTCACTTTAAAAGATATATGCTTGATACTAATATGTTGTAAGGCAAGGCATGAAATTTTATGAGTTTTCATATTTTTAAAATTATTTAATCGTTCGCATTTTTTCCTGGAAATGATTTTATAAAAAAGATATGATTATTTTCTTAAAAAAAAAATCCTGACATGGCTTTGAAAGTGAATCGATCATCGTTAGTTTCATTCGATCCATAAATATGCACGACGCTTTATAGTGAATATCACTTGTTGAGATTATTAAACATAAGGCTTAACTTGATTGATCTTTATCTCTATATATTTTCCTTGATTTTGAGAAAGAAGTACATTTATATTATTCATATACGTGTGTACATATTTATTTAGTACTAAATGTGTTGTCACTATTTACTTAAATCAATGACTAAAGTTCATTTTTATCTCAAGTTTAAAATGCATCATGCTACATGTATAGCTTATTAAAGCGTGGATTGTATGTTCGTATCTTCATCTTAACGTTAAATGATGTGATACTTACTTTATAAAATAAATAAATAGGAACTGGGTAAACATCCTAGGACTAATAATTTGATGTGCTGGATGTTTACTTGGGCCTGAACAATGCATTTCTTAATTCATATCAAGATAGATTAACTAATTCATATCATAACTTCGAGATTTTATCTTAATTTTGCGATATAATATCTTTGGAATATATTTTTCTCACCATATTCCTAGACTTTATACAGATTTTACAAGGTAGAACATTTGAAAAATATATTTTCCTCACCTTAATCTCGTGAGATGGTGTATGCTACTGGAATTTAAAAGCCGTGGATAAATAAATAACCAATGTCGCCAATAAGGTAACGAAAATAAGTAATCTCGCAAATAAAATGCGTCGGTAATTATCATTATAATGGATAGACTTATATTTAAAATTATATTTTATAACATTTTTGTGCCGAACAACGTTCAACTTGTAGGGTACATATATAACTTGAAACTAGGCAATAAATAATAGTGAGCAAAAATCGATACCAAAGCGTACCTTTTCTTGCAGATACCTGGAAATTATATTCTTGATTCATCCTGGAGCTCATAACTTGTGTTTGGTGCGAGCATATTATTTCTTTTCAAGATTACATAATTTTGGGTGTCTACACACACACACACACACACACACACACACACATATATATATATATATATATATATTTTAAATTTTACAAATATTTGGTGATTTCAGTGGTATAACCTCATGGCACACGAAATATAAATAAGGAATAATTGAATGATACCTTAGTACCTGTGGTCTTCAATTAAGAACCCATTTTATATGTTGAAAATCAAGTCTCAGACGCACAAGGCCAAGAGTTTCCGAAAGGCTTGGTGCCCGTAGGAGACTTTGCGCGAGACTCAGAAATCCTTTTCTAACTGGACTTAATTAAACAAAGGTGTAGGCTAATAAAAAAAATGAGTTATGTTGGATTGAAGTCATTAGGACAAATACATCCGCATAATAATAAAAAAAAAGAAAAAAAAAATAATAATAGAAAGAAAAATGAAAAAAAAAATATAAATGAGCGTGCCGAAAATAGACGGATGCACAAGTAAAAAAAAAAAAAAGTCAAAGCATCAGGCACAGTCTACACCCTTAACTAAAATTTCATTTTTCAAAGGATTTTCTGGAATTGGTTGTCACTTATAGAATTGGGGGACGAATTTAAGATTTACTAACTCTGAGGTGTCATTTAGTTATGAAATTGCTTAATTAAAACCAAAACTGTGTTTGTGAGGTGAAGAAGATCATTAAAAGAAATCTGAATATTTGTTCTACCATACTCATGCTTTGAATTAAGTTGTTTAAACCCTAATTTGCCTTAACTAACCAATTTGTTTAGATAACTTGGTTTAAAAGACGTAACCAGCCCCGGGATTCCTGTGAGTGTTTAGACTTACTTGGGGACAAGGATTAGGCTTGGGGGAATTTGATAAGCCGAAATAGTATCTATTGAAACCTAGGGTTTCATATGTAATTTGAGCCAAGTTTTACTGAAATTAGGTTTAATTAGGTTAGAAATATACAAAAGTTCAAGTTACTGCCCTAGTTGTGTTTATTTTGCAGGTAATCAAGCATTTGGAGATTAACGGAGCAAAACGGGTGATTCGTAGCAAGTCAGCACAAAATTTGAAGCATTCTCACCTTCATTGCGGCCCGCAATAAAATCCATTGCAGCCCGCAACCAATCCAGCAGTCTGCCGAACTTCCAGACTCCTTCATTGCAGCCCGCAATCAAATCCATTGCGGCCCGCAACCAATCCAAAAATTCTCCAGTATTCACTGAACTCACTGCCTCATCCATTGCGGCTCGCAACCAAACTTCTTGCGGTCCGCAATGACATTATTTTTCTGCTGACAAATTTGTAATTGCACTCATTGCGGCCCGCAACCAAACTTCTTGCGGCTCGCAGTAAGGCGGTTACAGAACACGAGTTGGTTATTTTTAAGGACTTAGACTGGGCTATATATATAGAGACCTGTAGAATAGAAAGGAGACGTTTTTTTAGACACAATTTTCTAGGTTTTTAAGAAGAGAAAGAGAGGAGAGAAGAAGGAAGAAGAGAACATTTTCATTGATCGGGTTTTATTGCTTTCTACCCTTTGGAACTCTTTGACTCTTTTATTTGATTTGTGCCTTAGCCATGAACGGCTAAAGGTATTTCTAGGGTTAATTAGGGATGAACTTGAAACTTTTGTTATGATTTAGTTGATTTTATCTCATATTTTCATTTTCTTTGTTATGACCAATCCTTTATTCTATTTGATTGTGAGGACTTAATCGAAATTGCATGAAATCTGAGGATTTGGTATTTTTAATTGAGAAATTAAATATTAAGTCCAGACCATAAAGAATTGGGTATTTGATAGGCTAAGTATCGAGAGGAGACGCTTATCTTATACGGATTTTACCTAATTGCTTAGAAAATTGTGTCAAGTACCGAGAGGTGAAAGATAATTTCTAAATCAATTAGGACAGTTAAGAACTTAATGACTTTAGATTAGCGTAGCCAAGTACTGAGAGGTGACGTTTACTCTAATTTGAAGATGGTATTAATATAGAGATATCACTTTGTACCAACAACATCCAACTGTGCCTTCATAAGTATAAGAACAAATTTAACAAATCAATTAATCATAACATTGGTGGATAGAAACCCTAAGAAACCCTAATTTCTCATTCTTTTTAAAAACTTTAGAATTTGCTTTAACATATTAGTATAATTCAGTTTAATCATAATTAAACCAACCTTTGAACAACCAAGAAACTTTTTACTCCCTTTTACTAAATTCAATTGTTAGGTTAAAACTGATATTCCGACTTGTCCCTATGGAGACGATCTCTAAGTACTATTCAATAAGGTTGTATACTTGCAACCGTATTGAGCGCAATTTGGGAATTATTACTTGTAGTGCTCAAAACACATCACAATAAACTTACTGAAGTCATTGGTGTGAAATAACATATGACATGACTCATAAAAAAGGTACTCTGAAATGAAAAACGAAATCCATGGATTTTGAGTTTTAGCGATGTAGCATATCTCAACATAGTAACTGACTTATCTTTTTTTACTGCAAATGAGAACCAAAATTGCAATGTATTGACAAATCACATACAAATGTCTTTCATGAGAAAATACAGTAGATATTTTTTTTTTAAAATTAACATTATACTAAGATTTCCAGAAATCAGTCAATGAGGTGGCAGAGGGTGTTTCGTTAAATGTTGACAATTTTGCCCCTGGTAAAACCATATCCTTCTTAAGTAACAATAAATGTCAAATTAAATTCATGTGGAATATTAGGTTTTAAGATTTGATGGTAAATTTAACTCATACTAAAACTGATATAAATATACTATTTCATGCGAAGGATGTTTCATTGACTTGATATTAAAAAAGAAAGGTATAATTAATCTTTTACATTTGTTCAACACTTCTATTACTATTTGGTGTTATCTGCATACTCCATATGACAAAAAAAAATGTGAAGGAAAATAATAAAATCTCTCAATATTGTGTATTTCGACATGAAATCTGCAAAAAAAAAAAAACTCAAATAATACCATAATCTTAAGTAGGAATTCAAAATTGTAACTTGTGCACCATGTCTTCCACAGTACATTTGTACAAAATACTAGAGCATCTTAACCCGTGACCAGTAGAACTCTTTTAGATGAGCACTGCAAGAGAGGTAAATTTGAGAAGGCAACGAATTTTCTAAACGACATGAAATTTAAAGGGCATGAGCCTAATGTCATGACCTATAGCGCTCTTGTAAATAGAATATGCAAGAAAAATCGAATTGATAAGACTTGAGTTTTATACATGACATGATTTGTAAAGTGTTTGAGCTTAACATCATAAACCTTTAACACTCTTACAAATGGGCTGTGCAAGAAAGTTGAAATTGAGAAGGCAAGGATTATCTACATGACATGATTTCTAAAGGGCATCAACCTGATGTTGTGAACTATAACACTCTTATTGATGGATTTTATAAGAACAGGGAAATTGAGGAAGTGGTGTATTGTCATGAATGTTCGTTCTTTTTTTCACTGTTTGACAGTAAAGTAACAGTAAAATTATGAGATAATTGCTATATATATTAATTTGTATCTCAGTAGTGATATGTGTGTATGAATGGTCAAAATTTTGGTTTTACTGTTTATTCACTCATATTTATTGAGCATAGTGTGCAAATAACTAAATTGAATTGTCGAGTCTACATTGACCTCTACTAAGTAGCAATACCAAAATTTTCAGTCAGTAATAATGATTAACTAAAATTTTGCAAACTTGTATAAACATTTTGGGATGCGCAGCAACTGTATTTCTCAAAGCAGTATAGGTTATTCAAATTTTCTACAATGTAAGACCCATAATAATGATTTTCATCCGAAATTAATGCAGTAACACGATTAAACAATTCAACTGCGAAACTCCGAGGCAAGCTTGTGAAGTCAAAGCTGCTCAGAATGCATATCTAAAGTGTACTACAGAATCGACAAGCAGGAGTAAGCATAAAGTATGTACCTGATGATGGATAAGATGAAAGGACCTTAGGAACTGGCAGTTCTTGACACAGGCAAAACAGAAAATGGTGAGCACCAAAGAAATTGAAAGGCAGCCTGAAAGGGGAAAAATAACTTTGTAAATAAGATCAAACTGGGCAGTTCTTGATTACAGGAGTAACTTATATAGGAAAGCTGGGTCTGTCAGAATCATGCAAACAAAAAAATTGTAATGAACCTTATTATCAAATGCTATAAAAAGTTCAAGTTCATATCATTGAATGGAAAACAGGTTATCAAATTACGCAATTTATGTGTCAGACTTCAAATTGGGGCAGAATGCACAGAACCTCAATATTGCTAACAGACTATTAAATTGGAACCGAAGACAACAACACAAAGGTAACAACTGATTTAAATGTTTTGATGCTGGGATCATAAGTAAATGAGAAATTTCTAAGATAGAGGAGCAGAATCGGCCAATATTTTGATGCAGAATCAGCCAATTGATTTAAATGCAAATTGTTGTTTATGCAGTGAATTGGTCCCACCAGCCGATAAATTTGAAAGAAACCATACCAACAGAGAGAACTGAAGATGGAAGAGGCAAGAAGGTTGAACGTCACCGGAAAACCTAGCTTCCTTCCAGAGTAGAAAAGACGAAAATATCAAGTAGAATCTAAGAGCGCAAGGTGCGGAGAGCAGAGAGAGCAACACGTTGCGGAGTGGTGACTACGTGGCATGCGGGGAGGATGCGGAGGCAGACAGCTGGGAAGAATGGGTATAATCGGGGAAAATCGTGCGAGATAAAATAGAAAGCGGAAGCAGTGGATAGGTGACGCTAGATGAGGTGAGGTTAAGTTCATCCTGTTCACACATCGCTGATGGAGCGGTAGATAAGTATGATGGTGTTCGTATCACAAAAGTGTACTCCTAAGTTTCAGTACAGCAAGCTGTACCTTTTAAACTCGAGTCTACCTCTAGTTAAGACTGCAAGTGCACAGTCCTACCGTTGGTATAGTTGGGTATCATATCCACAGTGACGGTAAAAAAATAACCAGACTCTATTTAAATTAACTAAAATTCTAGAAGTGAGAAAAGTTGTTTGGTGGTTGTTTCTATCAAACTACTGATCAATAACAATATTAAAAGCAGTAAATAAAGATTAAAAGTTGAATTCAATTAATAAAAAGGTGTTTCCAGGGTTTCAGATTTTAATTCTGTTTTAGCCCCGAGGTGTACGGCCCGTATAGAACCCTATACGGTCCGTATGGACCACCGAGTTAATGCTGCAGTCACTGTTTCTGTGTTGATACTAATGTCTAGGGTTTCCATCGACCAGATCTAAGTTCCTTACCTCAACTGTCGCAATTTTGGCTTAAAACCCGATTACCGGACTCAACTACTCCCCTCTTAGATGCGTTAACCCTCAACTTTCGCTTTTTGGACTAATTTATCTAAGTTACTTGTTGGTTTACTAAAAGTATCCAAAGACTTTCGACTCGAGGAAAGTTTCGCCTTTCGGGTACTCCTTGGTTTCACCTTTCGGGTCACAAACCTATTTCATGTACTTTATTCGGTCGGATTGAATATCATAGACTTGGCTCCTAACAATTAGACGTGCGCATTCATCTAACGGGATGACTAATCAAATTCAAGCAAGCACAAACAAAGCAATCGAAATACTACTCAACAAAGTAAAAACACAATATTCAACACATAATCCAAGTAACATGCAAGCAAAACTAAATTAGAAACTACATCTTAACCATAGAAACTGTAAATTTAGCTACTCATGTTCACAAAACAAAGCACAATAAAAGTTATGAAAGAGTTCATAGAAAAACAATAGAAAATCCGAAGATCCATAAATAAAAATAAAAAAAAATAAGAAGATAAAGAAATAAATAAGTAAAAAAATAAAATAAAAAAAAATAAAAAAAAATAAAATATAAGAAAAAATATAATAAAGAAAAATAAAAAAATAGAAAAATAAAAAAAATAGAAAAAAAAATATATAAATAAAAATAAAAAAAATAAAAAATAACGTATAGAACAAGTTTAAAAGGTACAGCTTGCGGCAGATAAGTATGATAGTACTGTTCATAGATGGCGTCACACACATCCAAAATTTAGGTATTATAATGCTCGTCCTTTATGCTTTGTTACTGAACGTAACCTATTATTGAGTAACGTTTTTTTCATTGATATTGATTAACATTTTTAAATTTTCTTATGCTTGTCAAACGAGCCCATTATACATAACTCCCTTTGCAATATAAAAAATAGAAACGTGTTCTGCATTGAACTCCAAATACAATTTCTGGTTGATTTTAGGGAATTTACTGCATAGTTTCTGAGTTCCAACATCAATTTAAACTGTTCATTTTATACTAAATAATTAAATTGATTATTTATTATTAGTCTTTGATCTAGTGACAAAAACGATGTTTTCCGTGTGAAAAGTCATAGGTTAACGATGCTTTCCGTGTGAAAAGTCATAACTTCGAAACCCGAATGGAAAAATCTCTTGTGGATATTAAATTGTTAGATGGCTTGACCTCCAACCTTTACTTAAATAAATTAAATTGATTCTTTATTATTTAATTAGGCATCTTAGTAGAGATTAATTAGCACTTCAGTTAATTTTAATTTAATTGTTTGATATAAAATAAATAGTTCAAACTTATATAGTGTTAATTATTCAATGAGTTGTATATACTGAGGAAGAGCCGACTCAATGAGTTGAGCTGCTAGGGGTGTAAACGGATACGGATTATCCGCGGATAATTCGCTCTGAATCCGCTTATTATTCATATCCAGATTAAACGGATACGGATACTTGCAGATATGGATACGGATAATTTTAGTATATGGAAAAATAATACGGATACGGATAATTCCGTGAGGATATAAACAGAGAGGATATCTGTATATATCCGGATTCGAAATTTAATTTTTCAGCAGCTTTCAATTCATTTCACTCTTGCAAAATTAAAAAAAAAACATACATATTCGTTTAAGTCCAAGAATCTTGGTAGAAAAATCCTATAATCTATTAGGATAATGGATTGGTTCTCTGAACCAATAAGCAATTAGTCATGCATAATCATTACTGTGAAAACTTAAAAAGTCTATTAAATTTTTGTCAATTTAGATAATCAAATTAGGTAATTTAAAATTATGAAATTTAGTAGAATTACTCAATATCCGACCCGCTCCGTTTACACCCCTAGTTGAGCATCTTTCATTTTCCTCAAAATAACCACCTCTTAGCAAATGAAAGAGATTTTCATTTTTTTTTATCTGAATTTCAATTTTTTTATTAATATATTATTTATAAAATATTTGATGATTTTTCACTGTTTACACTGAACTAATACCGATTTTTTTTTATTAATAATCCCAAAAAAAATTATATATGCCCAAACTGTCCCATTGAGGGACGGTCCACAGTTCACATCAGACCTTCCCCCAGGGAGGCGGTTCACTATTTACCCAATAAATTGAGTTTTTCTCTCTCATGCCCCCTCACAATTCATTTCAACATCTCCAAATCCAAACTTAGCTCTCCAACAGCGACTCTGAGATATTTTTTTTACTTATTAATTTATTTATTTTTACAATTTAAAAAAATGTCAGAAATTCTTAGAAATTGCTAAAAAAAATGGTTGAAATTATTTTAATCTATCGTGCTCATTTGAAACCCTAGCTTTTAGTATGGTATCAAAACTTGAACTCCGGGATGGAGGAAATTAGTCCAAACGATGCAATGCTCGCAAAATCGTAACTTCCAAATTTTGGATGAGCGACGTCCATAATAGGAGGCATTTAGCTATATCACACAGCTCTGAGCACAGAATCAGCTCAGCGAGCGCTACAACTTCGCAAGTAAACAAGGTGAGCACAAGGGCTCGAAAGTAGAATAGGTTGATCTCGCAGGATCACTCTAAGAGTTGGTTGTTTGTATTGATTGAATAAGCTTATGATTGATTGAGAATATTGAAGTTGAGGTGCACAAGCTATAACGGCTTTTTCTAAATCTGAGAATTTGAAATATTGAAGTTTGTGGCGGCTAGAGTGATAGTTCAGACTTAGACTATGCTTCTATTTATAGAGAGCTGATAATATAGAAGTAATTTGGCCCTACTGTTGTAACGGTCCTACTAGCGTTACAACAGTCACTCAACTTACTTTGGGTGTGTAAAAGTTGAAGGATTGAGCCGGTAAAAAAAAAGTTTAAGACTATTTTTTTTTTTTAAGAAGTTTAAGGATAAAATTATAATTCTCCGTTTCTTTAATTTTCTTTTCTTTCTCCCTATAAAAAGTTGTGTCGTCTCCCACTCCTATGCTTCCTTTCCACCTTACAGAAATTAGAAACCCTTTCCTTTCTATTCTATTCCTCACTTCTTCGCCATTTAGAAGTCTCTCGATCGTCTCCTTCAAAATCTAGGGTTTTAGCCCCATCTCTTCTTTCTTTGACCTATCCAGTTGCTGTTTGGAGCATTTATAGCTTCTGAATTCTCCCGATCAGCGTTACTTAATCCGATCTGATTTTCAAGATACGCGATCTGCTGTGTTTGATCTCTTTTCTTTTGATCTTTACGATTTGTGAGGTATGTGCGTCCTTTCCATTACTCATTTTACCTTTTTGCATTGAAATGTGAAATTTTCAGTTGTCCATTCTTTTAGTACCTTATGCGTTGGGAAACTTCAATCTAGTCCGATTTATAAGTCTACAAAAACAATAAAAGGAAGAGGGCATCATGCTGGTAAATTTACAATTTCTAAGAGCATTAGCAAATGTTGATCATGATTGCTGCACGGGGTTTTAGGAACTGTTGCAATGGCAGTATGTTATCTGTGAACAATTTTGTGTTCTTAACATACCATATGGTTGTTCTACTTGTGATTTTGTTGCTGGTAGAAATTTGATTCTTGATTAATCAGCTTCAGTTAAATGATGCAAAACTTTTGGAGCTATCTATATGTTTCTGATCTGATCAAATCATGATTTTAATATATCGCTGCTAACCGATTAGAGTATTTCCATTTCTTTAGAAAAAAAAAATGCACTTCATGCAACTGTTGATTTAGCAATGCACTGCTTGGATTGATCTAATGAAGTTGATAAGGGCTGCAATGACGCAATGTTATAAGCTAATTCTGTAAATAAATCAGAATATCTATTTTATTAATTAAGTTACCATTCAAGTTCATCAATTAATAAGGCATGTCTAGTAAATCAAACAGTTGCAGAAGATTATCTTCTTCCATCATTTTCCCCTGTACTCTTTTGAAGATTGCACTGAAGCACATGTATATGAAATATTGAAACTTATCCCTGTTTTGTTCTTGATCTTTTCACTATGCTATTAATTAATCTTTCTATCTCTTATTGATTTATGGTTGTAATCAGGTACGAGAAGCTCCTTTCACAGGCTTGAGATGGCATTGGCAAAAGTTAATCGATTATCTACTCTTCCAGTAGCAGGAAAGGAGGGGAAAGATTCTCTTGATAACCTTTTTGTTCAAAAAACTGAGAAAGACCCCTTCTTGTCTCTATCTAAGCCCAGTGACACCTCTTTTCAATGGGTACAGCTACTTCATGCCTTTGACCAAAGCAAACAGGATAGTGGCACTGAGAAAAACGAGGATCAACCTATTGAGCTCAGCCATGAAAAATGTATGTCGTATCAAAGCAGGTATTTCTTTTGGGTATAGCTAGAGCTAGGTTTGTGTTTGTGTATTTAGCATGAAAAAGTTGCAATTTAGGGTTCCTTAGCAAATTTTTATTTTGTCTTATTGTCTACTTGGTGTGCAGATCTGCCAGGGTGGCCTTTATTGCCATCAACACCTAAGGTGGAAATGCAGAAATGTGAGAAATGTTCTAAGGAATTTTGTTCAACTATAAATTATAGAAGGCATATAAAGACGCATCGCCGATCTCCGAATATAGATAAGGTTCTTTAGTTCATCCCCCCGTATATGTTTTCTTTTTCATTTTTGTTTTTCTATTTGAGTGGGTAATTTCTTTCCCCGGCTCTGTTTAATTGTACCTATTTGATATTTTACTCATATTCTGTAGGAATTTCACAAGAACCGTGATGAGGTTGGCAAGTTCTGGGATAAGGTAAAATTGTTCCATTAATTTTAATTTAAGTGTTTAGCGGAGTTCAAAATTTCTATAAAGAGTATTTAAATCACATTATGATATCTCATGCTCATCTCAGTTTGGATATTCTTTTTCCAGCTTACTTTAAATGAAGTCGAGGACATTGTATCACTGGCTGCTGTGGATATAGAGGTAACTGTAGAATGACGGTTTATTTATGAGTTTCTTAGAACTTCTGCAGGCTTTTTGGAACTTAAGAAGACAACATGCATAGTTGTTAAATTATGTTCAGGTCAGAAGATTAATAAATGACGCAAAATTTTCAGGGAACAAGTGGAACTACAATTCTGAAGTATCTGTCATTGAGGATTAGTAAACCGAATATGTCTTCCCTTCCATCTGCATATGTCAAAGCTGGTAGCAGTCTTTTGGTAAGAAAGTTTCTTCTGTTAATTTTTTTAACATCCTTTCTTTCACTTACCTAAAAGGTAGTTGACTCAATATGTCTTCTTGATAGGGAATTGCTCAAGGGTCAGCAGGTTGCCTACCTCTAACATCGAAGGAGTTGTTTAGTATACTTGATAATGCCAGCGAAAATACCTTCATGTCTGTCGGCAATGCCACCTTTGTACAAAAGTTTCTGTTTGATGGAGATGCTGAGAAAATTATTATAGAAATGAAAAATTTGGTTGCTTGCATGAGCTTCTTGCTGGAACTGAAACTGGTAAATACCAAGTTCTTATCAAAGCAACTATTCAAATTCTGCTAGGGGTTACAGTTAAAATTTTAAAACTAAAATAAAATCCAGGTCAGAGCATGGCTTGCTGATAAGGCTGCAAAGGCTTTGCGGTGCCAGAAGTTGCTTGTGGAGGAAGAAGAAGCTGCTCAGAAAAGGTATTTCATTGGGAGATTTAACTTTCATTGTAACTTCTCTTCAGGGCACATCTTTTTACAAAAATAAACTAACTGCTGTGGTCTATATCTTGTCTTCCATTTAAAAGAATGGCCTATATCTGCACCATAATGTGATGTTATAATTTCTGGGCATTACAGGAAATCTGAGCTGATAGAAAAGAAAAGACTCAAGAAACTGAGACAGAAAAGGGAAAAGCTGAAAGACGCAAGTGACCCAGGCAACAAGGCTCTTGCTGAGACAGTAGAGGAGGTGATAGTTTCTCCTGGAGTCCCTAGTCCAGCAGCTCACTCAGAGTCTGGTTCGTCTAGCTTGGAAGAAGCAGCTCCTCTGAACAAATCTGTACAGCTAGAACCAGAAGCTAATCTTGATCAGATCGAGAGTCATAATCTGATTTGTGATAGTTTTTACGGAGATGATTCCAAAAGTAGTGTAGAACCTCAGATTAAACAGGAACACTCTTGTGATAAGGTAAATATGGAGAATGAGAGAGGCCCAGTTTTGTCAGATAGCTTGGAGGTTTTAATAGGTTCTATAAGTATACCAGTTGAAGACACTAGTTTAGTTGGTTCTGGTTTGACACAGGTGCTATCTGTTGACTACAAAGAAAATTCTCTCTCAAAAGATACTGAAAGAGTGCAGGCGGAACTTGATAATAATGGCATTCAATCAGAGAGTGTTGGTTCATATGGAAAGAGTGATGATAGGCTGGATATGTGCAAGGAGCTTTCTGTGGCATGGAGAGATATGGTACCTGGACCTAGGCTCTTTTCTTGTGAAGAGGCAGCAGCTTTCCTTTCTCTAAGTAAGTCATCTTACTATTAGATTATATACTAGTTTTCTCATTTTATTTATCAAGTCTCATCAAGCAGGATATCTGAGTAGGCATAACACTCAAGTAACCTACAGATGATGGTTCTTTGCCAGTATACTTTGGTTGGTTGAATTCAAATTTGATATTCATTGCAGGATGGAAGGAGGCAATTGCGGGTGACCATGTAACACTTGTTTTATCTTCTGACAGTGAAGCATCAGATAGTCCAGAAGATGTGTCATGCACAGACAGCACAGTGAGCCCTTCTAACATGGTGTCGAATGCCGCTAAGCCCAAGTCAAAATCAAAGTAGGCGAAACTTAGATAATTAGATATTTTGGCGAGGGAACCTCCATACCAATTAGAATGATTCAAGTTCTTTTCTTTCCGGCTGAGATCCATTTTTATAAGAGGTCTTTTATTACACTAGTATTCTTGTTTTCAATTACATTAGCAGATTCCACTGGGAATGCATTCCAGCCCTCAGGGATTTTGTGTTTTTTTGCTTTACTTTTTTATATATATAATTTTTTGTTGTAATTTTCGCTGGATTGTTTTTAGTTTTGCTGTACTTAATTTTCAAACCCTTAATGGATAAAAGTTTTGCTCATAGCTCCCATTATTGCATTTCAGTTGTTCCGGTGTGAATGCTCACTAAGCTATCTTTCAGTTAGGAGTATAAAGAAAAAAATCCAGCTGACGAAAGGTTATGTAGAATTAAAAAGAAATTAGAAAAGAAAAAAAAAAAAGAAATTTGACTGATTGCTCGAAGATTAATATTGATGTAACAAGGTTGTTCGTACAAGCTTATGAACTATATTCGAATGGTGATTATTATTATTTATACCATTGTGTTACAGAAATGAACTTGAATTTGACGTTCTATCTTTTGAGATCACAAGGCAACACTATCACTAGATGTAAATGGCACTCGAATTGATTTTAGTGCGGAGTATAGGAGGAAATTGCAAGATCTTATTTCATAAAAATAAGCTTGCTGGTAGCTGGTAGCTGGTCCCTCGTTCCCGTCCATACTCCCAAATTCTAACTCCAATGTTAAAGGGAAGGGAACCAACAAAGTATTTGCTAACCTACTATAAATTGGAAACCTATTAAAAGTGTTCTCTTCTTTCTCTTTCTCTCTCTTTTCTTTTGAGTGCTAATACAGCGCTTTCTGCCTTTGTCAATGACTGTGGATTCGCACATAACAACGAACTTCACCCATTCAAAGATGGTTGATGAAATGAAAAGGGCAGGGAGGAATAGCAAGAGGCATCGTATTTTTTTTTTGTTCTAACCGTTCACTTTTGTCTCGTGGTCAATGCACACTAATGCACACAATACAAGATCAATATTGAACAACTTCGATTCAAAATTAATCTTATAGAATTCTTAGTGAATTCAGTTTAATTTGATGGATTTGACAAGATCAGATACATAACCAAAATTTTACTTTAGAACATTTAGGAGACTTATTGGATCCTTATGCCTGTTTCTGATTGAAAGCAGAGAGTGTCCGATGAGCATCATACTCAAATCGGTTCGATGCTTGCTCGGAATTGTTCAATTCACTTCATGATTCGTGCGTGTTATCTCAATATTCGTACAGATCAATGGCACACGAAGCATGAAACGAATAAGACAGTTCCGAGCAACCATCATACCAAATAGCCTGATGTTCCATCAGACGGAATCCGTATTCTTTGGATTAACTCAGATTTTTAGTTAATGCTTCTCGATTGTCCAATCAGGATCAGGCCAATTCGGTCTGAGGTGTAATGCATGGGGCCTCTTTAATATTGGTGCCAACACGAAATAGACACCCGGGGGTTCCACATCCCAATGTTATGAATAGTTAGAGATGTGGAGAGGCCCATGAAACATAAAAGCCTCATGCAATGCCTGACCTCAAGTTTCTCCAGATAATAGATAATGTTGGTAGTTGGGCTTTATTAAAATTTCAACCTCATGCTTGCCTCTATGGACTATGGATCCACTGCAGCACTAATTAAACTTTAAATGGACCCGGAATCACATGGAAATACGGATTGATCCGTTAAAGCAATCCAAATAACCATCGCGGGCATGACATTGACAGGCTGCTTTCTCGGTCAATACGCAATACCAAATCAGAAAGGGAGGCAGCACAGTTAGTTAGGAGAAAAGTGTTTAGAATTATTAGTTACTCAAAGATTGAGCATTCAATTCTCTCTTACAATTTTGCAGCTTTAAGCACCTTGAAGTCAGAAAAAATAAAGTCAATACCAAAATATAAATGATTAAAATGGCCCCACTATTAATTTTGAAAATTAAATGACACACACTAGATGATATAAAGTCACCAAGTTAAGTATTGAACATAACTTTCTGCTTATTGCTTATTCTAATTACAATTTCTAATCAGCTAAAACTACATTTTCATAAACCACAAAATTCACAAATTCTAAATCACACTAGTTCTTCCTATCAGAGCAAATTTGGGGCAGCCATCGGTATGACGAGATGCGATAAAGTGCAGCTCCTGATTAAAACAGTGATTCCAATAATGCATAGCAGGGATATATGAACATCATAGCTGACACTATATATGCCACAGTAAGTTTAGTTATCAACAATTTCAAGCAAATTAATAATAAAAAAAAGGGAATTAGTAACCTGTTAAATCTACAATTGGGGGTAGTTCATCATGGGTTCTAGGACCTTGGAAACCTCAGTTGCAAGATCAGGCCTTGCTTTTCTCTTAATTTCACAACACCTCAACCCCAAATTTGCGATCTTAGTAGCCACCTCAACCGGCCACGCTCCAGCTGACTTATCCAATATTTTTTCTAACGTCCCTTGTTTCACTGCTTTCTGTACTTCATTTATAATGCCAAAAGTGGGCCGCCCTGTTAAAATGCGAAGGAGAACTATGCCAAAGGAGTAAACGTCAGAGCATGGCCTCAGCTCGCCTGATGCAAGGAACTCCGGGTCCATGTAGACAAATGTTGCCATGTCACCACTGCACCGAGTTAAAATTGTGCTTTCATCTACCTCGAGAAGCCGGCAGAGACCTGAGGAAACCCTAGTTTAGAGCATTGTTTCAAATATAAATTGAAAGAAATACAGTTCTTTATCAGCCTAAGTTTTTAAACATAATATATAGCAGTAATCAAGTTCTCGAGGCAAAATCCCACCAGGCCCATTATCAACTAATAGCCTCCCCCTCCCATAACGTTTTTGCACATAATAAGTCTCAGTACCAAAAATGAGGCTGACAGTTACTAATATAACAATGAAAAAGTGTTCCAGTATTAAGTTTTTTGAGCAATTAATACACACCCATTCAAACTGTCATATGGAACTGTCATATAAAGAAATAATAGTTGGTATATGAGTTGATATATGGTACCAAAATCGCCAAGTCGGCTGACAAATTTGGAGTCGAGAAGGATGTTGGATGGCTTGAGGTCACCATGAATGAGTGAAACCGGCTCATCAGTGGAGTGGAGGAATATGAGTGCAGAGCATACCTCTGCTGCAATCCTTGTGCGGGCCTGCCATGTCAGAGGTGGTGCATCACCCTTGCAAGACAGCCTATCTTCTAAGCTCCCGTTGGGGTGGAACTCATACACAAGTGCCCAAGTTTCCGGGCATGCACCGATTAGGGTTACAAGGTTGGGATGTCTCAATTTACTCAGCACACTCATCTGTTAATTTTCATAGCAAAAATTAAGCACACCATTTGAGATGTTACTTCAATATGACAAATGTCAACAGTACGTAGTTTGCAGATCTAATTAAATGTTTTTAATTTAACTTACTTCCTTGAAGAACTCCTCTTTGCCCTGCATACCCCATGGATTCAAAATTTTTATAGCCACAGTTGAGCCATGAAGGAATCCCTTATACACACTTCCATACCCTCCCTCTCCAATCTTCAATGAGTCATCAAAGCCATTTGTCGCTTCCTTCAATTCCTCATATGTAAACTGACAAAACTTCTGGTTCTCATACCTGGCACTCTCCAGCTCCTGCACCTTCTTTCTCAGTAAATTTGCCTCTTTAACCGCACAAACTCTTTCCTGTTGTAGCTTATCATTGTCTTTCTCTAGTTGCAAGATGAAGCTATGTGCCTCACCGAGCTTTTCCTGGAACTCCTCAACCATGTATCTCAATTTCACAATCTCAACCTCCAAGGCATCTCTATGTTTGTCAGACCTGCAGAGATCTTGTAATATCTCATCTCTCTCCCTTTTTATTTCGTCTAACTCAGATTCCTCCTGAGACCACTTTCCTCTCGGGTATGGGACATCATCATCTTGAACCTGGCATTGTGAAAGTCATTATCATTGGTGTTGACCAATGACCAATCAATTCCCCTAAAACCTTTATGCTCTGAGAGTACAAGGGTAATTTGGTAATTTCCTATATTTTTAACACTTACCTTCATGTGTGCTGATTTGGTTAATTACACCGTTACAGTTTCATCATGTGCAAGATCATTAGTAAGAGGAAATAGTTTTATAATAGTCCCACAATTTCATAATCAGGACCAAATGTTTTGATACCATGTTAACCATGCCAATTGCTCTAAAACTATGCTGTCAGAGTAGCTAGGTGTTCATTTGGTTTTTATATTCTTAATTAGCACTTGACTTTTAAACCCAAACAATAAAAAAGACTGGTTGAATCAACACTTTACTGACCCCATTGTATGGTGATGCAGCTGATGAAGTAGAAGTTGCCCCAACTGGACTAAATAGTGGGGTCGGTGGAGCCATTCTCTGGGATTGAATAGACATTGTTGCTCGGTCTACTGACATCTGAGGTGCATTTATAATTGGCACTGATGAGGTGATTTGATGAGGTTCCCTATCGACATGGTTATCAAAAAAACTTGATGAAATTATTTGTGCCATTGGCATTACTGTATTCTACAACAAGGAAAGCACTTAACATAGGATTGCAATATTTTAGAGTAGTGTACCAAACCTCATCAGTGATGCTGTACGGATGTGGTAAAATTTTAGAGTTAATAATTTTCTTATTTTTATAAATTCTATTAGAACATAATAATTACATCTGAGCAATTAAGGAACAGGAAGGAAAGATTCAATAGAAAAAAAAAAAAAAAAAAGGAAGGAAAAACACATTAGCTAGTTGAATTATCACAAGATAGGAGCCATACCTAATGCAAATCAAATGTCCACTAGAAATGAACCATATCTTACATGATGGGTTTGCTTGCTCATTCACAGCAAGTGCTTTCTTTGAAGTAGGAGCTTTCATTTTCCTGAAAATAATTTCAATACCACAAATGTCAGATATGTACACCAATATTCACTCAAGTTAATAGTTCTGATACCTCTTGCAAACTCAAATAACCAAATATTACTGAACATTTAATTTCTACCTTTTTTGGGGGGGAGAACTACAGTGATAAATTTATCCTGATAGAAAACTGGCTTCTTAAAGATTATTGATGTAAGAGGTCCTTAAATCTTACTTTTTTAAAGATTTAATAAATCTCCAGCTTGATAGCTACATTCAAACCATTTAATATAGTACTTTCATATTATTTTCTAATCTTTTACAAAATCAGTATTAGTTTTTCTCTTTTCTCTACGTAGCTAACTATGAATAGGTAATTTAATTGTTTCATGCATCAATCAGGTGATACATAATTGGTAAATAATTTTTAGGTACGTGGGTTTGTTGCCATAACTAAGCAAGTTCTAGGATGACGATTTGTACATTTCTAAATTTAAGTTAAAAAAATTATTGACTGCCTAATGCCAATAAAAAGAAGAAAAGAAAATAAGTTCTTAAAGGATCATACATACTTTGAATAAAACTTTTCAGCTGCTGCTCCCATGACAAGCTCAGTAACTCTGTGCTGAGAAATGAGAGATACCAGCCCTTTGACAATATCATCACTCTCAGTTACTAGTATCTGAGCCTTTATCTATTATGATACATCAACAATTAGACTGCTATATAAATATCTATGAAAACAAATCATCATCATCTTAATTTGCTCCATTAATTTACAAATTTGAACCAGAACAAACCCCCCTCCAAAAAAAAAAATTATGTCCCAGTTCCTATCGATTAAGTTCAAGTCAAAACCAAAATTCAAATAATTGATTGACATATTAAGGGAAAAAGAAGTTTGGTTTCAGGTGGGATGAACGAGCAGGTTTCATATAAGTTGATATTTTCAGAAATGAAGCGGTTAACTGGTTGACTTTGTTATGGCTATTGACTAATTAATTAAACTGTGCAGTAATTCTAAGAAGCAGAAAACATTTAATTCAGTTAATTCAAAAGTAACAAAAGAACAAATTATCATGGTAATATGGAATAAATTAAGGGGACCTTCATACGATAGAGCACAGTCAACAAGCTTTTCTTGGTTTTATTCATCTTCTCGGCCTCCATCTGTTGATAAACAGCTAATGCACTATCATTTAGGTTCTCAGCTGAAACCATTGCCCCCACTGACATATTTTGAAAAGAAAAACATGAGATCTATCTGTCATGAAATTAATATATCCAAAATTAATTATTCAAACATATATATATAATTTGGTAGCTAGCTAGTCCTGCATGATCTCTTGGATAAAAGATGTATTTGCAGTCAATGGTACATTGGTAATAGGTAACACATAGAAGGGCTTACTTACCTAAAGGAAGGGGATTAAGGATTAATGAAGATGGAAAAAAAAATTAAAATTTGAAATGAAAAGAGCACATGCATGCATACTCATATTAAAAGTCTTGGAAGGTCGGTGAACGTGCAACACAGCAATCTTCTTGGTTTTAGGTATAGTTTTCAAAACCCACGATAAATTCGCTTGCCAATCCTTGACCTGATCTTTACCCATTGCCAAATACACCACTTCCTCTTCCTCCGGATGCTCCTCCTTCAGATCATCGGGTTTGACTGAGTCGGTTGGATCGGAGGCCCAGCTCGCGATGGAAGGTGACCTTGATCCTCTGCTGCTGTGACTGCTGTCGCTGAATAGTTGGTACAATCGGGGGGAGACTGGAGCTGAGCTGCCCCTGAAATTCATGTAAGCCATTAATTTTTGATTCTTGACTCTTCTCTAGTTGTGTTGTGTGTGAGAGAGAGGGAAATCGAGATTTTATTTTATATATAAACGTTAGTTAAACGTACGGTATCGGTATGATATCATATGAAAAAGAAAATGCTCTTTTGGATTTTCTGTGGCTATGATTTAATTTGGTAGTATTCTGTGCTTCAAGGTGGTGAAATTTAATTAATCAATTTACTCAGAGATCACCTTTTACTTATACAATTAAGCTAGTGGAAAATTAAGAATTTGAGTTCACGTGGTTGCAAGTCTGATGCATGAGTGTCATATATATTTCTTAAAATTAATAATAATAAAAATTGCTTCCGATAAATTAACAGGCAGCACTGCAGCAGACCTTAATTGTTTTGTTATCTCGATCGATCGATTGTTCAGATTATATTCAATGGTCGATCGATGATCAAATATGTGAGGTTCGTGCAATACAACGAACAGCCAGTTTTTTTAATTGCCACTTTTTTACAAAATTTTGTGAACTTTAAACGCAGTATGATTGACAAATATAGTCCTCCATTAATTTAACAATTAGCTACTAATTATTTTAAATATGAATTAAATATGAATAATGAATAAATAGAAATGTTCAGAGGTGGACTTTCACCCATCACCCATGCATGCATGTGGATATATATATATTGAAAACCAAATATATTAATTCAAAGGCATATTCGGATTCCCTCTCCAATTTGGAATTTAAGTTCGCCTACTAGCTAGTATTATTATTCAGAATTAATATATCTTATTCCAAGTGGAAAATATATGTGGAATTATCTTTTAAATTAGGTCTTAATTTCCCCAAAAACAATTAAGCTAGGTACTTGTTCAATTCCAGTACGAACCAATTAATTATATATAAGATCTAATTAAGCAAATTGGATTAAGGAGTTGTTATATATGGTACAATTAATAATTCTTCTGATCATATTGCGAGTACGTTTTAGTTGGATGCCAACATTATTAATTACCATAATTTAACAAGATTAGATAACACCGCTAGCTAGCTTCTCCCCCACCCCAATCAAAATTGAGATCAGCATGCATGATCGATGTCTTAATTTGTGATGGATTGATTTCTTTGAGTACATGAGAACATGCATATATAGCAAGCTTTGTTTGGTTTGAAATTAAGGTTTGTCACACAGTCGCACGCACGCGCACACACACACACACAGTCACACACAGCCATAGAAATTAAGGTTAATTTGTCACCAATCCTCTCTGGTGTTATAACAACCGTTTTCAACAACCGATAACATTAATTGACGAACCTTTTGGCATAAAACAATAGAGTTAAAAAAATTGCATTTCATCATTGTTGATACTTAGTAATAAAAAGCACTTTCGATTAATTCTATCTCATCCAAATCTAGCACTTATATTTAATAGATTTGTAAAGTAATTAATTATATTAATCTCCAACTTGAAGAATCGATCCTATATTGACAAGTGATACTTAAATTTGTATAGGATGTCATGTCTTTGACAATTGAGAATTTTTTTTTTTAATTTGAATGTGCTTATGTGGAAAAAATATATATATAATTGCAACATTAAATTTTTAGTGACATGAAACGATATGACAGTATATAATTTTAAATAATATTTGATCAAGAAATATCTGAGACGATGCTGGATGAATCAAAATGGTTGACGATGTTTGAAGAATGCTTCAGTATGTTTTGGAGAAAGGAATAAACTAAACCTCCGTTATGAATTAATTTTTATTTTATTTTAAATTTTTACAAAAAATATTATTATTAGTCTCTCATAAAATATCTCATTGTATGTAACTTATTCATCCAACTCCTATTTTAATTTTTCTTATTTCATTTCTAGATATTAGCATTTAACTGTAAACAAATATCAACGTACAACGAATTTGTAATTTTTTTAATTAATACAATTACCTAGGAACTTTCAACTAAAATAAATAAAAGATAAGTGGTGACTTGATGTGACTTCACCCTATCACATTAGATTCAAATAATTCAACTTCAAAATGCATGCAAACAAGACATTAATTATCTACAGCATATAATAGGATAATTCCATCTTTATTGTTTCAAACTGACTTTTAGAATCATATCGATCACAGCTATAACTCTTATTTAAATGAACTTAATTAATGATATATATCGATCGGCACACCACAAGTGGGAGATATTTAAATAATTTAGATAAAACTCAAACTTAGATGTTTGAATTCTTTTATATATAGTATTATATATGGGATTATATCTTCAAACCTTTTCCCCCGGAACGTAGACAACGATTGAATCAGCTGAGGTTCTGAATACCCGAAATTTTTATTAATAGGAAAAACAAAAATCCAGTGAACCCACCCTTGTTTTTTTTCTTTTGACTTTCTTTTAAAAACAAATATATCTTGCATTTCAGTATTTGGGAATAAATTAATGAATACTGTTATTGCAAATTAAGTAGTGCTATGCCACTACGGCAGTCGGCACTGCAGTAAAGTCAGATACCTGTCAATTCGTACTCTACAGCGTCAAAAGCAAATAGATTAGATTAGATCGATTAGACATACTTTGGGTGCTATTATCTGAACCGTCCATTTGAAAGATGACCGGTTCATAAATCAGACAATTCAGATGGCGATCATCTGAATAATTAGAATATGAATGATTACAAGTCAAGTTTATCTCTCCTTTCCATTCTTTCCCACCTTCTCCATCTCTTTATTTTCTTCCCTCACCTCATATCAACCGGAACCAACTCTGTTCTTTTTCTTTTTCTTATTCTCAAATCTAGATCGTTCAAAATTTATCGTAGGGTCTCGATTACTTTTTATTTTCAAATCAATTTAATCTATTAAAATGATTCAGATTTAATTGAAGTCGTATGATGAATTTTGAACGATCCAGATGGAAGAAAAACCTCACTCTCCTTTTCTCAAAAAAAGAAGAAGCAGATTTTGATTCCATATAGCATGATGTAAATTTCAAATTTTCAATTACACAAAAAAGTACTAAACTAATCATCATTGGTAAGGAATTCGGCTCTACGAGGAATTTTTTTTATTTATAGAAATTATTATAAATAAGAGATGGAAAGAGAAAAAGTATTTTAGATTTTCGATACAGTAGAATGATTTTCCGGTTCAAAATTTTTTATCTAACAGTTCCGGTCAAATTTTGGATTGGAAAAATTTCTACTAATACAAAAAATGTTTTCTGTCCGAACCGTTTTGGATTTTTTTGTTCAAATCGTCTTGGTCCAAACTTTTATTCATGACCCGGCCTCCAAAACTTTTTGTCTTTTGTGGACTTCTCCGAAAAATTGTGTTTTTTACTTTTACTCGTGTCCCTCGCTCATTTATTGCTATTTTTTGTCCAAGATCTCAGATATAAAAAATCTTAGAGAAAAGGTTTTTATACTCAGTGACTTGTACCCGTTTTATACCTAGTGGTCCTAGTTTCTATATTCAAATAGTTTTAATAGTCTGGTCCCTATCTTTTTCAATTGATTTTTAACCATCTGGTCCCCACTCCCACCTTTCTTTTTAAAATATTCTTTACTAACGTAATTTCCAAATTCTCATCTCTTCTCTCCTCCATTCTAAAGCCATTCTCTTCTCCATCTCTCTTCTCTCTTCCTCTCTCTTCTTTCTTCCTCCTCTCCTCTCTCCTTCGCGCCAAATCCATTCATGCACATCTCACTCGTGCTCTTACTGTCGTACGCACGTTTCTCTCCGTATCGCCCCTCGGCCTTCCTCTAATCTAAGTGGTTGTGCGCGGCAAATTCTATATGGCATAAACCCTTGCTACATGGAGCCTGGACACATATGAGTTCATCAACGTGATGCAAGGGTTAGATCCGCCTTGGTCTCCCACGCAGCCTGACGCCACATCAGTAAGAAGCATTGATGCCGCACTGTTGAACTTTTGCTGTCTACTGCCGGAGACAGAATGAGTCTTGATCGGGAAGACAGATCAGGCCACCGATCGGCTCGAATGTCACTTCCATCTATCTACTCTCTTGACTTAATTTCACTTCCCGGTCTAGCGGAGGTCCTCGCGTCGCGGCGGTTGGTTGGCGGACAGATCTGCAATCCTCGCGTGGCTATCGTCAATTTCAAGTTCAAGATCTTAAAATCCTAGTTACTGATATCTTCTTATCTGGTCCTGGCCTACTCTTGCTGATTTTTTTTCTAATAAAGGGATGGAAATAGAAGCTATGATCCGGCATTTTTTTCCATAACCAAAAAATTAAATAATATAATATTAATAACCAAATTTTGAAAAAAATTTCAAACCTAACCAGACCGCCCCCTCATTGGGCGGTCCAAAACCCTATCAGACCGCCGGGCCACTGGGCGGTCCAGACCCCAAGCAGACCGCCGGGCCACTAGGCGGTCTGCATTTTTTTTTTTTTATTGTATTTTATGTAATTGCTTGTAATTTATATTGTATTTTATGTATTTTGTTGTGATTATATGATTGTATTTCCGTGTAATTTCCTTGTGAACAAAATAACGATGAATTTGGTCGAGTGAACAAAATAACCAAATAACGTCTAGTCAACATAAAATATAGAAACAAAAATATAAGTAAATAAAATAACCAAATAACGTCTGATCAACATAAAATATAGAAATGAAAATATAAATATACTGTCAATGGCTACAATATGAAATATAAAAACTAGCGACGACGACGACGACCGGGACAATGACAATCCGGGAGGCGCCCGCATGCCCTCCGCGGCCGGACACGTCTCCGAGGCCGTGGAGGCTCGAGAGGGCTCTGCAGGATCCTCGTCATCGCCAGAATCAAAATGCATGTCGTCCCGTGTATACGCAAGATTCGGCCATGGATCAAACCGGGAGCTCGCTTGTGCCCCACCGCCGCTAGCCTCGTGGTCGTCTTTGCCCGGGGGTGGCATCGATAGTGTGGGCTCGTCCCAGGCCCCCGTATACGTCGTCGGTGGCTGTGTCCCAAACGCAAAGCATCCGCCCATGGATCAAACTGGGGTAGCTGCGTGTGCCCCACCGCCGCTAGCCTCATGGTCGTCCTCTCGCCCCCGAGTGTCGGTGAGACCAAAGTCTCGCCGGAGTGAAAGTGGGCTCGGCACTCCATGTAGGGTGACCATCCTGTAGTTAGATAATGTTAGTTTTCTTCATACAAAAAAAAAATTAATTATATAGACACGATCCAACTGACCTCGTCATACTGCACTGGCACTCCATATTGATTGTAGTAGGCGTGCCATTTCTTGGTGTCCAGCACCCAATCGTGGAACGCCCAATTCGGGTTATCTTCTCGCAATATTTGAGTGGAACATCTTAAGAACACATTTCGAAACAAAATTGACGTGAATGAAAAAAAAATGAACTTATAATACCTGCGGGGGGTGGTGGTAGGTCTCTATCGCGTACGAGAGGCGGCTCTTGGTTGGGCTGGTTCGGAACTGGTGAGTCAATCTTGATCTCACGCCAATTGATGTTCTCGCCAAGCATCGTGTAGCATGCCAACGAGGCGCCCATCAAACCGGGAATCCTCGACGATCGGAGCACCGTGATGCAAAGCATAGTACACCCGAACGCCCGAAACCATTTCTCGCCATGCACACCAAGCCGTGTGCAACTCCTCGAATTGCCGTCGCACTGTAAATAATATTTAGAAAATGAGTTGTGCGAAGAAAAAAATAATATTAAAAATAATCTTTATTGCTTACCGATCGAGTGTTGATCGGGCCCCATGGCAAATGGGTCTTACTCGAATCACCTATCATTCTCCGCCGAAGAGAGTCACCGTAGTCGCCCGCAAGTATACGCTAGTCATGCACCACCGCCGGGTACCGGACCATATACCTCAATGTCCAGGGTTCCTGCTCCCAAACTGACGTCCGTCGGGTCAGGCGGGACCCACAAATTGTCCTCAGGCCTGCGGGCAATCCTGTACAATCCCATATGGTGGGTGCGCCAATCCACCTCAGTCTTCTTGTGCATAGTCCTGCATTATAAGTTAGTTATACAAAATTTGTGAAACAATATCAATAGTTTATGAGTATTATTGAGTGTGTATTAATACTTACTTGTGCAGCTTCTCTGTGTCCTCCTCACCAAGTATGGGGTCATCCGGAATGAAGGCATCGAAGCCGAACTGACGAGGCACTCGATCAGGATAGTGATACTCAACTATCCAGTAACAAACGAGTGGACCCCGGTACAAACCGAGACCCCTCTGCGCCATCGTCAGCCGACAAAAAATGCGAGACCGGTACCACGCCTTATACGGGAACCACTCGACGTTAGCTTGGTGCAATAGCTGGAGCTGGTTCCGGACGTACGAGATACCCGTTGTCCCTCCCTTCGGCGTATTTTCGTAGCGCTGGTAAGCACCCCATATGATAGCATATGGGGGGTATCTGTCGATGTCGTCACCCGTGTCCCACCTCACATGTGGAGGAATAATGGGTCGGCAGACCGGTAGGTGCGACCAGGACCACTGCTGGAGTAGCATGAGTGGCCCGTTGAATTGCTGACTGTCTCTCTGAAATTTTATAAGTGTATTCATTATTATCAAATAAAAAACAATCGTAAAGCACATTAATTGATGGAAACTTACCAGACATGCGTGACACAGTCCTCTGTACAGGGTGGCAAGCACAGCTCCACCCCAGTTCCATCGCGACGGCTTATCGAGTTCCTCTAACTGCTGGAGGAACATGATCGGGACCGAGTCGCCACTGGAATCGACGAACATCGTGCTACCACATAAGTCAAGCACGAATGCTCTAACGTACCTACAGTTTCAATAAAACGTAAAAAACTATGTATTTTTAAGTAATAATTTTAATTTAATTAATGCATTTTAATCTTACCTCCTGACGCGCTCCGGATCATCCGTCTGGGGGGTGATGGCAATCTCGGCATGCATACCGGGAGAGCTCTAAGACTAATGCAGTAACTGGAGAAACGCTCCACTCCTCCTTCACCCCTCAGCTTGAGCTTCTTTGCCACTGCCTCCACATGCGTCCCCAACAGATCTGGGATCAATTGCTTGAGGTTCTTATGATCCAAGACACCTCCTACCGGATCTCCATCGATCCGCAGATCCCATAAAGCACCGACATCCCGTAGAGTCACTGTCATCTCTCCTACAGGAAGATGGAATGAATGCGTCTCGAGCCTCCATCTCTCCACGAGTCCGCACAAAAGTGCCTGGTCAATTCTCCTTGGTTGTTCCAATGTGCCTAGCTGGTACAACCCAAGGTTCATCAGGTACCGATCCATCAGTGGATGTGCCACGTACGCTACCTCGGGCATGCGGTGCCGCACCATCAACATGGTCTCATCCTGCATTTATTAATGTTTTAGATGAAGTTATATATGTGTTTTGAAACATAATGTTTGCATTTTCTTCGAATTACTCAACGTACCTCTACCGATGCAAGTGAGACACGGTGACGTCTGTGGGGGAGCCATAGAAGGGGACTGAATGTATCTGCAGTGACACCCTGCGCATGCATGGTCTCTGTGCTCCCACTCGGATCGGCATGAGAATGCGAACTCTCGGCGGTGTCTGAGGTATCTCGTGATCGTCCAGATCTAGTCATCCTACATTTCAAAATATTAAGTTTTACTATTATTATTATTATAATAAAATAACAATAATAATAATAACAATAACAATAACAATAACAATAACAATAATAACAATAATTATTATTATTTTCTTATTATTATTCTTCTTATTAATATTATTATTATTATTATAATTAAAATAAGAAGAATAATAAGAAAAAAATAATAATAATAATAATTTCTAACGATTCAAATTAAACAATTTCTAACCATTTCAATAAAATAATATCTAACAATTCAAACCCAATCAAACAATTCTAACAATTCTAATATTTATAACAATTCCAATCAATAATTTCTAACAATTCAAATCAAACAATTTCTAACCATTTCAATAAAATAATATCTAACAATTCAAACCCAATCAAACAATTCTAACAATTCTAATATTTACAACAATTCCAATCAACAATTTCTAACAATTCAAATCAAACAATTTCTAACCATTTCAATAAAATAATATCTAACAATTCAAACCCAATCAAACAATTCTAACAATTCTAATATTTATAACAATTCCAATCAACAATTTCTAACAATTCAAATCAAACAATTTCTAACCATTTCAATAAAATAATATCTAACAATTCAAACCCAATCAAACAATTCTAACAATTCTAATATTTATAACAATTCCAATCAACAATTTCTAACAAATCCAATCAAACAATTCCTAACCATTTCAATCAACAATTCAATCAACAATTTCAATCAACAATTTCTAACAATTTCAATCCACAATTTCTAACGATTCGAAACAATTTATAAAAATTCGCAAAAAATTTCGTACCCGAAAACGGAAGCGGAGAGGAGTCGAAAATGCAACGAAACTATGAAATATCGCTTTCGGAACGACAAAACGGGGTTTTCGGCAGTTTCGACACAAAGAACGGCGGATCTGGCGGCGGCTGGCGGCGGCTGTGGGAGGGGGTTAGGGTTTGGTTTGATGGGATGTGGGGAGAGGGGTATATATAGAAAAAAAAAAATTTTAAGCAGACCGCCGGGTGGGGGGCGGTCTCGCTTAGTCCGGACCGCCCAGTGGCCCGGCGGTCTGATAGGGTCCTGGACCGCCCAATGAGAGGGCGGTCTGGTTAGGTTTGAAATTTTTTTCAAAATTCGGTTATTAATATTATATTATTTAATTTTTTGGTTATGGAAAAAAATGCCGGGCTATGATCCGCAATTGTTTTACATGATTCTTAGACTAGATTTACAGGATTCTTGCAATTTTTTATATAATTCTTGCAAATTTTTTGACATGATTCTTGAACTACTTTTACAGGATTCTTGCAATTATTTACATGATTCTTCATCTACTTTTATAGGATTCTGATTGATATTTAGTCTTAGTTTACAGTTTTACAGGTTTACAATTGTTACAGTAATGGGTACTGATTGATGTTTAGTCTTAGTTTATAATTTTGTTACAGTATTGGGTTTAGATTTGTTATAGTATTGTATTTAGATTTGTTACAGTATTGGTTTTTATTTGTAAAGTTTTGTTTTATTTTTGTTACAGTATTGGTTTCCATTTGTTCAAGTATTGGATTTAGATTTGTTGTAGTATTGGGTTTAGATTTGTTACAGTATTGATTTGCATTTGTTACAGGTTTGTTTTATCTTTGTTAGAGTATTGGTATCTATTTGTTACAGTATTGAGTTTAGATTTGTTGTAGTATTGATTTACATTGGTTACAATATTGGTTGCATTTGTTACAGTTTTGTTTTACTTTTGTTACAGTATTGGATGTATATTTGTTATAGTCTTGGATTTAGATGTGTTACAGTATTGGTTTCAATTTGTTATAGTTTGTTTTACCTTTGTTACAATATTGGGTTTAGATTTGTTGTAGTATTGATTTACATTGGTAACAGTTGATTGTCATTTGTTACAGTATTTGTTACAGTTTTGGTTTTTACAGTATTATTTTATTTGTAATATTTGAAGTTTTAATTGTAAGATTTGTCATATTTTTTATTGAAGAAAGATATATAAGAGGAGCATCTTATTCTAGTGATGAGACTTCTTACGCATCCGAACAATGAACATCAAATAAGTTCAGTCTAAAGATTTTGTTTCAAAATTTGTGTTTGTTGTTTGCTGGAGAAAGTTTATTATTGTCCAAAAATTTGTAATGTTGTTTGCTGGAGAATATTTTTTGGACAAAATATTGTTTTCTAGTTAGTTTATCAATGTGAATATGATTGTGGTTTGGACAAAGTTATATTTGTTTATAATATTTGTTATAGTTTTGATCGTCATTATTACAGTTTTCATACTTCATTATTACAGTATTTATTTTATATAGTTTTATTGTTATTTTTGTAGTTTACGTAGCTATTTTTTACCGTATTCAATTTCGATAGTTTGAAATTGTAATTTTTAGAAATTTTAAAAAAAATTAAAATATGAAAATTTATAAAAAAAAAAATACGAAAACAAAATTAATATTGAAAAGTTCTAAAACGATAAAAAAAAACTTTGAAAAAAAATATAAAACTTCTAGAATGAGAAAAGTATACAAGTTGGCAGTTTTTACATTACAATAAAGTACAATTAACTGTCATTAACTGTCAAAGTACAATAAGTTTGAAAGTACAAAGATACTGGAAGTTGCAAGTTTTAAAATATTAATTCCATCTTTTGCAGTATTCGATATTGTCTGTTACAGTATTCCCGCCAGTCAAATAATAGTTAGTTTGGATAAAAAGTAGATACAAATTTTTAGGTATAATTAAACAGATCCAAAATCTTAATATTTTCCGGTCCGTAGTTTGGACCGAATTTTTCTTTGAATCCATCTATAGTCCGAAATATTGGTGTACTGTATCTCTTTCCCTCTCTCATTTAATTGGGTGCAAAATTATAAACGTGATAGAAACTTCATCTTGTAAATATAAACTGTGTAATTTAATTTTCTTTATTAAATGAAATGCATTAAAAAAAATCGTGTTATAAAGAAGTACGTCAAGTGAGGGCCGGCGATTTTTATGTATATAAGATAAAATTAATTCTACAGATTTTTATTGAAAGTTTGTAGCACCTCTTGGGAGCTGAATCCAGTAATGTAATCTAATTTTTGGGTTTTAAATTTAGACTGTCCAATTCGAGATGAGCACGTAAAATGGAGTGTCAGATTCAAGATGGAGCACACATTCTGAAATGGATCGTGCAAGATGAAACATCAATCAACCAGTCTAGATTCAAAATTCAAAAATTGAGTTACATTAGGGGATCCGGACCCTTGGGAGCTTGTACTCCGAATAATAAAGGAATAACAGAGTTTTGTCAAACGGTCGGCAGTTGCAATTGTATTGCATGTACAGGTCGTACAGATCACCAAAGAAATAAGATTGTTTTTTTTTTTTTTTTGAAGTCCTCAGCATCAGTCATTAAGACTATTTATTTTTGAAAGCTCAAAGTTCGACAAACTCTTTTATTTATTTTTTTATTTCTACAAATATAAAAGTTAAAATGTTAGAAACAGAGTGATTATTTTTTCCATTACATAGAAGGAACCGAACGATGTATCTTATTATAATTTAGTTTAATTTAGTTCTTCTAGGGATTTCTATTAAAGATTAAGTTAAAAGAATAACAAAATAAATTAATTTGTTGATAACTAGTTTATTTAATCTAGGCGTCCAATGCATGGACGCTTTGGAAGGCAGCATCCCGTGGACATCTCAGAGGGCAGCGTCCTTCTGTTGCTCCACTGAAACAAAAAACAAAATAAACACCGCTCAAATAATAACAAAACCGCTTGGACGAGTTCTGCCTTAAAAATTGTAAAGAAAATACAAACTGATGAACTCAAGGATTCCATAAAATGTACTGGACAAGTCAATTACAGCTGAAAATACTTTTGCTTACCTTAGCATGCATTTACCATCAACTTCAGATTAATTTTGCATAAATGCTCAGTAATTATTGGTAATTATTAATACTGATGAACTCAATATTGGTAATTCTATCTCCTTCCCCTTGTCATTTTTTCATACCACCAGTACTACTCTATCATAATTAAACCACTTCAGAGGATGAGACATAGATTTTCTAAAAGAACAAATTTCAGATAAAAAAAAGTAATTATTGGTAATTATGAATTTCAAATAGAACAAAGGAAAAGAACTGCGACTGCACTGAAGCACAACACATGCCAGTGAAGGGGTTATCTCAGGCCGTGCACAACACGTCTTCCCCCTTTATCCTCAAAACTGTACAGCTAAGATAAATATGACACTTTGTTAACATTTTCAGACCAAATACCGACTTTTTGTTCTGACATATTACTGAATAGATAAGTTTGGAGGAATAAAGCTCAAGATATATATTCTTTTCCTAAAAAACACAGATATCGATTCATAAAAACGGACTTGGAATCGTGAAATGCTCCTTTAGTAATATAAAAAACATGTATTTTAAAACTACAAATTGTTTGCCAGAGCATGAAACTTTTGCACCCAAAATTGTTACACTTTTTCTTATGTGATTGTCATTCGACCAAATGCACTTGTACAATTATTTAGTATGTATAAAAGCTGTACAAAACTTCGATTAAAATTAATTACATAAATTAGGAACTACAAAAAAGCACTTAAATTTTCAGGAAAACCCTTCAGTCTTAAAAAATCTAAGTTGGTTCTATCTCAAGCACAATGGAATCTTCATGCCCTGTACCATTTCAACTTCTTACATCGAGCATTCTATACCCTTGCAGACTGCTCTCATCCTGCAATGCAATTTACAAATTGGAAAAAAGAGATTTTTAGTGTCAATGTTCAATAATAAAACAAAACACAAATCATGACATATGAAACAAAAGAAAAACAGTCAGTAAACAAGGATATGAAAATAAAGAACTTAATCATATGCAGTAAATGAATTTTGTGTCGCTTGTCAGATAAAACATTGATAAGCGACAACAGTAAAGAAAGGAATTAAAGAGAAGAAAATATTTTTGTCATCTGCAAGGAGGAAAGTATGTCAGCTAACAGTTCCTCCAGTGTTTTGTCGGTGCTAAAATTTATAAGTATTTGGGGTTTACTGTGAAAGAAGTGAGGAATGGAGCGATAGATGTCAAAAAGAAAAAAAAAATAGAAGAGCAAGGAGAGATGGAAGCAGTATTGTATTTTCATTCATGTTGCCTTTTGGGTTTATGGTGTGAGAAAATTTGAGTTTGATTTAAGGAAATTAACAATTAATAAACAGTTAGGCCTCTCTCTCAAATTTTTACAGGGGCTCAATTTCTGCAAGCACAAAAAAAAACTCAAACAAAGGTATGTGTTTTAGTATCTGATGTGTTCTTTGGTGGCTGTTTGATTGGTCCAAAATTGCAATTAAGTACCACTAGCATGGGCTTGGGATTGTCTGGTACCGGTTTAGCAACCTTATTTCTGCTTTCTTTCTTTGTGATTGAAATTATACATGTTGTGAACTGCTAAACATTCTTGTTAGTGGGAGTTTATGGTCAATTATGTTTTCTTAGAATAGACAACAAATAAAATAAAAAAAAATTTAAGAATACAATGCACCATTTAGAAAATCACCTAATTTGGGGAGATTTAACATGGGTTCCAGAACTTGCCAAGCATCGGTTACAAGATCTGGTCGCAATTCTCTCTTAACTTCACAACACTCCATCCCCAAAGCTGCAATTTGATTGGCCACCTCAGCTGGCCACTCTCCAGCTGAGTTATCCAATATCTCTTCCAAACTCCCTTTCACAACTGCCTTCTGCACCTCATTTATTATGCCCATAGCAGGTCGTCCAGTTAAAAGGCGAAGGAGCACTATTCCAAAGGAGTACACATCAGAACACGGCTGCAGTTCGCCTGAAGAAAAAAACTCTGGGTCCATGTACACAAATGACCCCATGGGACCGCTACACCGGGACAGGATATTGGTAGGATTTGCCTCAAGGACATGCCATATACCTGTGTTGACCCTAGATTAATATATATATACTAGAACCTATATATATTAAAATCAATTGAGAAGGCAAATAAAGTCCAAGAAATAACTTGTCAAAAGGAAGTTATGTGATATTGGGTATCAGAAGTCTTACTCCCATATACGATGCTAACCAACAAAATTTCAAATTCCCTAAAGATGGATTTACTATTTTCTGTTGTTCTTAGCAATCATCTTGTTGCAATAATAGACAATAAACTTATATTAGATGCATGCAATACCATAATCACCAAGCCGGCAAACAAAATTGGAGTCAAGAAGGATATTAGATGGCTTGAGGTCACCGTGAATAACTGGATTCTGCTTGTTGTCGGTGGAGTGGAGGAAGATTAATGCAGAGCATATCTCAGCTGCAATACGAACACGGGCCCGCCATGTAAGAGGAGGGATCTTATCCTTGCATGACAAGCAGTCCTCTAAACTTCCATTCTCAAGGAACTCATACACCACTGCCCAAGCTTCGGTGCATGCTCCAATTATGCTTGAAATGTTTAGGTGCTTCAATTTGCTTAGAGCATCCATCTGTAAAGTAAGGCAGATGCAATTGTATTTTCATGTAAGTTTACAACTATGAAACAGAATAATTTAATAATCATAACCCAATACTTTTAGCGTACGTGCAAATTAATAAAATTTACTTATGCTCATGACTAGAATTCGATATGTTTCCAACATTCCTTTTCGGTGAACACCAGGACTAGGTCCAGCATTTCTTTAACTTCTCCTTCTCACTCAATTCAATCGCTTTTAATAAGAATACACAAATTTGAGACTGTATGTCTAAAGCTGTTCGGCTTTAAACTTCAAAGTTATGTTTAAGGAAAAAATATGGCACGCTAGATGTACAGGCAAAGTTGTCAACATTCAATATTAAGAATTGATAATTTACTTTTTAGTAAATAAATATTCAAAAATCAGATTACCTCCTGGTAAAATTCATCTTTCCCGCTCATGCCTTGGGGATTCAACAACTTTATAGCCACAGTTGTCCCACGAAGTGACCCCTTAAACACACTTCCATACCCTCCTTCCCCAATCTTGAACGAATTATCAAAACCATTTGTAGCATCCTGCAACTCCTCATAAGAGAACTCACAAAACTTCGCCCTACTAAACGCTGCTCGCTCCAGCTCCCACACCCGTTCTCTCATCATATTCACCTCCTTCACAGCACATCCTCTCTCCTGTTGCAGCTCCTCGACCTCTCTCTCTAGTGAGAATACAAGGCAATGGGCTTCAGAGAGCTTAGTTTGGAGATCCTTAACCATGTGTTTTGAATTTGCAAGCGCGTCTTCCAAAGCATCTCTATGTCCTTCAACCCGGTGAAGCTCCTCTAAGATGTCATCTCTTTGTCTTTTCATGTCATCAAAATTGGTTGCGTCTTGAGGCCATCTTCCCTTTGGGTACGGCATGCCATCATCTTTTCCCTGTGTCAGTCAGGGGCAGAAAGTGAATGTTATAATTTCTGTTTCTTTAATATGTCAAAAGTGCAGAGGCTACAGAAAAAAATTGCTTCTAATTTTGATGAGCTTAACAATACTAAAATAGTGTTATTCTGCTTGTTTTTTTTTTTCCTTCTGCAAGGTCTTTCCTTATCTTACATGTGGTATACAATGAAAAATAATGTGTGCTGGCTGGTGGTTAGAATAGAAGACTATCATGTGCCTTTCTGCAATCTCAATCTACTTGCAAAAATCGATTTGTCAATTATATATCTGAATTTTCCACCAGGCTCCTAGTTTTGAAAATACTCTCCTAGGCTTGTAATTTTTCGCTAATTATCCAAATTGGGAGGATTTTTTTTTCTTATTCTTTTTAATTCTTCAATATATCTAAATGAACATAAGATTATTGCGGATCCAGTGTAGTCCGGGGGGGGGGTCAGCCGCCGCCCCCCTAGATTTTGAGTTTTAGTGGAGATTTATCGGTTCCAACTGGCTTTGCCTCCCTTGGAAATTTTTTTACTCCCCCTGATGAAAATCCTGGATCTGCCACCGCAAGTGCATTTAGATTTTCAGGCAACTAGTTGTTAAAAACCAATGAAAAGATTGACATATTAGGTTTTGGGCAATAACCTGATGGGTTTTATGACCTTCTCGGTAATAATTCCTGCCTTGGTCATCAGTGCCAGGCCCTGATTTTCTGCTAGACTCCTGATAAGGCTTCTCACCACTAAAATTTATATTCTTTGGTTTTTCATTCCATAGGTCCACAACAACACTGCCTGTACTTGACACCCTGCTGACTTCATTATATGGTGATGTGGATCCTGACATGACTGTTGCATCAAGATGGTCAGATCTTGACCCTTGGTACTGATCATGTAAGGGGCTAGCGAGAGGAGAGGCTGATTGAACTGAACCATGTAAAGGCATTCTATCTGATTGACTCCTGTTGGGAGTTTGACTTGCAGACTTCTGGGAGCCAGTTGCTGTAGGGCCACTTGGAGCCGGTTCCCTATTGAGATAGCAATCAAAATCTTAGATTTCAGGAAAATAAGATAAATAAAAGTAACTGCAGTGAATCCATTAACTCTATAGACACATTAACAAAAGAGGACCCATCATTTGGACATCAATATTTTAACAATCTTATAATCTAACATGAACTGTTGGATTCAATAATTAAAGGACAGTCCAGATTTAAAGCTTATTGGCACACGCCTGTGAGTGGTTTTGTTTCCATCTTCCTTCCTCTTCTTTGTCTAAATTCCCAAAACAAGTAACAACCCACCATGCTTCTCTTCACCTTCATTTTATTCTCGACATCTAAGCTGCTACTCTTTATTGACTCATCAAATCTATTTTCAATACTAAATGTGTAGTTTGTCTCCACCATAGTCTTTTTGTCCACCACTTACCATGTCCCTGCTGAAAATTTACCATAGCCCCCCTATAAATTGAAATTTTGTATTTGTCCATTATTTTTTCAATATTTGCATGCATCAACAGCTCAACATTTTTCAGCATCCCTTAAAAAATACATTTTGTGATTTAATTCAGTGGACTGTATTAGATTGTCAAGGTTGTCAAAATCTTCAGTTATCAAGTGATTACCGCTACTTACAAAATTTGCAAATTTCACTATAAGCCCATGTTTTGGCAGTAAAATTCTGGTGCTAGCAACCAATTCTGGTAAGTTTGCCAGTGTTATCTTACCACATTTTTATCTGTAAGCCTCAGTAAAGCTATTAAGAAATAAATTCAAAAATGGACTACTTGGGCTGGCATTTATACAAGTATCTAAAAAGAACAAAAAAATGTAGTTGGCATACCTAGTGCAAATCAACTTTCCATTACAGATAAACCAGATTTTGCATGCTGGATCAGCTCGAGCTTTTACAGTCAGAGCGGTTGGTGAAACAAGAGCCTTCGTAGTTCTGAGTAGATTTTAATATTCCATAAGTCATATATCTTTTAAACACAATTTACTGAATGAAGTCATTCTTATGATAGCTTTTTCATTTCCTTTTGCCCAATAAGGGGCAGGTTAGGGGCTTCAGAGGAAGGTGGGGTTATGTTATTTAGCCAAAAGAATTTGTGACAAACATTTTATGGTTATAGAAGATAGTATGTACTTTGAATTGGTATTGTCTGCGCCAGCACCCATAACAAGCTCAGTGATACTGTGCTTGGTGATTACCGAAAGCAACCCTTCAGCAATGTCATCACTCTCAATTATAAGTTTCTCGGGCTTCATCTGGTATAAAATGAGAAAAAGTTCTAGAAATATCAAAATAAAATAATGTTGACCAAATTTTTGGATCTGATTCTCCACATTGATATTTATGGGACCTTTACCTGGTGGAAATGAGCAGAATTTTGATTTTGTTTGTCAACTACTCTGTTTTGTTTATCTTTATTTTCTTTTCCTGTTTGATTTAACTTCCAAGTGTAGTTTTTACTCAAAAAAAACTTCCATGTGTACTTTGTTAATAGATACACCATCTCAAGTAGGTCTGAAACCAATATAGCTTTACCTCTCACCATAACATATTTAGTGACTAACTGGTGACATTCGATGACAGTACAAACTAGCATATTGTCAACACTATTTCTATTGGATGTTTATAACAATAAACCTTAAAGATTCCTATTGGATGTTGATAACAATAAACCTAAATATTCCTATTGGATATTGATAATGGTAAACCTGAAATATTCCTATTGGATGTTGATAACAGTAAACCTTAAATATTCCTATTGGATGTTGATAACAGTAAACCTTAAATATTCCTATTGGATGTTGATAACAGTAAACCTTAAATATTCCTATTGGATGTTGATAACAGTAAACCTTAAATATTCCAATTGGATGTTGATAACAATAAATCAATTTAGCATGTCAGCACTATTATATTTACATGTCAGAGCTATTAGACGTCGATAACAATGAACCTTGAAGGGGAGAAAGGAGAGGGACCTTGAGACGAGCAAACATGGACATGTAGGTACTCATGGTTTTATTCATCTTCTCAGTCTCAATTTTTCGGTAAACTGTCACTTCTTTGGCAGTAACTTGATCTGCTGGTAACCATCCTATCACTACAAACAAAAAGAGGCCAAAAAAAAAAAGTAAACGAAAAGTTCACAAAACAAAAAATTAATTAATTAATATAATAACCTGTGTAGTAGGTAAGATTACAAAATAATACAGAAAATTATGGCAATATGAATACACTAAATTAAAAAATACGCATGCAGCAACTAATGTGCAAGGTAATATCTCGGGCACCGAGATTCAAGAATTAAAAAAAAATGAGAAAGTATATAAGTTAATCGATCTAACTAACCTCCGTAGACAGCCATGGGGATAGTCTTAGAAGGTTGGTGGATGTGTAGAATAGTGATCTTCTTGTTTCTTGGTATATTTTGCATGAGCCACACAAAATTGGCTTTCCAATCTTTGGCCTCCTTTCCCATTGCGACGTAAACTGTGTCATGGAGTGAGTTGAAGCTGTCGGGATCAACTGGGTCGGTGAGGTCAGAGACAACGCTGTTGCTGTTGGAAGATGACCTTGATGATGAGATGCTGCTGCCACTGCTGTTGCTCTTCACGTTGTAAAGTAGTTGGGGTTGTTGCGAATTTAAAGTCTTATAGAAATTCATGGCTGTTAGTTGCCTGTTTGCTGTTTGGGAGGGGTTCGAGTTCGACTCTGCTCTTATTCTATTCTCAGCAGATAGCAGATAGCAGATAGCAGGACCCAACAAAATGATAGATCGATCCAGTTTCTCTCTCTCTCTCTTCAAGAGGAGGAGGAGGAGGAGGAGGAGGAGGAGAGAGAAAGAGAGGGAGAGGGAGAGAACGAATGCTCGTAACTTTAGTGGCCGATGATAGTAGAAATCGTGACTTGATGTCATGCGCATGCACACTGTTCAGCCGGCCCCAACAAATAATTACCATATTAATTAAACCCAATCATTCTACTTCAAAATGCATAGGAGACATTATCTACAGCTATATCCTATATATATAATCGGATAATTCCATCCTACATATATATATATATATATATTGTTTCAAACTGTACGTGTTTCAGATCACAGCTAGCTATATATAACTCTTAATTAATGATCGGCGCCACAAGTGGGAGATATTTAAATTTAAATAATTTGGATTAAACTCAAATTAGAAATTAGAAATTCTTTATATATAGCACGGGATTATATCTTCAAACCCTTTTCCTCGGAACGGAGACAATTTGGCCTTCATACTTGTTAATAACACTTTTTTTTTCAACGGATACTTAATTTGAAGGATATTAAAAAGGCATTTAGGGAGCAATCCAGTGAATCCACCCTTCTTTTTTCTTTTGACTTTCTTCGAAAAAAAAAATATTGCATTTATTTATTGTTATTGCAAAGTTGTGCTATGCCACTATGTATAATGTATGGCACTGCAGCAAATCAAGTACGTACCTGACTATTCGTACTCATAATGGGTCAACAAGTACTGTACTGGGTCAAAAGCAAAAATATTATTAGACTTACTTTGGGTGCTATTATCTGAACCGTCCGTTTTTAAGCTGACCGGCGATCGATGCCGATTATTTGAATCAGATAGAATACGTACACCATATATTCATATGTTAGATGACAGTTGGACACTATGCAAAATAGTTTGACGACATTATTTCGGAATGCAGGTGAATAATTTTCAACATAGATAAAAAAAAGTTAAAAATGATAGAAAGGAAATACTTAATGATTGCAAATAGGAAATCTATTATTGAATGAGAAATGATTTGACTTTGTTGGAAGAACTTTTCTCCGGATTGCTGAAAAAAAGGACATCATTTCTTTTCTTTTCTTTTTTTTTAAGGAAAAACCGGGTGCCCCTATTGTATTAACGGACACAATTTCAGCCGTGATTTTTATTAATATTCAAAATTAAATAGAAATTGTCAAACTTGTTCAGAAAAACTGGCTATTTATAAAAATATCCAAACCGGCCAATAATTGACCGGTTCTTAATTTTTAATAGAAACCAACCAATAATTAGCCGATCCTTGGTTCTATATATATAGGTGCAGAGGGATCTGGATTTTCTTCACAATTCATTTCATCAAATTTCATACTAACTCTCCTCACTTTCTCTCTTTCTCCCAAATTTTTCTGCTCTTCCCGGTTTTGCATGTAAGCCCCTATATTTTTTATAAATTAACTTTTATGCCAAAATAGTTATAAATTGCTAGGTTTTATTAGAAATTTTCCAAAATTGTTATAATGTAGTTCCCAATTAGTAGCTGTAATTAGTGTTAATTAATTTTAATTAGTGCTAATTAATTATAATTAGCGTAATGTAGTATAATTTAGATTAATTAGTTTAAATAGCATAATGGAGTGTAATGTAGTATAATTTATTATAATTTAGCATAAACTAGGGTATAATTTAGTATAGTATATAACTTAGCGTAATTTGAAAATAATTTTAGCAGAATTAGCTTGTTTTTATATTAATTGGTATAATTTTTGTTTATAAGTATAACTAGCGTGTTTTATTTTTTTTTATCGTATTTTAGCGCATTTTAGCTACTTACAACAAGTTATGATGTATATTCTGACAAGACTCCAATTGTACATGTCTCAACTCAATTTGGTGTATCCTCAGTGACACTAGTGAAAAAACACACATCAGTATCGGCTTATTTGTGTCGGAAAACGACTCTGATTTGTGATCTTAGCTAGCTACATATTTATATTTCTATTTTGATTATCAAGAGGAGGTGGCATTCCTAGTTGATCAAAATAAGAAATTTATCACTTGATCATCCTTTAAGCTAGGTATGTATTAATTGTCTGAATTTATTGCTACTCTCTGAAATTAGGTATCCTTTAAGCTTGATTGGATTATTATTTGTTTTTCTCTTTTGATGGTGTTATTTGAAACAAACAATTTCTACCCTAGCTAGCTACTAATTGCAAAATCGAAATTTTCATGCATATGTAAACCCTAAACACTAGTGGAAAATTTTATGTATGGCATTGTGAAGTTTTTTCATTAATTTATGATCAACTAGGAATTTTAAATCGTAAATGATCATTTTACAAAACTTCATGCATGTAACCCTAAAAAAATTTAAATTAATAAATTATGCATGTAAATGATTAGGGTTACATCAGCTAATGATGTTGATTTAGTTAATTCATGCATGTAAGCTCAAAATGTTGATTCCACCTATCCTAATTATGTTGTCATTTATTAATTTACATTAGCTAGGTGTAGTGAGTTTTGTAAAAATTAAAAGATTAGGGTAATTTTGCAATTTGTGTTTTAAACCTGGAAACATGCATGTAAGGTAATGGATTTATAGATTCCGCGCGCTATTATCTTCTCATCTTGTGCAACGATCTCTTCATCTAGCTCGATCCGACATCCATCTACATTGAAGTACATCCTAAAACTCATATTTAATTAGTAGTTTGTGTATGGATGTGTATTTTGATATATAAGAGTAGTTTGTAGTTAATTAGGTGTATCTATACTAGGTAAAGTATTGTCTTACGAGCCACAACCGAATTAATTTATGTCTTTAGGTCATGATACCCATTCAAAATTAATCCATTATGGATTAATTTTGATTAATCCATTATGGATTAATTTTGAATAGTCTCCATTTTGGGACTGCTCTTTGAATACTCTGTCTCAATTAGGATGTGACCATATATTAGTCGTGTTTTAGTATTTAGAAAAATTTCAGTAGCATTTCCTCTTAGTTCCTCGAGTATTCAAAGAGTGGAATAAGATGGTAACTAGCCCATATAAGCCCTACTCTGAACACTTAAGCCCAACAGTATGCTTAATTAATTGTGTTTTCTTATAATTAATTACAGATGGACCGTAGTTGGATGTACGCAGCATCATGTTTGTCGGATGAATATATGGCAGGTGTTGATGAATTTATGAAAGTTGCTGGGGAATATATGGTAGGTGATGGGAATGGGCTGATGTTGTGTCCTTGTCGTGATTGTAACAATATGAAGAAATTTTCCAACCCCAACCAAGTGAGGAACCATTTGATCTGTCGTGGGTTCAAGCACCGATACAAGCGTTGGATATGGCACAGCGAGAGTACTTTGGAAACCGACAAAGGCACTGGTTCTGAGCATCAGGAATAGAATACCGATGTAATTGACAGCAGTGATGATGTGCCGGTCGATAAAAATGAAGATATGGATAATTTTGATCAAATGTTACGTGGTTTAGAAGAGGATTTCGATAATGATAAGCAGTACCGTGTATTTGAGAATTTGAAAGAAGATTGTAATAAGTAATTGTATCCCAGTTGTAGTAAATTTTTAAAATTGAAAGGTGTATTAAAATTGTATAACCTTAAAGCATCTAATGGTTGGACTGATAAGAGTTTTATTGCGTTATTGCAAACTTTAAAAGAAATTATTCCAGATGGAAACAAGATACCCTCAAATGCTTATGAAGCGAAGAAAATATTGTGTCGAATGTATTTGGAAGTTCAAAGCATACATGTGTTACGTTATAGCAAGAAAGCAGTTAACCAGCGATAAAAGTGATACAGACAAACCGGGTAAAGGACCTCCGGCAAAGGTAATGTGGTTCCTCCCTGTAATACCGAGGTTCAAACGTTTGTTCTCCAATGTTAGAGATGTGCAATTATTGCGTTAGCATGCCGATAGCAGGAGAAAAGATGGAAATTTTTGACACCCCGCTAATTCTCCTCAGTGGAGAAATATATGTATTTATATCTTTCAAACGTAACCTTAGTTGCTCCAAATTTATTTAAAGAAACAATTAATTGCGCTCTTCCATTATTTAAAAAATATAGGAATTTCAAGTGACGACTCCGTACCCTATGACGGAGATCAATAACATTCGAGCCGATTGGGTCAAATTTTTCAATAAAGAAATAGCCCATCCAAGTAGAACAATTTAATTAGAATGCGAGAATTGTAAGAACAATTTAGGGTTTTAATTCAATTTAGATGTATAATCTAATTTAGGATGTGTGAATGCATGTTTTTATATAGGCCAGCAATATATCTGTGTCGGCTAATAAGAAATAGCCAATACAGATAGTTACATCTGTATCGGTTATATACATTAGGCCGATACAGATAGTAATTTTGGGTTTTTTTTTTAAATCAGCTTAGAATAAATCTGTATCGATTCATAATATAACCAATATATATAGACTATCTGTGTCGGCCTTTAATAGATAACCGACATAGATATAACTACCTGTATCGGTTATATTAAGAACCGATATAGAAAGTTCAATATGTATCGGTTATTAATATATAACCAATACAGATCCTATTTCAAAAAAAAAAATTAAAAATTAAAATTTCAATACTATATCGATTCTATTAAATAATCGATACAAAAAGTTATTTTCAGTATCGGTTATTTAACCGATACAGATGACTGTGTCGCCTGGACCTCTGTTGCCCCTATAACCGATACAAAAAGTACTTTTTCCGCTAGTGTGATTAAAAACTTGTTTGGGACTAAAGGCTTTTGTTAATTTGTTTCCCCGTTAATCATTGTTACGGACAGCATATTTTTTTGTGAAGGCAATGACAGCATGAATGATTTTGTTTGTGCAGTGCATTTGGTTAACAAAGGGACAAAGCTCTTTACTAAGATTGTTTTGTTGAAGTGTAAATGTATGTGATACTTGACTTCACCACTTTAGTCATAGTGCTGGTTGAGCTTAATTTTGGTTCTTTTTTGCTTCTTAACATGCAATGAAAGAGTCTATCTAATGATTTGGTTTTATTTAATCTGCCTTCTATGACTCCTTCCATTTACAATATTGCTCCCATTCAATTGAAAGCTCTAGGTGAACTTTTCCCGTGTTTTTTTTCATACCCAAATATAATAATAATAATACCCGTTATTGTAATTTAATTGCAAAAATACCCAAACCGCCCCACTGTGGGACGGTTTTCCCTTGGCACAAAAATGCCCCCTAGTGGAGCGGTTTGCTATCTGGCTTATATATTTGGTGTTTCTCTCTCATAATCCCTGACAATTCATTTCTTCTTCTTCTAAACCGACCTCAGCTCTCAAATAGTGCTCTGAGGTGATTTTTTAGGCGATTCTGAGGCGATCAAACGGTGACCGAGGTATTTTTTTTTTTAAATTAATTTTTCTATTCATTAATGAAATTTCAGAAATTAGTAGAAATAAACAAAAAAACTTATATTGATATAGAATTTCTTTTCTAGTGTCAAAAATAAACAAAAAATGTTGATTGCATTGTACTTGTGTGGAAAAATCACGAAAGGGGAGTTTGGATGCCAATACTCGAAAGATGCGAGTTACGGCTTCCAGGTGAATGCCAATATTATAATTTCTGAAATTAGGGAAGTAATCTTTCAAAAAACTGGTTGGGACTGTGCATGATTTACCATAGAAATTAGTATCCGAATTAACAACCAACCGCCCAGTGCCAAATCACACTATGTAAAGTATCCTATGGCAGACCAAGATATATGGATAGCTATGTACGGTTTTTTGAGTCCACTTCAATCCCGGTAATGAACTGTTTTGCAAAAACGTTTTGATTGTACTTGTTAATGCCGGGGCGGACCTTTTGCCCAGAACAATTTGGACACCGGGGCTGGACCTTCTGCCCAGAACAATTTGGACACCGGGGCTAGACTTTCTGCCTAGAATTATCTCTCAAGTTATGATAACCCGGGGTATGATAATGATGCCACTGATTATGGGTATGATCACAACCAGGACTTCACCCCCTCGTGAACCTATGAGACGAGATAGGTATTTGCAAGTACCTGAGCGTAGTCTTGCACCCCGGGCTGACAATAGAAGACGGCAATGTGTTGGTCGGATTGGATATCAATCTGTACCAGATTCATTACCTAACTACAAACCTCCAGAACCTAGAAGACGGTCCATCGTTGATCAGGATGATACTGATATTGATATTGACGATATCAATGAGATACCGTCAAAGGAAATGGAAACTGGCGATGATTGGCATGGGTTGTGATTCAGACAAGTTATCAGATAGCGACGATGAAACTAGCGTGTTTTGACCAATTGAAGTTATATTTCCGATCAAGGGTCAAACAAACAAGCACCCGGTAAGGACATTTAATGATACCACTTCCTTTGAAGAAGCAAGCATTTCTTTTTTTTGGAAAACACATTGTATACAATGAACAGCTTGCCCCGGACTAGCTTTACACCAACATAAACGCATTGTCGACCAAAGTTAAGCAGAAACATGTGAATGATAACTAGGAGTATATAGTGGCCAGGCGGGACAACGGTAGGTATGTTGTGGTTCGCAAGAACCCGCGATGCAAATAAAAAATGTCTACATTGACTAAAGGTTGTTAAGCACACGAACAACGCCAATTGAGGTTGTTAAGCACACAAACAAGGGCAAATGAAGTTCCTAAGCACAAGAACAAATACAAATGAGATTCATAAGCACAAGATCAAGCGCAAATGAGGTTGTTAAGTACAAGAACAACGCCAATTGAGGTTGTTAAGCACACAAACAACGGCAAATGAGGTTCCTAGGCACAAGAACAAATGCAAATGAAGTTCATAAACACAAGATCAACCGCAAAAGAGGTTGTTAAGCACACAAACAACGCCAATTGAGATTGCTAAGCACACATACAAGGGTAAATGAGGTTCCTAAGCACAAGAACAGGTACAAATGAGTTTCATAAGCACAAGATCAAGCGCAAAAAAGGTTGTTAAGCATACGAACAATGCCAATTGAGGTTCCTAAGCACAAGAACAACTTCAAATGAGGTTCATAAGCACAAGATAAAACGCAAAAGAGGTTGTTAAGCACGCGAATAACGTCAATTGAGGTTGTTAAGTACACAAACAAAGACAAATGAGGTTCCTAAGCACAAGAACAAGTTCAAATGAGGTTCATAAGCACAAGATAAAGCGCAAAAAAAGTTGTTAAGCACACGAATAACGCCAATTGAGGTTGTTAAGTACACAAACAATGGCAAATGAGGTTCCTAAGCACAAGAACAAGTGCAAATGAGGTTCATAAGAACGACATCAAGCGCAAAAGAAGTTGTTAACCACACGAACAACGCTAATTTAGGTTGTTAAACACACAAACAACGACAAATGAGGTTCCTAAACACAAGAACAAGTGCAAATGAGGTTCATAAGCACAAGATTAATCGCAAATGAGGCTGTTAAGCACAAGAACAACGCCAATTGAGATTGTTAAGCACACAAACAACGGCAAATGAGATTCCGAGGCACAAGAACAAATGCAAATGAGGTTCATAAACACAAGATCAACCGCAAAAGAGGTTGTTAAGCACACAAACAACGCCAATTGAGATTGCTAAGCACACATACAAGGGCAAATGAGGTTCCTAAGCACAAGAACATGTACAAATGAGTTTCATAAGCACAAGATCAAGCACAAAAAAGGTTGTTAAGCATACGAACAATGCCAATTGAGGTTCCTAAGCACAACAACAACTTCAAATGAGGTTCATAAGCACAAGATAAAGCGCAAAAGAGGTTGTTAAGCACGCGAATAACGTCAATTGAGATTGTTAAGTACACAAACAAAGACAAATGAGGTTCCTAAGCACAAGAACAAGTTCGAATGAGGTTCATAAGCACAAGGTAAAGCGCAAAAGAAGTTGTTAAGCACACGAATAACGCCAATTGAGGTTGTTAAGTACACAAACAATAGCAAATGAGGTTCCTAAGCGCAAGAACAAGTGCAAATGAGGTTCATTAGAACGACAGCAAGCACAAAAGAAGTTGTTAACCACACAAACAACGCCAATTGAAGTTGTTAAGCACACAAACAACGGCAAATGAGGTTCCTAAACACAAGAACAAGTGCAAATGAGGTTCATAAGCAGAAGATTAATCGCAAATGAGGTTGTTAAGCACAAGAACAACGCCAATTGAGATTTTTAAGCACACAAACAACTTCAAATGAGGCTCCCAGGCACAATAACAAATGCAAATGAGGTTGATAAGCACAAGATCAAGCGCAAGAGAAGTTGTTAAGCACACCAACAACGCCAATTGAGGTTGCTAAGCACCCAAACAAAGGCAAATGAGGTTCCTAAGCAAAAGAACAAGTGTAAATGAGGTTCAAAAGCACAAGATCAAGCGCAAAAAAGGTTCTTAAGTACAAGAACAACGCCAATTGAGGTTGTTAAGCACACAAACAACGGCAAATGAGGTTCCTAGGCACAACAACAAATGCAAATGAGGTTCATAAACACAAGATCAAGCGCAAAAGAGGTTGTTAAGCACACAAACAACGCCAATTGAGATTGCTAAGCACACATACAAGGGCAAATGAGGTTCCTAAGCACAAGAATCGGTACAAATGAGTTTCATAAGCACAAGATAGAGCGCAAAAGAGGTTGTTAAGCACGCGAATAACGTCAATTGAGGTTGTTAAGTACACAAACAAAGACAAATGAGGTTCTTAAGCACAAGAACAAGTTCAAATGAGGTTCATAAGCACAAGATAAAGCGCAAAAAAAGTTGTTAAGCACATGAATAACGCCAATTAAGGTTGTTAAGTACACAAACAATGGCAAATGAGGTTCCTAAGCACAAGAACAAGTGCAAATGAGGTTCATAAGAACGACATCAAGCGCAAAAGAAGTTGTTAACCACACGAACAACGCCAATTGAGGTTGTTAAGCAGACAAACAATGGCAAATGAGGTTCCTAAACACAAGAACAAGTGCAAATGAGGTTCATAAGCATAAGATTAATCGCAAATGAGGCTGTTAAGCACAAGAACAACGCCAATTGAGGTTGTTAAGCACACAAACAACGGCAAATGAGGTTCCTCGTCACAAGAACAAATGCAAATGAGTTTCATAAACACAAGATCAACCGCAAAAAAGGTTGTTAAGCACACAAACAACGCCAATTGAGATTGCTAGGCACACATACAAGGGCAAATGAGGTTCCTAAGCACAAGAATCGGTACAAATGAGTTTCATAAGCACAAGATCAAGCGCAAAAAAGGTTGTTAAGCATACGAACAATGCCAATTGAGGTTCCTAAGCACAAGAATCGGTACAAATGAGTTTCATAAGCACAAGATCAAGCGCAAAAAAGGTTGTTAAGCATACGAACAATGCCAATTGAGGTTCCTAAGCACAAGAACAACTTAAAATGAGGTTCATAAGCACAAGATAAAGCGCAAAACAGGTTGTTAAGCACGCGAATAACGTCAATTGAGGTTGTTAAGTACACAAACAAAGACAAATGAGGTTCCTAAGCACAAGAACAAGTTCAAATGAGGTTCATAAGCACAAGATAAAGCTCAAAGAAAGTTGTTAAGCACACGAATAACGCCAATTGAGGTTGTTAAGTACACAAACAATGGCAAATGACATTCCTAAGCACAAGAACAAGTGCAAATCAGGTTCATAAGAACGACATCAAGCGCAAAAGAAGTTGTTAACCACACGAACAACGCCAATTGAGGTTGTTAAGCAGACAAACAACGGCAAATGAGGTTACTAAACACAAGAACAAGTGCAAATGAGGTTCATAAGCACAAGATTAATCGCAAATGAGGCTGTTAAGCACAAGAACAACGCCAATTGAGGTTGTTAAGCACACAAACAACGGCAAATGAGGTTCCTAGGCACAACAACAAATGCAAATGAGTTTCATAAACACAAGATCAACCGCAAAAAAGGTTGTTAAGCACACAAACAACGCCAATTGAGATTGCTAAGCACACATACAAGGGCAAATGAGGTTCCGAAGCACAAGAACAGGTACAAATGAGTTTCATAAGCTCAAGATCAAGCGCAAAAAAGGTTGTTAAGCATACGAACAATGCCAATTGAGGTTCCTAAGCACAAGAACAACTTCAAATGAGGTTCATAAGCACAAGATAAAGTGCAAAAGAGGTTGTTAAGCACGCGAATAACGTCAATTGAGGTTGTTAAGTACACAAACAAAGACAAATGAGGTTCTTAAGCACAAGAACAAGTTCAAATGAGATTCATCAGCACAAGATAAAGCGCAAAAAAAGTTGTTAAGCACAAGAACAACGCCAATTCAGGTTGTTAAGCACGCAAACAACGGCAAATGAGGTTCCTAGGCACAAGAACAAATGCAAATGAGTTTCATAAACACAAGATCAACCGCAAAAAAGGTTGTTAAGCACACAAACAACGCCAATTGAGATTGCTAAGCACACATACAAGGGCAAATGAGTTTAAGCACAAGAACAGGTACAAATGAGTTTCATAAGCACAAGATCAAGCGCAAAAAAGGTTGTTAAGCATACGAACAATGCCAATTGAGGTTCCTAAGCACAAGAACAACTTCAAATGAGATTCATAAGCACAAGATAAAGCGCAAAAGAGGTTGTTAAGCACGCGAATAACGTCAATTGAGGTTGTTAAGTACACAAACAAAGACAAATGAGGTTCCTAAGCACAAGAACAAGTTCAAATGAGGTTCATAAGCACAAGATAAAGCTCAAAAGAAGTTGTTAAGCACACAAATAACGCCAATTGAGGTTGTTAAGTACACAAACAATGGCAAATGAGGTTCCTGAGCACAAGAACAAGTGCAAATGAGGTTTATAAGAACGACATCAAGCACAAAAGAAGTTTTTAACCACACGAACAACGCCAATTGAGGTTGTTAAGCACACAAACAACGGCAAATGAGGTTCCTAAACACAAGAACAAGTGCAAATGAGGTTCATAAACACAAGATTAATCGCAAATGAGGTTGTTAAGCACAAGAACAACGCCAATTGAGATTGTTAAGCACACAAACAACTTCAAATGAGGCTCCTAGGCACAATAACAAATGCAAATGACGTTGATAAGCACAAGATCAAGCGCAAAAGAAGTTGTTAAGCACACGAACAACGCCAATTGAGGTTGCTAAGCACCCAAACAAAGGCAAATGAGGTTCCTAAGCACAAGAACAAGTGTAAATGAGGTTCATAAGCACAAGATCAAGCGCAAAAGAGGTTGTTAAGCACCCGGACAACGCCAATTAATGTTGTTAAGCACACAAACAAGGGCAAATGAACTTCCTAAGCACAACAACAAATGCAAATGAGGATCATAAGCAGAAGATCAAGCGCAAATGAGGTTGTTAAGCACAAGAACAACACCAATTGAGGTTGTTAAGCACACAAACAACTTCAAATGAGGTTCCTAGGCACAAAATAACAAATGCAAATGAGATTGATGAGCACAAGATCGAGCGCAAAAGAGGTTGTCAAGCACACAAACAACGCCAATTGAGGTTGTGAAGCACACAAACAACTGCAAATGAAGTTCCTAGGCACAAGAACAAATGCAAATGAGTTTCATAAGCACAAGATCCAGCGCAGAAGAGGTTGTTAAGCACACAAACAATGGCAAATGAGGTTCCTAAGCACAAGAACAAGTGCAAATGAGGTTCATAAGTACAAGATCAAGTGCAAAAGAGGTTGTTAAGCGCATGAACAACACAAATTGAGGTTGTTAAGTACCCAAACAACGGCAAATGAGGTTCCTAGGCACAAGAACAAATGCAAATGAGGTTGACAAGTACAAGATCATGCGCAAAAGAGGCTGCGCACACGAACGACGCCAATTGAGGTTGTTAAGCACACATACAAGGGCAAATGAGGTTTCCAAGGACAAGAACAACTGCAAATGAGGTTCATAAGCACAAGATTAAGCACAAGAGAGGTTGTTAAGCACACGAACAACGCCAATTGAGGTTGTTAAGTACACAAACAACGGCTAATGAGGTTCCTATGCACAAGAACAAGTGCAAAGGAGGTTAATAAGCACAAGATCAATTGCAAAAGAGGTTGTTAAGCACTCGAACAACGCCAATTGAGGTTCTTAAGCACACAAACAAGGGCAAATGAAGTTCCTAAGCACAAGAACAAGTGCAAATGATGTTCATAAGCACAAGATCAAGTGCAAAAGAGGTTGTTAAGCGCATGAACAACGCAAATTGATGTTGTTAAGCATCCAAACAACGGCAAATGAGGTTCCTAGACACAAGAACAAATGCAAATGAAGTTCATAAGCACAAGATCAAGCGCAAAGGAGGTTGCTCATCACACAAGCAACGCCAATTGAGGTTGTTAAGCACACATACACGAGCAAATGAGGTTCCTAAGCACAAGAACAAATTCAAATTAGGTTCATAAACACAAGATTAAGCATAAAAGGAGTTGTTAAGCACACGAATAAGGCCAATTGAGGTTGTTTAGCACACAAATAACGGCAAATGAGGATCCTAGGCACAAGAACAAATGCAAATGAGGTTCATCAGCACAAGATCAAGTGCAAAAGAGGTTGTTAAGCACACAAACAACGCCAATTAAGGTTGGTAAGCACACATACAAGGGCAAATGAGATTCCTACGCACAAGAACAGGTACAAATGAGGTTCATAAGCACAAGATCAACGCAAAAAAGGTTGTTAAGCATACGAACAATCCCAATTGAGGTTGTTAAGCACACAAACAAGAGCAAATGAGGTTCCTTAGCACAAGAACAATTTCAAACGAGGTTCATAAGCACAAGATAATGCGCAAAAGCGGTTGTTAAGCACACGGACAACGCCAATTGATGTTGTTAAGCTCACAAACAAGGGCAAATGAAGTTCCTAAGCACAAAAACAAATGCACATGAGGTTCATCAGCATAAGGTAAAGCGCAAATGAAGTTGTTAAGCACAAGAACAACGCCAATTGAGGTCGTTAAGCACACAAACAACAACAAATGAGTTTCCTAGGCACAAGAACAAATGCAAATGAGGTTCGAAAGCACAAGATCAAGCGCAGAAGAGGTTGTTAAGATCACAAACAAGGACAAATGAGGTTCCTAAGCACAAGAACAAGTGCAAATCAGGTTCATAAGAACGACATCAAGCGCAAAAGAAGTTGTTAACCACACGAACAACGCCAATTGAGGTTGTTAAGCACCCAAACAACGGCAAATGAGGTTCCTAGGCAATAGATCAAATGCAAATGAGGTTGATAAGTACAAGATCAAGCACAAAAGAGGTTGTTGAGCACGCAAACAACGCCAATTGAGGTAGTTAAGCACACGTACAACGGCAAATAAGGTTCCTAAGCACAAGAACAAATGTAAATGAGGTTCATAAGCACAAGATTAAGCACAAAAGAGGTTGTTAAGCACACAAACAACGCCAATTGAGATTGCTAAGCACACATACAAGGGCAAATGAGGTTCCTAAGCACAAGAACAGGTACAAATGAGTTTCATAAGCACAAGATCAAGCGTAAAAAAGGTTGTTAAGCATACGAACAATGCCAATTGAGGTTCCTAACCACAAAAACTACTTCAAATGAGGTTCATAAGCACAAGATAAAGCGCAAAAGAGGTTGTTAAGCACGCGAATAACGTCAATTGAGGTTGTCAAGTACACAAACACAGACAAATGAGGTTCCTAAGCACAAGAACAAGTTCAAATGAGGTTCATAAGCACAAGATAAAGCGCAAAAAAAGTTGTTAAGCACACGAATAACGCCAATTGAGGTTGTTAAGTACACAAACAATGGCAAATGAGGTTTCTAAGCACAAGAACAAGTGCAAATGAGGTTCATAAGAACAACATCAAGCACAAAAGAAGTTTTTAACCACACCAACAACGCCAATTGAGGTTGTTAAGCACACAAATAACGGCAAATGAGGTTCCTAAACCCAAGAACAAGTGCAAATGAGGTTCATAAGCACAAGATTAATCGCAAATGAGGTTGTTAAGCACAAGAACAACGCCAAATGAGATTGTTAAGCACACAAACAACTTCAAATGAGGCTCCCAGGCACAATAACAAATGCAAATGAGGTTGATAAGCACAAGATCAAGCGCAAGAGAAGTTGTTAAGCACACCAACAACGCCAATTGAGGTTGCTAAGCACCCAAACAAAGGCAAATGAGGTTCCTAAGCAAAAGAACAAGTGTAAATGAGGTTCAAAACCACAAGATCAAGCGCAAAAGAGGTTATTAAGTACAAGAACAACGCCAATTGAGGTTGTTAAGCACACAAACAACGGCAAATGAGGTTCCTAGGCACAACAACAAATGCAAATGAGGTTCATAAACACAAGATCAAGCGCAAAAGAGGTTGTTAAGCACACAAACAACGCCAATTGAGATTGCTAAGCACACATACAAGGGCAAATGAGGTTCCTAAGCACAAGAATCGGTACAAATGAGTTTCATAAGCACAAGATCAAGCGCAAAAGAGGTTGTTAAGCATACGAACAATGCCAATTAAGGTTCCTAAGCACAAGAACAACTTCAAATGAGGTTCATAAGCACAAGATAAAGCGCAAAAGAGGTTGTTAAGCACGCGAATAACGTCAATTGATGTTGTTAAGTACACAAACAAAGAAAAATGAGGTTCCTAAGCACAAGAACAAGTTCAAATGAGGTTCATAAGCACAAGATAAAGCGCAAAAAGAGTTGTTATGCACACGAATAACGCCAATTGAGGTTGTTAAGTACACAAACAATGGCAAATGACGTTCCTAAGCACAAGAACAAGTGCAAATCAGGTTCATAAGAACGACATCAAGCACAAAAGAAGTTGTTCACCACACAAACAACGCCAATTGAGGTTGTTAAGCACACAAACAACGGCAAATGAGGTTCCTAAACACAAGAACAAGTGCAAATGAGGTTCATAAGCACAAGATTAATCGCAAATGAGGCTGTTAAGCACAAGAACAACGCCAATTGAGGTGGTTAAGCACACAAACAACAGCAAATGAGGTTCCTAGGCACAAGAACAAATGCAAACGAGGTTCATAAACACAAGATCAACCGCAAAAGAGGTTGTTAAGCACCCAAACAACGCCAATTGAGATTGCTAAGCACACATACAAGGGCAAATGAGGTTCCTAAGCACAAGAACAAGTTCAAATGAGGTTCATAAGCACAAGATAAAGCGCAAAAAAAGTTGTTAAGCACACGAATAACGCCAATTGAGGTTGTTAAGTACACAAACAATGGCAAATGAGGTTTCTAAGCACAAGAACAAGTGCAAATGAGGTTCATAAGAACAACATCAAGCACAAAAGAAGTTTTTAACCACACCAACAACGCCAATTGAGGTTGTTAAGCACACAAATAACGGCAAATGAGGTTCCTAAACCCAAGAACAAGTGCAAATGAGGTTCATAAGCACAAGATTAATCGCAAATGAGGTTGTTAAGCACAAGAACAACGCCAAATGAGATTGTTAAGCACACAAACAACTTCAAATGAGGCTCCCAGGCACAATAACAAATGCAAATGAGGTTGATAAGCACAAGATCAAGCGCAAGAGAAGTTGTTAAGCACACCAACAACGCCAATTGAGGTTGCTAAGCACCCAAACAAAGGCAAATGAGGTTCCTAAGCAAAAGAACTAGTGTAAATGAGGTTCAAAAGCACAAGATCAAGCGCAAAAGAGGTTATTAAGTACAAGAACAACGCCAATTGAGGTTGTTAAGCACACAAACAACGGCAAATGAGGTTCCTAGGCACAACAACAAATGCAAATGAGGTTCATAAACACAAGATCAAGCGCAAAAGAGGTTGTTAAGCACACAAACAACGCCAATTGAGATTGCTAAGCACACATACAAGGGCAAATGAGGTTCCTAAGCACAAGAATCGGTACAAATGAGTTTCATAAGCACAAGATCAAGCGCAAAAGAGGTTGTTAAGCATACGAACAATGCCAATTAAGGTTCCTAAGCACAAGAACAACTTCAAATGAGGTTCATAAGCACAAGATAAAGCGCAAAAGAGGTTGTTAAGCACGCGAATAACGTCAATTGATGTTGTTAAGTACACAAACAAAGAAAAATGAGGTTCCTAAGCACAAGAACAAGTTCAAATGAGGTTCATAAGCACAAGATAAAGCGCAAAAAGAGTTGTTATGCACACGAATAACGCCAATTGAGGTTGTTAAGTACACAAACAATGGCAAATGACGTTCCTAAGCACAAGAACAAATGCAAATCAGGTTCATAAGAACGACATCAAGCACAAAAGAAGTTGTTCACCACACAAACAACGCCAATTGAGGTTGTTAAGCACACAAACAACGGCAAATGAGGTTCCTAAACACAAGAACAAGTGCAAATGAGGTTCATAAGCACAAGATTAATCGCAAATGAGGCTGTTAAGCACAAGAACAACGCCAATTGAGGTGGTTAAGCACACAAACAACAGCAAATGAGGTTCCTAGGCACAAGAACAAATGCAAATGAGGTTCATAAACACAAGATCAACCGCAAAAGAGGTTGTTAAGCTCACAAACAACGCGAATTGAGATTGCTAAGCACACATACAAGGGCAAATGAGGTTCCTAAGCACAAGAACAGGTACAGATGAGTTTCATAAGCACAAGATCAAGCGCAAAAAATGTTGTTAAGCATACGAACAATGCCAATTGAGGTTCCTAAGCACAAGAACAACTTCAAATGAGGTTCATAAGCACAAGATAAAGCGCAAAAAAAGTTGTTAAGCACACGAAGAACGCCAATTGAGGTTGTTAAGTACACAAACAATGGCAAATGAGGTTCCTAAGCAGAAGAACAAGTGCAAATGAGGTTCATAAGAACGACATCAAGCGTAAAAGAAGTTGGTCACCACACGAACAACGCCAATTGAGGTTGTTAAGCACACAAACAACGGCAAATGAGGTTCCTAAACACAAGAACAAGTGCAAATGAGGTTCATAAGCACAAGATTAATCGCAAATGAGGCTGTTAAGCACAAGAACAACGCCAATTGAGGTTGTTAAGCACACAAACAACGGCAAATGAGGTTCCTAGGCACAAGAACAAATGCAAATGAGGTTCATAAACACAAGATCAAGCGCAAAAGAGGTTGTTAAGCACACAAACAACGCCAATTGAGATTGCTAAGCACACATACAAGGGCAAATGAGGTTCCTAAGCACAAGAACAGGTACAAATGAGTTTCATAAGCACAAGATCAAGCGCAAAAAAGGTTGTTAAGCATACGAACAATGCCAATTGAGGTTCCTAAGCACAAAAACAACTTCAAATGAGGTTCATAAGCACAAGATAAAGCGCAAAAGAGGTTGTTAAGCACGCGAATAACGTCAATTGAGGTTGTTAAGTACACAAACAAAGACAAATGAGGTTCCTAAGCACAAGAACAAGTTCAAATGAGGTTCAAAAGCACAAGATAAAGCTCAAAAGAAGTTGTTAAGCATACGAATAACGCCAATTGAGGTTGTTAAGTACACAAACAATGGCAAATGAGGTTTCTAAGCACAAGAACAAGTGCAAATGAGGTTCATAAGAACGACATCAAGCACAAAAGAAGTTGTTAACCACACGAACAACACCAATTGAGGTTGTTAAGCACACAAACAACGGCAAATGAGGTTCCTAAACACAAGAACAAGTGCAAATGAGGTTCATAAGCACAAGATTAATCGCAAATGAGGTTGTTAAGCACAAGAACAACGCCAATTGAGATTGTTAAGCACACAAACAACTTCAAATGAGGCTCCGAGGCACAATAACAAATCCACATGACGTTGATAAGCACAAGATCAAGCGCAAGAGAAGTTGTTAAGCACACGAACAACGCCAATTGAGGTTGCTAAGCACCCAAACAAAGGCAAATGAGGTTCCTAAGCACAAGAACAAGTGTAAATGAGGTTCATAAGCACAAGATCAAGCGCAAAAGAGGTTGTTAAGCACCCGGACAACGCCAATTAATGTTGTTAAGCACACAAACAAGGGCAAATGAAGTTCCTAAGCCCAAGAACAAGTGCAAATGAGGTTCATAAGCAGAAAATCAAGCGCAAATGAGGTTGTTAAGCACAAGAACAACACCAATTGAGATTGTTAAGCACACAAACAACTTCAAATGAGGCTCCCAGGCACAATAACAAATGCAGATGAGGTTGATAAGCACAAGATCAAGCGCAAGAGAAGTTGTTAAGCACACCAACAACGCCAATTGAGGTTGCTAAGCACCCAAACAAAGGCAAATGAGGTTCCTAAGCAAAAGAACAAGTGTAAATGAGGTTCAAAAGCACAAGATCAAGCGCAAAAGAGGTTATTAAGTACAAGAACAACGCCAATTGAGGTTGTTAAGCACACAAACAACGGCAAATGAGGTTCCTAGGCACCACAACAAATGCAAATGAGGTTCATAAACACAAGATCAAGCGCAAAAGAGGTTGTTAAGCACACAAACAACGCCAATTGAGATTGCTAAGCACACATACAAGGGCAAATGAGGTTCCTAAGCACAAGAATCGGTACAAATGAGTTTCATAAGCACAAGATCAAGCGCAAAAGAGGTTGTTAAGCATACGAACAATGCCAATTAAGGTTCCTAAGCACAAGAACAACTTCAAATGAGGTTCATAAGCACAAGATAAAGCGCAAAAGAGGTTGTTAAGCACGCGAATAACGTCAATTGATGTTGTTAAGTACACAAACAAAGAAAAATGAGGTTCCTAAGCACAAGAACAAGTTCAAATGAGGTTCATAAGCACAAGATAAAGCGCAAAAAGAGTTGTTATGCACACGAATAACGCCAATTGAGGTTGTTAAGTACACAAACAATGGCAAATGACGTTCCTAAGCACAAGAACAAATGCAAATCAGGTTCATAAGAACGACATCAAGCACAAAAGAAGTTGTTCACCACACAAACAACGCCAATTGAGGTTGTTAAGCACACAAACAACGGCAAATGAGGTTCCTAAACACAAGAACAAGTGCAAATGAGGTTCATAAGCACAAGATTAATCGCAAATGAGGCTGTTAAGCACAAGAACAACGCCAATTGAGGTGGTTAAGCACACAAACAACAGCAAATGAGGTTCCTAGGCACAAGAACAAATGCAAATGAGGTTCATAAACACAAGATCAACCGCAAAAGAGGTTGTTAAGCACACAAACAACGCCAATTGAGATTGCTAAGCACACATACAAGGGCAAATGAGGTTCCTAAGCACAAGAACAGGTACAGATGAGTTTCATAAGCACAAGATCAAGCGCAAAAAGGTTGTTAAGCATACGAACAATGCCAATTGAGGTTCCTAAGCACAAGAACAACTTCAAATGAGGTTCATAAGCACAAGATAAAGCGCAAAAAAAGTTGTTAAGCACACGAAGAACGCCAATTGAGGTTGTTAAGTACACAAACAATGGCAAATGAGGTTCCTAAGCAGAAGAACAAGTGCAAATGAGGTTCATAAGAACGACATCAAGCGTAAAAGAAGTTGGTCACCACACGAACAACGCCAATTGAGGTTGTTAAGCACACAAACAACGGCAAATGAGGTTCCTAAACACAAGAACAAGTGCAAATGAGGTTCATAAGCACAAGATTAATCGCAAATGAGGCTGTTAAGCACAAGAACAACGCCAATTGAGGTTGTTAAGCACACAAACAACGGCAAATGAGGTTCCTAGGCACAAGAACAAATGCAAATGAGGTTCATAAACACAAGATCAAGCGCAAAAGAGGTTGTTAAGCACACAAACAACGCCAATTGAGATTGCTAAGCACACATACAAGGGCAAATGAGGTTCCTAAGCACAAGAACAGGTACAAATGAGTTTCATAAGCACAAGATCAAGCGCAAAAAAGGTTGTTAAGCATACGAACAATGCCAATTGAGGTTCCTAAGCACAAAAACAACTTCAAATGAGGTTCATAAGCACAAGATAAAGCGCAAAAGAGGTTGTTAAGCACGCGAATAACGTCAATTGAGGTTGTTAAGTACACAAACAAAGACAAATGAGGTTCCTAAGCACAAGAACAAGTTCAAATGAGGTTCAAAAGCACAAGATAAAGCTCAAAAGAAGTTGTTAAGCATACGAATAACGCCAATTGAGGTTGTTAAGTACACAAACAATGGCAAATGAGGTTTCTAAGCACAAGAACAAGTGCAAATGAGGTTCATAAGAACGACATCAAGCACAAAAGAAGTTGTTAACCACACGAACAACACCAATTGAGGTTGTTAAGCACACAAACAACGGCAAATGAGGTTCCTAAACACAAGAACAAGTGCAAATGAGGTTCATAAGCACAAGATTAATCGCAAATGAGGTTGTTAAGCACAAGAACAACGCCAATTGAGATTGTTAAGCACACAAACAACTTCAAATGAGGCTCCGAGGCACAATAACAAATCCACATGACGTTGATAAGCACAAGATCAAGCGCAAGAGAAGTTGTTAAGCACACGAACAACGCCAATTGAGGTTGCTAAGCACCCAAACAAAGGCAAATGAGGTTCCTAAGCACAAGAACAAGTGTAAATGAGGTTCATAAGCACAAGATCAAGCGCAAAAGAGGTTGTTAAGCACCCGGACAACGCCAATTAATGTTGTTAAGCACACAAACAAGGGCAAATGAAGTTCCTAAGCCCAAGAACAAGTGCAAATGAGGTTCATAAGCAGAAAATCAAGCGCAAATGAGGTTGTTAAGCACAAGAACAACACCAATTGAGATTGTTAAGCACACAAGCAACTTCAAATGAGGCTCCCAGGCACAATAACAAATGCAAATGAGGTTGATAAGCACAAGATCAAGCGCAAGAGAAGTTGTTAAGCACACCAACAACGCCAATTGAGGTTGCTAAGCACCCAAACAAAGGCAAATGAGGTTCCTAAGCAAAAGAACAAGTGTAAATGAGGTTCAAAAGCACAAGATCAAGCGCAAAAGAGGTTATTAAGTACAAGAACAACGCCAATTGAGGTTGTTAAGCACAAAACAACAACGGCAAATGAGGTTCCTAGGCACAACAACAAATGCAAATGAGGTTCATAAACACAAGATCAAGCGCAAAAGAGGTTGTTAAGCACACAAACAACGCCAATTGAGATTGCTAAGCACACATACAAGGGCAAATGAGGTTCCTAAGCACAAGAATCGGTACAAATGAGTTTCATAAGCACAAGATCAAGCGCAAAAGAGGTTGTTAAGCATACGAACAATGCCAATTAAGGTTCCTAAGCACAAGAACAACTTCAAATGAGGTTCATAAGCACAAGATAAAGCGCAAAAGAGGTTGTTAAGCACGCGAATAACGTCAATTGATGTTGTTAAGTACACAAACAAAGAAAAATGAGGTTCCTAAGCACAAGAACAAGTTCAAATGAGGTTCATAAGCACAAGATAAAGCGCAAAAAGAGTTGTTATGCACACGAATAACGCCAATTGAGGTTGTTAAGTACACAAACAATGGCAAATGACGTTCCTAAGCACAAGAACAAATGCAAATCAGGTTCATAAGAACGACATCAAGCACAAAAGAAGTTGTTCACCACACAAACAACGCCAATTGAGGTTGTTAAGCACACAAACAATGGCAAATGAGGTTCCTAAACACAAGAACAAGTGCAAATGAGGTTCATAAGCACAAGATTAATCGCAAATGAGGCTGTTAAGCACAAGAACAACGCCAATTGAGGTGGTTAAGCACACAAACAACAGCAAATGAGGTTCCTAGGCACAAGAACAAATGCAAATGAGGTTCATAAACACAAGATCAACCGCAAAAGAGGTTGTTAAGCACACAAACAACGCCAATTGAGATTGCTAAGCACACATACAAGGGCAAATGAGGTTCCTAAGCACAAGAACAGGTACAGATGAGTTTCATAAGCACAAGATCAAGCGCAAAAAAGGTTGTTAAGCATACGAACAATGCCAATTGAGGTTCCTAAGCACAAGAACAACTTCAAATGAGGTTCATAAGCACAAGATAAAGCGCAAAAAAAGTTGTTAAGCACACGAAGAACGCCAATTGAGGTTGTTAAGTACACAAACAATGGCAAATGAGGTTCCTAAGCAGAAGAACAAGTGCAAATGAGGTTCATAAGAACGACATCAAGCGTAAAAGAAGTTGGTCACCACACGAACAACGCCAATTGAGGTTGTTAAGCACACAAACAACGGCAAATGAGGTTCCTAAACACAAGAACAAGTGCAAATGAGGTTCATAAGCACAAGATTAATCGCAAATGAGGCTGTTAAGCACAAGAACAACGCCAATTGAGGTTGTTAAGCACACAAACAACGGCAAATGAGGTTCCTAGGCACAAGAACAAATGCAAATGAGGTTCATAAACACAAGATCAAGCGCAAAAGAGGTTGTTAAGCACACAAACAACGCCAATTGAGATTGCTAAGCACACATACAAGGGCAAATGAGGTTCCTAAGCACAAGAACAGGTACAAATGAGTTTCATAAGCACAAGATCAAGCGCAAAAAAGGTTGTTAAGCATACGAACAATGCCAATTGAGGTTCCTAAGCACAAAAACAACTTCAAATGAGGTTCATAAGCACAAGATAAAGCGCAAAAGAGGTTGTTAAGCACGCGAATAACGTCAATTGAGGTTGTTAAGTACACAAACAAAGACAAATGAGGTTCCTAAGCACAAGAACAAGTTCAAATGAGGTTCAAAAGCACAAGATAAAGCTCAAAAGAAGTTGTTAAGCATACGAATAACGCCAATTGAGGTTGTTAAGTACACAAACAATGGCAAATGAGGTTTCTAAGCACAAGAACAAGTGCAAATGAGGTTCATAAGAACGACATCAAGCACAAAAGAAGTTGTTAACCACACGAACAACACCAATTGAGGTTGTTAAGCACACAAACAACGGCAAATGAGGTTCCTAAACACAAGAACAAGTGCAAATGAGGTTCATAAGCACAAGATTAATCGCAAATGAGGTTGTTAAGCACAAGAACAACGCCAATTGAGATTGTTAAGCACACAAACAACTTCAAATGAGGCTCCGAGGCACAATAACAAATCCACATGACGTTGATAAGCACAAGATCAAGCGCAAGAGAAGTTGTTAAGCACACGAACAACGCCAATTGAGGTTGCTAAGCACCCAAACAAAGGCAAATGAGGTTCCTAAGCACAAGAACAAGTGTAAATGAGGTTCATAAGCACAAGATCAAGCGCAAAAGAGGTTGTTAAGCACCCGGACAACGCCAATTAATGTTGTTAAGCACACAAACAAGGGCAAATGAAGTTCCTAAGCACAAGAACAACTGCAAATGAGGATCATAAGCAGAAAATCAAGCGCAAATGAGGTTGTTAAGCACAAGAACAACACCAATTGAGGTTGTTAAGCACACAAACAACCTCAAATGAGGTTCCTAGGCACAAAATAACAAATACAAATGAGATTGATGAGCACAAGATCGAGCGCAAAAGAGGTTGTCCACCACACAAACAACGCCAATTTAGGTTGTTAAGCACACAAACAACGGCAAATGAGGTTCCTAGGCACAAGAACAAATGCAAATGAGTTTCATAAGCACAAGATCCAGCGCAAAAAAGGTTGTTAAGCACACAAACAATTGCAAATGAGGTTCCTAAGCACAAGAACAAGCGCAAATGAGTATCATAAGCACAAGATCAAGTGCAAAAGTGGTTGTTAAGCGCATGAACAACACAAATTGAGGTTGTTAAGTACCCAAACAACGGCAAATGAGGTTCCTAGGCACAAGAACAAATGCAAATGAGGTTGATAAGTACAAGATCATGCGCAAAAGAGGTTGCGCACACGAACAACGCCAATTGAGGTTGTTAAGCACACATACAAGGGCAAATGAGGTTCCTAAGGACAAGAACAACTGCAAATGAGGTTCATAAGCACAAGATTAAGCACAAAAGAGGTTGTTAAGCACACGAACAACGCCAATTGAGGTTGTTAAGTACACAAACAACGGCTAATGAGGTTCCTATGCACAAGAACAAGTGCAAAGGAGGTTGATAAGCACAAGTTCAATTGCAAAAGTTGTTGTTAAGCACTCGAACAACGCCAATTGAGGTTGTTAAGCGAACAAATAAGGGCAAATGAAGTTCCTCAGCACAAGAACAAGTGCAAATGATGTTCATAAGCACAAGATCAAGTGCAAAAGAGGTTGTTAAGCGCATGAACAACGCAAATTGATGTTGTTAAGCATCCAAACAACGGCAAATGATGTTCCTAGACACAAGAACAAATGCAAAAGAAGTTCATAAGCACAAGATCAAGCGCAAAGGAGGTTGTTCAGCACACAAACAACGTCAATTGAGGTTGTTAAGCACCCATACACGAGCAAATGAGGTTCCTAAGCACAAGAACAAATTCAAATTAGGTTCATAAACACAAGATTAAGCATAAAAGGAGTTGTTAAGCACACGAATAAGGCCAATTGAGGTTGTTTAGCAAACAAATAACGGCAAATGAGGTTCCTAGGCACAAGAACAAAGGCAAATGAGGTTCATAAGCACAAGATCAAGCGCAAAAGAGGTTGTTAAGGACACAAACAACGCCAGTTGAGGTTGGTAAGCACACAAACAATGGCAAATGAGGTTCCTAAGCACAAGAACAAGTGCAAATGAGATTCATAAGAACGACATCAAGCACAAAAGAAGTTGTTAACCACACGAACAACGCCAATTGAGGTTGTTAAGCACACAAACAACGGCAAATGAGGTTCCTAAGCACAAGAACAAGTGCAAATGAGGTTCATAAGCACAAGATTAATCGCAAATAAGGTTGTTAAGCACAAGAACAACGCCAATTGAGATTGTTAAGCACACAAACAACTTCAAATCAGGCTCCTAGGCACAATAACAATTGCAAATGAGGTTGATAAGCACAAGATCAAGCGCAAGAGAAGTTGTTAAGCACACGAACAACGCCAATTGAGGTTGCTAAGCACCCAAACAAAGGCAAATGAGGTTCCTAAGCACAAGAACAAGTGTAAATGAGGTTCATAAGCACAAGATCAAGCGCAAAAGAGGTTGTTAAGTACAAGGACAACGCCAATTGAGGTTGCTAAGCACACAAACAACGGCAAATGAGGTTCCTAGGCACAAGAGCAAAATGCAAATGAGGTTCATAAACACAAGATCAAGCACAAAAGAGATTGTTAAGCACACAAACAACGCCAATTGAGATTGCTAAGCACACATACAAGTGCAAATGAGGTTCCTAAGCATAAGAACAGGTACAAATGAGTTTCATAAGCACAAGATCAAGCGCAAAAAAGGTTGTTACGCATACGAACAATGCCAATTGAGGTTCCTAAGCACAAGAACAACTTCAAATATGGTTCATAAGCACAAGCTAAAGTGCAAAAGAGGTTGTTAAGCACGCGAATAACGTCAATTGAGGTTGTTAAGTACACAAACAAAGACAAATGAGGTTGTTAAGCACAAGAACAAGTTCAAATGAGGTTCATAAGCACAAGATAAAGCGCAAAAAAAGTTGTTAAGCACACGAATAACGTCAATTGAGGTTGTTAAGTACACAAACAATGGCAAATGAGGTTCCTAAGCACAAGAACACGTGCAAATCAGGTTCATAAGAACGACATCAAGCGCAAAAGAAGTTGTTAACCACACGAACAACGCCAATTGAGGATGTTAAGCACACAAACAACGGCAAATGAGGTTCCTAAACACAAGAACAAGTGAAAATGAGGTTCATAAGCACAAGATTAATCGCAAATGAGGCTGTTAAGCACAAGAACAACGTCAATTGAGGTTGTTAAGCACACAAACAACGGCAAATGAGGTTCCTAGGCACAAGAACAAATGCAAATGAGTTTCATAAACACAAGATCAACCGCAAAAGAGGTTGTTATGCACACAAACAACGCCAATTGAGATTGCTAAGCACACATACAAGGGCAAATGAGGTTCCTAAGCACAAGAACAGGTACACATGAGTTTCATAAGCACAAGATCAAGCGCAAAAAAGGTTGTTAAGCATACGAACAATGCCAATTGAGGTTCCTAAGCACAAGAACAACTTCAAATGAGGTTCATAAGCACAAGATAAAGCTCAAAAGAAGTTGTTAAGCACACGAATAACGCCAATTGAGGTTGTTAAGTACACAAACAATGGCAAATGAGGTTCCTAAGCACAAGAACAAGTGCAAATGAGGTTCATAAGAACGACATCAAGCACAAAAGAAGTTGTTAACCACACGAACAACGCCAATTGAGGTTGTTAAGCACACCAACAACGGCAAATGAGGTTCCTAAACACAAGAACAAGTGCAAATGAGATTCATAAGAACGACATCAAGCACAAAAGAAGTTGTTAACCACACGAACAACGCCAATTGAGGTTGTTAAGCACACAAACAACGGCAAATGAGGTTCCTAAGCACAAGAACAAGTGCAAATGAGGTTCATAAGCACAAGATTAATCGCAAATAAGGTTGTTAAGCACAAGAACAACGCCAATTGAGATTGTTAAGCACACAAACAACTTCAAATCAGGCTCCTAGGCACAATAACAATTGCAAATGAGGTTGATAAGCACAAGATCAAGCGCAAGAGAAGTTGTTAAGCACACGAACAACGCCAATTGAGGTTGCTAAGCACCCAAACAAAGGCAAATGAGGTTCCTAAGCACAAGAACAAGTGTAAATGAGGTTCATAAGCACAAGATCAAGCGCAAAAGAGGTTGTTAAGTACAAGGACAACGCCAATTGAGGTTGCTAAGCACACAAACAACGGCAAATGAGGTTCCTAGGCACAAGAGCAAAATGCAAATGAGGTTCATAAACACAAGATCAAGCACAAAAGAGATTGTTAAGCACACAAACAACGCCAATTGAGATTGCTAAGCACACATACAAGTGCAAATGAGGTTCCTAAGCATAAGAACAGGTACAAATGAGTTTCATAAGCACAAGATCAAGCGCAAAAAAGGTTGTTACGCATACGAACAATGCCAATTGAGGTTCCTAAGCACAAGAACAACTTCAAATATGGTTCATAAGCACAAGCTAAAGTGCAAAAGAGGTTGTTAAGCACGCGAATAACGTCAATTGAGGTTGTTAAGTACACAAACAAAGACAAATGAGGTTGTTAAGCACAAGAACAAGTTCAAATGAGGTTCATAAGCACAAGATAAAGCGCAAAAAAAGTTGTTAAGCACACGAATAACGTCAATTGAGGTTGTTAAGTACACAAACAATGGCAAATGAGGTTCCTAAGCACAAGAACACGTGCAAATCAGGTTCATAAGAACGACATCAAGCGCAAAAGAAGTTGTTAACCACACGAACAACGCCAATTGAGGATGTTAAGCACACAAACAACGGCAAATGAGGTTCCTAAACACAAGAACAAGTGAAAATGAGGTTCATAAGCACAAGATTAATCGCAAATGAGGCTGTTAAGCACAAGAACAACGTCAATTGAGGTTGTTAAGCACACAAACAACGGCAAATGAGGATCCTAGGCACAAGAACAAATGCAAATGAGTTTCATAAACACAAGATCAACCGCAAAAGAGGTTGTTATGCACACAAACAACGCCAATTGAGATTGCTAAGCACACATACAAGGGCAAATGAGGTTCCTAAGCACAAGAACAGGTACACATGAGTTTCATAAGCACAAGATCAAGCGCAAAAAAGGTTGTTAAGCATACGAACAATGCCAATTGAGGTTCCTAAGCACAAGAACAACTTCAAATGAGGTTCATAAGCACAAGATAAAGCTCAAAAGAAGTTGTTAAGCACACGAATAACGCCAATTGAGGTTGTTAAGTACACAAACAATGGCAAATGAGGTTCCTAAGCACAAGAACAAGTGCAAATGAGGTTCATAAGAACGACATCAAGCACAAAAGAAGTTGTTAACCACACGAACAACGCCAATTGAGGTTGTTAAGCACACCAACAACGGCAAATGAGGTTCCTAAACACAAGAACAAGTGCAAATGTGGTTCATAAGCACAAGATTAATCGCAAATGAGGTTGTTAAGCACAAGAACAACGCTAATTGAGATTGTTCAGCACACAAATAACTTCAAATGAGGCTCCTAGGCACAATAACAAATGCAAATGAGGTTGATAAGCACAAGATCAAGCGCAAGAGAAGTTGTTAAGCACACGAACAACGCCAATTGAGGTTGCTAAGCACCCAAACAAAGGCAAATGAGGTTCCTATGCACAAGAACAAGTGTAAATGAGGTTCATAAGCACAAGATCAAGCGCAAAAGAGGTTGTTAAGCACCCAGACAACGCCACTTAATGTTGTTAAGCACACAAACAAGGGCAAATGAAGTTCCTAAGCACAAGAACAAATGCAAATGAGGATCGTAAGCAGAAGATCAAGCGCAAATGAGGTGGTTAAGCACAAGAACAACACCAATTGAGGTTGTTAAGCACACAGACAACCTCAAATGAGGTTCCTAGGCACAAAATAACAAATGCAAATGAGATTGATGAGCCCAAGATCGAGCGCAAAAGAGGTTGTCAAGCACACAAACAACGCCAATTGAGGTTGTTAAGCACACAAACAACGGCAAATGAGGTTCCTAGGCACAAGAACAAATGCAAATGAGTTTCATAAGGACAAGATCCAGCGCAAAAGAAGTTGTGAAGCACACAAACAATGGCAAATGAGGTTCCTAACCACAAGAACAAGCGCAAATGAGTATCACAAGCACAAGATCAAGTACAAAAGAGGTTGTTAAGCGCATGAACAACACAAATTGAGGTTGTTAAGTACCCAAACAACGGCAAATGAGGTTCCTAACCACAAGAACAAGTGTAAATGAGGTTCATAAGCACAAGATCAAGCGCAAAAGAGGTTGTTAAGTAAAAGGACAACGCCAATTGAGGTTGTTGAGCACACAAACAACGGCAAATGAGGTTCCTAGGCACAACAACAAATGCAAATGAGGTTCATAAACACAAGATCAAGCGCAAAAGCGGTTGTTAAGCACACAAACAACGCCAATTGAGATTGGTAAGCACACATACAAGGGCAAATGAGGTTCCTAAGCACAAGAATCGATACAAATGAGTTTCATAAGCACAAGATCAAGCGCAAAAAAGGTTGTGAAGCAGACGAACAATGTCAATTGAGGTTCCTAAGCACAAGAACAACTTCAAATGAGGTTCATAAGCACAAGATAAAGCGCAAAAGAGGTTGTTAAGCACGCGAATAACGTCAATTGAGGTTGTTAAGCACACAAACACGAGCAAATGAGGTTCCTAACCAGAAGAACAAATTCAAATTAGGTTCATAAACACAAGATTAAGCATAAAAGGAGTTGTTAAGCACACGAATAAGGCCAATTGAGGTTGTTTAGCACACAAATAACGGCAAATGAGGTTCCTAGGCACAAGAACAAAGGCAAATGAGGTTCATAAGCACATGATCAAGTGCAAAAGAGGTTGTTAAGCACACAAACAACGCCAATTGAGGTTGGTAAGCACACATACATGGGCAAATGAGATTCCTACGCACAAGAACAGGTACAAATGAGGTTCATAAGCACAAGAACAAGCGCAAAAAAGGTTGTTAAGCATACGAACAATTCCAATTGAGGTTGTTAAGCACACAAACAAGGGCAAATGAGGTTCCTTAGCACAAGAACAATTTCAAACAAGGTTCATAAGCACAAGATAATGCGCAAAAGCGGTTGTTAAGCACACGGACAACGCCAATTGATGTTGTTAAGCACACAAACAAGGGCAAATGAAGTTCCTAAGCACAAGAACAAATGCAAATGAGGTTCATAAGCACAAGGTAAAGCGCAAATGAAGTTGTTAAGCACAAGAACAACGCCAATTGAGGTTGTTAAGCACACAAACAACGACAAATGAGTTTCCTAGGCACAAGAACAAATGCAAATGAGGTTCATCAGCACAAGATCAAGCGCAGAAAAGGTTGTTAAGATCACAAACAAGGGCAAATGAGGTTCCTAAGCACAAGAACAAGTGCTAATGAGGTTCAGAAGCGCAAGATCAAATGCAAAAAAGGTTATTAAGCGTATGAACAACGCAAATTGAGATTGTTAAGCACCCAAACAGCGGCAAATAAGGTTCCTAGGCAATAGATCAAATGCAAATGAGGTTGATAAGCACAAGATCAAGCCCAAAAGAGGTTGTTGAGCATGCAAACAACGCCAATTGAGGTCGGTAAGCACACGTACAATGGCAAATGAGGTTCCTAAGCTCAAGAACAAATGCAAATGAGTTTCATAAGCACAAGATTAAGCACAAAAGAGGTTGTTAAGCACACGAACAAGTCCAATTGAGGTTCCTAGGCACAAGAAAAAATCCAAAAGAGGTTCATAAGCACAAGATCAAGCGCAAAAAAGGTTGTTAAGCACACAAACAACGCCAATTGAGGTTGGTAAGCACACCTACAAGGGCAAATGAGGTTCCTAAGCACAAGAACAGGTACAAATGAGGTTCATAAGCACAAGATCAAGCGGAAAAGTTGTTAAGAACACAAACAACCCCAATTGAGGTTGTTAAGCACGCATACAAGGGCAAATGAGGTTCCTAAGCACAACAACAAGGGCAAATGAGGTTCATTAGCACAAGATTAAGCGCAGATGAGGTTGATAAGCACAACATAAAGCGCAAAAGAGGTTGATAAGCACAACATAAAGCGCATACAAGGACAAATGAGATTCCTAAGCACAAGAACAACGGCAAATGAGGTTCATGAGCACAAGATCAAGCGCAAAAGACGTTGTTAAGCACATGAACAACGCCAATTGAGGTTGTTAAGCACACAAACAAGGGCAAATGTGGTTCCTAAGCACAAGAACAAGTGCAAATGAGCTTGATAACCACAAGATCAAGCGCAAAAGAGGTTGTTAAGCACATGGACAATGCAAATTGAGGTTACTAAGCACACAGACAACGGCAAATGAGGTTCCTAGGCTCAAGAACAAATGCAAATGCGGTTGATAAGTACGAGATCAAGCGCAAATGAGATTGTAAAGCACAAGACCAACGCCAATTGAGGTTGGTAAGCACACAAACAACGACAAATGAGGTTCCTAGGCACAAGAACAAAATCAAATGAGATTCATAAGCACAAGATTAAGCGCAAAAGAGGTTGTTAAGCACAGAAACAACGCCAATTGAGGTTGCTAAGCACACATACAAGGGAAAATGAGGTTCCTAAGCACAAGAACAAGTGCAAATGAGCTTCATAAGCACAAGATCAAGCGCAAAAGAGGTTGTTAAGCACACGAAGAACTCCAATTGAGGTTGTTAAGCACACAAACAAGGGGAAATGAGGTTCTTAAGCACAAGAACAAGTGCAAATAAGGTTCATAAGCACTAGATCAAGCGGAAAAGAGGTTGTTAAGCACATGAACAACGCCAATTGAGGTTGTTAAGCACACAAACAACGGCAAATGAGGTTCCTAGGCTCAAGAACAAATGCAAAAGAGGTTGATAAGCACAAGATCAAGCGCAAAAGAGGCTGTTAAGGACACAAACAACGCCAATTGAGGTTTTTAAGCACACATACAAAGGCAAATGAGGTTCCTAAGCACAAGAACAAGTGCAAATGAGGTTCATAAGCACAGGATTAAGCGCAAATGGGGTTGTGAAAGCACAAGAACAACGCCAATTGAGGTTGTTAAGCACACAATCAACGGCAACTGAGGTTCCTAGGCACAAAAACAAATGCAAATGAGGTTCATAAACACAATATCAAGCGGAAAAGAAGTTGTTAAGCATAGGAACAATGCCAATTGAGGTTGTTAAGCACACAAACAATGGCAAATGAGGTTCCTTAACACAAGAACTACTGCAATTAGGTTCATAAGCAAAAGATAAAGTGCAAAACAGGTTGTTAAGCACACAAATAACGCCAATTGAGGTAACTAAGCACACATATAAGGGCAAATGAGGTTCCTAAGCACAAGAACAAGGGCAAATGAGGTACATAAGCACAAGATCAAGCATAAAAGAAGTCGTTAAGTACACAAACAACGCCAATTGAGGTTGTTAAGCACATAAACAAGGGCAAATGTGATTCCTAAGCACAAGAACAATTGCAAATGAGCTTCATAAGCACAAGATCAAGCGCAAAAGAGGTTGTTAATCACCTAGACAATGCAAATTGAGGTTCTTAATCACACAAACAACGGCAAATGAGGTTCCTAGGCTCAAGAACAAATGCAAATGAGGTTCATAAGCACAAGATCAAGCGCAAATGATGTTGTTAAGCACAAGAACAATGCCAATTGAGGTTGTTAAGCACACAAACAACGGAAAATGAGATTCCTTGGCACAAGAACAACTGCAAATGAGGTTCATAAGCACAAGATTAAAGCGCAAAAGAGGTTGTTAAGAACACAAACAACGCCAATTGAGGTTGCTAAGCACACATACAAGGGCAAATGAGGTTCCTAAGCACAAGAACAAGTGCAAATGAGGTTCATAAGCACAAGATCACGCGCAAAAGAAGTTGTTAAGCACACGAACAACGCCAATTGAGGTTGTTAAGCACACAAACAAGGGCAAATGTGGTTACTAAGCACAAGAACAATTGCAAATGAGCTTCATAAGCACAAGATCAAGCTCAAAAGAGGTTGTTAAGCACATGGACAACACAAATTGAAGTTGCCAAGCACACAAACAACGGCAAATGAGGTTCCTAGGCTCAAGAACAAATGCAAATGAGGTTGATAATCACAAGATCAAGCGCAAATGAGGTTGTTAAGCACAAGAACAACGCGAATTGAGGATGTTAAGCACACAAACAACGGGAAATGTGGTTCCTATGCACTAGAACAAGTGCAAATGAGCTTCATGAGCACAAGATGAAGCGCAAAAGAGTAGTTAAGCACATGGACAATGCCAATTGAGGTTGTTAAGCACACAGACAACGGCAAATGAGGTTCCAAGGCTCAAGAACAAATGCAAATGAGATTCATAAGCTCAAGATTAAGAGCAAATGACGTTGTTAAGGACAAGAACAACGCCAATTAAGGATGGTAAGCACACAAACAACGGCAAATGAGGTTCCTAGGCAAAGGAACAAATACAAATGAGGTTCAGAAGCACAAGATTAAGCGCAAAAGAGGTTGTTAAGAACACAAACAACGCCAATTGAGGTTGCTAAGCACATATACAAGGGCAAATGAGGTTCCTAGGCAAAGGAACAAATGCAAATGAGGTTCATAAGCACAAGATTAAGCGCAATAGAGGTTGTTAAGCACACGAATAACGCCAATTGAGGTTGTTAAGCACACAAACAAGGGCAAATGTGGTTCCTAAGCACAAGAACAAGTGCAAATGAGCTTGATAAGCACAAGATCAAGCGCAAAAGAGGTTGTTAAGCACATCGACAACGCAAATTGAGGTTGTGAGGCACACAGACAACGGCAAATGAGGTTCATAGGCTCAAGAACAAATGCAAATGAGGTTGATAAGTACAAGATCAAGCGCAAATGAGGTCGTTAAGCACAAGACCAACGCCAATTGAGGTTGGTAAGCACACAAACAACGACAAATGAGGTTTCTAGGCACAAGAACAAAATCAAATGAGGTTCATAAGCACAAGATTAAGCGCACAAGAGGTTGTTAAGCACACCAACAACGCCAATTGAGGTTGCTAAGCACACATACAAGGGAAAATGAGGTTCCTAAGCACAAGAACAAGTGCAAATGAGTTTCATAAGCACAAGATCAAGCGCAAAAGAGGTTGTTAAGCACACGAAGAACGCCAATTGAGGTTGTTAAGCACACAAACAAGGGGAAATGAGGTTCCTAAGCACAAGAACAAGTGCAAATGAGGTTCATAAGCACTAGATCAAGCGGAAAAGAGGTTGTTAAGCACATCAACAACGCCAATTGAAGTTGTTAAGCACACAAACAATGGCAAATGTGGTTCCTAGGCTCAAGAACAAATGCAAAAGAGGTTGATAAGCGCAAGATCAAGCGCAAAAGAGGCTGTTAAGCACACAAACAACGCCAATTGAGGTTTTTAAGCACACATACAAAGGCAAATGAGGTTCCTAAGCACAAGAACAAGTGCAAATGAGATTCATAAGCACAAGATTAAGCGCAAATGAGGTTGTTAAGCACAAGAACAACGCCAATTGAGGTTGTTAAGCACACAACCAACAGCAACTGAGGTTCCTAGGCACAAAAAAAAATGCAAATGAGGTTCATAAACAGAATCTCAAGTGGAAAAGAAGTTGTTAAGCATAGGAACAATGCCAATTGAGGGTGTTAAGCACACAAACAATGGCAAATGAGGTTCCTTAACACAAGAACTAGTGCAAATTAGGTTCATAAGCAAAAGAGAAAGTGCAAAACAGGTTGTTAAGCACACAAAGAACGCCAATTGAGGTAGCTAAGCACACATACAATGGCAAATGAGGTTTCTAAGCACAAGAACAAGTGCAAATGAGGTACATAAGCACAAGATCAAGCGCAAAAGAAGTTGTTAAGCACACGAACAACGCCAATTGAGGTTGTTAAGCACATAAACAAGGGCAAATGTGGTTGCTAAGCACAAGAACAAATGCAAATGAGCTTCATAAGCACAAGATCAAGCGCAAAAGAGGTTGTTAAGGTCATAGACAACACAAATTGAGGTTCTTAAGCACACAAACAACGGCAAATGAGGTTCCTAGGCTCAAGAACAAATGCAAATGAGGTTCATAAGCACAAGATGAAGCGCAAATGATTTTGTTAAGCACAAGAACAATGCCAATTGAGGTTGTGAAGCACACAAACAACGGAAAATGAGGTTCCTTGGCACAAGAACAAATGCAAATGAGGTTCATAAGCACAATATTAAAGCGCAAAAGAGGTTGTTAAGAACACAAACAACGCCAATTGAGGTTGCTAAGCACACATACAAGGGCAAATGAAGTTGCTAAGCACAAGAACAAGTGCAAATGAGGTTCATAAGCACAAGATCAAGCGCAAATGGGGTTCTTAAGCACAAGAACAACGCCAATTGAGCTTGTTAAGCACACAAACAACGGCAAATGAGGTTCCTAGGCACAAGAAGAATTGCAAATGAGGTTCATAAGCACAAGATCAAGCGGAAAAGAGGTTGTTAAGCACACGAAGAACGCCAATTGAGGTTGGTAAGCATACATACAAGAGCAAATGAGATTCCTATGCACAAGAACAAGTGCAAATGAGGTTCATAAGTACAACATCAAGAGCAAAAGAAGCTGTTAAGCACACGAACAACGCCAATTGAGGTTTTTGAGCACGTAAACAAAGGCAAATGAGGTTCCTAAGCACAAGAACAAGTGCAAATGAGGTTCATAAGCACAAGATCGAGCGCAAATGAAGTTGTTTAGCACAAGACGAACGCCAATTCAGGTTGGTAAGCACACAAACAACGGCAACTGAGGTTTCTAGGCTCAAAAACAAATGCAAATAAGGTTCATAAGCACAAGATTAAGCGCAAAAGAGGTTGTTAGGCACACAAACAACGCCAAATGAGGTTGTTAATCACACAAACAAGGGCAAATGTGGCTCCTACGCACCAGAACAAATGCAAATGAGGTTCATAAGCACAAGATTAAGCGCAAAAGAGGTTGTTAAGAACACAAACAACGCCAATTGAGGTTGCTAAGCACACATACAAGGGAAAATAAGGTTCCTAAGCACAAGAACAAGTGCAAATGAGGTTCATAAGCGCAAAATCAAACACAAAAAAAGTTGTTAATCACATGGACAACGCAAATTGAGGTTGTTAAGCACACAGACAACGGCAAATGAGGTTCCTAGGCTCAAGAACAAATGCAAATGAGGTTCATAAGCAAAAGATCAAGAGCAAATGAGGTTGTTAAGCACAAGAACAACGTCAATTGAGGTTATTAAGCACACATACAAGGGCAAATGAGGTTCCTAAGCACAAGAACAAGTGCAAATGAGGTTCATAAGCACATCATCAAGCGCAAAAGAGGTTGTTAAGCACACGAAGAACGCCAATTGAGGTTGTTAAGCACACAAACAAGGGCAAATGAGGTTGTTAAGCACAAGACCAACGCCAATTGAGGTTGGTAAGCACACCAACAACGGCAAATAAGATTCCTAGGCACAAGAACAAATGCAAATGAGGTTCATATGCAAGATTAAGCGCAAAAGAGATTGTTAAGCATACATACAACGCCAATTAAGGTTGCTAAGCACACATACAAGGGCAAATGAGGTCCCTAAGCACAAGAACAAGTGCAAATGAGGTTCATAAGCACAAGATCAAGCACAAAAGAGGTTGTTAAGCACACGAAGAACGCCAATTGAGGTTGTTCAGTACACAAACAAGGGCTAATGAGGTTCCTAAATACAAGAACAAATGCAAATGAGGTTCATAAGCACAAGATCAAGTGCACAAGAGGTTGTTAAGCACACGAACAATGCCAATTGAGGTTCTTCGGTACACAAACAAGGGCTAATGAGGTTCCTAAGCACAAGAACAAGTGCAAATGAAGTTCATAAGCACAAGATAAAGTGCAAAAGAGGTTGTTAAGCACACAAGCAACGTCAATTGAGGTTGCTAAGCACACATACAAGGGCAAATGAGGTTCCAAAGCATAAGAACAAGTGCAAATGAGGTTCATAAGCACACGAACAACACCAATTGAGGTTTTTAAGCACACAAACAACGGTAAATGAGGTTCCTAGGCACAAGAACAACAGCAAATGAGGTTCATAAGCACAAGATCAAGCGGAAAAGAGGTTGTTAAGAACACAAACAACACCAATTGAGATTTTTAAGCACACATACAGATGCAGATGAGGTTCATAAGCACAAGATCAAGCGCAAAAGAGGTTGTTCAGCACAAGACCAACGCCAATTGAGGTTGGTAAGCACACAAGCAACGGCAAATGAGGTTCCTAGGCACAAGAACAAATGCAAATGAGGTTCATATCCACAAGATCAAGAGCAAATAAGGTTGCTAAGCACACAAACAATGCCAATTGAGATTGCTAAGCACACATACAATGGCAAATCAGGTTCCTAAGCACAAGAACAAGTGCAAATGAGGTTCATAAGCACAAGATACACTGCAAAAGAGGTTGTTAAGCACACAAGCAACGCTAATTGAGGTTGCTAAGCACACAGAGAAGTGCAAGTGAGGTTCCAAAGCACAAGAACATGTGCAAATGAGGTTCATAAGCACAAGATCAAGTGAGGTTGTTCAGCACACGAACAACGCCAATTGAGGTTGTTCAGTACACAAACACGGGCAAATGAGTTTCTTAAGCACAAGAACAAGTGCAAATGAGGTCTATGAGCACAAGATCAAGCGCAAAAGAGGTTGTTAAGAACATGAACAACGCAAATTGTGGTTGTTAAGCACACAAACAACGGCAAATGAGGTTCCTAGTCTCAAGAACAAATGCAAATGTGGTTGATAAGCACAAGATCAAGCACAAAAGAGGTTGTTCAGCACACAAACAACACCAATTGAGGATGTTAAGCACACATACAAGGGCAAATGAGGTTCCTAAGCATAGGAACAAGTGCAAATGAGGTTCATAAGCACAAGATCAAGCGCAAATGAGATTTTTAAGCACAGGAACAACGCCAACTGAGGTTGTTAAGCACACAAACAACGGCAATTGAGGTTGCTAAGCACACATACAAGGGTAAATGAGGTTCCTAAGCACACAAACAAGTGCAAATGAGGTTCATAAGCACAACATCACCCGCAAAAGAGGTTGTTAACCACACGAGCAACGCCAATTGAGGTTTTTAAGTACACAAACAATGGTAAATGAGGTTCCTAGGCACAAGAACAACAGCAAATGAGGTTCATAAGCACAAGATCAAGCGGAAAAGAGGTTGTTAAGAACACAAACAACACCAATTGAGGTTGTTAAGCACACATACAAGGGCAAATGAGGTTCCTAAGCAGAAGAACAGGTGCAAATGAGGTTCATAAGCACAAGATCAAGCGCAAAAGAGGTTGTTAAGCACAAGACCAACGCCAATTGAGGTTGGTAAGCACACAAACAACGACAAA